>ML681990.1:37200060-37216120 GCA_007922195.1 Podocnemis expansa
CGGTGCCTGCAAAGGGGGGCTGCAGGCACTGGTGGGGGTCAGCGCCCGGCAGCGCTGAACCCCGCCAGTGCCTGCTGGCCAGGGGACACCCCTCAGCACCCTGGCCAGGGTGCTGAGTGTTCCCTGGCCAGGGTGCTGAGGGGGCAGCCCTTTAAATGTTGTTTCGGATCCTATTGTTCCTAAACAACATGTTCACACGCGTTGTTTCGAAACAAGCGTTTCGAAACAAGGTTGTTTTGACCCCAAATGGGGTTTAACTTGTTTCGAAACAACACAGTTGTTTCGAAACAAGGGCTTCCCTTTGTTTCGAAACAACTGTGCGTCGTGTGAACATGGTTTTTTTTGTTTCGAAACAACGAGGTTGTTTCGAAACAAAAGTGCTGTGTGAACACAGCCTCTGAGGGATATGGTGAGGTCCCCGCCATTAGAAATGGCATATCTCACATGCTGTGCAGTCAGGCTAGTTACGTCCTCTAAGTATCTGTGCTGAAAAGAGAAGTAGAGTATGCAAAGGGTGGAAGCAAGAATAAACCTGTCACAGTATCTGGAACAATTTGACTTAGCATTGACAAAGAGCTCTGTGTTACAAGGTGCTGAATGCCTCCTGGGAGCTGAAAGGTGCTTGTTCAGGGTGCTGTGCACCAGGGAGGTTTGGGTCCAAATATAGTTGCCTTTCCTAACTGCATTTCTGTATTTCTTACCAAACGAGGAATGGAAAATGTATGTCATCCTAGTGAATTATAAATCCTCTTTCTATGTATTGCTCATCCAACGCTTTAAATCTGCAAAGTGCTGTACACACAGTGACGTCAGATAGCAGCTTTTAAACCATGAAGAGGTTTGGAGGGGTCGTGCTGGAGTCAGAGTCCCCATGAGGCAGCTCAAGCTGAGTTTCTCCTGTTGGTTTCCACAAGCACATGTTGTGTGGTGGTGTTGCCATCCTAACAATGTGTGCTGTGTGCCCTCCCATCCACTTGTGGCAAGCTATGTTGGCTGCTGGTGTGAAATCATGGATGCTTCTCTCTTTGGGAGGTATCGGCAACACAGAAAATGGTTTGCGAGAGACACTGATAACCCGAAACAGGACTGGATCTAGCCTTTATGGCGAGATGTGCTAGGTGACATGGATAGAGGGATGAAGGGCTCCTTGTGCGCCTTCATCTTTCACATTCTTGTAATTAGTCATTTTAACATCCCAATGAGAATTGCTGTAACTAGATAGGATTACAATCTGCATTTTATGAAGGTGTAAAGAAAGTGGTTAAATGACATGTGAAGAGTCACATGGTACCTGATCCCATGCCCAGGGGAGTTAATAGCATAGCTCCTATTTACTTCAGTGATGCCAGTTCAGGCCAATCATGAGCCAGTAACAAAGCCAGGGCTAATTATCTGCTTCTTTAACATGTGTTAGTCTATTAGGCTAGTACGGCTGCTCAGGAACCATACAGAATGGGTGTTATGTAGTGACACTGGCAGACTAACTACAGTATTTCTCAAGGCTGTTTATGAGGAATCAGATACTTTATGTAAATGTGAGAATAATCCTTAACAAAGCTGGCTTGATAGGGTACAGCATTCATGTTCATTAATCCAATCTCCCCTCTTCCACTTTATCAATTTCTGACTAACTCATGGCTTTATCAGTTGAAATTGAGGCAACTGTTTTCCATTTTACTTTCATTCCCCAGTTACCTACATCATATATAATACTTATGTTGCATCTACCTACAAGAAACTAGAGAAGAGCTAAATTTCATGCTGAGCTCTTAGATCAAAAGATTCCAGAGTTTCACCCAAAATATTGCCTATAGACATGTACTCTCCCACATAAACAAACTGAAAAGAATGTTTTTTAAAAAAAGGAGATAGATGCTCCTATGTGAGGCTATATTAATATTTTTTTGGATTCATCCTAAATGTGTTACATCTATTCAAACAGTTTTTAAAGGGACAGCAAAATTTAGTATCTTCCATTCTTTGCAGTGTTTTAGCTGTGTTGGTCTCTGCAACTTTGCCAAACTCATCAGAAGCAAGCTTCTCACCGACCAAGGCACACCACTCAAGGCAGCACCCCACCCTTGACACAATGATGCAAACCATGGAGCCATATCTCCCCTGCTACAACACCCCTTTCAATATCCCTGGGTCCTATACATGCCTACTGCAACATGTGGTATACTTCACTGAGGGCACTAAATGCCTCAATAATAACTATGTGAATGAAATGAGACAATCAGTATGCTCCCAATAAAACTAACATGGAAAAATAAGACAAAAACACTGCATCAGTTTGTTAGAACACTTTTCACGAAATGATTACTCCATGTCTGACCTCTCAGTCCCTGTCCTCCCAGGAACCCTTTACAACACCTTCAAAAGCTGAGCTTGTCAACTTAGATTCATAACTCTCTGGGAGGCACCAAAAATCATGAACTTAATAAAGACTCTGGATTTATGGCTTGTTACAACAACCTCTGACTCCATTTGTCCTACAGCTAGAACCCTTAATGGAGACAAACATGTGGATCTGGATCTGATCTGAACCTGCAGAAATAAAGTTTTACCAGACCTGCAATCCACCTTCCCTCACAGATTTACCCACATCCACAAATCATCTCTTCTGGAGACAGCAGTGCTCCATTAACTGTTGAGCCTCTTCCACCACAAACAGCTGATCAGTCCCATCTTCCCACATGACAGTGGAAAAGCTTTGAGCCCTGCCAGCAATGTAATAAATGATCAGCTGTTTGCTGGACTCCTGGCTGGCAGCTACTCCAGTTCTGCCCCCCAAGTCACAGAGGTTCCAACCTTTGTGACCATGCGACCAATCCACACGAAATGGCTACAGATAAAAGCGGATATCTGTATATTTGCTGGGCTCTACCTACAACTGTAAAGATATTAACGCTCTCTTGTAATGCGTTAACACCTTGTTTATTTTGGATTTGTGTACCTTTCCCAGATCCTGAAGAAGACTAGTTTATAAGTTTGAAATGTTCTCCTTTATGAACAGAAGCAGATTCAATGAATGATTTTACCCCACTCTGCTTGTCTCTTAAAAAAAAAAAAAAATCCCAAAACAAAAACAACATGAAACAAATAAAGTCTATTAATGGTTTTGTGCCAAAGGCTAGAAATAGCCCATATGTTATATAACCTTAACATGATAATATAATTAATATAAAACAACCTTCAGAATCTTAATAGTCTTTTAAAGGTATGCTTTAATATTTATTTTATTTATTTTTGTAGTGTGTTATCTGTAGTTCTGCCTGCTTTTTGGCTTTTGTCAGTTTATGTATTTCTCATAAAAACACTTTATGCCTAGGGGTTAGTGTTGTATATTACCATTGTCACACAAGTATTTTTGCTTTAAAAGTGCTCTTTCCTTAAAGTATTAAGGTCAGGTCTGCAGTAAAAGAAAAATATATTATTAATAATAATAATAATTAATAATATATGAATAATTTGAATGGGTATTCTGCTACTTTAAATTGTGTTCTTTCGGGATGTCCCCCATAGTTTGGAAGAGGATACAAAAGAATAGCTGGAGGGGCATAGACAGACCTCCCAGATGTTTTGTAACATTTCACTTTTTATTTTTAAAAGAAAGCTAATGCTGTTACAATTGCAAAGAAAATCTTCAATCCATGAGTCTAGTGTAACTGATATAGAAGGGTCTGACTGAATTTTTAGAGAGCCTGAAAAAATAGCTCTCAGAGCTGTGACCTTCCCTATTAATTTTAGTGGGTGCTAATTCAGTTTCCAGTGTTGATACTTCAAATGTTAACTTTGTTCACTGTTTCACTTCTGAAAGCAGGGGTCTCAAACTCGTGGCCCCTAAAGTTGTTTCTTGCAGCCCACAACACCTTAGCATTATCAATATGTGCAATATCATTGTATGAAAAGGTTTCAGTGGTGCTGTCCTTGGGCTAACATACTAGTCCTCATGCAGCCCTTGTGGTGATTTGAGTTTGAGACTCCTGGCTTAAAGCATGTGAGAGAGGATAGGCAGCCATCTTAATAGGAAAGTCTAAATTATAAGTAGGCCTTTAACAGTCTATGTTTTCCTAAGGATTAAACCAGGGGTCTCAAACACGCAACCTGTGGGCCACATGAGGCCCCTAAGGGTATTTCCTGCGACCCTCAATGACACTGTTGTTACTTATATTTGCAATATAGTTGTATGAAAAGCTTTTCATGGTGCGGCCCTTGGGCTATAATGTACTAGTCCTTATGTGGCCCTCTACTAGTGTTCATGCAGCCATTATGGTGATTTGAGTTTGAGACCCCTGGATTAAACTGTACGTTTATCTTAAAATTAGATTAAATGCAGCAGATTCTCTTCCATTATAGAATCATACTATCACAGAAAGTTAGGGTTGGAAGGGACCTCAGGAGATCATCCAGTCTAATACCCTTCTCAAAGCAGGACCAATCCCAACTAAATCATCCCAGCCAGGACTTTGTCAAGGTGGGCCTTAAAAAATCTTTAAGGATGGAGATTCCACCATCTCCCTAGATAAATCTTTCCTGTGTTTCACTTCCTCATTCCCTCCTGTCCGGACTGGAGGCTCCAGTCCCTGACTCCACAACAACTTTAAGTGGTGTGGGGGGAGCCTCAGGTCAGGAGTTGGGCAAGGGTGGAGGGGACTTGTGGTGCGGCCTGACTCAGGAGCTCAGAGAGCAGCACAGCCCAGCAGCCGGGGGGGGGGGGGTGCTCAGGGGCTGGCATGGTGGCCGAAACAGCTCAGAGGGAGGCAGCTCAGGCCGGCGCAGTGCAGCATGACTTGGGGGCTGGCCCGAGGCTTGGCCGGTGCTGCTGCCCAAGGCTCCAGCCAGCGCACTGGGTGGTCACGGGGCCAGTGCTGCAGCTGGCATGGCTCGGCTCAGCTGGGCTAGGTCAAATCTTGGGCAGCGGTGCTGGCTGAGCCCCAGGCCAGCCCCCAAGTCACACTGCACCATGCCAGCCCAGGCTACCTGCTGTGCCATGCCTGCAGCCCAGCTGAGCTGAGCCGTGGTGGCCACCGCGCCAGCCCTGAGCCACCCACAGCACCAGCTGCCAAGCTGCATTGGCTGCTGAACCCCCAAGTTAGGCCATGTGGTGCTGCACTGTGAGTCCCCCCCCCCAAGTCCCAATCTGAGGCTTGCCCCACCCCACTTAAACTTGTTGTTGAGTCAGGGACTGGAACTTCCACTCCAGACGGGGGAGAGCGGGAAAGTGCATCCTGCAGGAGCCAGAAACCTGAGGCCACCTGCCCCTAGGAACCCTAGCCTCCTCCGTCCCCACCCAGAGTCCCTGCCTCTGCCCCATTTGGCCCCACTCCTGGCACCTGCTGAGGGTGCAGTGGATGGGGCTGGAATGGGAATGTGCAAAGGTTGCTGATCTCTGCTCTAGCTCTTTTTCTGCAGAGCTATTACCCAGCCAGTCAGCCTGTAGCAGTGCAGGGGATTTTTCCACCCTAAGTGCAGGACCGTGCACTTGTCCTTGTTGAACCTCATCAGATTTCTTTTGGCCTAGTCCTCCAATTCACTCTTAGAGGTTTATTACAATGGGTGAGTGAGTTTCTGTGGCCTACATTGTGTAGGAGGTCAGACAAGATGATGACATTGGTTCCTTCTGACCTTAGAGTCTATGAATCCTCCAGTGCATTAATGAAAATGTTGACTAAAACCAGCCCCAGAATCAACCACTTAGGCACTCTGCTTGTTATCAGCTGCCATCTAGACACTGAGCCCTTGATCACCACCCATTGAGCATGATGATCTAGCCAGCTTTCTATCCATCTTATAGTCCATCATCCAACCCATATTTTTTTTTTTACTCTTTCTGACAAGAATACTGTGGGAGACTGTATCAAAAGCTTTGTTAAAGTCAAGGTACACAATGTCCACTGCTGCTTCTTTGAGTGCTGCTCCTGGCCATTCCATTGTAGGTGTCTGCACGCCCTGTGCACGGCATGCCGGAAACTTTTTCCCCTAGAGTACCCGTAGGGTCGGCTGTAGCGCCCTCCTGGAGTGGCGCCATCGCCGCTCCCTATATAGTCACCAGCCAACCCCTCCCCTCCTCAGTTCCTTCTTACCGCCCTGTCGGTCGCTGGAACGTTCCCTGGCCTTGAGCGCTTTGCACGTGGCCGCTTATTCGGAGTACCCGAAGCTCGTTGTTTATTGTTTTTTGTTAGTTAGTCAGTGGTTAGTTTAGTTTAGTAGTTGCTTAGTTCTTCGCCCTCCCCCCCCCCCCCGGGGCCGGGCTATGCCGGGCTTTAAGACTTGTAGACTGTGCAAAAAGCCCATGCCGATCGACGACCCGCACAGTAACTGCTTGCTGTGCTTGGGTGAGACTCATCTCGCTGACAAGTGTAAGATTTGTAAGAGCTTCAAGCTGCAAACTCAAAAGGATAGAGTTCAGCGGTTAAAACTTCACCTGATGGAGAAGGCCCTTCGTCCGGCGCCCGGCAACTCGGGATCGAGCACGGCACCATCGGTACGGAGCGCTCCGGCGTCGTCGGCACCGCTGTCGGCACCGAAGCATAAGACGCCCAAGCGGGCCCGGCGCCGGTTGTCATCACTGGTGCTGCCCGCGAAGAAGCGGGTGGAGAGAGGGCGTTCGCCGCGCCGAGCGGCGGAGCCACGGGACTCTGGTCAGAGCTGTGTTGGCTGACCTATTTCCCTGTCACCGGCTTCGGTTCAGGACCCCGCCGAGAAGCAGCTTAGCCCGGTTTCAACCTCCTCCCCTACCAGAGACATTCTGGAAGAGGAGCGGGTCCTACCAACCACGCCCGAAGCCTTTGCTGCGGTGCAGGAGCTATCGAGCCACTCGGCACCGGGGAGGCGTGCTGGAGGCCCGGCATCGGGGTCGGTGCCGTCCCGGGGGAAACTGACCCCTCTTGCGGCTGGTTGTGGGCGTAGCCAGGCACCGCCTCAGGCAGCTCGGCACCGTTCGCCGGTACCGTCGGTTGTGGTAGCAGCAGCGGGGGCCTCCCGCTTCCGCTCCCCAACTTCGTCCCGGCACCGTGATTCGTCACTTCGCCGGCACCGTGATGACCGAGGAAGTCAACGATGCTCCCCAGTACAGTCTTCATCGGCACCGCCGTGGTCTCCTCAGTCCAGTCCCTCATCGGGCTCAGAGGAAGAACCGACTCCGCATCGCTCGCAAGCGAGTTCACAGCCGCAGCAGGCCCCTGCGGTACCGCCATTTCATCCCCATTGGTCAGGGTGGCAGACGGGGCTGCAATGGCCTTTCTGGACTCTGTGGGCCGCCCTTCAGGGTTCAGGCTTCGGCCCAGGGAACCCCATACCGAGCGCCAGCACCGGGGCCCCTCCATCAGCGGCGCTAGGCACTCCCCCTGGTACCGGGGCAACGCCGGAGGTGGACTCTGCGAGGGATGACCAGGACCGGGCTAGCCTCAGCACTCATTCCAGGGCTCCGTTGGGTGGTCCGGATCTGGAGGAGTCGTCCTCTTCACCCCCAGACGAGGCGGTGGTGGGGGCCAAGCCGGTGACTATTCCAGACGGTACCAAGGCACATCAGGAGCTTCTCCGTCGAGTAGCCACCGGTTTGAATATATAAGCTGAGGAGATCTCAGAGGACGCTGATCCCATGGTGGATATCTTGCTTCCAGAAGGTCCAGGACGGGTGGCCTTGCCTTTTATTAAGACTGTACTGAATACCACAAAGGCTCTGTGGCACACCCCAGCCTCAATTCCCCCTACGGCCAAGCGGACAGAAAGAAAGTACTTTGTACCTTCCAAGGGCTATGAGCATTTTTACTCCCACCCTACCCCCAGTTCGTTGGTGGTAGCTGCAGTGAATGAACGGGAGAGACAAGGTCGTCCTGGTTCAACCCCCAAATCTAAGGACGCCAAGAAATTGGACCTTTTTGGCCGCAAGGTCTATTCCACAGGGGGGTTGCAATTAAGAATAGCCAACCAGCAGGCTATTCTTAGCCGTTATGTGTTTAATGCCTGGTTGGCCCTGGAGTGTTTTAGTGACTTGATGGAGCAGGACTCCAGAGCAGTGTTTTCGGCCTCCATCAAGGAGGGCAAAGTGGTGTCAAAGGCCCTTTTACAATCGGCCTTAGACCCAGCCGATGCGGCCGCTCGCTCCATGGCTGCTGGTGTCACGATGCGGCGCAGCTCGTGGTTACAGGCGTCGGGCCTGCCCCAGGAGGTGCAGGCCACAATTCAGGACTTACCATTCGAAGGCCCAGAACTGTTTTCACAGCAGACAGACGCTCGCCTTCAGATGCTGAAAGACTCAAGGGCGCTAATCAAGTCCTTGGGGCTTCATACACCAGCAAGCCAGAGGAAGCATTTCAAACCTCCTCCCCCAACGAGGCCTTACCACTGCAGCCAGGTTGAGGACAGGCGAAGGGGCAGGGGTTCCCGTTGACCCTCAGGGTGTCAGCCTAGCGGCCAAGGGGTCTCACACCAGCCGGCTACCCAGAAGAAAACCTTTTGATGGCCGGCACGAGAGCATTGTAGTAAGCGCCGAGGATCCAGAGACTCCCGTGTTCCTAAACAGGCTGGGCCGCTACGCGCCTCAGTGGCGCAGGATTACAAAACACCGTTGGGTTCTCAGAATGGTTCAGGAGGGCTATTCCCTCCAATTTTCTTCTTTACCCCCGGGGGCCCCCCCTACACTGCGTGGTTCCCTGTGGGATCAGGCCCACCAGCAAGTACTATGGGAGGAGGTGCAAACCCTCCTTCAGAAAGGGGCGGTGGAAGAGGTACCGCGGAGTTGCAGGGGCAAGGGATTTTACTCCTGTTACTTCCTTATTCCCAAGGCGAAAGGGGGTCTGCAGCCCATTTTAGATTTGAGGTGCCTCAACCGGTTTCTTCGAAAGATTCGGTTCAGGATGGTATCCGTAGCCTCAATTGTCCCGTCTCTGGATCCGGGCGATTGGTACACCGCCCTCGATTTGCAAGATGCGTATTTTCACATTGCAATCAGCCCCCACCACAGGAGATTTTTGCGCTTCGTCATTGGCCGGACACACCTGCAGTTCGTGGTGCTCCCCTTTGGCCTTTCCGCTGCTCCGCGGGTGTTCACAAAATGCCTGGCGGTAGTGGCGACATACCTCAGGAAGAAGGGGGTCACCCTCTTCCCGTATTTGGATGATTGGCTGGTCGTGGGCAAGTCGTATCAGGAGGTGCTATCTCACTTGAGGTTGACGCAGTCCGTGTTCAACAGTTTGGGGCTGCTTGTAAACGCTCAGAAATCAGTGCTTGTCCCCACACAGTGCATAGAATTCATAGGGGTGGTCCTCAACTTGACGTTGGCGAGGGCGAGCCTCCCTACCGCCCGCTTCCAAACCATCAGGCAAGCAGTAGACTCAGTAACAAAATTTCCCCTTGTGTCGGCGCTGGAATGCCTTCGCCTCCTGGGCCTCATGGCAGTGTGCACCGCGGTGGTTCCCCTCACCCGCCTACGGATGCGACTGCTTCAACTGTGGTTTGCAGGGGTGTTCTGCCCGATGAGGGACAGTTTGGACACTATGGTCACCGTGCCTGCACTGGTGCTGCAGACCCTTTGTTGGTGGTGCTGCGAGACCAACCTGTGCGCAGGGATTCTGTTCCGGTGTCCCCAGCCGTCACGTCACCTGACAACAGATGCCTCAAATGTAGGCTGGGGGGCTCATCTGGACGGCCTCAAGACTCAGGGCCGGTGGCGGGACGCGGACTCCGGGTTGCACATCAATGTGAAGGAGCTAAGGGCAGTTCGGCTGGTGTGCGAAGTGTTCCGGGAGCATCTGCAGGGCCGAATGGTGTCGGTGCACACCGACAACACCACCGCGATGTTCTACATAAACAAGCAAGGCGGCACGCGGTCGTGGGTCCTTTGCCAGGAAGCCATGAGCCTCTGGGAGTTCTGCATTCGCCACAGGATTTGTCCGGTGGCATCGTACATACCGGGCCTTTGGAACTCCCTGGCAGACGAGCTCAGCCGGAGGTTTATGACCCACGAGTGGTCTCTCCACTCGCAAGTGGCGGAGTCGCTCTTCCAAAGGTGGGGTTATCCCTGTCTGGACCTGTTCGCCTCCGAACTCAATGCGAAATGTCTTCTGGGAAATCATGCACTATTCCCTGGGCACCCTGAAGAGGTAATGCTTCCCCACTCGCAAGCACGAGTCTGAGTGTAGTATACAGAACTTTTAATAGTAATAAAAACAGAATGTAAAAGCCCCAATAACAAATATCAGCACTGATCTGGAGAACCAGTGCAAAACAGGATCCCAACGTGATCCCACACAGCATAACAGCACATGTGAACTCAACGGCAAACCCAGCATTGATCTGGAGAATCAGTGCAAAACAGGCTCCAAACAAATCCCAGGGTATGTAGGGAGTGTCTTTCAAGCCAGCTGTCTGCCGGCACGACCCACTGGTCACTCGCGCTCTACTCTCACTGTCTGTTGGCTTCACCCGCTATCTGCCAGCTCTGCCCACCAGTCACTCACACCGTCCACTGGCTCTGCCTGCTGTCTGCTGGCTCTGCCCACTGGTCACTCATTCCATCTGCTGCTTCCCTTCAGGGATTCAGCTCAGAGAGAGGATTTTCATCTCTTAGTGATTTCAGCTCTTAAACCTCAAGTAGCTGCGAACAGCTTCTGCCATTAAAATAACAAAGAAAAGCCTCATAAGAAGCTTTAGTCAGATCCACTATTTGACAGTGGGGCCAGGGGGTGAGGCAAATGCCTCAAGCATAGCTCCAGACTGAGCTGTGCAACCCCCACCCCCATCTAAACTTTTTTTCAGGCTGAAACAGGCAGTGGTCTCTCTCACAAATTTCTTTTCTGCTAAGGGTAGGTTTTGCCCTTCAACTAACCCACATTTGGAACAATCAGAGAGCAGCATATCACGAAAGACAGTGTTTCATATTTCCCTTCAGTAGAATTAGAGATATTGAGAGATTTGTGATCAGATCAACCCCAAATACCATTACCCATATTGCCCTGCACCCACAGTGTATTTAGGCTAATATGTTCTTTGTACTCATGCAAATGCTAAACCCATGCAGATTAGTTGCCCTCCCTCAGAAGCTGTTAGGTGCAGCTTCTAAGCCTGCCTTACATTTAGAATAGGGACATAAACCAAAGTGTACTACCTTAATGAGTGTGCTCTAACTGTTAGGCTAGAGGGTATTTTTAGGTGGGTCTCTTCTGTTGAAACTGTTCCACTGTCTATACATATTCACTAGGCCAAAGAGAGTGTGAAAATGACTGACTCTAGGGATCAATGGTTAGCACAGTCACTTGAAAGACCCAGAGCACAGTCCCTGCTTTAGATGAATGCTCTTACCTTTGGGATATAGTGTAAAAGGGGATCACCACCTCTTCTTAGCTAAGTTTCATATGGGGCCCACTGTGGCTGGCAGCTTCTGAAGACATCTACTAGATCATGCCCTCCAGCAGATTTGGTGGGGATGCCTAGTTTGAGGATTTAGCCAGCATTTAGGCTCCAAGCGGTTTATGGATTAAGTGTTTTTTAGTTTTCTCACCAGTGGGAATTCAGGTACCTACCGAATTAGACAGTAAATGAATGGGGGTTTGAGGATCTAATATTTGGACATAGACACTTAAAAAGTGGCATTCTGTCACCTAGCACCTTTGTAGATCTGGCTCCTGGTGTATTGTATCATAATGGGAAATGAATCTGAAAAGTCATATTCTGCATTTTCTTTTTATTATCATTTACTGAGCAAGGAAGGGATGTGGTCATTAGAATTTTTAAAAAATCTGTTTTACAATAATATGAAGGAGTTAAATCTCTATTTTTAAGAAACAATTCATGGATTTTTCTCTTGACTCTGCCAGTTATATAATTTTAAAATTGAACAAACTTAAGGAAGCTCTAGGATTTCAACCATTTTAGAATTTTTAGGCATTTTGTGGATGAGGTTCTGTCCTCCTATAATCAATAGATGATTAACCTTAGTGTTTCATGAATAATTTATCCAGCAGAATTTAGTTCTTGCTAATGGACATGTGGAACGCTGACCTCACCAAACCAAATATTTGCATAAAGGCACAATTTCCTTCTTATGGTTAATGAGTGAACTCCAATGTGATTATCAGGGCAGGAAAATCAAACTATCATGGGGTCTGACAATCTCTACCACAAGCTATTAAGTTTCATATATGCAGGGAAGTCACATTCAGAAAAATGCAAAATTACTTTGTCTGGAATATCCTGTCTGAAAATCACTGCCAGACTGATCTTTACACCCTAAAATTGCAGTAATCATTATAATCAAGAGAAGAGGCATCAGCATAAGCATGAATGGTACAGATTTTATGAAAACAAGATTTAAGCCACAGAGTAACTGTAAACAGTGATCAAAACAAATTCTATCATACTTATGGTGTATTAAGTTATTCAAGGATTTTTCTCAGTGAGTCATATATAGCTTTTTGGTTGTGATATATTGGCTTTGAGCAGCCAAGTTGAAAAAGGCCCTTAATATTTTTGAAATACTTCAAATGGTGCAAAACATTACACAATTCTTGCTCCTTGTTCTGCTTCAAAGAATTCCCAGTAGAATTTTAAAGCCCCCCCCACGCCCCCTAGCAATGGGAAAGGAAAGGATAAGGAGGACAGTAAGTTTTTGGCTAAATTCATTTCACAAACTAAGAATGGATACCAGAGCAGGCGAGCACTGTGCAAATGAGAGAAATGATGTAAAGTTCCTGAAGAGAGTAGATCAGTGGAGCTGCAGCTTGAAGATGTCAAGCTCCTGAAGTCTAGAGAGCTGCACAAATTTACACCGGCTGGCAATCTGTCTCTCAGAGTGCACTGTTCAGTAACATACAGCACTTCATTGTGAACAGTCCCCTCACAGTCTGGTGAGACCACCTCCTTTGGCATTTCTTGGAAAAGTATCCCACCCACTCAGCTAAAGCCCAGCCCATACTCGTCTCCAGTGCTACCCACAGCCTATGAATAATCTGTGAGTGCAGAGAAGTTGTGGCTGCTTGTCTCTTATGAGTACCATCTGCTATATCAATAAGCTGTTATCCTGTTGGCCTTTTCAGTGTGGGTTGTACAAGAGCCCTAGTTGTCAATCGCATTGATTCAGCCCCAGATCTCCTCTGATTTCTTAATACTACTACTTATGATATCCTGCTACAAGTAATGAACCTGAGTCAGTTCTTCTGAAGTCAATGGCAAATCTCTGTGAAATTGCAGCAATAGTACTAGATTTTTTTTTGTAAAAAATCGCCAAAATGTCAGGTCTTTGGAGACATTCTTGATTTCTTTATAGAACATAAGGAAATTCAGTAGGAAGAGTGCATAACATATTGCTCTCAGTGCCTGCCCTTATGTTTATCTTCTGGCAACTGTTGCTAGTGGGGGTGTGACTTAATCTCCAAATTGAATGTGATTAAATATAACTGAACATGTGTAAAGTGTGCTTACAGTTCTGTATAGCTAGCAAACTAATCCCTGGAATAATTTGAGCTGCTTTTAATAGTTTTCTTGTGTAGTCTGTATTACCTCTAAGTAAAAGAAGGCATGGATGATGTAGTTACAAAGAGATGGTGACTTTAATAGAAGCTTCTCAAAATATAAATCTTCCATCCTGAACATCATTCTTTACAAGTGCTTGTCAAAAACATAACACAAATCATGTCCTCCTGTGGAAATGCACTTGGGAGATAGACACGTGCCCACGACAGTACTTCACAGACTCTCTTGTAGATGGTCAACTAAGGAAAGGATGGGTGTCAGGAGACAACAGGGAGAGAGGGTGACTAACGAGGCAGAAACTTGGTATTCCAGTCTCGTGGATCCTGAGGATCCACAATGAATATCAGCTGCTTAAGAGGGAAGAATGCTGTAAATGCTGACACCTCCCCTCTGTTACCTCCAGCCATGATTCCCCAAATATTTCCAGTCCCAATCTCCTGCTGCACCCACTGAAGGTCTTTTCAGGATCTCAAGGATGGGGTGGGGGTTAGAGAGACATGCAGGCAGTCATGCCTATAAGACCTCCCACACTTGGGGATCCAGCAAGCATTATTTCCCTCCTATCTGAAAAATCAAAGGTCACATACTGCAAGAGACATTGAATAAATGATCACAAGATGAGCACTTATGCCAAATTGCCTGTGTACCTGAAGTGTGTTGGGGGCACAAGGCCATACACCTTAAGTTTTAAATCCTTTGTGAGTTGCTGATATTCCTTTAAAATCTCATAGCTCAAGATGTGCTATTGATTTTATACTTTAGTGTACAATTACAGTAATAGCTCCTGACCTGACTCTCTATACTACATAGACTCTCAAAACACATTATAGCTGCAATAGACAATTTTTCTCTCTGTCCCACATATACAGGATATAGTTTATTTGCAAGATGTATGATACTGGAGTCTGATATTTGAACTTTGAAATTGATCATCCAAGTCATTAGTGGTTTGACTATTCCATTTCAACATCCAGTACCCATGTTTTTGTTTTTTCTTTTCCTTTATGCCATTTTTTTCCTGGTGAAAGGTGCAAAGGCAGCAGGGAAAGTAGGGAGGGCCAGAATGCCCTTTCTTCCACAGCAGGCTCCAGCTCCTTCTAGGGGATTCCCATGTATTCTCAGGCCAGGTGGGACATAAAATTCCTCCACCATGTCCTGTGTCAGCCTGGGGATTTTATTCTGGCGGCGTATGCCCTGTATAGTTCCAAAGGATGCTTGCCATGGGGCATCCCTATTACTGTCCAAACCACATCAGCTGACTCCTCATGATCCAGAGGCATATCAACTCTACTCGAAGGCTCTCCTGAATAGTTGAGCACCTCACTCTATCTTGGAGAGTCAGCCTAGCTATCTGAGGGAGGAATCTCGTTTCTGCTGCTTGCCCACAGTCTCATCCTTTTGGTTGTTACCCAAAGTTCATGACCATAGACTGACTTGTAAACCAAGAGCTTCAGCTGAAAACTTAGCTCCTCCTTCACCAGCATGAACTGGTAGCATGCCTGCATCACTGACACTGTCATATTAATCTGTCACTCAATCTCCCACTCCTGCTTACCATCACTCATGAACAAGACCTGTAGATATTTAAACAGGATGCATCCTTGGCAGAGTCTAACATCCATCTTGAATGAATTTGGCTTAATACCAAGAATGTGAAAACAACACTCACTCTGGGAATAGAGACACTGGATAGCATGCAACAGCAGCTGTGGCACTTCATGTTCCCACATTTCCCACAGGGCATCTTGGGGAATACTGTCATAAGTATTCTCTAGGTCTACAAAAATAAAGGTGCCTGTATTCAGTTGAATTATGCAGACCATATGGATTACATGGATTTATAAATATTTATACATCCAGAGCTGACACAATAGTCAAAGGAATTTTGATCAACCTTCCCTTTCCCCAGTCACTTCCCAAAAATGTCAACAAATTCCCAGAGGAAGTTGTTTTAGAAAGTTTTGAGAAACTGCAAGTAGAGATTATAATGGAAACTGAAATTCAGTCTTAAGTATGCCCACAAGAAAGCAGATAAATGTCAGTGCCCTGTATCTTTTTTTTGCCATTTTATATATAAAATATATATAAAATGTTATCTTCTAATAGGCTCTTATTTTTTTCTGTCCTATTTAAAAAGTCACAATTATGCATAAAACAGTTTTAGAGGCTGATTGGTAACCTCTAAATTAATGTACTTTTAAGAAATGTTTTATTCATGTTTATGGCATGATTACTAGCTATTGCTACAGTACATTCTCATCTCATTGTACAACATGCTATTGAATACATTAGTATTAAAAGTTCATGATAAGGGAAGATGTTGCAAAGCAGGACTTCAAATTAGGATAGTCTGAATTTTTATGAAAAATATTTTTCTGTTAAATAACTTTTCTATTCATGTTTTAATCCCATAGCCTCATTAACCCCTTGGATACATGAATAAAGTTCTGTAAGAATTTGAGAATCATGTGTCTGAGGCATTATTTTTTAGAAAGGAATGGTTAGAATATTAACCAGACCGCGTGTGTGTGTGTGTGTGTGTGTGTGTGTGTGTGTGTGTGTGTGTGTGTGTGTGTGTGTGTGTGTG
>ML681990.1:37216130-37262837 GCA_007922195.1 Podocnemis expansa
GTGTGTGTGTGTGTGTGTGTGTGTGTGTGTGTGTGTGTGTGTGTGTGATTTTCAGTTAAATTATTTTTTATTTTAATATGAAAGATTCCCCGATGGAGAACAGGTCACTGAACAATCTTGTTGCTGGTCCAGTATTCTAGGGGGTAGGCAAGATCTATTTGATTTTTTAACCAGAAGTTATTCACTCCTCCCTCATTTAAAAAAAGAAAATGCATAAGAAGATGTGGATTTTGCTAAGCAATGTGTAACAGTGGTGGGTCAACCGTAGAATATTCAGCTTGATTTGAGTGGTCTGCAGTTTAGAAATGCTCTAGAAATCTTTCTTGAAATATAGTCTAGAAATCTGTTTTTGAATATAATGAAAATAGGTTTCAGTATGGGATTCCTGGGGCTTCCTTGTGTGTGCTGGGTTGATGATACCATGAGAAATAGTTTATTTTCCTTGAGAATTTAGCACTCTTATTTCAGGTCAAATTCAGGGGAGAGAAAGGAAAAAACAAAAGGTTCACTTCTGGAAATACTCTATAAACAATTGCCACTGAAGTCCTCTTAGGGAGCCAAAGTGACACCTGCAGGATTACCATGGACGATCAAAAAACTTTCATTTGACAGATGGCTTAAACGGGGATTACTAAATTTTGAGTGCCATTTGAAAAGTATTTTCCTTTGGTCAATGTGGCCATAAATGACTTCTTTGTTTCAGAAGACCCATACCACACCTCCATCCTAGCAGATAGCACTATTCCAGATTCATCATTTTCAGTCTCATCTGATTATGCCTGTGACCCTCTGCAGAAACTGAATTCCTGACCTGCCTTTCTTGACTAACTGCTTGGAGAGTGCAGTCAAAGTGCAACTTTCCAACATCATTGTTAAAGCCACCAAAGGCCTTGGGCCCTGGGTACACGTGTATTTGGTCCAAGGCACACGTGAGGGCAAATAGGTTATAGGAGATGGAGCTGGTTGAGGCCTCCCACTTATTCACATAAGGCTGAAAATACCTAGGGCCAGTCCTGCTTTGATACATTCTAACTTTTTTTGAAGTGGACCAGTAATCCAAATTTGATTACTTTTATAATATGTTATAGTAGTTTGAGATTGCTTCCTTTTTATAGGCAATAACTCAGTCATCAGTTAATAGACTTGTCTTAGCCTCTGAATTAGTCTCGGATCTCAGTCCTAAAAATATGTTATCCTGTTTTCAAGTTTAAGCATGTAAGTTGTTTCTTTGACAGACAGATGAATAAGCATGTGCGGAGCCAGGAAAGTAGGCTGTTGTTTTTGTTTTAGGTGGACAACAGGATTTTTTTAAAAAGTGTTTTAGCATTTGTATACAGCAATTTAAGCATGATTCTATTTTTCTCAAGAATTCACTAGCTTGTTTTGAGTAAGCTAAATAACTCTTCTAAGCACCAGCTTACAGTGACACTTCTTGATTTATTAAGGTTTTGTAATACAAGGCATAATATGAATTTATGAACAACTGTGGTTCAATGTTTAATAAACTTACTGGATTGCAGGAGATAATGACTTGATCGCCACAGTAATAGTTAAAAAGACACAATATTAAATGTGCTGTTCACAAACTCGAGCGCTTTAGGAACCACACAGGAGCATGAATTTAACTTAGAATATTCTCTCAGACTCTAACAAATAATCTTTACTTTTAAAAGTAAAAGGTATGAAAATGACATTTTATTAACTTCTATCATATTAAAGGACTTGATTATCCTTTTTTTTTTTTTTTAAAGAAAAATGCACACTGCAGCTTCTTCTGAGTTGGCCCTGTATTACTACTGAAGTGAACTATTACTCTGTGTATTATTCAGTGCTGAGCTAATTGAATTTTGCATTACACAGTTCATAAACTATAAATGCCTTCTAGCACCTCTTCCAAAGCTTAATGGATATGTGTTTTTTCAGGAGTTTTTATTTATTTTTTATTTTACCCTGTGTGATAGCACAATTATTAAAATTACTCCAGTGAAGCCATTTTGGCAACAACAGTATATTAATATGTTTATAGTATAAGCTATGTTCCCAGTATGAAGGCCACAATCACAAACTTACTACAGCTAAAGCTGGTAGGAAGTGCTGCTTCATTTAAGTCAAATTATTTGAATAGAAATAAAGTATTTCATTTGCACTTTATTGTTTTGTTTTATTCCAACGTTGTTTTGTTTTGACTTTTTTACAGAACCTTGTTTAATCTTTAATTGATACTATATTTATACATTTTAATATTTTATGTTGCAGTATTATTGAAATGCAACCTTTTGATAGGGGCATTTTGGTTTAGGAGAAGAAACATTTCAGAATTTTCATTCTGTAGTGTACGTGATAATTTTGACTTTTTGTCATGATGTTGAATGAAAGAAAAATTTGAAATGTCAAAATTTCCTGTGGGAGGAAAATTCTATTTTTGACCAGCTCCAGTTATGGTCTCTCTACATCCTGTGGCATAGAGGGCAGGACTATGTTCACAATGGCACAGTTGGCACTGCCAAACTGACTCTTTGGAATCAATTGAACAGAAGTGGAAACCGGCTCAATTGATCTGAAAGTCAATTCCGTTAATCCACCCCTACCAAAAGATTAATGCTGTGTTGAAAGGAGGGCATTTCCCATAGTCTCAGTGTATTGAGGATGCCACACTAATTAGAATTTAGGAAGCTGTTGGTAGATATGCAAGCTACTTTACATGGCTTGCATATCTCCTGTCAACTGCCACCAAATTGTGCTGAGCGTAGACGAGGTCTGCATGTTTGAGGGAAGAAGAAAGTGTGGCCAATCCCTACTTACTAAAGCAATCCCTTTTTTTGTTAAGGTCCACTAAGGACCTCAAGCCACTGACAGAACCTAAAACTTTCTCACAACAATTTTGAAGATACGGTGGAGCTGGGTTTGGGTCCTTGGTGGTCCTGAGAATTAGCCCTAGTCTATACTTATGGGGCTTTTTGGTGGCAGTCAATGGCAGATACTCAAGGCATGTAAAATACCCTGCGTGACTGCCAGCAACTTTCTATGCCGCCGATACAGATTAGGGAAAGCCACTAGAGCCCTGCAAATCTGCGGATATCCGCAGATATCCGCCTTATATCCACATCTGAGGATACAACACGGATATCCGCAGACCATTTCTTGTGGATGCAGATTGGATATGGATCCACTTATTTGTATCCACGCAGGGAAGCCACCTGCAAATGTCTTGTGGTTGATTTTCAGCAGCTCCAGTTATGGGCCTGGAATTGCTGAAGCAATTTCCAGAGCAATTCAGTGGGTTCAGACTCACCACTGAATCATGCCCAGAAGATTGCACTGACAGCAGTGATTTTGCCACCATCAGTATAGACATACCCTTAGGCTTTTGTTTAGGCCTGTAAATCTGGAAATAACGTCATTTGGTTGTACATGTTCTTCCCTTAATGGGCTATGAAATATTTTGGTATTCTAATGGCATACTGATATGCACTGAGCCTTAAGCTGATGGTCTCTACCTCAGAAGTAGGAAGCTGTTTCACATTTTACTGTACTGAAAAGCTTTATTGTTGGTTAAGAGGAAATTCAGGTCTACATTTTCAAAAGTTATCTAATTTGGGGTGCCTCAGTTTTGGGGTGTTCTTGATGTATTTGGGTGCAGCAAAATTTGAGGCATGCAGAATAAATGGGCACTTATGAAATTCTTAAATGGAGAGGTAACCAAAATTGATTCCCTGAATATTATTATCATTAATTGTTTTGCTCTTAAAGATGGATTTTTTTTAAATTTTGGTTAAATGCCCACTTCCAGTATGACTGCTTCCTTGACTGCTGATCCTCAGTGTCAAAATAAGCTAGGAGTATAGCTCAATATGCAGATTATCTAATTATCCTAATATTCTCTTTCCTTCCTTCCCCAATAGGTAACAGACAGCAAGCCCACTCTAAAGACACAAAAAATGCAAATTTGAATGTGGATCTATTAAAAGCTGCTGTTTCCTGGGAAAGGCTGGTGTGTGTCTTCTATTGAAATGACTGAATTAGCTAATCAGATGACAGGATTTTGTATGAGCTGGGGAATATTATTAAGCATTTATGTTTTCTTCAGCTGCTATAAATAAAATGTGATGAAATTCCGTGTCTTCTGTGTCATTTTAATATAGTTAATTAGCTCTGCTCTCAGGTACAAAGAGGAAGAGTGTTCTTTGATCTGTTAAATTAGATTTTCAGTCATGTACAGCTCATGCTCCCAGCTGTATTTGCATCTGCCGACTTGCTCCCACTCTCTCATACACACAGGTAAGGTCTTCATATTTATACACAATCGCATTCATGAACAGCTATATGTACACCGATACATGAATGCAAGTTTGGATGCTGCAATATGCACCACACATTAAAACAACCCCTCCTCCCCAACACATACAGTGATGTACATATCCACACAGACACATGCTTGAGCATGCAGATTGACTTTCATGCTCGGCTCAATGCAACTCTTGTTTTGACTAGATTTTTACAATTGATTTACAAGCTTGGATCCTCTCACTCTTTGGCTATTTTTACACTCTGAACTAGGGGTGTGATTCCCCTGCTTGTGTACACATACTTGCTTTAGCTTGATGAGTGCTAGCATGAGTGTAAATAGCAGTATAGCTGTGGTAAGCAAGGTAATGGCAGCAGAGAGACATCTTAGCTGTGCTGTACTGCCTCAGACTGGTGGTATGTACTTAGCATGGCTCAGTCATGTCTCCACTGCTCCTATCTATATTACCACAGCAATGGGCACAAATCTGACATCAGAAATCACAACATTATAACACCAGTGGGTGAGCATTTCAATCCTCCTGATCACTCCATTGACAATTTACCAACTGTGGTGCTCAGACAGATGAATACCAGATCAAGGCTTCAAAGAGAAGCTGCAGGGGTTGAATTTATTGCAAATTTGATTGCATCCTTCAGGGCTTTATAGGGACATTGGATTTTTTTCACATTACAAAGGTGATTTGACCTCATCTTCCTCTATATGCTGTTTCCCAGTGTTTAAATCTCAACAATGGCTTTGATTGCCCTTACAGTGTGACGTGATCCCATGACTTACACTTCCCCGTATTTATTTCCTCCCATTCTATAAGTTTCCCAATCTTCAAAGCATTTGAGCAAGCTGGATTGTCTCCCACAAAAGCTCATGCGATAAGTAAACTTGTTAGTCTTTAAGTGCCATAGAACTCTTTGTTGCTATCTGTGTTCATGCTGTCTTGAGGAAGGATATTGTGAGTATGCATAAAAAAGTACGGGACTTATGTCACTAGCTTGCAACATAGACATAGCCCTAGTTGCAGGTGTGCAGCATTCTTGAGAATCAGGCCAGTTTTAGAAAGGTGCCTAAAATATGGATTGCCATGACTAAGTTACATCAATTTCCAAAGGGATAGCCGTGTTAGTCCAGTCCAGCAAAAAAAAACCAAGGAGTCATGTGGCACTTTAAGACTAACAGATTTATTTTTTGCATGAGCTTCCATGGGAGAAAATCCCACTTCGTCAGATGCTACCTATTTTCGAAGCATCTGATGAAGTGTGATTTTCTCCCACGAAAGCTTGTGTGAAAAATAACTCTGTTAGTCTTAAAGTGGCACACGACTCCTTGTTTTTTTAAGTTACATCACCCAAGTTGATATCATTGGGAGTTTTGCTATTGATCTCAATAGCAGAACTGGGCCCTAAGTAATTAAAAGAAAGATTCTTTGCAGACATGCTGAGGTTCTATCTTATGATATCATTGTCATGCCTAGATGTATATTTGTTCAGATGCATACATTTTTTTTAAACTCTAAGGCATTTCAGATCACAACTGGGTGGTGTTCAGTTACACAGTTTGGCATGTATCTAGGCCATGCCAATAATCCTAGATCATTGGAATATCTCTGGTAACTCAGTCAATCAGTACCCTTTCTTGACAGCTACTTTGCATGCAACAGTTTCAGTGGTTGTCTGAGGCAGATTGCATGGATGGTGGACTAGTCAGTCTAACTATCACAGCTGTGTGATAGCATGAGCTTTTAAGTATTGGTGTTACTACAGCGTAATTTGAAATTGAGATTTGGTGAATAATTGTACACGTGTGTGCTTCAAAATGTGCAGATAGAAAGACGTATCCTAGTACTGTAAAAGCCAATCAATTGTTTAATTGTAAAAAATATCTTTAGTTATAACACTGTAATTGTTCAGTGATGAAAAGAAGCACAAATTTTGATACATTACAGCTTGTGATGACCATTGTCAAGTGTTAGGATTTTTCTTAGCAAATACAGATATGCGCTGTCAGAATGTCTGTGTGATAAATGTACAATTTCTAATGGATCAAAGCAGAAGTTTTGAGTGTTTTTTAACATCTTTATACAGTAGTCTCTGAAGAGCAAAATCATGCAACATCCATGTTTTCTTTGCAATAGACAGCTGTTGTATTTGAAGTTTATTTAATGCTGAAGAAGTATATGCTGACAGTAAGAATACTAGAAAGTGTGTATACAAACTAGAAAGTGTATATAGATAAAGCAAGAAAGGCAGAAGGAGAAATCTCTGGTCAGCAGAATTAATGAAAATAAGAAGGAGTTGATCATAGTAGGACTCAAAAGAGTCTGAAAAATGGTATTGGTGGTTATCAGATGATAATGGTACAATTGCTAATAGTAATACAGAAAAGGGAGAAATCTTCAAATAACGTAGCTAATCTGATGAGAGTGAAAATTTTCCATTCCAATAACTCAGGTGGATGTTAAACTGTAAATACTTGAGGTAGCCATACTTAAAATCAGGAGGTCTAGATTAAAACTTTTGTTCAAGAGTTTTAAAAGACATGGCAGTGGTGCTTGTGTAACCCATGTGCCTAAATAGGTGCAATCTCTTTTAGGGATCCTTATGGCTGGGTTACGTTGCTGGGCAGATTTTGCAGCCCAGAAACCAGAACCTTCTGGTAACAGGGTGTGGGAGCACACTGAGGGTGCTCTACAAGTTTTATTGTTTTGCTGGAGTTACATGCCCAGGGAGAAGCCTGAGAAGAGAAGCCTGGAGAGGAACAAACAGAGAGCTGCAGAGGACATTGGCTAAGGGACTCAGTGAAGGGAGCTGAGCAGGAGTGGACTGCGGATGTTTTCTCCCAGCTTTCGACTGTTTTGCAGGGGAGTTGTCTGCAGTGGAACTGAGAGTTGGATGGCCAGTGACCTGATTGCATGGTGCTGCCTACACAGGAGGAAGAAAGGATTGCATGGCATCTGCCTGGAGATTCCTGCAGCTAGAGAGATTGAGGATTGCTTTCGTTCTGCATTCAAGCCCCAAGGACTTAAAAGACTGCAATTGAGATAAGGGTGACTCCACCTGAACTTTGGGACTTGGGTTTCTTACTGTTTTGTTTAAAAGTATTATGGTTCCTTAGGATAAGGTGTGTTTAGTTAGTTAGTTAATAAAGTTCATTGTTACATTTCTGTTGAGTAATAGTTTAATGTAGGACGGAAACTCTGAGCAGTCTTTGCTGTGAGTCCTTTTAACAACTGGATCCTGGCTCTCCAGTTGCTTTCATCAGGGGTTTTCTCTGTGAGGCACTGGAGAGGGGCAATTGAATGAATTTGAGCCCACCCTAGCAGGTTACACTTGCTGAGTGATTGACGTTGTTTTCCAATAATATTTGGAACACTGTGAAAGTTCCAGAAGATAGGATGAAAGTTTGCATTGTGCCAATATTTAAATATGGTAATTTGATAATCCAGCTAGTTACAGGCCTGTTACAGACTAACACTGATTATGGGCAAAATAATGGAATGGTTGATAGAAGACTTGATTATTTAAGAATTGAACAAAGGTAGTACGATTAATGTCATTCAGCGTGGGGTTATGGAAAACAGATCTGCCAAAGAATTTGATTTTTTTATGAGATTAGAAGTTTGTTGATAGAACTAATAGTGCTGATGTGAGATTCCTTGCCTTCTGTAAGCCGTTGAACCTAGTGATGCACAATATTTTGATTAAAAGATTGTAATTATAAACAATTAATACAGCACATATGAAGTGGATTAACACAGGCTTATAACAGGTCTCAAAATGTAATTGTAAGTAGGGAAAACAATCAAGAAGTCCTGTGGCACTCTTATTGACTAACAGATTTATTTGTCTCATGAGATAAAAGCATATGGGATAAATCATAGAATCCTAGAATCATAGGGTTGAAAGGGACCTCATGAGGTCATCTAGTCCAACCTCCTGCTAAAAGCAAGATCACTCCTACTAAATCATCCCAGCCTGGGTTTTGTCTAACCAGCCCTTAAATGTTTCTAAAGATAGAGATTCCACTACCTCCCTAGGTAACCCATTCCAATGCTTCATCACCCTCCTAGTGAGAAAGTTTTTCCTTATAGCCAACCTTGACCACCCCAGCTGCAGCTTGAAACAATTGCTCCTTGTTCTGTCCTCTGTTACTACTGTGAACAGCCTAGCTCCTGCCTCTTTGGAGTAACCCTTCAAGTAGCTGAAGGTTGCTATCGAATCCCCCCTCAGTCTTCTCTTCTGCAGACTAAAGAACCTAGTTCCTTCAGTCTCTCCTCATAAGTCATGTGCCCCAACCCCCTAATCATTTTCATTGCCCTCAGCTGGACTCTTTCTAATTTGTCCACATCCTTTCTGTAGTGGGGAGCCCAAAACTGGACACAGTATTCCAGATGTGGCCTTACCAGTGCCAAATAGAGGGGAATAATCACATCCTTTGATCTGCTGGCAACACTCCTGCTGATGCAGCCGAGTATGCCATTGGCCTTTTTGGCACCAAGAGCATACTGTTGACTCATATCCAGCTTCCCATCCACCATTACCAACAGGTCCTTTTCTCTAGTGCTGCTACTCAGCTGATTAGTCCTCAGCCTGTAGCAGTACGTGAGATTTTTCCATCCAAAGTGTAGGACTTTCAACTTGTCCTTGTTGAACCTCATAAGATAAGTTTGTTAGTCTTTAAAGGGCCACAGGACTCCTTGCTTGTTTTGCTGAACTAGACTAACATGGCTACCCCTTTGGAACTTGTAAGTAGGGAATCATCATCCAGGGGATGTGTTACCAGTGGTGTCCTGTAGGAATTGGTTCTTGGTCCTCTGCTATTTAACATTTTATCCATGATCTAGAAGGAAAAAAATCCATAAAACAAAGAATGCATATTGTATTTATAGAATTGGGGGGCAGGACATTTGTATCCTAGGAATCAGTGACTCTGAAGAAGATCTGCGGGTCATCATGGATAATCATCTGAACATAGCTCCTAATGTGACACTGTGGCCAAAAGGGCTAATACAGTATCGGATATGTAAACAAAAGAATCCTGATTAGGTTCTGTTATTTCTGGATATGGCACTGGTGCAACCATGATAGGAATATTGTGTCCACTTCTGGTGTTCATAATTCAAGAAGGGTATTGATAGGTGGCATAGGGTTCAGAGAAGAACCATGAAAATAATTAATGGATCAGAAGGTATGCCTTATGTTTATACACTGAGCTCGAGTCTAATTTTTTAACAAAAAAATGGTTAATGAGTGACTTGATTACAGTTTTTATGTAGCCAAGATCCAAAGGGCTAGTCGTGGTAGTCTAGTTCAGCAAAACAAACAAGGAGTCCTGTGGCACTTTTAAAGAGTACAAGATTTATTTATCACATGAGCTTTCGTGGGAGAAAATCCCGCTTCATCAGACATAAAGTGGGATTTTCTCCCACGAATGCTCAGGTGATAAATAATCTGTTAGTCTTTAAAAGTGCCACAGGACTCCTTGTTAGTTTATATGTACTTACAGTTGGAACAAAAATTGATAATGGGCTTTTCAATTTAGCTGACAAAAGGTATAACGAGATCCAATGGCTGGCAGTTGAAGTTAGACAAATTCAGAGTGGAAATAAGGCAGACATTTTTAACAGTGACAGTAATTTAAACATTAGAATAGTTTACCAATGATTGATAAGTTTCAAAGGTATAGCCGTGTTAGTCTGCATATAGCAAAAACAATGAAAGTCCGGTGCCACGTTAAAGGTGAAAATATTTTTTCAGGCATAAGCTTTCATGAACTGCAACCTGGATTGTCAGATGCTTCTGACAAAGTGGGTTGCAGTCCATGAAATCTTATGCCTGGAGGAATTAGTTAGCCTTTAAGGTGCCATAGGACTTTTGTTGTTTTTACCAATAATTGTGGTAGATTGTTTATAACTGACAACTTTTAAATCAAGATTGGATTTTTTCTGAAAGAGATATTATAGTTCAAACAGGAATTAATTCAGGGAAGATCTATGGCCTGTATTATATAGGATGTGAGATTAGTGTTCACAGTCATGTCTTCTGGCCTAAGAATCTGTGAATCTACAAAATCTATAAATTCTATGCTGAGATGGTGAGAGCAAGGCATAGTGACAGCAAGGCAGGCTGGTCAAAAAAAATTATTGAAAGGAGGACAGATTAAGCTTAACTAAGACTACTGATAGTGCTGTATCCCTAAACAATTGCTGTGTCAGAGCTGGTTAAAAAAAAAAAAACCTGTTCTGTGAGAAGTTGTGACATTTTGATTTTTTTGTCCCAAATTCAGAATATAAGTCAATCTCAAAATTTTCAAAGAAAAGACATAACTCCAGCAGATTTTATCTTGACCTTATCAAAAGCGTTTTTATTTGATTGTTTCCTTATTCTATATTGTAAAATATAATACAAATATATCATAATTGTGGAAATGATGAAGTAAAAACAAAATGCTTTGGTAAGATCAAAATGAAATATTTTCACTTTATAGAAATGTTTCTATAATTTCTCATGGTTTTTTTTTTTTATTTAGACAATGTGATTACATTCCCATGAAATGTTCTGAAATAGTCAAATCATTGTTTTAGGAAAAAGTTAAATCTGAATTTTTTTATTTGCTCTACGCTATGCATTTTTCTAGACTTAGCAAAAATTAACTTCTTTTAGGTACTTATCCAGTTGCCTAAAAATAATTTGGGTGGCTCTGGCTCAGGACCACCCCTAGGAGTGTGCAGGGCAAAAGCCAATCCGCCTGTGGGAGCCCTCACCCTCTCCCCCGGCGCTGGGGGTGGCAGGACACCCTGCACTGTTGGCTGGGCTCCATCGTCCTGCCCTGCCATTCAACTAGCTTGTTGCCAAAGGCAGAGTGGGGCCTGCTGAACTGTGGGGCCAGAGGCAGTTGCCCAGCTCACTTGCCCCCCGGGACAGCCCTGCTCGGGCTGATGCACTCCACTCTACTTTTCCTCACATAGTTCCACTCAGTGAATGTGGATGAGATGTTTCGTATACATGTGTATGTAGTGATATATGTATTACATTCATTCTCAGATGCCCTAATCAGGATCATGACTATATTGTGCTAGGCCTTGTACAAACACAAAGGAGATGGTTCTTGCAAAGAACTTAAAGTTTTTAAGGTCCTTTTTTTGCCATCTTCATTTGTATTGAATAATATCTTATCAGGAAATAGTTCCACTTGCTCCACTACAGGTACTGTTCATCTTGCTTCTCTGAATTCCAATGGAAGCCATAGATTAGTTTGATGACATGACCAAACCTCTGTAGCCATTTCTGTCTAACTGTTGAATCTGCTGTCTGCTGATGCATATAGTGCAGTGTGTAAACATTGATTACCTGATCTCTTCAATAAATTCTCTAGATTCTTCTTAAATGATGCTGTTGGAATGCATTCATCTTCCTGTTTTGTTCTTCCACCATCTGTCACATTTCTCAGGTTTACAGTAGTGTTGGAAGGACAATACTATTGTACAAATCTTATTTTTAATGTATAGATGTAACTATTTAGTCTTCCAGATGTTTGAAGAAAAGGAAATTGATACACTGGTTATACTGAAACTTGCCTTCACTTGTTCAGTGAGCTGGCCGTTATCAGTTATTGTACTGTCAAGATGGATAAAGTTATAGGTTCTTTTGTACTCTTCTCTGTCACTCACATATCCACCACTGTTAACCACATTCTCTCCTATCTTAGTCTTGCATGTACAAATACAGATTTCCACTTTGTCAGCTTCTGCTTTTATGCTTAGAAAGAGGTTTTTCATTCATTCAAGTTGGTATCCAGTATGACTATATCATTTGCAAAATATAAGTCTTGCATCATATCTTTTGCCCAGACAACACTGTTGTGCTTGGCAATAGCCCTCACTCTCCTCATCACAGTCTATGACAATACAGAATAGATGTGGGGATAATATATAGCCCTGTCTTTTGCAAGTAACAATCTTGCAGCATTCCATGTTTCTGCTCTGTCCTAATGTACAACACAGATGACTCATACAAATTTTTATCAAATTAACAATCTTTCCTGAAAGTTCATGGTGTCCCAGAATCTTCTAGAGGACTTCTCTCTGAATTCCATCAAATGCTTATGTAAAATCAAAGAAGTTAAAAAAAAATCTGCCGATATTCTAAGTATTTCTCAATAAGCTTTGTCAAGGTGAAAATCTAGTCTGAACAGGATGGATCAGATATAAATCCAGCACCATGGCACACAAATAAATATCTACATAGCTTGCTAGTCAAAAGTCCAAGTACTGGTAGAGATTTCAGCTGTGAGTATTAACTACAGAGGAATGTGAGCCACAGAATTCAGATCTAGATTTTCAACTACCAGAGTTTCAAGAATCTGGCTTGCCTCATTATGCCAAGAATAGGAATCTGGGTGCAAAACTGAGGTGGGACCACTCTAGTATTGAGGAAAGAAATGTGAGCAGCAGTCATTCAAAGTTACAAAGATAAGGGGGATATGTTATTGATCATCCAGCTGTCAGCCACTCTGTGCTTCAAAAGTGAAAATGGAAGGCTTTCATAGTTACAACAGATGATCTTTCAGCCTCTTGTAATTAGACTGAATGCTGAACAGACAGGCAGAGGCATGGCAACAATTTTTTTTATATGCATAAATTTTGTCTCTCCAGAGGATGACTCACTGGAATAGGGTAATACATGCTTCTGAGTCTTGTATGAATAGGCCCCAAGGGCCCTGAAACCTAGTTAATGGCCTTTTTCAGGAGGCGTATAATTTAAAGAGAACAGAAGATGTAAATCCTCACAGCAATGCTAAAACATACCAGTAGCACTAGGGTGCTACTACTCACTGAGAGGATGAAGTTCTGCAGCCAAAAATGTTTTCCAGTAGACCTGTGAATTTCTCAAAATGCAAAGTAAAGAGTAAGACTCATTTCTTAATAGATAATTACATTTTTCTTCAGATATATAGAAAGTAGTTAAGCATTAAATGCAAAGAAATCAACTTTATTTCTTACTGTCATTTCATACCCTATGGCAGCTCAGTATAGATTAAATACAAACAGAATTTAACATGTGACAGAAATGGTCCTGAAATTTGAGACTCATACTCATAGGGTGGGAACAATATTGCCAATGGTGAGCACAGTATTGACCACTGCAGTCTGTCACAATCACAGCACAGTGATATGTGCAAATACTAAAACAGGATAGAAAAAATGCATCAAACTGCAAACATACCAGAAATCCACACCACAAATTCATCCCTAGTGGAATTCCATTAACTTCAGTTGAGTACCACTAGGGATGAATGGGATGTATTATGTGAGCTCAGATTATGGGCTAATGGGTGAGTTTTTAAAGCCATATCATAGGGACTTCTGACTTCTGTAAACATTAGTAAGGGTGCAATAATTCTCATACCACAATCCGTTAATGGTTCTTTTATTTCTGCATTCTGAGTGACGTTGACATGCATACTTCAGAGAAGGGCAGAAAGGGCATTGTACAGAATACAAAACTCTTCAGTCTATTTAAAAAAAATAAAGTCTTTGTGTATGTCTGTATAATATACATTCACTCACTCTGCACAGAGGGTATACTGACCTACATCGGTTGGTAAGAGTTCCCAAGAGACAGTTCACCTGCTGAGCAAAGCAAGCATGTGGCTTGTTTCAGCTATGCTCCCAACGTGCCCCCTCCACATTCACTTGAGGACTGCTAGGTGCTGAAGTCCTCCCCAGCAGAGGAGATACAGACAGTTGCACTGCTTGAACAGTGCAAAATGAGTGGGGTAAGTGAGAAAATCTGCCCATTTCTTTGCAGAGGAACTAAGAGAGAAAGGCAAAATACAGATTAAATATATACAAAATGAACAACTTGAGAAGCCAAAAACCCAAGAAAAAGCTCTTCCTTACCTGGGAACATAGCCAGCTATAGCTACCTGCCATTTGTGTCAGAGGTCAGGTCTATACTGGTCATAGAATTCAGTGGCAGTCAAAGGAAGATATGCAAGTTATTTTATGTAGCTTGTATATCTCCTTTCAAGTTTCTAACTCCCACTTATCTCCCCGGCTCCATTGCACTGAGTTGAAGGGAAATGCCGCTCCTTTGACTTAGCACTACCTTTTTGGGGGGAGTGGAGAGTTACTAAGTTGAATTCCAGATCGAGTGAGAGGGTCTTGACTCAGTCGAACCAGAAACATTGAACTGATGATGAAGAATTTGCTGCCATCAGTGTAGACTTGGCCTCAGTCTTACAACTGAAATCTACAGAGAACTAGAATACTCCAGCTTTACCACTCTAAAGACCTGAACCAAATCAGTGAGAAATGTCTCAGCGTATTCTCACTGAAACTTGCTCTTGAAGTGTGTAAGTATACCCCCTCCACCAGATCTGTAATGGACAATTATGACACAGAAGATAATAGGACACTGAGAACCATATCTCCCAGGATTTTAGAGAACATCTGGTAGGATAGTGCATAGATTTTGACCTCTCCATAAAAGGATTGTAATTGACTGTGAAGCTTTGACTCTAAGAAAACATGAGGCTACTAGGAAATTTGAAAGGGACAGTAGGAAGGCCCATCAGATAGGCAAATGAAGATCCATGAGTGGGGAGGAATCATAAGAAATATCTCTAAGAATCTTTAAGTCAGAAATAATGGCATGTGCTGGTATTGCCATGAACTGGGGCCTAGAAAAAGGAAAGAGTTGATTTAAACAAACTGACCTAAATGTGGGGAAAGTGGTGGCTGTTTTTATTTGGTTCAAAGAAGAAAATGGGAGAAAGTTCAGCCTGGTTTCTTCTTAAACGTTTCACCTGTTTCTAGTAGAAATTTTTTCTAACGTCACTGGGAGAGATGCTTTGGCTTATCTTTTGATCCTTTGTTTTTCTCCCTAGTTCAAAGGGTGAGGAGATGAGCGAGGGAGCTGCATCAGAGTCCTCTGACATGGGTAAATCAACAACAGGCATGAGCAATCCTCTCACCCCTTGTATAGGAAGATGTGTTGAGGTGTGTAGTGGGCCTACTTGATCATTCTGTGTTCTAGCCCCTCCACCTCAACTGCATCTCGGAGGGCACAGCTGAGAATCTAGCTAACTATCTGTAGCATGACTGGATTATCTTGTGTCTAGTTATAATGCTGAGCTTTTAAAGAGTTCCATTTTCCTGGAAAAGAATTATGGGCCTACTTAAGTTAATGAACTTCTGTTGACTCCATTAGAACAAGGTTTTGCTTGCATTAGGAAGAAAATCATTTGGAGAGCACCAGACTGTGGAGATGATTAAAAGAAAATATTTTTAAGAAAACAAGGAGAATACAACCCTGTCAGACAGTGAGACTGAGAGACTGCATGTTGTGGTAGGGATATTTTTATCAGTGCTAAATTAGACCTCTTAAGGAAAAATGGCCAATATGAAGCTAAAAATATGTTTCAAGCCTCTGTCTCTCATTCACACAACATATGTCTTGATTTCTGTGTTTATGAAGATACTGCTAGAATTCACAGTCTCTCAGTGGTTCATCTGTTTGTCTGTGAGGCTGATTTGTAAATTGAATGTCTGAACCGCTTATGCTAGATTCAAAAAGATCAAATGAACAGACTCCTGGAATCTTTCAAATTATATCTTTGAATGTCCATGGGGTCCCAATTCCATTTGGTAATGAAGTAACCCCCGGTTCTAACCCATGTTGATTGAGTTAATTGAGTGGTTGGGTTATTGCTTTCCACCTTTAAACATGTGTACCCATTTTCACTAAATTTTTTGACAGGAGAGCTGGTGAGCTTCCAGAGTTGTTAAATATTATGGTGTCAGGAAGAATTTATAGGCAAAAAAGCATTCTGCAATCTCATTTACCAATATATATATATATAATATGATATTTACTGTACACTGGTCAGCCTCTAGACAGATATCTAATTTACACTACTTATGTGGAGCATATCTGAAATATATCTTGCTAATTCAATGCAGCAGGTTTTTGCCCCAAGCATATTAATGCTAGTACAGAATTTTTTTTCAAATGTTTTCCATAAAATATCCAATTAGAAGCCATGATACATTTTATCTCAACTTCTTGTTACTGAAAAAAGTTAAATATTTAGCACATGGTATATTTTAAAACACTTCCTCTCATTTCTAGAAGGGAACTCAAATTCTCTATCAGCTAATCTGCAAGAATTCCCATCAAAATGAAGGACTTATCAGTTTAATTAACATTATAATAAAGACTAGATAAAACAGAGAACATGTTGCAGTTGCTTGTATATAAAATGGAAAGAACCTCCACTATCAGGTAAGTAAAGAAAGCAAAAGCATAATATTTTAAAAACAGATGCAGATGTAAATTACCTCATGTGTCATGCTACCACATCACTTCACATTGGAAACCCACCTTTTACCTTATACAATCCAAAGAATTTACTTAAACTTTCCACAGTGATGTCATGGAATATTTCTTAAACTGCCTCTTGAATTCAGTGATGCCATTTGTGCGGATAGCAACCTTCATGGGTTACACACGAACAAGGAGCCACTAAATACATCCATGCTGGAAAATAAAGTGGAAGACAAACCATTTAAATCAATGGAGTCATGCTCACTTAAGACATCACCAAATCTGCCCAACTTGATTTATAACAATTAAAAAGTAGGTGTTTTCAGTCCCACTTTCTAACAGCAAAGCTTGAATGGAGAAGTAAGGATGGCAAACAGGGATGAACAAAACAACTCAATTTTTTTGACGTTTGAAAAAATGCAGTTGTTTTACCTGTTATGCTACCTCTACTCTTCCTGGATCTGGTTTGGACTGAATATAGAAATATTGAAATAGAATATAAGAGTTTTCACTGGCGTTTTCAGCTGAACTGTGAAAAAGCAGCGGAAATGATTTTTTTAAAGCTTTTTTTGTGAGATTTCCAACCCAATATTGTAGACTAAAAAGGTTCAGACAAGAATCCAGTATTCAGGATGTTTATTAAAAACTAAAAATAAAGATTTGAATCAGTAGAAGTTCATTTGTGACTTCATCACAAATATTACTAACTGGCATTCTTGTAATGTTGACAGAGATACACATTTTAATAGACTTGAAATCTGGACCAAATTTTTCTCAGAATTGGGGAAAATTGCTACACTTTGGAGAGCTTATTTACCTGAACAATCAAGGAGTCTGGTGGCACTTTTACAGACTAACAGATCTGAAGTGTCTGACGAAGTGGGATTTTCTCCCATGAAAGGTCATGCGATAAATAAATCTGTTAATCTTTAAAAGTGCCTCCAGAATCTTTGTTGTTTTTGCTGAACTAGACTAACATGACTACCCCTTTGGAACTTATTTGCCTGAGTTTTCCTTTCATAGATCTTTGTAGGTCTTGTCACTTAAACCAACAAAATGGCTGTTACAACTAAGTTGCTCTTTCTGCTGAAGAAGACATTGAGCCATCACCTATCACTTTCTGAGATGCAAAGCTGGATAAAATTATAACTGGATAGAAATTTTCACTCATCCCTTTTTCTCACAGCAACTGAAATCAAAGAAACAAGCCATTTTGCAAATAGCTTTTTGGATAGGCAGTTACACTACATGACTCAGAGGGGGAAAGAATTAAACTTATCTATTCATTTTCATTCAAGGCTTTACTCCTACATTTCTGAAGCATGGGCTTCTGCAAAGATATAGGGAGTAGAATTTATAACTATTTTCTATGATAAGAACAATACCTTCATCATCTTTAGTAGCTTATGAAGGGGCTAGCTTAGAGTGCTTACTTATGTTAATTCCATGTTAGGTGTATGTATGCCCTTGTGCATGGCTACCAGAGATTTTTGCCTTAACTGTCCATAGGGCTGGCTATGATGCCCTCTGAAATTCCATGTTCAGATGGCAGTATGTGAGGCGCTGCCTCTTCACTCCCCCCCCCCCAGTTCCTTCTTTTCACCAATGATGTTTGCAGGAGATTCTTTCTCCGTTTACTCCTTGATTGCCCTTTTAACTGTCTGTTGTATATAGTTCTGGTTCAGTTATTAGTAGCTCAGTAAGTTAGAATTAGTGGTCCCATTAGGGACATTTGCCTAGGGATGGGGCATGCCCTGTTACCCAGTTTCAAACTGTGTTCTCTATGTCGCCAAATCTTTTCATCAAGCGACTCTCATGATCATTGTCCTAAACACTTCAGGCAGGGGTGTAGCCAGACCCGCTTTTCTGGCTGGGCCTGTGAGTCCGTTGGGTGGTCCAGGCCACTTCCTACTTCCAGTCACATGACATAAAGCAGAAAATGAAGCTGCAGAATACTCCAGTTGCTACATAACAAGTGGAACTGGAGCATCAGTTACAGTTGCACTTTCGCTTGTTTTTTAGCTGGCCAAATTTCTGCTGGCCAAAAAACAAGAGAGCGCCCAGGCTCCAAGCAAGCAAGGAGAGCACCTGCCCTCACTTTATTTTTTTGACTAGGAGAAGTGTGACTGGCAAAATAAAAAAAAAAGAAGAGAAAGAAGAAAGAAAGCAAACCACAGCTGCTTCTGGTGCTCTGGCTTTTTCTACTTAGCAACTGCAGCATCATTAGGCAGCTTTTTTAAGCCGGTCACATCCTGAACATCCAGCTTCTGGTCACGTGGCTTGAAGCAGGGTGTTCAGGCAAGCAATTAGCTAAAAGCTGCCCAAGGGGCTCCAGTTGCTAGGTAGCAAGCAGAACGGCTGCAAGCAATCAGTTGCAAAGTGTATGGGCCTTGGCCCACCCATAGTTACACCACTGGTTTAGGAGAGACACACTTTATGGTTAAGTGTAAAATTTTGCAAGGGCTTCCAACAATGGACTATAAACGACAGGGATATCCCTCACAAAGCCCTGTTCAGGGAGGCAGCACTCAGACCAGCCTCTAAACCATCTTGTTACAAATTGGTGCCAAGCATGTCAGGGTCAGTGCACAGTGCCCCACAGGGACTGAGACCTTCCCAGCACTATTTGCCCTTGCTCGTGCGGAAGAAGTGGCAGAAGAAGCAACAAGCAGACCAAAGGTATTCCCCTGTGCCAAAGGATATGAAAGCAGGAGAGGCACACTGTTATCCCAGAACTTGCATGCGGGTTTTAAGCCGCCTGAAGGCAACAAATATCATTTAATTGCCACCAAACCAGATTAGTTCTGAGATGGAGGGTGGGATCAGTGCAGCCTAAACGGGTAAAACCCCTAGTGGAAAACACGGCTATAGCCTGCCGATCAAGAACAGATTCAGAGCAATGAAGAAACTCAGAGCAAGAATTTCTTTTAAAACAAGTATTAACATTTATTTTTTAAAAAAAGATCTTAAACGCATTTTCATTTACTTCAGGATCTTACAGAATTGTAATGAGATTCAGAGACTGAAAAATATCAATTAATACTTGTATATCTCAGTGAGCATTACAGAGTGACAGTTTAGGATGGAATACTCTGCTGAGTTTCTCTTCTTACAGTTACAGACACATAATTACAAACTAAATAGCAAGACAAAGTTCATTAAAGCATTAGAGACAAATACAAAACACTTAACAAACTATAACATCCCATAAGCAAGGGCCGGTTGCCTATGGGATGGGGAGATCTCAGGTCTTACATCTATTTCCCTTTCTCCGCACAATAAGGGTTTTTAACTTAGGCGCTTCCTACTGCAGTCCAGTGGAGCTACCGGTTTGCCTACTACTGCAAGCTACCTTGGAAGGATTGGCCCCCTGTCAGCAGTTAGTGATGTAAAATCGTTTGTTGGTGTTTAACCTTAGCTAGTGATGTCCTACCCTCCTTTGGCCCCTTTTTCTTACCACAAATTTAGAAGAAAATAAGTCTCGTTGGTGGGTGGTAGCAGCAGCTGTTCCTTTCTCTTTGGCTCCTCTCCTCAGCTCTGCTACAGTCTCTGTGGCGCCTGGAACTACGGCGGTTTGGAAAGTTCTCGAAGGCTTGCAGGTGCAGCTGCTGTGAGCCCCCTGCTGTGCTGGAGCTTCAGAGCCTTGAGCCTTCAGTGCTGTTCTTTGCTCACAGACTTAACGCAGGACTGAGTTATCTGCCTGTCCGGTGTGTGTGCAAGTATGAATGTTCGGCTTCGCCCTTCTGAGACTAAGTCTGAAGACACAGCTCAGAGACTAAGTCCTGAGTCACCGCTCAGAGAGTAAGTCCAGAAAATGCCCTTATGAGACTAAGTCCCGCAACTTAGCTCGTACAGTTCCACCAGAGATGTTGTTACTCTCTCTCTCGGGATGAGTGTGAGTGAGACTCCTTAGTGCAGCGGGAACATAGCCAGAGGCCAGTGGAACCCAGTAAGGAGTGGGAGAGATCTCCGAAGCTCTGCTGCTGTGCAGCATCTTTTATACATTCTCATCCCCTTTCATCTCTTCCTGACCACTTACAAACAATATGATTTCATCTTCACCCAATTGTAAAAGGATGATTTCACCTATCACCTGCACAGTGCATGATCAAAATCAATAAGTTTGAAGGGTCCTTTTGACAGTGGGTGGAGACCTCAGAATACTTGATGGGAGGGGGAATGAGTAAATTCAAACGTTTAAAATCTTCTTCCATCTTGACCTAGTTTTCCTTAAAGAGATATACCTATTGGGTCTGTCCCCTCTAATCCCTCAGATTTCACTTGCTGACTGCCTTTTGAATACCAACTTTGTTTTAAACATTTACAAATGATAACTTATGGATTCTTTACCACTACTTATTACATATTATACTATTTCTAACTTTAATAAAGTTTCTACTAGATTGCCTTACACCATTTTCCTACTCATATGTGTCTTTATTCAATCAAGATTTTCTGTGATACTAAAGAGATGGCAAAAATCTCAGGCTACAACAGGACCTATGTTAGGCCCATTGCCTGTAGAGAAGCAGCTGAAGACAGCTCCACCCAAGGTATAATGTCCACGGAGGGAAGCACCTCTGACTTCTGGGAGCAGAAGAGCCCCCCCTCCCCTGATGTCTTTTTTATTCTGGAGGCATTTCAAGTGGGTAGGGACCTTATGGTCCTCTGATGCTGCCCACCCTGAGTGCTCTGACCTCGATGACTGAGATGGAAAAACAGCAATGAGGCTGCCACAATGGCTTGTCAATTGTCAGTGGTCCCTGAAATCTTGACACCAGTCTACATCACTGAAAAGGACAGTCCTTACCTTCTCAACCCCAGTCTCCAGGTCTGCATTTATGGTCTCTGGCCCCAAGCTGGGAATCACCACTTGTGTATCACTTGTCTAGATCTCTCCAGTACTGCTATTAAGGTAACAGGCTATGGCATATAAAGCCTAGTCTCATGTATTCTTCCAAATTCCAGAGGTATCAATATTTTCCATTATTTTTATTAGTTGGTTAATTGCATGTCTGTTACAATGAATGTGAGCATTGAATGTGTTTCACAGGATCCAGCAATCTCCTTATTTGTAATGATAATTGATAATACAGTCAGTTCCCCATAAATTATAGTGAATGTCAGCATTAACTCAGTGCTTACTGCTTGGTGTGTGCCAGTCTTATCCTTTCTGCCAAGAAGCTCACAATTTTGGGATTAACTCCAGGCATTTTGTAGTGTTTGGACTTTTTCCCATTATGCCCATATGGCTTTCCTACAGAGGAAAATCAAGAAGTCTGTGGTTCAATTATTTAGCTTTTCTGAAAGAAAAATATATTCCCAGAAACAGAGCCTTCCCTTTGAATTTTCTTAGCATGAGACAAGAAAACACTATTTTAGCTTAAAGCCATTTAACCTTTCACTTGTCTATCTTAAATACCTATAACTAATTATGTACGAAATTCTGACACATGGTGATTGTTCAGTTATAAGCATAGCCACTCAAATATATCTGTCAAATGAGCATCCAGAAGGGCTGAACAAGAATGATTTGGAAGCAGTTTTGCAGTCTGTTCATCCAGGGTATTACTGTACCTGTAGTAGATGGGGAATTTTCAGGTGGTTGATAACTTCAGCTTGTGTTGTAAACATATGGAAAAGTTATAAGTAAAAAGTTTTCATAAGTGCTTGTATAGCCCAAAATAAATGACGTCATCTAGACACTGACTGTTGCGTCCTTGAAGTTAATTCAGCCAACTTTTTTGTAGAGATGCTAAGAAATTTTGAAATCCTTGTGTGCTCATCTGATCATCTGATTTTAGCAGCAATTTATAAATCTCCTTCTCTGAGAAAAGAAGTACTCATTTAGATAGTGGATGTGCAGTCGATTTAATGTACTTGGACTTCAGTAAAATATTTTGACAGGATACTACAAGGGAAATTATTACTTAAATTAGTGAAGATGCAGATAAGGAACTGGCTAAAGGAGAGAAGGCAAAAGGGTGTGCTGAAAGATGGATTATTAGACTGGAGGCAGGTTATTAATGGAGGTCCTCAAGGATTAGTCTTGGGAACAATCTTATTCAATATTTTTATTAATAAACTAGGTACAAAAGGTAGAAGTGTGCTAATGAAATTTGCTGATGAACTAAAGCTAGGGGGAATCACCAATACAGAGAAGGACTGAAATATTAAACTGTAAAATCTGGATGATTCTGAAGACTTGTGTGTAAAAAATAGGATGAAATCAATGAGACACTGGACCTGGTGTATAAAATACAATATCAAGTTAATCTGCAGCATATTTACTCAGCAAGCAAGAATATCATCAGACACCCTAAGTAGCCATTTTACTTGCAGCCACAAGTGGTAGTTCAACTACAGTCTTCAGGAACTGCTTCATGTATGTGGTTACCCCCCAATAGATTTGTTTACACTGAACTGCAAAGGTCACCATTACTGCTTGAGAGCAGCTATAGGCTCTCAGTTGCTGGGCAATGCCTTCCTAATCAGTTAGAACAGGGACCTGTTGTATGCATTTCTACCCATTCTGATGCTACACAAGGTCCTATACAAGATCAGAACTGACAGGGCATCTGTGATATAATAATAATAGTTATAGCACCAACCTAGCCAAGACAGACATGGTTTTCAGATCTTGTGCTACTATCAATGTGCATGCCGATAATGCTTCCTCACGGACATGATCTCCTCTACCAACGCCCAGATCAAATCCATCATCCAGACATGAACTGACTTCACTTCATGTCATGGCTGACAAGTGGCTCTGGCCCAAGGAGCTAAAATGCTTAGAGGAATTTAGACAAATATTAATAAATAGAAGAAAACTGTCCCTAAGAAAGACTTACCTGCAGAAATGGCTTAGATTCCTCTCCTGTTGTGATCCCAGATGTATCAACACACCATCTTCACCTATCCCTGTCATTTTGGATTAGGTACTACAGTTTAAAAAAATCACGTCTTTCAATTAGCTCTTTAAGAGTGCACTTATTAGCAGTCTCAGTTTTTCACCACAAAGGAAAATCACTTGATGCTACTTTCCCACACAATGGTAGAAAAGCTTTTTAGTTGGCCTTTGGAGGGTTTATCCTGCTGTCTGTAATCCCACTCCCTCATAGGGACTAACTTAATTGTCAAATCCTTCATGAGAACATCATTCAAGCTTATTTCAATATGCTCACACTTTCACGTCCACAAAGCTTTCCTTCTTAGTTGTTATCACATTCACCAGACATCTTAGTGAGATAAGCGCCTTAGCGGTACAGCCCATCCCAAATGATCTTTCATAAAGACAAAATCACCCTTATGCCACACCTCAAGTTTTTGTCAAAGACAGTCTCTAAGTTTCATCTTAACCAACCTATACACTTACCCACTTTTTATTCAAAGCCTTACAAAGATCTGGAGGAAACAATCCTTCACACTCTTGACTTTAGAAGAGCAGTTGCTTTCTACTTGGAGAGAACAAAGACATTTAGAAAATGAGACAACTCTTCATATCCGTAGCAGAATGGTCAAAGGAAAAAGCAATGTGCAGTCAAAGACTATTCAAATGGATTTCATCTTATGTTCGAACCTGCTACAAACACGTCTACATGTTCCATCAGGAACAAGAGCACATTCAACAAGTGATGACTACACCAGTTGCTTTTTTTAAGGAGGTCCCTGTAATGGAACTATGCAGAGCCACCACATGGCCACCGCACTACTTACTTTTATTAAGCATTATGCCATCAGCAAGTTAGCTACCAGTGACCCATTGGGGAGCCCATCAGAACTGTCATCTGTTCAGAATAATTAATATTGAAGGTCCACCTCCACTTCATGGTACTTCTCTGTAATTATAACAAGTGGGGTACCCCAGGAACATCATTCGATAAAGAAGAAAAGGTTATTCTGTTGTACTTATAAAATTAAAACTCTCAGAATCTTAGGAGATAAGGTAATATGTTGGATTTATTGTATGTAAAAAAAAAAAAAAAAGCAAGGAGTCCTGTGGCACCTAAAGACTAACAGATTTATTTAACTTTCATGGGGGAAGATCCCACTTTGTCAGATGCTTTCAAGATGGGGGAACTTACATTCCTCTGCATTTATTTTCATCCCATTCTGTAAGACATGGGATCAGAGCATACAGTAACAGCAAATCAGAGCAGTTGTTAGGATTCAAACACTGGGAAACAGCACACAGAGAAGGGTGAAGACAAATCACCTGTTGTAATAGGAAAAAAAGCCATAGTGTCAACTCAGTCCTGCTTTCATACAATCTAATCTGCATATCAATTCTAATTCAGCTGTTCCTCTTTGAAGTCTTGATGTCCCAATGACTGTCTTGAGCATAGTTATTAACAAGTCATCTATAGAGTGATTAGCAAGATGGAAGTGCTCAGCAACTGATTTTTGCGTGTTGTGATTTCTGATGTCAATCTTGTGGCCATTTATTCTTTTGCACAGGGATTATCCTGTTTGTCCAATGTATAATGCGTGGGAGCATTTCTGGCACATGATGGCATAAATCATGTTAGTGGATGAGCAGGTGAATGATCATTTTATGGAGTAGCTGGCTTGATTAGGTCTTATGTTGGTATCTTTTGTGTAGATATGTTGGCAATGTGGTTTGTTGCAGGGGTGTGTGCCTGCTTTAATGTTTCTGTTGCTGAGCACTTCCATCTTTCTAATCACTTATTCTTACTTATTCTTAAAAATTCCTTCTAAATTTAATAATTATTCAGTTCTCTGTCTCAAACATACCCCCATACAAAAAGGTCCTACAGATGGGATATAGTTACCAGCCTCAGTTGCTCGTGCTACTCTGCTGGCTAGGCAGCCTAAACACGAGGATGAGAGGTAGGTCATGCCTGTATGCACCAGTGCTCCTGAAGGATGATTGTGGGTCCAAAAGAAAATCCAAAGCTATGCAGTCTCACCCAACTTTTTATACCCTTTAGTCCATAAATCTTGCTCTGTTATGCTGCCTCAGAACATTGGTCAATTTGCAGACATGATATTAATCACATCCTTGACAGGACGTGAATTGGATTTTTGGTCTTTTCTTTCTTGGGTTGACTCTTCTTGGTCTGCCAGGGGTTCATCTCCATTCGTCTTTTATTCTTCAGCCATTAAGGTGGTGCCAGCAGTTTGGGCATAGGGGCAGGCTGGCATCTGGACTAATCCCATCTCTCTCTCTCTCACACACACACACACGTTCAGATGAATTACAAATACCTAACACTAAATGAAGCTTCATCAAACATCATTGAACATACAAAGTGCAATATTCAAAATGGAGCTAGAGTTAAAATGGAATTTCAAACATAGAGTTAAAAAGTACAAGATGCAGAATGAGGTTTAAGGCAATAGCAGGGCCATCCTTGGGAGGCTGTAGGGCCCTGGGCAAATCGCCCTCTGTGAGGCCCTCCCACACACTCCCAGTACTGGGGAGGCGGGGCCAGCAGGCTCAGGGGAGAGGCAGACCCATGAGCTGCCCCCCACACCGGGGACCAGGCAAACAGCCAAAAGGGTGGTCTGGATCAGCGCTGCCGGTCCACCCCCTCCATCACACACGCTGCTCTCGGCTCTGTGCTGGAGCAGTGGGGAGGGGGCAGAAAGCATAGTGGCTAGGGTGGGGAGGCAGTGGTACTGGCTCCATGCTGCCTCCTGCCCCCCTCCCCACTCGTCTGGCACAGAGCTGAGAGCAGCATGCAGTGTGGAGGAGCAGCGGGGGGGCGGACCGGCAGCGCTGAACCGGGCTGCTTTTGGCCTCTCTCCCAGTCCCCAGCATGGGGGGGGGGGCAGTGGTGCGGCCCTGCGGGGTCCCTCAAAGTATGGGCCCCTGGATGGCTGCCCCAGTCACCCTACCCTAAGGATGCCCCTGGGCAATATTAAGTTATTATGTGAATCTTGCAGGGTTCTTTGTTATAGTGTTGGTATAATAGTTACTTTGGTTACAGTATAGAAGTTTTACAAAGCTAGTTCTTGGTAAACAGGTAGAACAACTGGTAATTGCTGAATGACAGCAGACTTATCCAGTGATTTTTTTTTTCAACCAGCGAAACAAGGAGTTTCTTTATCAATGATACAGTACAAGTTCATTAATACAATTCTTCAGTCCAGTTCAGTATAATGATGGTACACAAAATCCCAAGTTCACAATCACATAAAATAAAATCTGAAGTTCACATGAAATAATAATAAATAATAAGACACACTTCAAATAATAAGAAGATGTGAGACACTCTTCAATCTCAGGGCTGGCCCAACAGTTTTTCATGCCCTAGGCAAACTATAATTTTGGTGCCCCATTAGCCACACGTGATATAGATAAAAATAATATCTTTTTTAAAATAGAGGATAAAAATCACTTCCATCTAATTTGGTGCCCCTTAAAACCTGGTGCCGTAGGTGACTGCCTAGTTCACATAAATGGTTGGGCTGGCCCTGTTCAATTCTAAAACTCAGTCAGTAACTAGTTTTCTTTGAGATATGCGTTCCAGTGGGTGCTCCACTACCTGCCCTCCTCCTCTCTACTTCAGAGTTTTAATAAGAGACTGCAGTGGAGAAGGAATCGAAGGGTTCAAGTCTGGCACACACATAACTAAGCGCACAAACAGCTTTGCAAGACAGCAGCAGCACATGCACAACCACAGCACATACTGCTGTGAAACAAACAAAGAGTTCAATGGCACTTCTAAAGACTAACAGATTTATGTATCTCATGAATTTTCATTGTAGAAAATCCCACTTTGTCAGGCACTTGAAGATGGGGATCTTACAGAATGGGAGAAAACTAAATGCAGAGAAATGTAAATCATAGGCTCAGGTCAGACTGTTTCAGCAAATCAAAGCAGTTACAGTGTGGAACAGCATATTAGAAATAATCCATTGTAATAAGAAAGCCAGGAGATATCCCTGTCCAGGCCCATGGCAATGGTGTCAAATCTGCATATGAATTCCAACTCTGCAGTTTCCCTTGAAGCTTGATTTATTATTCATTTGCTTGATTATGGCTATTAACTCCTCTTCCATTGAGTGAGCAAGGAAATTGAAATCTTCCTCTATTGGTTTTTGAATGTTATTTCTGATGTCAGATTTGTGTCCGTTTATTCTCTTGCACAGAGACTGTCCTGTTTGTCCAGTGTATAAGGTAGAGGCACATTGCTGGCACATGATGGCATTTATCAATACATCAAGGGCTCATTCACCTGCTCATCTACCCATGTGATGCTATCATGTGCCAGCAACGCCTCTCTCCTTATACATTGCACAAACAGGACAGCTTCTGCACAAAAAGTAAATGGACACACATGTGACATTGCAAATAAAAATCAAAACCAGTAGGGGAAGATTTCAATATTCCTGCTCACCCCATGGAAGATATGTTAAATGCCATATTTAAGCAACTTGATTGCAAAACAAAGATTCAAAGAAACTGGAGAATTGAAATTCATATGCAAATTTGCCTTGGGGTTAAGCAGGGATATCTCCTGGCTTTCTTATTACAAAAAAATAAAAAAAACAACAACCCAGGAGTCTGGTGTGTGACCTGGGCCCCCTGAGATAGCCTTCTGAATATGCCAAAATTAGAGCAAGCTGCAAAACCAGACCAAACCCCATACCACTGATGGGTGGTACTTAAACCAGTCTCCTAGTCAGTAACAAAACATGCTTCTGATTCCCCACTCATCACCACCAAGCATAACAAAATAGAAACAGCCCCCTTTCTGCACATCAGCTCCTCCAGTCCCCACCTAGCCATTGGATCTCTTAAAGAAATAGGTTCTCCTGACCCCAAAGGGTCAGCCACATCACTCAGAACAATATAGGCTTGGATCTTACCCAAAATACCATGCTGCCAGCCAATCCTTTAGTAACTACAACTAAAGGTTTAATATAAAAAGAAAAGAAACAAAATATGAGAGATGTTACAGGGTCAAAGTGAATTGCATACAGACAAATGATTTAGAGTCCATAGAAAGCAAGTCCTTGAAGAGTTTGCAGTTTAGTCTAGTTCCTCTGGTATGCTCCCAGCACATGGATGGCTCTCAGTCCTTTGTTCATTTCCAGAAGAATAACTCCAGAGGAGGCTATTGGTTGCAGACAGGCTGAAGATTGAAGACAAAATGTAGATGAGGCCACCGCCTTTTATCACCGTTGGCTTTCCCCATGCTCTAAGTCCTTGCCAAATCAAAATGGAGTTGAGTCACATGGTCAGTCTGGGTGACTCATCAAACAGGTTTCTTCCTAGGCCTTCTGTAACTAGGATTTCCTTTAATAGGCCATTAAGAGGATAATGGTTTTGCAGACACCCAGTCTAGGATTGCCTTAGAATCAAATAACTTGGAGTACAAATAAAACAAATATATTCCTAATTTATAATACAGATATGACACCTACATATAAACCATATAATCATTCCTAGCAGATTACAAGCTTTCAGTTGGTACCACACATGGCATATCACATATGGATTATTGCAAACATGAAATATTAAGCAAGAGATGATCATAAACAGTCTCCTAAACTCTGACAGTGTCACATGGTGTCATCTTAAAGACTAATAAATTTACTGCATGTGCTTTTGTGAGAGAGAATCCCACTTCATAAGAAGCTTGAAAATAGGGAACTCATAGAAGTGGGATACCTTTCCATGAAAGCTCATGTGATAAATAAATTTTTTAGTCTCTAAAGTGCCACCAGCCTCCTTGTTTATTTTGCTGGACTGAACTAACACAACTACCACTTTGGAACTTATTTCAAAAGGTGATCTTTGCCTCCCTTCCTTCTAATATGGTGTTTCACACTGTTTGGTTCTAAATAACTATTTTGATCTGGTGGAAGTCTGCCCTGATCCTATGACTTACACTTTTCTGCATTTATTTACCTCCCAGTCTGTAAGTTCCCCATTGTCAAGCATCTGATGAAGTTGGATTTTTTCCCATGAAAGCTCATGCAATAAATGCATTTCTTAGTCTTTAAGTGCCATGGGACTCCTTGCTTGTTTTGCTGAACTGACATACATGACTGCCCCTTTGGAACTTGTCATGCAGCCATGAAGATCTCTGTTTGAACATGCTATGGCATGCAACATCACTACAAGTGGAGTACACACTGGGGGGGGGGGGTGCATCTTGAAGGAAAACCAGTTACTGCGCAGGGTGAGTAACCTTTTCTTCTTCCTTGTGGCACATAGTTTCCTGTGGGTTAGGATACATTTGTCTGATTTCATTTGTAGGGTTTAGCGATTATGTGCTAAGTGGTGTTGGTGGTCAGTGACTTATATGAGATAAGAAGACCTTTCTGGTCTTAAGCTCTGATGACCCTTGTTAGTTTTGATGGAATTCAAAATGGATAATCTGCCCCCCATCCCCCTGCTCAGTTGTTCTTGTGGCCTGGTGTGCTTGTTCTATTAATATATATTTCTCCATTATAAGTACTTCTGCCAGTCAATTTCAAAACTATCTGATGGGATTACAATCTTTGCCTTCTGCAAATCTCGTTATGTGAATATTATTCCTTCTTTGCTGTCCGGTGCCTCTTACAGTTCTTTCCTTCTCCTGCAGTTACTTTCTTCTTGCATCACAGATCTCTTGATATTGCTGAATATCTGATGTCTGTACTGCTTTAGCAACTGTCAGTTAATTATCCATATATTAATTTATTTAATCAAGCTCACTAAATTCCATTTTCCTTAATATTTCAGGTTTGTTTTTTCCAGCCATTTGAAGAGCAGTAGTATGCTCACTAGTAATGTCTGTTTCTATGGGTTGACTGGGTTGCCTCTCCTATTGTTTTCCTCCATCAGTGTTGATATTTTTTTGTGGAGAACCATCTATTTTCTAGTCAGGACCTCTTCTTTAATTCTTTCTTGAGAAGCCAGTTACATTTCTGGTAGGATTTATGACAATAATATGAAGCAGGTATGTACAGGCAGTGGGTTAGTTGAAGCACTTTACAGGAATCTTTTGCAATGGTGGGTTTGCTTTTCCATCATCAAGGGAGGCCACTTCCTCAGTCCCTCTCCTTTCTCCTCTAGCTGTCTGGATCAATGAAAATCCCCACCTCTTCCAAGGCCATAAAAGTCTGAAAAGCAAGGTGTTTAGTGGCACTTAAAGACTAATGGATTTATTTATCACATGAGCTTTCGTGTGAGAATATCCCACTTCGTCAGACGCTTTAAAGAGTCTGAAACAAACAGTTCTAACACAAATCCTAACCTACACTGTTCTGTTAGACTGCAAAGCAATAACATGTTTGTGTATATAAAAAGAGAGCCCCAAATTACCATGATATAATTAAAAAATTGCTAACAATAAACCCTGGAAAATAATATGAATAAGCCCTGAAAATAATATGAATAAACCCTGAAAAACAGAAGCCAAACTTATCATCCTGTGCCCTTCCCTAGCGGGTCTTATGTTCAGGCTCACTTCTCCCTTCAAGTTTGAGACCTAGAAGTCATAGAATGCCTTGATTCTGGATTGAACTAGGGCAGGGGTTGGCAACTCAAAAGATAAGAAGAGCCATTTTAAGAAATTCCTTCAATAACCAAGTGTTTTGAGAACCGCATTGGGTGTAGCCTACTTGTGGGGGTGGAGAGACCCAGATCTGGGAGCGGGCCACCCATAGAGTCCCTCGATAGCAAGGCAGGGGGACCCTGCATAGCAGGGGGGCCTGGAGCCACAAAAGGGCAGCCAAAGAGCCTCATTTGGCTCCGGAGCCACAGGTTGCAGACCCCTGAACTAGGGGGCAGGCACGAGATAGGTCAGTAGCATCTCTTAAAGGGCCAATATACCATGTGATGCTTCAAATACTTGTCTTTGCTTCTTTCTCTCTTGTCAATAGTAACACTGGTTTTAAATGACCAACACTTTCAGGTGTTACAGTATGCCCTCCCTCTCCCACCTCATGGCTTCCCCTACTGCTGCCATGCATTTTTGAGGGCTGTGGAAACAAAAGTATAGCAGTCCTGGTGTCATGCCACTGAGGTCTCCTTTCTAGTGTGTGACAGCTGCTCATGGTGATCTCTGTGTATATAACAGAACTACAGCAGCCCTGCAGCAGCCCACTAGTGTTGGGAATGGAGAGCTTCTAGCCTACTTCAAAATGGGTTATTCAATATTCTGCCCATTGGTTATTCAACGAACTTGGTTTCATGTCACAATACTTAAGGTAGCTAGACATATAAGTCCTTTCAGATATGAATCATTGCAGCTAAGTCAGCAAATATTTGTAATTATATCTGAGACAGTGAAAGCAGCAGCAAGCAACCTTGAGCAGGCAGCCCTACTCATAAGCAACCACTGTAGAGTATCACCAAGCTTCATAGAAAAAAGCCTGTTTCACTTTTACTTCGTTTACCATTTTTTGTTGTATTTGCATATACATGTGAGGTTCTTGGTTTTAGGGCTAGATTTTCCTTTCCCTTTTCTTTCCCCCACTTATGGAAATGTGAAGCAATTCAATTGACTTAATGGTAGAAACAGAAGAAGAATTTTGCTCTTATAATAAATTGTCAATTTTTATCAACCTTTTCTTCAATAATTTTAGTGGGGGGCGAGGGATGGTAGGAGGTTCAGTGAACTCATTACCATGTACTCAGAGTAATAGATACAGAAAGGTGAAAATGTTACATCAAAGGAGAGAGATATGGTCTGAGTGCTTAAACTGTTATTCACAATTTTTGGTTCATGGGTGAAAAGTTCTTTTTGGCAGTTCTCTTTCATGATAAAGTAGTTGTGTAAAATGTCAGATATGTATTTCTGCTATATTTCACTAGAAAACTTCAGATTTTTTTCAAAGAGATTCACCATTGGCTGATAACAGGTCTATAGCAATGACATTTAATTTGGAGCAGCAGCATCTAGCTAGTAGCAAGAATGAAACATACTGCAGGTAAGAATAAATTCCTTGTTCTTACTGTTGGCATGCAAAGGGGGCTGGGTACATAAATTTGTGAGGAGCGCACACAGGTTTTTTCCCCCCTCCTGGATAGAAATTCTCATTGCATTTTAATCATATTTTGTTGTCAGTGTCAAAAAACAACAAATTGTTGGGACCATGGCTATTTATCTATCCTTCTGGTTGTTTTCCTCATTGCCTGAATTTGTTAAAAAAATAAATTACTTCACAGTGTTCTATGTATTTCTTATCTCTGGGCTTTTCATATAAATCAGAACAGGAACAAAGCTAACTAGTATATAACATACAAAATGTATCTGTACAAAATATGTTTAAGTACTCTCTTGTGGACTTTTATTCTTGTTGACTTTGTAAGCTATGGCCAAGCATATAGAGGAGCATCTGCACTGTCACTGAATTTCACCAGCTGGTTAGTTCCATGATTATACTTTATGAACAGCTGATTTAAAAAATAGTAACATATTTGAATTACAAAATGAAATAATGAAATCTAAACCTGAAATATGAAGACGTGCTTTATACAGAAGGCAAAAGGGCCTTTTATGATCTTCCTATGTTCCAACTTCCATAATAATTCTGTAACAGATTGCTGCATGCAACCCATCTGATGAGCACCTCCTGGTGGTGCTACTAGGGAATCACTCAAAACGTCCCCATCAGGTGGTTAGTGCTCCATCTCTTCACATGCTGGACTCCAGTCTCATGTCCTGTTCTAGGACCTAAGGCCTCCAGCCAAGTCAGTGTACAAGGCCATCCCTCCTGGGGTAAAGTCCCACTTACTAGTCCCAGCCACCAATTAAAACAATCAGTGGCCATGAGTGTTTCACTGCTCCTGGTGCTCTGGGGGAGTAGGGAAGAACTCAGGCCTGCCCACTTCTCCTGGCCCTGGCCCAGGAACCCTATGTGCCAGCCTCAGCACTGATGCTGCCACCTCGCTCCATTCATAGTCCATTCCCTGGACCACTTTCTTGGCAACCCCCAGTTACAGGCAGATCCTCACCACTCTGGAGTCCAACTGCCATCTGCTTCTGCCATCCTTGCCTCAGGGCCAGTGTTGTAGTCACAGCTGCCATCTGCCCCTGCCCCTTCAAAACCCCATCTTCTGGTCAGCACCTAGTGGCACAGTGCAAGCTATCCATGGTGCTGGTTCCCTCAGCCAGACAGACAGGAAAGAACCTTCTGCTTGGGCTTCCCAGGCCAACTGACTGAGCTTCTCTGCAGCACACTTTTATATTGTGCAGCTATCCCCTGACTGACTCCCCACTCAGTCTATCGGCTGCTACTCCCAGGTCCTCTTAATCCTTTATGCACTGTAGTGGGGCAAGAACCCTGCTATGAGTTCACACTGTAAAGTGCCAACAGGGTTGCATGAGTGAATCATATAGAATATAATTTCTCAACGCTTGCATAAATGTTAGCTACTTACATAAGCTTTAATTATTTTTTTATTTAAAAGCTCCGTAAAATCTTAGACAAATATAATTAGTTTACACTGAGTGTAATGCTGAAACTCTTGAGAATATGCAGATTAAAGCTGAATTACTCAGTGTAAAGGTAGGCCACATTCCAGGTTTTTGATTTGTAATCATCCAACTTCTTTTGTTTTTATCTGTAGCTATATGTAGTACTCAAAAATGTGAAGGACAAATCTCATTGTTTAGCTATGTTGGAGATGATTATGAAACAGAATATTTGAATCCAAATACATTTTTCCCTCTTTGTCTGCATTTACATAGCTGTTACATTAGCTATTCCATGTTTTATAGTTTAGTAAATGTTGGTCCAAGTGTCATTTAAATTATGAGAAATGGAATGTGACTAGCCAACTTTACAAATGCATTGCTTCTAGTTTTTTGTATTTACTTTGTAGCATTCAACTTTTTTTTTTAATAAACTTGAGGTGCAGTAATTACAGGAATCCAAATCTTTTGTCTTTAGTTCATAAAGCATTACAACAGGGATAGGCAACCTTTCAGAAGCAGTGTGTCGAGTCTTCATTGGTTCATGCTACTTTACAATGTCAGGTGCCGCTAATAAATTTTAATGTTTAAGCAGGTCTCTACAAGATTACAGCTATCATTCTATGCATATAAACACCAAAGTAAATAACTTTATTAGCATTCTAATTAAAATCAAATTAAAATGCAATTTTTTAGTGGATCCTTCCCTTGCTTTTCTAGCAGCAGACATTTCTGTCAATTTACCTTGATTCTAAGGCTGTTGCCAAGACACTTGGGACCAATGCTGAGTGCGCAGAAGAGAGGAGTGGGGCTGGAAAAGGAGACTGGCAGAGCTTTGTCACCCAGGGCACTACTTCTATCAGGGAAGAGAAGTCTTTGGCTAAGAGGATGCTGCTTCAGCCCCTCACTTCACTGGGCCAACCAGAGGAGCAGGTCCAGCATGGGGGAGCAGCCAGGCAGTGGAGCAGACTTTCTGGATGGAAGTTTTGGCCTTGGCCTGTCGCCTGTCTCCTTAGGTGAGGGAAGGAAAACAGACCAAAGGAGCCACTGGGGCAGAAGCAGCAGCTCTGTGCCTGGCGGCTGTTCCTCCCTCTGTGCTGGTCTCCTCGTCCCTCCTGTGGGCACAGGCACAGCTGGAAGCAGCAGCCCCACTGTTACCGGAGGGGATTAAGGTGGAGAGGAGGCACAGGCACACTGTGAGGGGATTTCTGGGGGAGAGGGGGGGAGATTTAGGTATAGGGAAGTGAGAGGGACACATTCTGAGGGGGTTGCCAGGAAGCATTGAATGTAGCAGAGGGCAGGACAGTTGTCCCCTTCTCTCCCATTGCACAGAGCAGCTGCTTTCTGAGTCTCCCTCCACCTTGCAGAAGTCAGCACATAGGTCACCCCAGCAGTTGCTCTGGGTCCACAGGTCCATAGGCAGCTTCCCCTGGTGCCATGGGAACAGAACCTGGTTTGTGTTGCTGCTGTGCTGGAGCAGGGAGGGGGCAAGTGCTGAGTCCCTTGTGGACCCAGCACCCAGCTGGCTGCAGCTATGTTCTCCTTGGCCAAAGCCACCCCACCCTGTCCCCACAGGGGAGGGGGCCAGCAGGGAGATTGGCGCTGCTCTCTTTCTCTCTCTCCGCTGGCTGGCTGACCCCTTCCTGTGAAGATAGTGAGACAGAAGCAGCAGAGTTATGCTGGACAGCTGCTCTCACTCTCCCTGCTGCTGCTTCAGCCCATGCGTGCAGCTCAGTCCCCCAAGCCACTGGGAGCAGGCTCCACTGCCAGATTCAGCACGTGTGCCAGGGGTTGCCGCCCCCTGCATTACAAGGTTATGGGACTTCCTTGTATTGGCAAAATAGCCTAAATTAAGCATAAGGTAACTGAAACTGACCCTTTGCCTGTACAGATCTACCAGTGCACTGGAGTTCTGAAATAAAAACAATTTTGTTATTCCTGACTGAGCATCCTGTGAATAGGAGCTATTCAAAATGCTAAACTGAGAACTAGTTTCAGACAATCAAGCTCATTTTTGGCTGTGATCCTAGCTGGGACTTCATCTTAGATCTTCAGAGATGATAGACTATTGTTATCCTAAGATTTTCATACATACATTGCCAAGTCCAAAGGGGTAGCTGTGTTAGTCTAGTTCAGGGGTGGCCAAACTTATGGAATTCAAGAGCCACACAAGTTGATTATTCAATCTTCAAGAGCTACACTGAGGCATATAGCCATATACTTTTATTTACTACATTGATTTGCTGACGTTCTTCCACGAGCCACACTTTTTCATTCAAGAGCCACATGCAGCTCCCAAGCCACAGTTTGGCCACGCCTGGTCTAGTTCAATAAAATAAACAAGGAGTCCTGTGGCACCTAAAGACTACCGAATTTATTTATTGCATGAGCTTTCATGGGAAAAAAATCCCACTTCATCAGAAAGCTCAGAAATATATTGTACCTCATTACAAAGTTGTCGGTTGTTAAACTACTTGTAACATGGAGTTAACTGTACACTTATCCACCAACTACATTTAAGAGATTAAACTGAACAGGCAATTTAAAACTTCATGTAACTTTATAACAGTGAACCAGGTTGTCATCTTAGGAAAACTGCCACCGCACGATTGAAGGTAATAAAGCTACACTTAGTTACACCTGTTGTGAACCTGGTCTATTGATTAAGAAAATTTACCTTATTTTTTATTACATGGCTATTGTCACAAATCTGATCTCTCTGCTTTATTAGCTGTCTGATACTTTGCCTTTTGAGAAACAAACATTAACCAAAACCAGAAGGGAAAAGTCAATTGCCAAATTCCAGTTGTTTATCTATCTATGGATGAACAACTTTGTGTGTGACTTGGTTTGAGTTTACTGTTACACTCATGGATAAACCAACCTGCAGATAAGCTGCCCCCCCCCCATTCTGAGCCCCAAAACCAAGAAAAAATGGGTAACCCTCATATAAGCTGAGGTGTCTTTGCAGTCTTGGGCCTCTAACCCCACCCACCCTGTGCCTCCAACTTCTCTGGACTCTCCAACGCTCTCCTAAACCCCCTGGAACTGCCGCCACTTCCCCTGCAGTCCCTGACCCCCACCCTAAGCCCCAGACCATGCGGACACTTTCCCCACCATCCCTGACACCCTCCCTAACCCCTGGGCCATGCCACTGCTTCCCTTGCTGTCCCCGACCCTCTCCCTAAATCCCGGGCAAGGCCGCCACTTCCCCTGCCATCCCTGCCCCCCTCCCCAAGCCCCGAGTCTGCTGCTGGCTACCCTGGGCCAACCCGCCCCCCCCAGGGCTCCCTTATCTGGCCACTCCAGCAGCTAGGCATAGTCTGGGGCTTGCTCGCCTTGCTTTAAACCCTGCCCAGGCTGAGCATTCAATATGGCCACTCCAGCAGCTAGATAGAGGGTGGGGTTCCCCCCACCCCTGCGCATGCTCAGGGTCGGAGATTTAAAACTCCTGGGCTGGGGTTGCCGTCCGCACTATAACCTGCATATAAGCCGAGTGCTCTTTTTAAGGGGGATTTTCAGGCACAAAAAATCTCGGCTTATATGCGAGTATATATGGTAGCATTCAAGGATCAACAGTCAGGACATCTTGTTAGAAATGCAATGAATACTGGTGGTGGAAAGCTCTTGCCATCTGCCAATCAGCATAATTTTTAGAAATAAATTTTAAAGAATCTTTGCAAAGAACTAAATGTCATTCTTCATTATTCCTTTGCAGTGGACAGGAAAGCATGCTACTACACACTGCACTTCTAGAGCCCTGTTCTGTGATTATCATCAATGATTTTAGATTATTTCACTGGAAGGAAATTTTCATTTCCTCACAATTATTTCCTTTTAGCTTTTTAGATCCAGCTGTTAGTCATAATTGCTATTTCTAAAGAAGCTAGAAGATGCAACTCTGATGTTAGTGTTGAACCCCAAGGCAGAAGAAATGTATAGCAACTATAAAAATTAGAAAGGGAGCATGATAGGCTGTCCACTCCACACAAGGTTTTAAGGTGGTAAGATGGCTAGGCAGTCCAACTGACTGTCCAGACTGTACCTGGAGCAGGAGCTGGGGAACAAGGAACTTACAATATTGGAAGCAGGTTCAGCCAGTGGTGCATAGATAAGCCAGGAAGCAGGCAACAGAAGGGATAGCAGGGAATTAGGCTGCAGTCACTCCCTAGGAGAAGGGAGGTGTGTTATAAGTTACCCCCTGATAGGAGGGAGAGGAAAGGCTGGTAAATCCAGTGACGGGGAAGCCAGGAAGATAGGAGAAGGCTCAAGGGCCATTGCCTGTTGACTGGAAGGCTGATGAACTGAAATCCAGAGTAGAGGGTGGGCTCAAATTCCATACCAATCACCTAAGATGAGGCATAGGTCAGACAAGGGACAGTGAAGTGCCTCAGGCTGTTGTCCTGGAAAGACTTTGGGGATATATGATGTCCAGAGTCTGAGACAGAGAGATCAGTTTTGTTTCCTGGAGTGAACGGGTGCTGCAGGGTGAGAGGATGGCAGGAACTGACATCTCTAGCATAAGGTGCAACACCTGGCCAGAGTTAATCCCCAAGGCAATCAGGAAGAGGTGCCACTTGCATGAGTAGACTTTGTGAGCCAGGAATTACAGAAGAGTTGCTTCCCCTGAATAAACATAGTTAATGTGCTTTTGGTAAAGTCAAGTCTGACTGGAGAAAAATATTGGTTTTGAAAAGAAATAACGGATATGAAAAAAGTGTAACACACATTAATCCAGTGCCAGTCTTTGTTCCTCTGTGCTGACTGGATCACATCAAAAATCCAAGATGACGTTACTGCCTTTAAGATAACCAACCTAGTAGTAGTTCATGAACTCAAGCCGCAATGGTCCATGGAATTCATGAGTTCAGTTTTCACACAGGAACTGACCAGAGATGTCATTACGAATGAAAAATTCATGAAGCAATATTGTGGGTTGTGGCCAATGTTCCCACTAAGAGCCTCAGGCAGCTGAGCAACTCATGTTGCTCGCTGCGCAGCCCCCCCCCCCCGTGGGCCTGATCCTGTTGCGCCCCCAGCGGGCCCGATCCTGCCATGCCCCCCCGCTGGCCTGCTCCCCTGGTATCCCTCCAGCCTGCCCAACCCCTCCCCACAAGCCTACTCTGTGCGGCCGGCAGCCTTCCCTGTTGGGGGGGGGGGGGCTGCGCTGGGCTGCATGGCCGCGCGCCTGCGCAGCTCAAAGGGAACATTGGTTGTGGCATGAAAAAAACGTTACCTGATAGGTTTTAAGAAAGAGAGAGATTCCAAGAAAGTTTTAATATTTGCAGTAAAACAGGAAATGCTAAAGCTCTTACGTCTTTGCTGAAAGGTCAGCTTGAGTAGATTTGATTTAATCATAGCATAATTGTGCTGCCATAATAGATTAAGTGATGAGCAATATTTCTTCTTAAATTAAGTATAGTGGAGGAGTGTTCACAATGGGGCTCAAGTGAAGGAACTGTTAATTAATATCAAACTTTTTTGTCACAGAAGTTTAGGGCTGTAATAACCTTGTGTCAATCAGCAAATCTTTTTTAGTTAAGTGATCAGTACAGAAGCTTTTCTTATTTTTAGTACTTTCGTGCTCTGTCCATACCATCCATTAATAAAGAAAGAAAACTGGGGATTTAACATCCTACCTTACTGATAAATTCTATCTAAGAAGAACACTGTGTACCATCTTTATGTTATGACCTGATTCTATGTACTGCTCAGCACCTTCAAATCCCATGTTCAGTGAGTGTTGGGTGCACTCAGCTTTTCAGGAATAGGGATCAAGATATCACGATAAATGTAATCTTTTGTTAATGTTTGCAGTAAAGATACTAATAAAGCGATGTGGGCCAGACCCTTATCTGCACTCAGTTTCCTTTTCATGTAACTTAGAAGTGACAGATGGGAATCAGTTTGTATCTTCCTGATTCTCAGCCTGGTTCTATGCAAACTGTCTGTGACCCTAAGGGTCCAGCTCTGGGGACTGATGTAGGGCCTATGTTGCAGAGGAAGGAAATGTTGGTATTGGGGACAATGATTTTTCTGCTCCTTTTGGAGCTTGAGTGGCACAATGCAGTAGAGTAGGTCAGAGACACTCTCTGTGCTTTAATTTTTATTCCTTTCATTTTGTTCTTTTGAAGGCTGCTTCTTTTCAAGATAGTGGTGATTAAACAAATCTGATCCATGAAGAGTTCAGTAATTAGAACATTTCCAGAAAATAGCTGAGCCTTAACCCTACTAAAGAGTATTTAGCATCTAAAGAGTTAGCAATAATGTATTCAGTGGTCTGGTCTCTTTCTCTGAGTAAATTAATGTCTTTCTGGGGTGTGATTCAATGCTAACCTGACAAGTGCGAGAATGATAAGGTCATCTGGCCTCCATCTCAGCATTAATTAATATGGTATGGATTGACAAATAATTTGTGAAAGAAATCACAAGAAGCATTTAATTAAGCTTATAATGACTATTTTAGTTTGCTGTGTCTAACAGTTTCCTCTTTTCAGCAGCGTAAACAAATTAGGTATAATAGGATGTAAAGCATTATTTTCAATTTCCCTGATGCTTCTTATTTGTAAATTTGGTCTCTTTATAATCAGATGTGTTCAGAAGACATGATTTAAAATCTAAGTGCCTGGTATCTGGTTCCTGCACACAGTACACAGTACCAAAGTGCCTCTTTTCTTTACAATTGCCAACCAAATGGGATAATTTTTGTTCCTACTTTATATACTGTGCAAAATGAACCACCTTGTTAAGCATGGAGTTTTCCCCTGTAGAGCAGTATCCCATTGACAAATGCTTCACTTCCATCAATGGATTTTCCTCTCTGTGAGGTTAATCTGTCCTTCGTTTGGCCCCAGTACTGCAAAGCACTTAGGCATGTGCCTAATTTACAGCATGAGACTAATCCCATTATGACTGTTCTGCTGCTACTCACATGGTTAAATGAAATGGTTTTGCATGCGTAAGTACCTAAAGTAATTGGTGCCTCCACTTCTCAGAGCTGTAAAGTACACAAGATTCATTTTGAAGCTATCTAGTGTTTTAATTGACTGACTGTCCATCACAGAGTCATATCAAACATGAAGAAGAAAGAGGAAAAAATAGAAAGAAGAAGAAAATGACTGGCCACTTCCATAATATATGGAAGTGTCTATAAGGTCCACAGCAGTGACATTGGATTGCGCAAACAGTTACTACAGTGGAAACTACTTAAAGCCTGATTAAGCCCCCCTCCCCTGCTAACTAAAACAGTAAAGTCTGGTAGAGGGTAATCTAGTGATTCAATGTATTGTACAGTCAACTTGAGACCCCAATGCAATGCAAAATGCTTGGATATAAAGAAGAAAGAGAACAAGGGTTCAGATAAAGGACAGCTTACTACTAAGTTCCAACATGTCAGATCTATTTAGACAGAACTGTAAAGCTTTCAAAACAGCTGTTAGCTGAAGAACTTTGTTCATATCATACTTTGTCAGAGATTTTTGGCAGCAAAATTTCCACCTTTTGGGGGTGCAGATGAATTTTGATCATGTTGGTTCTGAAAATATGGAACGTATGTTTTGTCTTATAGTGCCTACACATACAGTGGCAAGAGCAATATGCTACGTAGAAGAAGCAGCTTTTGAGACATCAAGAATGGCAGTATTTTTCGGTGACAATTCTGCTACAATATTAAATGACTTTAACTAAACCTGCTCCTGGCTCTCATGTCCTGAAAATATATCTGATGTGCATATTTTCTTCTGTAAATTCTTCATCAGATATCTAAATGCCTGCGTACTAGATATGTATCTGTAAATGCATAGTATTATAGGACCACTATTATACTAAGGTTCATTCCAGCTGGCTGGGTAGGCATTTTTGATGTTGCTTCAGCTGTGTTCCAGTTCAACTAGAGCCTAACTGGGTCTTTATCATTTCACCATCCCCTCCCGATAAGGATCAATCTCTGTGCCCTTACATTTGATGGATGGGAGAAAAAGTTAATGGGGAGGGGAAGAAGGAATGCAAAAAGAAAGGATCTGCAAGATGAGAGTCTGAATGTCTTCCACCCCCCCACCCTCAGATCTGTCACATTAACAGCAGGACCAAGACCACATGCCAAAGGTGAAGGGTAACTTTACTCCCAGCCACTGCTGCCTCCATCAGTTGGAGGGCTTCTGAGGTAGGGAGAATCAATATCTTGGCCAGTGTAGCTGCAGAATAGCCCTCTGCTCTGAGCATCCATCATTCTACCTGATCTAATTTTACAGCAGGAAGAAATCTTTAGTGCAGAGGCCAGTCTACCTGAGACCAGACTAACATCCCCCTAAATCCAGGAAGCTGAAAGATTTCTCAGCTTTCCAGGTGTTGGTCTCTGCTGCTGAGAAATGAACTCTCTGCTCCTACTGCAAGTCCAGGGTATATTTGAAGATCTCTGCAGGGCTGAGCCTGAAAGGTGAAAATTTTCTCTCAGACCCCTTTGTAGCTGGGAAAGAACTGAAGGGGAACAGGCAAAGAGGTATTTGATGGGGATAGAGGATAGATGAGTCTGAGAGAAGTGGGGCTGGGTTTAGTGGATTGGTGGCAGTATGAATAAACCTGATCTGATAGAACATTGAAATAACTGAGAGACTTTTTTTTTGTTTGTTTTGACAAAGAGCAAAGTAGCAGTTAATGCGACACTTAAGTAAATGGAAGTTGTAGCAGAGTACCAACCACAGAATCAATGTGCATTCTGGTACATCCCAATACTGGGGGCACCTTACTGGGACAGTCAGCCCTGCTAACTAGCATGCTGGGAAGGGCACAGCTGTGGTCTCACTTCTTTCTAGAGCCTTTTGCCTGGCCTTTATGGAAGCTGTGGAGTAGATATTGGAGTAGTTTTTTGGACTGTCTTCTAAATGTGCATCTTCATAAGGATCTGGCAGGATGAGGCCCTCAGATACCATTGTCAGGGAAACATAGCCATTTTTGTGAATTTCCTTTAAAGAAGGGATTTTTTTTAAAAAAAATTATTATTATTTTGAAAGAATAAGATGAACAAAGCATCAAGCAATTCTCCCAAATAGGGATCTGGTTACAAAAATTATTGAAACAAATATACTCTTACCTTTCTTGCTCTGTTATCTTAATCGTTCACAATTTCCTTTCACATCCAGTGAATAATTAGAAGACAGAAGACAATTTCAACAGTGTCGTACGAGGTCATGGTTAATAAATGTGAACCTTGTTTACAGTTATCATAGCTCCACAGAACGATAGTCTCTATAGATTTTAAAAGCATCATGCAGGTTTTTAGCTTCAGATCTCCTATTAAAGGCAATGGGAGTCAGCAGATAACACCAGTACATCACTTTTAACATTTTAATTAATAAATCTTCACTTTGCTTACCATAAATCACACACCAATACAGCTTACAAGAACAACAGTGTACTGCAAAAGTGATGAAATGTGTCTGTATTATTATAACACATCACAGTGTAGCAATATTGTAATAAGCAGTAGCAGGGTGTAATTGTGCAGGTTATTTGTGTGTGCATCAGGATATTGTGAAACATAAGACTCAGTGCCAGTGTGTTACTGCTACATACTCTGGCATCATGTATTGCTGTTAGAATATAAATCCATTTAATTCTGCATTTCATTTTTATGGAAAAAAAAAAAAACAGATTTTTTGGCTTTTTAAAAACATTTTTCAAGGTTGAATGGGAAGGACAAGATAATACAGGAGGGAAAATGTTATTGTAGCATGTGGGAAAATCAAAGTATCTACAACTGGGTGCTTTTAATGAATCTGTTGTTGAACATCAGACAAATGAGAGATCTAAACAGCAGTCTAACGGAGCCAGCATAGTTATTTGCACAATTCTCTAGTGACTCTCTTGATTGTCAGGAGGAGGAGAGAGAAAAACTGTTCTCCTTAACTGCTGATGATAGAACAAGAAGCAATGGCCTTAAATTACAATAAGGGAGGTTTTGTTTGGACATTAGGGAGAAATTCTTAACTGCCAGGATGATTAACCGCTGGAATAAGAGGCCTAGGCAGGTTGTGGAATCTCCATCATTGGAAGTGTTTAAAAGCAGATTAGACAAACACCTGTCAGGGATGGTTTAAGAGGGTATTTGGTTTTGCCATGAGTGCAGGGGACTGGACTTGATGACCTCTCATGGGCGCCTCCAGTTTCTGTGATTCTGTCTCCAAACTAATTGAAGAAATGCTAGTATTACATTTTCCTCCTCCAAGGAATTTTCACCCATCAGGAGTAATAGTTTGCATGAACCTCAGTTTGGTCTAAGTGTGTTAATATCAGCAAATTACACCTGCAGTTGCTAGGCTAAAATATAGCATTGTGCCAAGAATTTGCTGGATATAATCATTAAACATTTTTCATCTTCGCTGAGCATATTTATTGATTATTATTTTTTCTAAGCTTTCTAGGATTTTTCAGGTTCCCTCAACTGTCTGAACTCCTTCATATTCTTCATAAACTAGCCAGCCTCTTCAACAGTAGCTAGTGGCACAATGAACCAGTTTCAATTCACTTTATAGTAGAAAAACATAATTCTAATTAGGGAGTAATAAAAGACTAACAGTTTAATGCTGGAACATCCCTTACTATATGAATACTCCTGGGTGGGAAATTACTTCAGAGTACAGCACAATCTGGACTGGATGGTAAACTGGGTACATTTGAACACTTATTTTAATGCAGTCAAATGCAAGGTCACACATGCAGAGAAACAAAGATCATTGGTCACTCTTACAGGTTGAGGGCCTCTAACCTACAAAGGAGTCAGTCGAAAAAGGATTTAGGGTTTATGGTGGATGACCAGCTGAACAAATGTCCTCAGTGTAGTGCTGTGGCTCTTGCTAACCAGAACCATGGGCTGTATAAGCAGAGGAATACTGAGAAGGACGAAGGAAGTGGTATTGCATTGCTAAGTCCATTACTGGAATAATGCATCCAGTTTTGATCTCAACCCTTCAAAAATATTATTGATAAGTTGGAAAATGTTCAGAAAAGAGCTACAAGCAGGATTTGAGGTCTGGACAAAACTGCCTGATAGTGACAGATTTAAGAAGCTCAGTCTATTCAGAGCACTCAAGACAAGACTCTTTAACTGAGCAGACAAAGGCTTTGTAAGATTCTCAGTGGCAGGAGGCTAAAACTAGGCAAACTCAGACTGGAAATAGGTGAAGATTTTCAATTAGTGAATGTAATTAACAATTAAAACACCTTACCTAGCCATGTGGTGGATTCTCTATCACTGAAAGGATGTCTTTATATGTTGTAACTGAACCAGAAGTCATGGCCTTGAGGTTGGATTACTAGTGAAAATTCTGTGGTCTGTATTGTGCAGGCAGTAAAATGAGATAATCAGAAAAGTCCAATTAGGCCTTAAAATCAGTGACTGTATAGCTTGTAGTGACTTGTAATCTAAGACTACCTGTTTCTAAGGTTTCTTTGCCTTCCTCTGTAGCATGGGCTGTGGTTCACCTGCTGGTGAATTCTCTGTATCTTGAAGTCTTTAAATCATGATTTGAGGAGGTGAATAACTCAGTCATAGGATAGAGGCTTATTGCTGGAGTGGCTGGGTGAAATTTTGAGGCCTCCATTGTTTAGGAGGTCATGCTAGATGATCATACTCGTCCCTTCTGACCTTAGAGTCTGTGCGTCTAATATGGGAGCATAATTAACTTCGAAATATTCTTAAACCTTCCAGTAGACTAAATCGATAAACATTTCTTGTTTGACAAGAGAGATTTCAGTTTAATTGTTGTTTACTATAATCAGAAACTTAAGTTTGACAGTTGAAATTCTTCGTCTTGCCTTGAAACTATAAAAAATCAGGTTATTTTTTATTGTGTAATAAATACAGCATGTAGGAAATGCACCTTACTACTCTTAGTTGTTCATTATCTCTTTGAAGGATTTACATTTGAATGCAAGCATGCCTCTTTGTTTTACTGTCACCTATTTGACTGAGGGAATGGCAAGGGATCTTCTCGTTCAATATCAAGAATGCCCAGGAGATCTTATAGCTACTAGAATGTCAGTGAAAAATTTTCTTTAATGCTCAGTGAAGGCAGTGGAAAAGTGCCTATTGAACCTATTTACTGGGCTCTAAATTGGGTCCCAATCTTACCTTGGCCCAGGGCTAATTTCTGCTAATCTGCCAGAGCAAAATGGCCCTAAAGCTAATGTGACTGGCTATTGAAGGGAGTGTCTCTACCCAGAATGTATTTTCAGCAAAGGATGTGGCTGTGCATAGGGGTATGCCCAGTGTCCCTACTTCACAGGCAAACCCTGGTTCTCTCTCAGGGCCACTGGCAATGAGGGTAAATTAGAATAGTATTTTCCCCGGAATAGACTTCTCTCCCTGAATACACTGATTGAACATAATGAGTCTATGGATCTTTGTTTTTTCCATGATGAGGTGCACTGATCCATCATTGGGACCCAGGATTTGAATGTGACATAATCAAAACTCTCAAAGGCTGTGTTCACACACAGGGGGTTATTTCGATATAAGTTGTTTTGAAACAACTTATATCAAAATAACACCTTATTTCGAAATAACTTATGCCGCATTAACAAAAAATTACTTCGAAATAAGGAAAAAGGTGGGAAACGAAATAGCAAGTTCACAGTGGCTATGTCTACACACAGTTTTGTTATTTCGAAAGAAGCTATTTCGAAATAACTTATTTCGAAA
>ML681990.1:37267837-37290670 GCA_007922195.1 Podocnemis expansa
TTTTTTTGTTATTTCAAAATAAGACGTTTTGAAATAAGGCATTATTTCAGAACGGCTTGTTTCAAAACAAGGGCTTGTGTGTGGACATAGCCTATCTGAGCACCTTACCACCTTTAACACTTTTGATGAAGATACTGGAGGGTGGGGGAACATTTACCATCACTGTAATCTAATATGATTGGGAAGAAGCATGACTGGTTGACTTCTTCTGGACATCCCGTTTCATGCTACTGCTCCACCATGCAAAGGGTTGGTCTTTCAGTTAGTAAGCTGTCTAGCCAAGTCACCTTTTCAAGTCCACACCTTTGAGCATACATGTAAAAAGCTCAATAATGAGAAGGTCTTCAGGATTAAGCAAAGGGTTCAGGATCTCCACCTTGGCTGAGGGTCTTGTGGTGTGGAATCTTGTATATTCAGGATCTTCCATGAGCTAAGTTTGCCACCAAGGAATAAGTTCTGTAATTGTCCCTCTTTAGGGATTATTTGGGGCTACCAGCCCACCCTCTCCACCAGGCTTTGATCCAAAGCCCTGTGGAGGAGGCTAAGCCTTGTACCCTGGAGTGCTATGCAATCCTACCAATCCCCTTGCTTCCCAAAGGGTAAAGTAAAGAACTAAACACAAAGACAGTCTCTAACTTTTGAAGGAGTTGAAAATCCCTTTTTTATAGGCTTGGTCAGGTCACTATTACCAGGTCTCAGGAAACAAGATATTCTATTAAGCATGTGGCAATTCTCCAAAAAGGGTGATATTTTGGGAGTTTAATGTATTCCTGGCACACACTCATATCAGCTGAAAGCTTACTTTATTTATTTTTAGATGAGATATGGTGGGGATCTCTCAAGTGGTGCCATAAGCCTTGCAGGTGAGGTAAGATAATATCTAAAGTGTGTCATCTTTGCTCTCTTTTGGAGACACTGTGATGTATATGTGACTACAGGTTTTACTGTTTAAGTTAATTTCAGTACCTTAATTTGGCATTTATTGGTCAAAGCTACACATATTTACCAATTTTTTTTTCTGGTTTTGCATCACTAAGTATATTTTTTCAGAAATGATTAAGCTGTTTAGCATGTGGCAAAACAGTGAATATCAGCATTTTGCAATATTAATTACATGAAATGTTTTCACATCACAATATTCTTAATTGTCAAACTGTTTCACAAGTGATCATAGTTTTCCATATTTTTGTATGAAATTTACTGACCAGATGTATCTCACACAGATCAGTAACAGTAGACTGTGTGGTCACAGGTTGTACTACCTAGCAAGACTTCAGGGAGGTTTGTTCCTTCTAAATGGAATTATACCACTTTGTGCTGGTGGAAATCTCATCCAGGAAGAAGGTGATAATATAAACATCACTAAAGAAACCAAATGATGGAAAAAACACCTTCCATTTGGAGTCTAGAATAGAAATTCAAGAACAGTATGCAGACAGTCCAGCATCACAAGAAATATCACTGAATTGTGGAAAGGAAAAATTATTTATTCTCCTGAAAAATCAGAGTCTCTGATGCAGTGTGCAACATTTGTAAAATCTAGAACATATCTAGAACTGACTTGCCATGAGAAGGTACTCGAGTAGATAAACTCTTGTCACCTACAACTGAATGCAGTGTGAGATCTCTCCTCATGTCTTTTAAGACTACTACCTCATGTTCTACAAATACCAAATGACACTGATATTGTTCACACTAAACTGTTTCCATTTTGGACTGGTTTCAACAACAAGCTTGCAACAAAGAAGAGCACCTACATAGCTGTTGCGTACACACCTATTCTGGAAACAAAACCAGCTGACCTAGCTGCAGTGTACATTACAATGCTGAAATGTAAGGAAATGTCTATAGTATGTCTATGGATCAGTAGCTCTGTGGTGTTGCTTGGCAAGTGAAATGGAGTGTCCCAAATAAACTTGATACCAATGTGATTCACCATGGTGGTTTTCTCGCCCTTTGTAATTTTAATTCATGTACTGGGAAATTTTAGAGAGATACACGATTGCTACACCTTCTTATTGAGTCTAATGTGTATGTAGTTTGTACTGGAGATCAAATGTTTGTGGATAAAGAATTCAAACGTGATTTACATGGCTTAACACTAGCTTTTGAGGCCATGAGTGTTCTGAAACTTAATTCATTTGGGCAGGAAGGAGGTTCCAATGTGGTTTACAGCAATTGTCTGGGAAATGTTGGCTGACTTTTTCATTTGGTACCAGAATACAGACTTTGAGTCTGAAAACATTGAATCCTTACAATGTGTCATTAAAGAGCTTCTTGATGCTGTAACTGAGCATATGCTACCCCTACTGAAAGAATTTCAGATGCAGAGATATGCCTGATGTCTTACATTCAAGTGCTGGGATTATTTTCTCTGGGTTAGGAACATACTGTTTTTAAATGTCTGTGCAGAACTAGAGGGTTATTGGAAACTTCAGCTACACACACAGTGTGCCCTGCTTCCATTCTTCTTTATGTAGATAAGCCCAACATTGCCAGATGGATACCAGTCAACATGTCTGATATGTTAAATTTCCCTGAAGAAGTACACAGTACATTTGAATGGGGCAATTTGCTATCTGTCAAATTCCTGGTTCTTTCAATGGAATTTGAAATGACATGGAAACAGAGAAAACTGTCATCAAAGACTCAAAGGCCAGCAATAAGATTGTCAGACTGACAGGAAATGAGCCCCTGTCAGTTTGACCCTTTCAAGACATGTCCTGAGTGCCTATGAAAAAGATATGAAAGAAAGAAGTAATGAAGACAGACTCCACAAACAAGTGCTTGTCTTTGCACTGAAAGGGGATGAAGAACATATTATAGTTCTTGACACACCCATCTGACACTGAATAATATCCAGAAGTGTTTATCAGCATATCTATTGGACAGCATGTAACATCAGATTACAAAATTCTATAATGAAAATATCAGATATTGATGAAGAACAAGTGGAAAGATCTGTGATGGTTCCCTTAATTCTGATGGGACACACAGTTTATTCAGCCTGGTCAAAGAATTTGTCATCAAAACATTTGCTGACATGGCCAAGTTTGTCTGCAAGGGAGGGACAATCACAGTAGCCATCAGTTCAGAACTGTTCTTCTGCAGAGCCCAGTCCTTAGCAAGATACAGAACTGAAGTTTCAATGGCAACTGTTCTTAGTCACCCAATGGGGCTTGTCTATGACTCTTTATCATGAGAAGAACAGACAAAACTGAATTAGTGCATCAGCTGGAATCTCAAGCTCAAAGAATCCATCAGTTGAAAGCCTGCAACATAAAAAGTGGAATAAATCTGTGAACTATTTTCACAATAAATCTGAACTTTGGACTGCAATCTTAACTATCATTAATCAGAATAAAAGCTTTAATTCACCCATGACAAAAAAGTAATAACTCTATACAAACGGACACAAAGATTACATTGAAATATATAAAAACTTTACCTACATTTACTTTTAGGTAATATTGAAAATTGTATCTCAGTCTCTAGGGCTATGTCGACACATACATCATTATTTCAAAATAACCCATTTCGAAATGAGTTATTTCGAAATAAGTTAATTCAAATTAACAGTTTGTTAATTCGAATTAAGGGAAAGCCTGCTTTCGAAATAGCTGTTGTTTTGAAATGTTATTTCGAAACAAGGCTGTTCGGACATGTTGTTTCGAAACACTTGTTTCGAAATAGTGGTGTTTCAAAACAATGTGTCCGAACGGCGTTGTTTCGCAACAACCGTTTCAAAACGGCTATTTCGATCAGATGCGAGGTTTAATGGTTTCGAAATAACAGTGTGTCATGTGGACATGCCGCTTCTTATTTCGAAGCAACCTCTGTTGTTTCGAAATAAGAAGCCGGTGTGGACATTCCCTAGGTGATGCTGATATTGACCAAAATTGCTACCATCTGAATGCTGTAAGTGACCTATATTATGAAGACTGTTGCTGGTCTTATTCCAGTTTTAGTGAGCTAACTTTCACACTCTAGAAATCACCTAGTTAGACCATGGCTGGCATTGTTGGCAAAGAGCCAGGATGTATGAACTGGCACAGACTGATCATCCTCATCATTAGAGATGATTACAATAGAGCAAAGCTGTGCAGATGAATGGGGAAATGGGAGGAAACTTGGCATAATGCCCTTTCTGTACTTGTTTTCCGAAGAGTGCATTAAAGTTTCCAGTGCTGTCAATTGGCAACGTTTCATGTAAACAAGAATATCTGTCTTTCCTTTATATGTGTTACAACTGTTCCTTCTCTGAGAGTAATATAATTCTTTTTTTAATTCAACAACTGAGATAAAAACAAGAGGCCACACCAGAGCTGTGTGCTTGTTATAGCTTGGGGAAGCAGGGAAGAGGAAGAGTGTGTGTGTGTGTGTGTGTGTGTGTGTGTGTGTGTGTGTGTGTGCGCGCGCACATCGAGGTCACTTTAAGCCAACTTTACACACTGTCAGTCATGGTCCATCCTGGTACTAGGCTTGTCCCTTTGTGCAATTTAGCGCAATCCCATAGTTGTTCTAAGTTTATGATCAATGGTTGAGAATAAAAAGAGAAAATGCCAAGACTGCAGCATGCAGGCTGTATTCTTTTCTCCACATGTACTGTCATCTCTCATACAGAGCTTCCTGAAAGTACTGACTTCCCAGCACTATTATCTATTTAAGTATGCAATCAAAATATAATGCCCTCTGTTGGGAAGCTCTGTCATAACATCTTTTTTGGCACATTTGAGATAACAGAATTAAACAAGAATACTGTAACCTATTTACATATTTAACATTTAATTACATGTCCTTAAAATATCTCTCCACATATAAATGACTTAACACAATTTGCCCCCAAAATTTTTTATAATACTAACTCTTAACTTGTTTGATGTAATTTCCCCTAGGCTTGGGAGAGTTTTTTTCACACCTTAGTATTGTACAGAGCCATGTGTATACCTTGCAATTTCATGTTGGAATGAATGTGAGTCTCTCTTTCTTGTGATGACAAGAAGCTTTTTGGTACTGTTCCTGTGGGTGGTATGGGGTTTGGAGACCCAGTTCTGATTTCCATCAGTCTCTTCACAGCCTATGTTCCTTCCATGTCCTTCTGAGAAAGTCTCAGTGGAGCCCACATTTCATATGTACATATATTCTCTGTGTTTATATCTTATGTTTGTAGTGGGTGAAAGTATTTGCAGTTTTGGTGAAATATGTGCATGGCCACTGCGGTGTTATACTACCTGTGTTACCTGGTCAACATGTCACTTGCTTCCAAGTGCATGATTTGTCATAAGGAAATAATCTGATCCTGACTGTCTTCTGGTTGTAGTTCTGAGGGACATGTACTTCTTCAGTTTTAGAAGGTCTTGGACATGTCCACCTTCCTTATTCTCCTTGAAATCATGCTAGGGTTATAGGTGCCAAAGAATGCATTTCTCTTCACTTGAAACATTGCATCTAACTGCTTTTAAAGCCTTTTCTGGGTGTGTGTCTCCATTAAAGAATGGTTTGCTATATGTTTTCTTTGTTTTTTGTGGCTTCTGTTAATAGTGTCTTAGCTACTTTAACTGCTGATTTAGCTTTACCATTTGATTGACTGTGGTGTAGTGGCAATGTGATTGAATTACCATCAGGGTGGTCTGAGTGAGTCCAGGGCTCTGGGCAATAGTCAAAGATGGGGCCAATCTTGACTTTTGCCCACCCACCTCAACAGGGCACCTGCCAGTCCCTCCCAGCCTCGCTGCCAGCCACCCCACCGGCTCCCAGCCCTGCTGCTGGCCTTGCAGGTGCCTTCCTGGCCCTGCCACCAGCCTTGTGGGGTTGGGAGGCAAGTGCTGACCCTGGTGAGGCCAGTGGTGGGGCCAAGGAACTGCCATTGGCCCCAGTGAGGCCAGAAGGGACTACTCCCAGCATCGAGTTGTGGTCAAATGCTCACCCTGGCCCCCCAGTGGGACCACCTATGATTACCATTCCTGGGTAAATTGCAAAAACTTACTGCATGTAAACTGCAGGGGTCTGTTTGAAACTACATAGTTTGGGATACCATTCATGTTGAAATGCTTAGTCACTTTGTCTGTGAGGGTCACTGCAGTAATGTCTGACTGTCTAGTTCTCAGAAGTCTAAAAAATAGTCTACAGTAACAAGGTAGTTTGCATGCTTCACAGTGAAAAGGCACATTCCTACTTTGCCCCCAAATCTCTTGGGACTACTGTGATTTTCACTGTCCCTTTTTGTGGTTTGTTTTGCCTTTCCCCACATGTATCAACTGCTCACTGGGTCTTGGCTAGTTAATGGTGTCTCTGGCTTCCTGGAAGTGTGTTTGTATTCCAAAATGGCTCTGATGTATTCCTGAGGGAATCTGTGTATTGTGATTTGGCTGCCTTTTTACAGATGATGCTGTCTTAGAGGCTCATCTCATCTCAATAGTGGAAGTATCCTTGAAAGGCAGGAGAGGCTTCTCTCTAGGTGTCTGGGCACCCAAGCAGAATGATGGACATGAGCATATTTATTTCTTTGTCTTGTACGGTTTGTTTGCACACACTTTTGAGTTGCTGCCTTAATCTGATACATAACTAACTTGGGTAATGCTTTCTCTCAGGTTGAGAATCTCATATTCTTGTTCAGTTGCATTATTTTCCTGCTTTATAGCAGCTCTGAGTAAGAAGTATATTGTAGTGTATATCCTAGCACTGTAGTTTTAGTAGAAAGGGCTGAAGGTACCACTCACCACATTGGGGCCACCAGCTGTGGCTTTTTAAAAATGCCATCTAGTTCCTTGTCATAATTTTGCACTCAGACAGTTTCCTGTTCTTTAACTCACTAATCAAACTTTTCCCACGTGAACACTATTGTGAGACATTCTCTTCTTGTTTGGGTATACCTCTGTTTGGTGGTGACCTTAACCAAAAGCTACTGGGCCAAAAGCTCCTTTTTGGAAGAGTGATTCCCAGGCCTCATTGGCATCACATTCTATGTCTACACACACATCGTTATTTCGAAATAAGGATTTCAAAATGAGTTATTTTGAAATAAAGTCCTTATTTCGAAATAAGTTCATTCGAATTAACAAAATCATTTTCTTGAATGTAGTTTATCCTTGAGATAATAAATTCACATAATGCCAATAAGAAGTCTTTGGGTGTGTTCACACAGCATTCTTATTTCGAAACAACGAGGTTGTTTCGAAATAAGAAACAGCACGGCCACACAACGTACCGCCATTTCGAAACAAGGAAACCCCTTGTTTTGAAATGGGAGCCATACTTTCAAAATAGGTTAAACCCCATTTCCTATCAAAACAAGGTTGTTTCGAAACCAGCAGGAATGGAGCGCCTGGGAATCCCGGGGTGGTGCTCACCCCAGCCCCTGCAGTGGCGGGCTCAGCCGGGTGCCCCAGACCCCTCAGCGGGCTTTGGGGGCAGCCCAGGTGGGGGGTACAGCGCCCGGCTGTGCGGCTCTCCCCCCTTGCCTGCAGTCCCCCTGCAGACACCCACGGGGTGAGGCGCCACTCCGCTTCACCCCATGGGTGTCTGCAGTCCCCATCCCAAGCGAAATAGCATGTCCACACTGTGGACATGCTATTTCGCTCCCTTATTTCCAAGACACCTTTTTTGTCTTTGGAAATAAAGTTTTTCGAAATAACCATTTATTTCAAAACAGCTTGTTTCGAAACAAGCCCTCTGTGTGTGAACACAGCCTTTGAGAACCACAGCATCATGATATGTTACTGAGAAATATTTTAATAACCATTACTGACTAGCCGTCTCCAGCAATATGTCATTATAAGCAATATATTATGACAAATTTCCTCCTCTACCATGATGGGTTGCATACTTCCCTTTACTGGTGGATCTGTTTCCCTCAGGCCTCTAGGCCTGTGAAAGGCTCTTTACCTTCCTCCCTACCTTCGGGCAGGGGTTTTTCCTTCTCCCTAGTCTTTGTACCAGGAGGGTTCTTCCTGACCACCATTTCTGCTCCTTTTTCAGATCTGTCTGCCTTCCAATCGCACCTTGCTCCTCTCACACACTGCTGTAGCTCTTCTCTCTCACACTGCAGCTACCCCCTTTTTCTGGAGAAAAGGCTTTTTAACAAGTCTCGGGCAGGGCCTTGATTAGCTCCAGGTGTGCCAATTAGCTTAGAGTAATCATTGCTCAGCTACAAGGGAAAAAAGGGTTTGTGATCCTAGGGCTAAAATATTGGGTCTCTAGAACGGTGGGTTACTTACCAGTAACTGTCCTCCTTCGAGATGTGCTGCTCACGTACGTTCAGTTATAGGTGTCTACATGCCACAGCGCACAGTAGCTCGGAAAGTCTTCAGCCCTAGCCTGTCAGGTCAAGGCACGCGGCCAACACCCCCTCTGTGCCGCAACTGTGGCTATATAAGTGACCATGACCCTGACCCTCCCAGTCTCATATACCTTCGCCAACTCCATTTGCAGGGATGGTGGGAGGGGCCTAAATGTATGTGAGCAGCCCATCTCGAAGAAGGACAGTTACTGGTAAGTAACCCACCGTTCTCCTTCAAGCGCTGCTCACATCATTCAGTTATAGGTACCCATGGATGGTGGGAAGAGTTACATGTCTACCCACACTGAGTACAGCTCTGCCCAGAGCGACATCATCTGTAGCCTGTTGGGCGATAGCGTAGTGTGTTGTGAAGTTATGTATCAACAACCACGTAGCAGCCCTGCAGATCTCTTGTATCAGTACTTTGGCAAGGAAGGCTGTTGAGGATCCTTGGGCCCTGGTAGAGTGGGCTCTAACAGTCCCAGCAAGGGACGTGTTTGATCTTCCATAGCAGTCTTTAATGCAGTTCACAATCCATTTAGAGATACACTGTGAGGAAACCGGTAAACCTCTCTTATGTTCGGCGACTGCCACAAATAGTTGGGGGGTCTTACAGAATGGCTGAGTGCGCTTGATGTAAATCAGGAGTGCTCTCCTCACATCCCAGGTATGCCGCCTCGTCTGGTTCTGCATAACCTGGGGGTCTGGATAAAAAACTGGCAGGCAAATTTCCTGGTTAAGGTGGAAGGAGGTGCCCACCTTACAGAGGAAGGATGGGTGGTGATGTAAAACCACTTTGTCCGGATAGAACCTCGTATATGGGGGTTCTGAGGAGAGGGCTTTCAACTCTGAAACCCTTCTGGCAGAGGTGACTGCTACTAAGAAGGCCACCTTCCAGGACAGGACCATCAGGGTGACTGAGTCCAAGGTTCATAGGGCAGCTCTGTCATTACCCGGAGCACGATATTCAAGTCCCAAGGAGGGGTGGGCTTACAGGTTTGGGGAAAAATTCTCTCCACCCCTTTCAGGAATCTGACAGAAGTGCGATGGGAAAAAACTGATTGCCCATCCACTCTCTTGTGGAGAGTTGAGATTGCCACTAAATGGACTCTCAGTGAGGAAGGAGAGAGGCCTTTTTCTCTGAGGTCTAACAGATAGTCAAGGATCAGGTGTATTGGAGCTGATATAGGGTCTACACCTCTGTCCTGTGCCCAAATGGAGAATCACTTCCATTTGGCTGTATACGTGGACCTGGTAGATGGTCTTCTGCTACCAACCAGGACCTTCTTAACCCTGTCTAAGCAGAGCCTCTCCTGCTTGCTGAGCCAGACAGCAACCAGGCCATCAGGTGTAGGCGGCCTGGGTCTAGATGCCGAAGGCACCCCGAGTCCTGCGTCGGGAGGTCCACCCATTGTGGGAGGCAGAGTAGCGTCTCTATGGACACGTCCTGCAGGAGTGGTAACCAATGCTGTCTGAGCCAGTTCGGAGCTATCTGTATCATGTTCACTCCATCCCTGTCAATTTTCAAGAGAACCCTCTATATCAGGGGAACCGGTGGGAAGGCATACATCAAGGGCCCTGACCAGCTGATGAGGAAGGCGTTGCTGGGAGATACCTCCTCCCAGCCCCAGAGGGAGCAAAACTGGGGACACTTGCAATTCTGCCATGTCGCAAAAAAGTCTATCTGGGGTGAACCCCATTTGTCTTTCAGAAGGGAGAACTCCCTGTCGTGGACGTACCACTCGTGGTTCACTAGAGGCTTTCTGCTTAGAGATTCCGCTAGCCCATTGTCCACCCCCAGTAGGTGGGAGGCCACTGGGGTAAAGTTGTGTTGTATGGCCAACTCCCAGAGTTTGCATGTCTCCTCACAAAGCAGTGGGGAGCAGACCCCCCCTTGCAGGTTTATATAGAACATGGATGTGGTATTGTCCATGAGGATCTGGACTGACCTGCCCTGTATCTTGTCCAGGAAGGTCATGCAAGCTAGTCTGATGGCCCGTAGTTCCTTCACGTTTATGTGGAGAGGGCTGTCAGTGTGGGACCAGAGCCCCCGAGTGGAGAGTCCCCCAGAGATATGAGCCCCCCACCCTGAGTCTGAGGCATCCATTATTAAGGTCACTGAGGGTCTGAGGTCTTTGAAGGGGATGCCCACCATGGCGAAACGGGGATCCCTCCAAACCTAGTGTCCTGGGGGGCAGACAGTACCATGTTTAAGGAATCCCTCTGTATGTGGAACACTGTGGAGAGCCAGACCTGAAAAGGCCTCATTCTCAGGTATGCCATCTGGATCACGGAGGTGGAGGCTGCCATGTGTCTGAGGAGCTGCAGTCACCAGTGGGCTGTGGTCACGCGGGACGTCTGCAGCTCCGTAATGATGGTGCAAATGGACTGAAATCTTGAGAGGGGTAGGAAGGCTGACTCCTTGCATGTGTCTAGGCACATCCCTATGAACTCTATGTTCTGAGACGGGTGGAGTTTTGACTTTTCTTGGTTTATGTGGAGGCCAATATAGTTGCAGAGCCTCACTATTGCTCTGATGTGGAGCTCTACCTGGGAACTCGATCTCCCGACTATTAAACAGTCATCTAGCTAGGCATAAATTCTTATGTCCCATCTGCACAGGTATGCCACGACTGGTGCCATGCACTTCATAAACACCCTGGGGACACTGTTCCCTCTAAGGTGCACGGCTGCGCGGCCACGCACATAAGAAACCCCTCCCCACGCAGGGGTTTCCAGTCCCCGCGCACGGGGAGGGGCAGGACTGGCTGGGACAGCCCGACAGAGCTGCTGAGGCTCAGCCAGGAAACGGAGGAGTGGTGTATCACTTTAAGGCTGCTCCTCCTTGCCCTGCCCTGCTCCAGGCATTCCAGCTGCAGCGCTACACGTGGTTTCGGTTTGCTGCTTTAGCTCCTCACCCCTGGCTTCTTTCCAGGCTCCAGCTCAGGTCCTCTCCCCTTTCCCCGCACCTGATTTTGGGGAAGGTTTAATCTTATTTTTTTGGAGGGGTTGGGGCTTTTCTTCACCCTGATGGGGTCTCTGAAGTGCCCAGAGAGAAACCTGTGACTCCTTCTTTGCTTCCTGCTTTACTTAGTTTCTGGGGAGGTTTTCTCTAATGGCTGGGCTAAGCCAGATCTTTATTCCTGCTAATGAACTTTGGCTTTTGACAACAAATCTTTTGTTTAGAGGTCCAACAAAGTTCACTTTTGGTTGTGAGGAGCTTTGAATCTGTAAGATTTTCCTTTTCCCAGTGTGATTTTTTTTTTTTCAGTTTGTTTCTTCTTTCCAAGAAGAGATTAGTCCACTATAGATGTGTCCTTAAATTTTAGTAAGATACACAGATATGCAAGTATTATCCATTCTAAAGTAGCTGCTGGGCTAGGCCTTATCCTATGCTTTAAATGAAGTCAGTGGGAAATTTGATGGAGTAAGGATTGCAATATTTGTCCCTTTGTTAGTTTATCAAATCATAGGAAACAAGCAGCTTGCTTTTGCTTATATACTCTGTGGTTATTTTTATTTTGGTATATTTAGGAAAAAAATGATCATTGCATTCAAGAATAGGTGCTGTCCTCTTGGGTGGAGCATTTGATAGTCACAGACATCTACTTCTACTCCGCCCCCCCCCATTTGATGTGTATTTCACATAAAAGCAAACCAAATGTCAATGGTCATAAAATAGATATATATCCCTCTGTGGTTTATGGCAGACATAGTAGGATATGATGTTTCCAGACATTTGCATTTTAGGTAAAAGGTTATGTTTCAGGTAGGTCTGCACATAAAAACCAGCAGATCTCTTTTTTTCTCATTTCTCCTTTCCTGTGTGTATAAAATCTAAAGAGCTTGTCTGTGATTTTTTAAAAATACTGCACAGTGAGGCTCAAAACTGAGGCTAGACAGGGATTTCTGTACACTCTGCCTGTGCCCCCCAGTTGCTGGCTAGTAACAGTGTTAGAGCAAATGAGTGAGCACCTCCTATACCCCCCCAAACATCCCCCTGCACCACACCCCTAATTTCAAGTCATGGGGAGAATACTGCTGACAGAGATTACTTTTCCTTTAGAAGCCAACACCTCAAATTCTGTTAGGCTTCATGTAGTCAAGGGCCCATCCCTCTGTGTGTCTAACAATGAGTGAATTCTGTGAAGGAACTTAGTGTGTTAAAACTGATTTTAATCTTGTCCATAATTACTACATTAAATTTATTAGAGGTGTGCTTCCGTTTGCAACTCACAATGTAAAAACATCAGTCTGGATAGGAGTTCTGCAGTGTGATTCTCCTTGCACCTTGATATAAACATTAAATACTTAGTTTTGTGCCTCCTTAAAGTGGTTGGCTTTACGGTTACTTTAATGTGAAGAGGAAAAATACTTAAGCCATTCATTTGATATTCTTGAGCCTCTGTTCTTGCAATTAATTTCACGCTGTAACTAGGGGCTAGACAGATTTCCCTGGAGTTGGGTGATCAATGGGGCAAGCATTTGGGGGGGAGCATTGGCTGGGTGGATAAAGGGGGCCCAGGTGGAGTCCCAGATGTGTATGTGTCCTCCAACATCCTCCTTTTTGTACTCCCCTGTCCTCCTTTCCATGCTTTGGTATCCGGTAACCCTAGTCTGGCAAAGTGGTTGAGGATTGGATAAGGGGTGGGGGGGACAGGCCTTAACCATGGCCAAGGATCAACTGGCGGAGGGGGCAGGGTGGGAGAGCAGCTGAAGATGGGCAGGGGGGCAGGCCTGAAGCCCCACTGAGGATTAGCGGAGGGGGAAGTTGCTAGCTATCCAAGGGCTCCTTTTTACATTCATGTCCTTCCTCCCTCAGGCATTCCAAAAATAGGTGATTGTCCAGCCTCTTACTTCTGATAAGTAGCCTGGGGGGGCACAGTGCTGGAACCCACAATCCTGATGTTAAGAGTTTGCTGCACAGATGCACACATGGAATAAAGAGCAGTTTATGCGGGGGCGGGATCAAGGGGCAGTGGAGTACACAGTTATCCTTTATGCCTAGAAGTTTTTATATATGGAATGCCTGTAGCTCAGTTGGTAGAATAACAGATTTGTAATCATAGGGTCAAGCCCTGGGTTGGTTTTTTTACCTTTTGGCCTGTTGCTCCTTAGGGAAGGGTTAAACTGGGGAAAAAATATATAGCAAACACTAATAAAATGAAGGAATAAAGTATACTGTGATCAAGATTAGTAATAGTGACCAATTAAGTAAAACAAGTAAAGGGTCACATTTGAACTGGCTAGGAACAATTTAGGACCATTTTTTTAAAATTGTAAAATGGGCTGCTGTGCAAAATGAAAAATGAGAGGCAAGTTAATTGCTTTCATTTTAACTTTTTTATGTGTTTATTCATTTTGGAAAGCCGACAAAGGCAGACAAATAGGATTGAAGAACTGATGAGACAAAATGTTACATAAGCATAGAATACATTCAAATTATTAATAAAAACAAATAACATTAATTTTTCATTGTTCTATATTTTTAAATAATTTCCATCATGTGAAGTTGCACAAAAATTTTATTCAGAAAAAGTTTTGCACACGGGTTGAAAATTTTGCACACAAGCCGTCAAACCTTAGAGGGAACATTGCCTGGGGACCAGGGAGAGCCTGAAGGGGAGGGAAGTGAACTGGAAGTAGTCTCTTGCCACCATGAATCTTAGGAACTGCCTGTGTCTGGGCAGTATGGCTATGTGGAATTAGGTGTCTTTTAGATCGAGGGCTGTGAACCAATCCCCAGGAGATAGAGATGGGAAGATTGGGTTTCAGGACCAGAAAGTATCAGGAGTAAAATCCTTTTCCCTGCTCCCACTTGGGAATCCTTTCTATGGCTCCGAGGGAGACCAGTTTCTGGCATTTGATCTCGAGCAGGTAGAGCAGTTCCTGGTTTCCAAGAGTTGGATGAGGGGGCAGTTTTCTGTCCTGAGAAAACAAATATGATATCCCTCTGCGACCGTCTCGAGGACCCACTGGTTGGATGTGATGTTGACCCAGTGGTGTGTGAAGCGATGTAAGTGGTTGGGGACCGATCGGGTCGTGGGTTTGCTGCCCATTCTGTAATCATCAAAAGTGCTCTTTCCTTCCCGAGAAGTGTTTGGAGGCCTGCCCATGCCTCCCAGATTGTGGGGCATGGGACTTCTCACTCGTGCTTGAACGGACTTTGTCCTTGTCCATATCCCCAAGATGGCACTAGCAAAATTGGAGGGACCTCAGGACTGGACTCTGCAGCTGAATCTGTTGTTTCAGCTGCTGAAGTTGTTGTAGGAGTTGATGGGGTTTTAGAGAGCGTCTGTTAGGTTGTGAGGTGTATATGTCCAGCAACTGGAGCGTGGCTCTCGAGTCCTTCATGCCATGGATTTCGTGTCCATGGACTCAAAGAGGTCAGGGCCTTCAAACGGCAGGTCCTGAATGGTAAGTTGCAGCTGTGGTGGCAGACCCGAGCCCTGGAGCCAGGTCAAGCGGCGCATTACCACAGCTGATGCCATCATGCGAGCGGCCGTGTCTACAGTGTCCCAGATAGCCATCAGAGCATCCCTGGATACCATTTCCCCTTCCTCGAGCATTGTGTCAAAGTCCCTAAGGCGATCCTTGGGATAATGTCATGAAGGCCTTGCATGGCACTCCAGAGGTTAAAGATATATCTTGTCATGAGGGCCGAGTGGTTAGCTATGTGCAGCTGCAGGGCTACTGTAGAATAGACCTTCCTGCCCAACAGGTTGAGCTTCCTTGCCTCCTTATTTTTAGGGGGGAACCCAGTTGGCCCGATCTTTCTGATTCATGGCATTGACAACCATTGACTCCGGGATAGGGAGCTGGAAGAGGAAGGAGAATTTGTCCTGAGGGACGTGGTACTTCTGGTCCACTACCCTTGATACTGGCAGAATCGAGGATGGGGTTTGCCAACGGGTCTTAACAATGCTGTATACCCCCTCATGGAGGGGGACAGACACCTTGCTGGGTGGGGCCCTATGTCCGACATCAAAGAGGGGGTTGGTTTCCTCTTGGACAACCCCTGGCTCCAGCTTCAGGTTTGCTGCTATGCGGTGGAGCAAATCCTGCTGGACATGAGAGTCCTTGTTGAAGTCAATTGGTCTCTTGAAGGTGTGCTCATCTGGTGAAGAGGAAGAGTGAACCTGTGATCTACTACAATAAGTGGAGTCTGGGTCAGGCTCATCGTCTGAGAAATCCAAATCTAGAGTCTGCAAAGGAGAGTGGATAGAATGGTGCCGTGAAATTGAGGTATCATCAGCCGCCATGTCCAGCCAATCATGTGACCAGTTGTTAAAAGATGCTCTGGCCTCAACACGGCACGGAGGAGAGTGACCCCGACCAGGTTGTGGAGTCTGTACGGTACCGGAGAGGGAAGCCTCCATTGCCCCAGACATTGCTGACGATCCCTTCTTGCATCATGGTTTGGGTGAGGGGGAACACTTGCGGTGCCATTTCCCCAAATGTTCGCCAACCCCGATACCTTCTTGGGTGAGGGAGAAGAGCAAACAGAGGTTGGGGATGAAGCTGACGCCGAGCCGGATGATCGGGCCCCCAAACTCTGGGAGCCTGGTACTGACGCGTCCCGGGAGGAGCATGGAGAGGAGGCAGCGGAGCAGTTCTCAGTGCTGGACTGTGGTACTGGTGGCGGGCTGGGCGGTACCAGGTTGGTAGGTGGTACCAGTTCCTGTGCAGACTGGGTTTCTGGTACCGGGTTCGGCCTTGACTTGGGTTTCTTCCATGGTACTGGAGCCAGGTCCCGAGACAATGCCCACACCTTTGTGGGGGCCCGCTGTTGACGGTCCCGCTTTCGAGTCATCGGTGGGTTGGTTCGGTGACCGAGGTGTTCAGGGCCCTGGCAGTACCAACAAGGGCGTTGACTGAGACTTGGAGCTCAGCACCAAAGGGCAGTGCTGGTGCTCTGGTGCCCAGACCAATCGATGAGCCGGTGGAGCACTCACAGCTCGGGCAGCATCAGAGGCGTGCGCACTGCTCCCAGTAAGAGAAAGGAGGCACAGCTCTCTAGCTTTGCGAGTCCTCCGTTTGAAGGACTGGCAGAAGAGGCAGCTCTCGGCAAGGTGCAACTCACCTAGGCATGTAAGACATTTATTGTGTGGATCGTCAAGAGAGAAGGCTTTGCAGCATCCCAAGCATGGTTTAAAACCAGGCATCTTAAATTTCGCGTGGTAGAAGACAGGTACTTGCTTCCACAAGTTTCTTGGCTGATCTGAAACCATTGCTGAGGGTGGAAAAAGGAAATGGGAGGGTCAGGGTCATGGTCATCTACATAGCCCCGGTCGCAGCAGAGAGGAGGCGTTGGCCACATGCCCTGACCTGACAGGCTGAGGCTGAAGACTTTCCTAGCTACTGTGAGCTGCGGCATGTAGACACCTATAAGTGAATGATGTGAACAGCGCTCAAAGGAGAACTCTCTGGAAACCCTCCAGTGTTCTTGGATACAGGAACTGCTCTGTTCTGCTCTCCTCTCATCATCCTTGTAGCTTGTCACTCTAAAACCTCAGCCAGGATCCAGGATTGTCACTTATCTCAAACAGTGCCTTGGGAGCACACAATGTTGACAGATGGCACTGCATCAAATAATGTTCCCCCCAAGGAGCAGTACTTTGACAGGCTACATGGAGAAATCAGGGCATTGGCTCTACTTCCCCTCTGCAATGGCCCTGATCAGTTCTTGACCATGATGGATAGGGGACCTGAGTGCAGGTGGAGCACTGTCTACTGTCTGAGGTGACTGATAGTCAGAATAGAATCATAGAATCATAGGGTTGGAAGGGACCCCTCGAGGTCATCTAGTCCAACCCCCTGCCAAAAAAAGCAGGACCACTCCCATTAGATCATCCCAGTCAGGGTTTTGTCCAGCTGGGCCTTGAACACCTCCAGAGATGGAGATTCCACCACCTCCCTAGGCAGCTTATTCCAATGCCTCACCACTCGCCTAGTAAGGAAGTTTCTCCTAATATCCAGCCTGGACTGCCCCAGCTGTAACTTGAAACCATTGCTTCTTGTTCTGCCCTCTGTTACTACTGAGAACAGTCGAGCTCCATCCTCCTTGGAGCAACCCTTCAAATAGTTGAAGGTTGCTATCAAATCCCCCCTCAATCTTCTCTTCTGTAGGCTAAATAAGCCTAGTTCCTTCAGTCTTTCTTCATAGGGCTTGTGCTCCAGCCCTTTGATCATTTTTGTTGCCCTCCTCTGGACTCTCTCTAATTTGTCCATGTCCTTTTTGTAGTGGGGAGCCCAAAACTGGACACAGTATTCCAGATGTGGCCTCACTAGTGCAGAATAGAGGGGAATGATCACATCCCTCGATCTGCTGGCAACACTTCTTCTGATGCAGCCCAGTATGCCATTGGCCTTTCTGGCAGCAAGTGCACACTGCTGACTCATATCCAGCTTCCCATCCACCATGACTCCCAGGTCCTTTTCTTCAGTGCTGCTATTTAGCTGATCACTCCCCAGCCTGTAGCAGTACATGGGGTTTTTTCGTCCCAAGTGCAGGATTTTGCACTTGTCCTTGTTGAACCTCAAAATAGGCTATAGAACTCTCAGTTTTCTGTCCTCCTGTAGTGGGGATGGGAGAGGGCCTCAGGACTTTGGCTTCAGCCAATGAGTGTGTGGGATTGACATCGGGGGCTCTAGTCCTAGAGGGCTCAGGGCTTCAGCTATGGAGGGGGAAGCTTGAACCTGCAGCCATTGACAGAGGGGTTTGGGGCTCTGAATTTTCAACTATCAGATGGGGGCGAAATTTCTGCCCTGCAACATCACGGGTGCTATTTAGAGAGGGTAGGAGGAGGTGACGCAGAAGAACCACCCCAGTTTTCATAATAATATCTGGGAGTGACACTGTTTGTATCTCTTCCTCCCCCTCACCCACTGACCAGGAGCAATGACATTGCTTGCTCCTCTTTCCCATTTCCTCACTGGCCTACTCTTTACTCAGTCAATAAGAATGCAGAGGTGTATGTGGCGGAGCTAATAGCAAGCCTGGGGGGACTCTGCAGTACCTTTTTCATTCCTGAAATGAATGCATAGCTGGCGGGAAGATGGAAGCTATCAAGCTCATGGTTCAATCCAAAGATGGTGCAGATTTCATCATGACCTGCCCCTTACCATCAAATGTTGATATGTTAAAAATGCAAGCAATCAGATACATACAAGTAATTTGAAAGTTCATATAGATCAGGTTTCCTGTAGAATTGTGGAGTTTGCAGGCTTGTATAGTCCCTCCAGCGGACATTCAGTACTTGGATGGTGTAGGCCTGCAGCACTGGTGGCCGGTCGGGAGGGCGCCTCCTACTGGCGGTGAAGGGGAGTTAGCCGGTGTGGCGCCCCTCCCAGCAGCCGACAGAATGTCTCGGGCACGACCCCTTGGGTGGGTCGGGCCAATTTCCAGCCAAAGACCCAGCCCCCAGGCGGGGCGGGCAAGCACAAAGTCTGGAGCCCCAGCCCCCAGGCGGGGTGGGCAAGCACAAAGTCTGGAGCCCCGGCCCCCAGGCGGGGCGGGCAAGCACAAAGTCTGGAGCCCCGGCCCCCAGGCAGGGCGGGCAAGCACAAAGTCTGGTGGTCAGGGACAAGTTAACGCTTCCTTTGCCAGGAAACGGGGGGGGGAGTTGAGGAGGGAGACACAGGCCCACCCGCTCCACTGCGTCTCAGCCCAGGTCCCTATACAGGGGCAGGGTGGCCTACCATGGGGTCAGCGGGGCAGCCTCCGAAACACGCTGCCCCGGGAACACGGCCCACCATCCTGCCCTCCCTGGGCTACTTCTTCCAACCCCTGTCCTGTCCACCCACCCTGGGTACCTATCTCCACAGGGGGTAGCCGTCTTCAGGGTCTCCCTCATAGCAGGCCTGTGGGACCCCGGCGAACCCCTCAGTATCCATGGGCAGCAGGTCTGGATACTCCGTCGGTTCCTCTGCAAGGGGCAGCTCCTCCAGGTCCTGGGGCCAATACGGGGCTGGCATCTCCTCCTCAGCTGAGAGTAGCTCCTCCAGGTCGCAGGGGCCTGGGGCAGTCGGCAGCTTCTCTTCTATGGAGGGCAGCTCCTCTAGGTCGCAGGCCTGGAAAGGAGTCAGGCCTACCACTTCCCTGCGTCCCTGGGTCGCCCCCGAGTGGGGAGGCTGCGACAGGGCCCGATGGCCCTTTAAGTGCCCACCCCAGTCGGCTGTCTCTGAGCCCCCTTCCGAGTCGCCTGGTCCGGGGAGCCTGGGTGGGCCGTAGCGCCGGGTGCCCCCGGAGCTGAGGCCTGGCTGGTGGGCCTGGTCCTGGCCTAGCCTGGCTTTCTCCCTCCGTGCCGGCACATCCTTCCCCATCTGGAGCCCAGGCGCAACTGAGCTCCCAGCCTGAGTTCTTATACCACCCCTTCCTGCTTTGGCCACGCCCTTCCGCTTCTGGGGCTGAGTCCTTGCTGTTCCCTGGCCTGGCTCTCCTGGGCTGTCCTCATGCTCTCCTGGGCTAACGTGCCCACTAGGCGCAATCGCTCTTGCAGGTCTTGCACGTACTGTAATAGCCCTTCAGACGGGGAAGGTGTGTGCTCCCAGTTTTCCTTCATCAGGTCCAGAACCCCACGTGGCTGTTGGCCATACAATAATTCAAATGAGGAGAATGGGGTCAAGGTCTGGGGTACCTCCCTGATAGCCATGAGCAAGGGTGGAATTAACTAGTCCCATTTCCGGAGTTCCTCTGGGGAAAACTTCCGTAGCATGCTCTTTAAAGTCCAATTGAACCTTTCCACCAATCCATCCGTCTGGCGATGGAAGACAGATGTTTGGATCCTTCGGATGCCCAGGATGGTGCAGACTTCTTTAAATAGCTGGGAGGTGAAGTTTGGCCCCTGATCAGTGAGTAGTTCTCGAGGTAGTCCTACTCTAGCAAATACCTTCACTAGTTCAGCAGCTACAGTTTGGGCGGCCATGCTCTTGAGCAGTATTGCCTCAGGGAAGTGGGTGGCATAGTCCACCAGCACTAAAATAAAGTGATACCCTCCTGTGCTCCGCTCCAAAGGCCCAATCAAGTCTGCTGCTACCCTTTCAAAAGGGGTTTCTACCATGGGGAGCGGCACCAGGGGGGCTTTAGGAGTCCCAGCGGCTGCGGCTTTCTGACACTCTGGGCAGGAGGCACAGTAATCTCGGGCCTCCGGATGTACTCCCGGCCAATAAAATCGGGTGAGGATTTGGGCCAGTGTCTTGTCGGTGCCCAGGTGACCAGCTGCAGAAATATCATGGGCCAGATGTAGCACTGACTTATGGTGCAGACGGGGTACTACCAATTGCACCTGCAGCTCTCCCATTTGGGTGTCCTTCTCCACCTGATACGATCGGTCCCGTCGCAGCTCAAACCGCGGCCACTGAGTTGCTCGTTGGGGGTCAGTCACACCGCCATTTATCACCACTAGCTGGTCATAGGCATTGCGGAGAGTGGGGTCCTCCTGCTGGTCTCGGCAGAAGTCCGCTGCCCGGTCTCTCCAATCCGGGGAGGTTTCTACTTGGGCCAGCGCCTCCTCGTTTTGGGTCTCTTGGCCTGGGGGTGGCCCTCCTTCCTGCTCCATTCACTCCATCTCCTCTGGTCCAGGTTCCTTCTGGTGAGGCGAGTCCTTCTCGTTATCTAGAGGGTCAGATCCCCGTGACTCTTGGGGGTTCTTTTCCGGGTTGATTCGTTGCCCCACCCCCTGCAATACCCCAGCAAAGTCGGGCCAATCACGGCCTAGAATCACTGGGTACAGCAAGTGGGTCGCCTGCCCCACTGGGATGGTTCGTGTGCATGACCCTATAGTTAGGGTGACTGGGAGGGTGGGGTACGTTCATAGATCCCCATGGATGCACCACAGGTCTACTTTTCCAAAGACACGGCCCTCCTCAGGAACTAATCCTCGTTCCTTTAGAGTCTGGCCACACCTGGAGTCCACAAGTGCTTCCCAGGGCCTTCCTGCTATCGTAACCGTGATGGTTGCCTTTGGGGAGGTCGGCCCCCGGGCCCGTCCTTCCCCTGCATACACCGATCCAGAGATGCAATCCTTCACCGGGCACTGCCGCTGTAGATGACCCCGCTGTCCACACTTAAAGCATGGTCCGGGACCACTAGAAGTTCCTGGGGCGGGCTATCTCAGGTCTGGCCTCCGCTGTCCGTGGCCAGGGCACCCCAAGTTCCTGGTGCCCCTCCAATCCCCTCGGCCGGTGGGCGACCCGGTGTGGATACCCGGGTCTGTCCGGGTTGGGTAGCCCAAATGGTGACGGCTGGCGGTGGTCCCTTCGGGCGTACACCGGTAGGGTTGGGACCCAACAATGGTCCTGGGCTCTCTGCGGCCAGAAAAATCTTTGAACCAGCTTACTGCCTCACTGAGCTTTCGGGGTCGATGTCTCAGGACCCAGGTCCGCCCCTGACTGGCTAGGATGTGGAGAAATTGCTCCATCATGATTATGTCAATTACCTCCTCTTTTGAACGTTGGTCTGGCTGGATCCAGCGGCAACAGGCCTCTTTCAGCTCCTGGACCAATGCTTTAGGTCGGGTACCCGGTTGGTAGGTTTGTCCTCGAAACCGGCGCCGGTACATCTTTGGGGCAATGTCTAATACAGCCAGAATGGCCCCTCTCACAGCCTGGTAGTCCTGAGCCTCTTGGTCTGAAAGGAAGTGATATGCTGCCTGGGAGGCTCCCGTTAGATAAGGCACCAGCAAGGTGGCCCATTGATCCTGGGGCCACCCCACGGCCGAGGCCACCCGCTCGAATGTTTTCAAAAATGCCTCCAGATTGTCTTCGGGGCCCATCTTGGTCAGCTGGAGTGGGAGCGGGGTTGAAACCACAGCCCGGGACACCCCAGCAGTGGGACTGACCGCCCCAGCCAATATGGCCTCAATTTTTTGCAGGCTCTCTTGTTGAAGTTCCCTCTGCTGGGCCCCTAGCTCCTGGATCATCTTTTGTTGGTGTTCCCCCAGAGCCTGCAGGAGGCGCTGCTGTTGTTGCAGCTGCTCTGTCTGCTGTTGCTGCTGCTGTTCGACCCACCATTTCGCAAATTGATCGAGATCCATAGTGGGCGAATGCCTTTCTGCCCCTCCAAGTAGGATACTATCTTACACCTGGCGGGCTCCCGCTTTTTATCAAGGGGGGTGGTGGTGCCTGCACTCTCCACCACGTGTAGGCCTGCAGCGCTGGCGGCCGGTTGGGAGGGCGCCTCCTACTGGCGGTGAAGGGAAGTTAGCCAGTGTGGCGCCCCCCCCCCCCCCGGCAGCCGACAGAATGTCTCGGGTATGACCCCTTGGGTGGGTCGGGCCAATTTCCAGCCAAAGACCCAGCCCCCAGGTGGGGCGGGCAAGCACAAAGTCTAGAGCCCTGGCCCCCAGGCGGGGCGGGCAAGCACAAAATCTGGAGCCCCGGCCCCCAGGCATGGCAGGCAAGTGCAAAGTCTGGAGCCCGGGCCCCCAGGCGAGGCGGGCAAGCACAAAGTCTGGAGCCCCGGCCCCCAGGCATGGCGGGCAAGTGCAAAGTCTGGAGCCCAGGCCCCCAGGCGGGGAGGGCAAGCACAAAGTCTGGAGCCCTGGCCCCCAGGC
>ML681990.1:37290680-37322049 GCA_007922195.1 Podocnemis expansa
CCAGGCGGGGAGGGCAAGCACAAAGTCTGGAGCCCTGGCCCCCAGGCAGGGCAGGCAAGCACAAAGTCTGGAGCCCTGGCCCCACGCAGGGCGGGCAAGCACAAAGTCTGGAGGTCCGGCCCCAGGCGGGGCGGGCAAGCACAAAGTCTGGTGGTCAGGGATGGGTTAACGCTTCCTTTGCCAGAAAACGGGGGGGGGGGGAGTTGAGGAGGGAGACACAGGCCCACCCGCTCCACTGCGTTTCAGCCCAGGTCCCTATACAGGGGCAGGGTGGCCTGCCATGGGGTCAGCAGGGCAGCCTCCGAAACACGCTGCCCCGGGAACATGGCCCACCATCCTGCCCTCCCTGGGCTACTTCCTCCAACCCCTGTCCTGTCCACCCACTCTGGGTACCTATCTCCACAGGGGGTAGCCGTCTTCAGGGGCTCCCTCATAGCAGGCCTACTGATGGGACTCAATCCTTTGTTTCACAGGTTGTTGTATGTAAGTCGACCCAAAGGTAGGTGAAGGCTGAAGACCGATAAACTGAAGACAAAATGGATGTGGTGTAGCTACCTTTGAGTTACCTTGCCCTTTGCCAGGCTGCCTGTGGAAACTTACAAAAAAAAGTCAGAGTCCAGAGTCACAGGACTATGTCCTGGTAACTCATCAGATGTAGTTCTGGCTTCTCCCCTGGTCCATTGTACTTGTAAATGCTCTTAATGGGCCATTAGGCAGGCTATTGCTGCTGCCATCCTGAATGGGGTGTCTCCCAGAAACACAACACAAATTAAAATACATACATTAAACATATCCATAACTTCCAATACAAATATGACACATTCACATAAATCATATCATACCCAGCCAATCATAACCTTTCTAACAGTATCTTACATGGCATATATTAGATGAATTATTGTAATTTCAAAATATCAATGTTAAATATCATAAGTGGCTCCTCTAATCCAGCTGGCATCACACTGGGCAAGGAGGAGATTGTGGCAACAACCTTTTCCCAGTACTGGAAAAGAAGGGGCAAACAGCTTCCTTTCTGTAAGCTCACCCATCTTCGAAGCATCTGAGGAAGTGGGATCTTCTCCCACAAAAGCTCATGCAAAAAATAAATCTGTTAGTCTTAAAGTGCCACACAACTGCTTGTTGTTTTTTTACTCTTTGTAAACATTTTAGTCTGACTGCTTCTGGAAACAGCACCCTCATTAGGAAAAAATACATTATTTGGTATATTGGTAAATCAAACTTGGTCAAAATAAACCTAGTTCTTATAGAGCAGTGATGGCCCTGTGCACCGCAGAACTTCATTTGAGGAGAATAGACTTTGGGGTTTGTTACACTTTTTTTGTGGTTGATTTTAGCTCATTATCATCCTTCTCTCTTCTCACTGAATCATTACATTCAATATTTATGTCAGAGGTGTCAAACTCATTTGCTATGGCAGGCTAGATTTGACTTAAATGTCATTCAAGTGGGCCATACATATCATAAATAAAAATACTAGGGCACTCTTGTGGTATCGTGGAGTGTTGTGTATGCAAAACTGCTTCACGAGATGTCTTTTTCTCTGTTAGGCAGTAAGTGTGATCCCATGGAGCACAATCACAGGCCAGATGGAAGAGGCTTGCAGGCTGCATTTGTCCCATGGACTGCATGTTTGATGTCCCTGAATTGTGCTGATCAGTTGATCAGGAAAAGATCACGTTCTAGTTGAAAAGTAGAAAAAACCACAATTCAATTCAGATGAGCCACTGAAGCCCTAATGCAAGGTTCAGGCACAGAAGATTGAACCCAAGATGGAATGCTTGATTCTGCTTTCACTCAGCTACCATAGATTTTTATCTGGAGCAGAGACACGACATGTAGTTATTCATGAACGTCGGCTCACAACTGTTGTGTGCGTGCCTGGGCTAAAGCCTAGACCAGGCTTGTCCAACATGAGGCCTGTGGGCTGAACTGTAGCCTGCCAAGGGCTTTCATCCGGTCCACGGAGTGCTGCCGAAAGAGCCTGGGAGCTAGGGCTGGCTAGGTCCCTTGTCAATTTCCCACCCTGCACACAGCTGCACGGAGGTGTGGCCTGGCCAGAGAGTTGTTCAGGGGCTGGATTTCCGTGAGCAGTACTTGTCAAGGAGTGAGGAGACCAAAGTTTGTGGGGTCACTGTCAGGAAGTAGGTGAGTCCTGCCACCCAGGTGCTCTGCTCCCCTCACCTCACCGTTCTTCCCCTCCCCTTCTCTGCCATCCTCCCCTGTCCTGCCTTGCTCCCCACACTCTGCCTTATCCCCTCACAAAGGCACCCCTGCCTTTGTTGTCCTCTGTACCTAGTGCAAGAAGAAGCAATGCCATATATCACACTAATCATTATTTTATTAAAGTTTATTAATAAGATCTATTTGTATGTCTTACCTATTAAAAATTTTTTTACTGGTCCCCCTGACGGAAAAAAGAATTGCAATGTGGCCCCTCACCCAAAAAGGCTGGACACTCCTGGCCTAGACAGTTCAAACCAGATATCAAGTAGGAGAGGATAGGTGAAAAAGAGATTTCCTTCATGTTCCATGCCCTCTAAATTCCCTCTGGCATTGATGATTTTGTTTTTTAAGAAACTCATTTGAATACCTCCCCCTTTTCTCACTTCCCATCTTCTGTGCTTCACCGGGGGGTGCTGAACATCTAGAGAAGCAATTTACATTAGTATATTCCAATGGGGCAGCCATGTTAGTCTAGTTCAGTAAAATAAACAAGGAGTCCTGTGGCTCTTAAAGACTAACAAGCATCTGACAAAGTGAGATTTTCTCCCCTGAAAGCTCATGCAATAAATAAATTTGTTAGTCATTAAGTGCCACAGGACTCCTTGTTTGTTATTCATTAGCATGGTGATGGGCAGGATCTGGTCAAAACAAGGCGCTCCACTTCATATGATCATCACATTTCCCAAATGTGGATGTTTGAAGTCTGTTGTATGTGTAACATAACTGCACAAAGGTGGTTATGCAGTGGATATCCAAACCATGACGCAAGAGAAAGGCAGAAGTCAGTGGTGAATGTGGTATAAGATTGAGATGGTAGGTCTTTTGCTGAGATGGACCACATCACCTATCACACACCATGCCTGGAAGCAGTTGTGGAACGGTCAAAAGAATAGTTAACATATAATGACTCTGCATTGCAGTTGGCCAAGGTAAAAGACAGATGGTTTCTCCCTAGGTTGCCTGAAAGGAGAGAGTGAAGCAGTGGTAAATCTCCAAGAGAAACAAAGATACAGGACATTAGAAATGGCTTACAAAAACTAAAGGGAAGGCCAGGGAACACAAAGGGGCCATTAGTGCCATTATACAAGGCACTGATGAAGTCGCCTGTGGAATACTGTGTATTGTTCTGGTCTCTTGTGTGTAAGAAAAATGAATTCAGATTGGAGTAAATGTGGAGAAGATCTGTTAGGATGATCTGGTGAATGAAAAACTGACCTTATGAGAGGAGAATCAAAGAGCTTGGCTTGTTTCACCTCCTTAAAAGAAGGCTGAAGGGAAATATGATTGCTTTATATAAACACAGCAGCAAATAAATACTAGGGAAGGGGAGGAGTTAAGTGTGAATGTTCACACAGTAAGAAATGTATCTAAAGTGGCTCTTGTCTAACCATTAGAAGAATATAGTTTTGGAAGAGCCTTCAAAGGAGACTAGTGGGGAAAAAAAAAATAACTGGCTTTGACTGATCCTGATAAGATTACGGAGGGGATTGTCTGGTAAGATTGCTTACAATTACATATAGCCGATCTGCGACTGCTAGTAGTAAATATCTCGAACAGCTAGTGATGGGACACTAGATGGGGAGGGCTCTGAGTTGCTACAGCAAATTCTTCCTCAGGTGTCTGGTAGGTGGATCTTGTCCATATGCTCAGGGTTTCCAGATCACCATATTAAGCTGAAGAAATTTTCCCTTGGGTCTGATTGGCAGAGACCCCTGGGGGGAGAGAGTTTGCCTTCCTCTGTAGCATGGGGCATGGATTACTTGCAAGTTTACATTAGTGTAAATGGTGGATTCTCTGTAACATGAGGTTTTAGACTCATGATTCGGCAACTTCAGTAACTCAGTCAGCAGTTACGGGTATATGGCAGGAGCAGATGGGTAGAGTTGTCACGCCCCTGAAAAAAGGGCTGGGGCCCTGAGTCTGGACCTGCCCTGCCCCTTAGGCCTGATTCAGCCCTCCTAGACCTGATCTCGGTGCTGCTGGCTGGTGGCAGGTGGTCCAAACCTGGATCCAGCCCCTGCCGCTGTTGGCTAGAGGCAGGTTTCCCTGTCCCAGAGCTGGCCCCTGCAGGAGGCCCTGGCTCAGATCCAGTCCCTGCCACTGCTGGCCATGAGAGTTTGCTGCAGGGGCAGAGCAAGCAAACGTCAAAGCTGAGAAAGAGGAGAAGAGGTTCTTGGAAGGTGACCGGGAAAGAACTGACCAACACCCAAAGAACTTTGAGCGATGAGAACACTGGAGGAAGGGCTAACGTGAATAGGTTTTGGGTTTGCAAGGATCAGCAAATCTCTATGCTTTTTCTATGGATAAAGTGTGTATGAGTTTAAGAAATTCAGCAGAGCTTCCAAGTTCTTTGCTGTAACTGCCACCTGTCCCCTGAAGAGTTAAGCTAAATCAAGAACCCCCCAAAGACAGGACTCTGGGAGAGAGGGAGCTTAAACTGCTGGGAAGATTATTGGGGATGGGGAGAAGTTTCATACTGTTCTTGGAGCAGTTGAACTTCTGAGAAGGAAGTGTCAGACAGATAGGAAGTCTGCACCTTAGGAGTGAGCCTGAGAGGCCAAAAATAGCACCTGGATACTGCTCAGGCACAGTAGGGATAGAAGCATGCAGCATCCTGTGTTTGCATCCAAATGTAGCAGCCTGGCAAGCATCCAGCAGGAGGAGCTCAACCAAGTCTAGGAGAGCTTGCTAGCCATAGCAAATTACTGAAGCACTTTGAAAAGTTTCCTTGATTAAGACTAGTTTTCCTCCATCTGAAATTCATAATTTTTTTTTATTAACTTCATTGGGAGTGGTGCAGGGACCTTAATGAGCACATGTGCAGCTAAGTCATGTAAATGATGACCAAGAGCTGCCAGTGGAAAGAAACGATGTGGATGGGAAGGTGCTAAAGGATTGATGAAGATTAATTCTGATAATTATGTCCAAATTGCCTGTACAGCAAATGGATTAAAAGGCAGTGTTGGGTATGCTTCTTGATACCATTCCATTCACGTGAGTATATAGTATCCTGTAAATTATACTTCGTTAATATAGAAATCTGACCAAAAATTACATTACCTAAGTGAGAAATGTAAGCCTTTATTTATTGCTTTATAAACTTATTTCAGGTTAATTAAAATTGTTGGCACTAAAAATTAAATAAAAAACAGAGAAGTCCCCATATCCCCCTCTTGCTCAAGGCAGTGAAAATGACAAGATAGGTGTCGGTTTTCCTTCCAGCTGTGGAACAACGGAGATAACAGGCAATAAATTGGAAATGCAAAGAAGGTCCATGGATCTGTTGCTTATAGATAAGGAAAATTAAGGGGACGGTGTTTCAACAACAATTCAGATATGAAAAAGAACCGGATTTTGTGCTCCATATGCACTAGCTTGTATCTCCTGGTTCAGCACACTGATGATTTATTGCAAAGAGCTATCACCTAATCATTAAACCCACTCCTTTAGGACAAAATGGTAATGAAGATTTTAATCTTCCTTTAGTCATCTGGGGTTTGTTTGTTTGTTTGTTTGTTTGTTTGCGGGGTTTTTTTTTTTTGTTTTTTGTATCTGCTGGAGCGATATTCAACTAAAGCTCATCTTGGCTTAAGTACATGGTAAGTTATTTTTGGTTTGCTTTAACAGGTTTTAATTCAATTTCTATTTGACTTAGTTTATTATGTCTGTGTGTGATGTTATAGGACATGGATTATTCTAAAGCAGTTGCATGTTAGAATTACTGGAGGAAGAGCAGAAGGTAACAGGTTGGCATTTGACTGTACTGTACGTATTGCATGTGTAACCTGCTAGGGTGGGCTCAGATTCATTCAATTGCCCCTCTCCAGTGCCTCACAGAGAAAACCCCTGATGAAAGCAACTGGAGAGCCAGGATCCAGTTGTCAAAAGGACTCACAGCGAAGACTGCTCAGAGTTCCCATCCCTCATTAAACTACCACTCAGCATAAACATACAATGAACTTTATTAACTAACTAAACACACCTTATCCTAAAGAACCATAATACATTTAAACAAAAGAGTAAGAAACCCAAGAGTCCCAAAGTTCAGGTGGAGTCACCCTTATCTCAATTGCAGTCTTTTAAGTCCTTGAGGCTTGAATGCAGAACGTAAGCAATCCTCATCCTCTCTAGCTGCAGGAATCTTCAGGCAGATGCCATGCAGTCCTTTCTTCCTCCTGTGTAGCCAGCACCATGCAATCAGGTCACTGGCCATCCAGCTCTCAGTTCCACTGCAGACAACTCCCCTGCAAAGCAGTCGAAAGCTGGGAGAAAACATCCTGCAGTCCACTCCTGCTCAGCTCCTTTCACTGAGTCCCTTAGCCAATGTCCTCTGCAGCTCTCTGTTTGCTCCTCTCCACGCTTCTCTTCTCAGGCTTCTCCCTGAGCATGTAACTCCAGCAAAACAATAAAACTTGTGGAGCATGCTCAGTGTGCTTCCTCACCTTCTTACCAGAAGTTTCTGGTTTCTGGGCTGCAAAATCTGCCCAGCAACGTAACCCAGCCATAAGGGTCCCTAAAAGAGATTGCACCTATTTAGGCACATGGGTTACACATGTTGACTATTAAATCTTTGCTAGGGTCATACTCACATGGGATTCTTAGTTTGACTTATCACTTGAAATAACTCCTTTATTAGTTGGCACTAACTAGCAATCAGTTCACACTTTCATTTTGGATGACAGACAAATATGGAATTTTGCACTCTAACCACATTATTGCAACCATTGTGCTTTGAAGATGATAAAATGTGTTACACTGATAGTTGTGCCCCAACCTGAAAAGTGTAGATGTTCAGGGGGTGGCACATTTGAGTAGCATCAGGTGCTGTTTAGGTTCCCTATTGCACTTAGGAGCATCTGGGTTGTGTTAGGTAGTGTGTAGTTCATCATCACACATTGGTCAACTTAGAATGACTTTGATGGTGCCCTTTGAAGAAGGCAAGCATCTGAATGGAGGCAGCAGCAGGCACACTTGTGTTATGTGTCAAGTTCAGGAAGGAAATCTGCTGACATGAGAGAGAATTCTTCCTGAGCGCCTCCGATGGTTCAGTTCCACAGTATGCAGCTGTATTTTATAAGTTCGCTGAGCTGTTAGGGTACATTGTCACTCACACAGAGATGAGACCTTCTTCCCCATCCAGCTCCCTGATACTGTGGTCCAGATCATGGGCTGCACTTGCAGCCACCTTTACAGACATGCTCACTCACCCTTCTGGCCTCCTGTTCCTGGGGCCTTCTTGAGGTCAGGCCAGTCCCTAGTATAAGTTAAAATAGAGTGCTCTAATTTACACATGGTATCCCATATCTCTTTCTCGTACCACATCATTTGTGGTGGCAGTGAGAATCCTTCATTCCATAAATTTTACCATATTGGATCCTTTGATCGGTCAAAGCAGAGGCAGTATCTGGCCCTATATTTCTATCATATTTTCTGTGTTTATCACTGGAGCTGAAAGCTGATTAATCAGAAAATTGCTGTGCCCATTATAAGCAGGGAGAAATCCGAAAGTACCATAAAGAAGAAGGAAATAGCTGTTTGCTGCTTATTGTTGCTAAGTTACCTCTTGGTACACACATTTGTGTCTCTGCTCCATTTCCACATCAGGAGGAAAGATTTTGAAGTCCCAGCACACAAAAATTAATTTAGGAAAAGATTAAAATGTAGTTTGTTGGACTTTCTGCATCTTTCTTACAGAAGGTTTGAATTCCTTTCTTCAGACAGTTTTCTCCATCAGTGGAGCTACAGTAAGCCAGCTAGGTGCCAGTACAGGTCAATGAAAGAAGATGTAGGATTGTGAATTCTCTCTCCTTCCTTTCACACCTTACCACACAATGTGAATGTGTGGCAGTAAATGCCTTTTCTAACCAATTAAGGATTTTGTGGTGTAATTTTTAATCGTCTCAATAAAACCACAGTAAAACTGATAATTTTCACAGTAAAATATTTTTGTATAGAAGCTGCTTCTGGTGAAAAAATAAACATTTTAATATTGAAAATGATTTTCCTGTACATTACTCTGTGCACTATCTTACATACTGCCACTACAGTTAGCAATACTTTATTTTCAGAAGCAGAAATAAGTTAAAAGAAAAAATAAACAAAGCCTAGTATTCCTGCAGTGAATGAAGCCACCTTCTGAAATTCTAGGTGTTAAGGTTTATGAAATAACATAAATTTAATCATGTTGCACATTATGTGTGCGCTGTAGTACTGATTCTTATGTCCTCCAAGCTCCTCCAGTTGTCCCCTGGTCAGGTATACAAAAGTTTTGTATTCACCTGCGGAAGGGAGGAGTTACTTTCTAACCCATAAAAAAAGCAAAGAGTCTTGTGGTACAGATTTATTTATCGCATGTACTTTCATCTGACAAAGTGGGATTTCCCCCCACAAAAGCTCATGCGATAAATAAATCTGTTAGGCTGTGTCCCACATACATCATTATTTCGAAATAACCCATTTCAAAATGAATTATTTTGAAATAAAGTCCTTATTTCGAAATAAGTTAATTCGAATTAACAGTTTGTTAATTCAAATTAAGGGAAGGCCTGCTTTCGAAATAGCTGTTGTTTCAAAATGCTTATTTCGAAACAAGGCTGTTTGGACATGTTGTTTTGAAACAGTTGTTTCGAAACAATGGTGTTGTTTTGAAACAACGTGTCTGAACGCCATTTTTTCAAAACAACCATTTTGAAACAACGGCTATTTTGATTAGATGTGAGGTTTAATGGTTTCGAAATAGCAGGCATTATTTCAAAACAACAGGTCCCGTTGTTTCGAAATAACAATGCGTCATGTGGACATGCCACTTCTTATTTCGAAACAACCTCTGTTGTTTTGAAATAAGAAGCCTGTGTGGACATACCCTTAGTCTTTAAGTGCCACAAGACTCCTTGCTTTTTTTGCTTTACTAGACTAACATGACTGCCCCTTTGGAACTTTCTAACCCATGCTCATCTACCTGGCACACAGCAAGGAATCAGGACTACTTGAAAGGAAATGTACTGCCTCTACAGTAGCTTTTGGAGGAAGCATTGGTCCCAAGCACAGCATGTGAAGGGATGCAGGGAGAATGTGGCCATTGTACTGTCCTTTGACAGGGTGCATCCTGCACTTCCGTCCTGCAGGCAAGTTTACTGCCTGTGCAGAAGATGGCGTTCTGAGTGCACCTTTTCTGAGGCATGTAGAAGAAGCAGTGGTGCTGGTTAGGTAAGAAGATTTTCTAAGGGAAAAATGGGAGTGAGTGGCCCAGTGAGTGTTAAGTAACTGCCCTTTGTGCCTCTGAAAAAATTTCCCATCATCTTGATACTTCCAGAAATGACATTTTGGCATATTAAATATACTACCCATGATGTTCACCTATGTTCCCCCCCGCCAACACACACACACCCCATCATCAGCAAGGAATAAAAAAAGAAACATACTTATACTTTACATGCCATCTTTCATATCTCCCCACTGCCCATTTTCTTCTCTCTTGTCTTGTTCTCCCACTCTTGACTTTATGCCTTTTTTTTAACATTACCACTCCTTATCATGCTAGGAAAACAGCAATTTTTTTATGTTCCATGTGTCTTCACTTTCCACTTTTTAATTCTTCCCTATGGATCTCACTGTTCTCACCTTTCTTTCTACTGGTGATTGTCTTGTTTTCCCTTCTTCTCTGTTGATGTACTGCATCAACCTCCATTTCAAAATATCAGCATTTCAGAGTTTGTTTAGCACTATGCTATAATTCAGGAATTTTAATGCATTTTGAAACCTCAGCTCTCCTTTCCTGAGCTACTTCTTTTGTCTTCCTTGTTCTCTGTCTAGATTAGATTGTTAACTTCTGGAAGCAGGAACCATGCCTTCTTGAATCTTTTGTTAACCACAATTTAAATAAAGGCATGGTACAAACATTGATTATGCTGATACTAACCAGCCCTACTTCAGACTTGCCTTACAAAGGCAAATATTCTTGGAGCCATCTCACCATAGTATTTATTAACTGGAATGTCAGAGAAGAGATTGCCACTAATGTGCCAGCCTACACTGCTGGAGAAAATATTCATGCTGAGCCATGTTAATCCCCCCACGTGGAAAATTGTTTCACCACTGCTGTGTCTCATATATACTGATCCTGATTTACTGACTGAAGTCAAGTGTGCTGTAGGCTAAGGGAAATCCTGTTATGTCATCCCAAAATGTCCCAGATTTTTTCTCTAGATGCTCATCCTCCATAATGTCTCTTTTATATCACTTGACATGATAAGGTAGGTGGAAAGCTGACTCAGCTGTTGAGTTGGGAAATTCCTCCAGCATAGGGAAATCTACAGGTGATATAGAGCTAGTATAGCTAACTCTAGGTCACTCTTCTTCCAGTCCTGAGCAAGAGAGCATGTTGAAGGAAAGGAGTGTGGCTGAAGCTACGCAGTGCTTTGATGATTTCCAAATGGTATAATGGCTGGTGTCAGCCTGACTTCAGTCCTGGATCCACATGCTAGGTTTTATGTCCAGCTGCACCACTCAGCCCCTTGCCATTTCCAGTCCTCTGACTGGGTGGCCAGTAGTTGGGGAAGGGGTGAGGGAGTAGCTGCCCATCACCAGCTCATTGGTGGATTTTGGGGACTGACCATTGGGTAGGGTTACCAGATGTCAGGCAAAAGGAGGACCTGTCCTCTTTTTTACCTTCATGTCCTCCTTTTTACCATCACATCCTCCATCTGGCAGGCATTTTAAAATACATGATTTTGTCTGGCTATTTACTTATAGGGGTTAAAGTATGCTGGAATGCCACAGAATACCTTATTTTTAGGGGAAAACATACCAGGACCCCCTAAAAACAGAAGACGATTACATTAATACGACTTTTTCTCCATGTGTCCTCCAATGTCCTCCTTTACTGTATGTACCTCCATGTCCTCCTTTCCGGGCTTTGGTATCAGGAAGCCCTGCCATTCAGGCTCCTAGAGTCAGAGGCGGGACTAGCCATTGAGCTGAGCCTCATGAGTGACTGTCTTTGATTGGCTGGCAGATGGAAGCAGAGCTGAGCTGGGATTGGCTGGAGTGCTTCCTTGCTTCCCTGTTGTGCTGTTTAACATTGCTCACTGCTCTCCACAGCTGCAGCGGAGGCCGCAGCAGCAGCTAATGTACCCTGGGGAGATAAAAATGGGCTCCTCACCTGAACCCCAATCTGCAACAATCTACAGATACCCGGATCCAAGGTGGATGTGGATACCTGTGAATCTGCAGAGCTCTTGCCATGTGGCCTGGGCTTCTCCCTGCCAGCACCAACACAGGCTCTGTTGCCATGGCAGCAGGAGAAGCCGCCTACAGCAGCTCCAGGGAGCCAGAAGAGCAACTGCATGGGCAGAAACGATCTGTCTCCTGCAACTGGGAGGGGCAAGAGCTGAAGCTCCCAGCACAGGGAGAAAAGGAGGCATGGAGGGAAGTGGTAACTGGCGAGCCAGGGGCACGGGTGGGGGTGGGAGTGGTAGCAAGCAAAAATAAAAAATGGGGCCCCCATCCTTGACTTTTGCCCAGGGCCTCAAAAATGCTAAGACCGCCCCTGATGGCCTCTTTAGGGCTGCTAATATCCTGTGCAATATGGAGCAATCCTGAGGCTCTAGCAGGGGTGACCAAACTTATGGAACTCAAGAGCCACACCAGTTGATTATTAAACCTTCGCGAGCCACACTGAGGCATATAGCCATATACTTTTACCTACTCCAAAATTACTAAGTTTAAAATTCATTGCACAGTTTAATTTTATTGTAAAAAGAGAACAAATATTGATCCTACTAATGCCAAATTCTAATAATTACTTAAGGCTACCATGAAAACTAGGCCTATACACTAAAAACTTAGCTGTTGCTTGATGTAGAAGACTGCAGGCTACTGGTGAGTTTTTTAAAATCTGGGCAATAACTTGTCAATGCAGTAGGTAAAAGCTCTCTCAGATGCTGATCTCTAAGTATTGCACAATGTTTTGATTTAACAAATTTCATTGTGGAATACAATGCTTCACAGCAGTTAGTTGAGCCAAAAATCGAAAGTAATCTACATTCAGTTTTATACAATCTATTTTCTTCTCTGTGCTTTAGTTTATTATTATTCCACATCATGTTTAGAAGGTCTTGTAAAACATGATTTTATCTTAACAATGAGTAAACTGCATTAGGGCCTATGAGAAAATTTAAACATATTATGGCTTCCCCAACTATGTCACGCATTTCCCCCCGTCTGAACATGCCACAGCTTCCCTGCTGTCCTTGACCATACTGCTGCTTCCCCTCCATCTCCAACAACTTCCCCGCTGTCCCTGACCATGCTGCTACTTCCCTGCTATCCCCGACTATGCTGCCACTTCCCTGCCATCCCTGACCATGCGGCCTCTTCCCCTCCATCTCCGACCACGTGGCCGCTTCTCCTCCCTCTCCTGTCACACTGCCACTTCTCTGCTGTCCCTGACCATGCCGTGCTTCTCTCCGCCATGCTCGTCTGTGAGCCACGTTTTTTCTCGCGAGCTGCATATGGATCATGAGCTGCAGTTTGGCCATGCCTGCTCTATAGAAGAGTTCACATTGCAAATACTACTTTGCTGCTTGCTCTCTCTCTCTGTCCTCCTCATTCTTGCCCCAGCAAGGTGCAGGTTAGGAAAGCAAGTCAGGTGTATGAGTTAGGAAGTAAACCTTATTTTTCTGTCTCAGGTAGGATTTGCTGTTCAGTCAGCACAATATATTTAAGTACAGCACAGAGGGCAACATGTATACAACACAATTCACTTGTACAAAATTACTAACCCATCATGCTTTCAAATGAGAAAACTGTACACTTGAAACCTGTGTTATCTGGGTAAACAAATAATAATGGCATATCTTTCTCTAAAAGCATGAGCCTAAAACTGAAGTGGTTTCTTATTTCTAGTGTAGTCTAGTCTTTGTGTCCACATTTCTATAATTACTATCACTTACAGATTATCTGACAAAAGCACATTAGTTCATGGACAAGTTTATTTACATTTATGCAACGGATTTATGGCACTGGAATTGCACAGGTGTAACTGATTCTCTTGTTGCTAAAGTCATACTCTGTGCTTTCTCTATCCCATATGTCCACTGCAACAATACAGCACTAAAAATAGTCAGACACAGTAGGGGTTGCCAAATCCCAACGTTTGTGGTTCCTGGTATTTGTACACTATTGTCATTAGGCTTGTAGGATAAAAAATATCTTTATTATGAAGTTCTAATAATAGGATTGGAATTGCTGCAATTGCAGATTTCTGGATCTGAAAATATATATTTCCTAGTATTTTTCTGCAGGTGATACAAGCCATCTAGTCATTGACAAGAAGTCATTTGGGGAAACATCTGAAGTTTTGGACCTGTATCTTCAGCCCTATGTTTTTCTTAAATTTATTTCACTGTTAGGTACATTACACTTAGTAAATTGAAGCCCATGTTCAGCATATTTTATAGATAAATCCCTGTCAATATTGTAAAAAAAATGAGTAAGACTTGTGCCTTCTTGTGATGGGATATAACTTGCCCCACACCGGAGATGAAAGGGTTAATCCCGTATTTCTCTCCCCCATGTCCCTGCCACTTCTGGACATGTTCCAGCTGCAGCAGCAGTATAAAGGGGAGCTACCCAACTCCATAGCTGTCCCTGGGGGACGGGGTGAGGGGGTGACCACCCTGGGTCCCATGGTTCCATGGGCTCTGCTGCTGCCCGTCCCCACTGAGCTGCTCCCAGGAAGCTGAAGACAGTAGGGTGGGGCAGGAGTGCAGCACGTGGCCTTTGGGCTGGCCCTTGCTGCTCCCAGGTGGAACAGCAGCCCCAGGGGCAGGGCACACTGGCCAGACTCCACTCTGCCACCCCACTCCTGGGCCGGCTGTTCTGCGCTGCGGGTAGGGAGGGCATCCCAGAGGTAGGGTGAGAGAGCAGAGACTGGCCTCTGGGCCATCCACCCCGCCCTGAGAGGTGGAGTGGCCAGACCAGGGGCAGGAGCACAGGGCCTGGCCTGTGGGCTGGCCCCCCACAGGCCGATTGACCCTGGGCCCTGCACTTCTCTAGGGATGTCCCTGCACAGCTCACTTGGGGTAGGATGTTGAGCAGGGAGAATGAATGGCAGAGGCTCCAGCCTGAGAGAGTCAGGGCTGTCTATAACGCAGGTTGAGCTGAACCACAAATAGCAAGAAGGTGTGCAACAAGTCCTGCAGGTATTCCCGGATGTTGTCTCAGCTCACTTGGGCAGATTGAAATCATACGCCACCATATATCCAGATGCTCACTGTTGTCCCACCCCCAGAAGATATGGAAGATAGCCCAGAAGGAGTTGGACACCATGCTGTAATTAGGGATAGTAGAAGAGTCATGGAATGAATGGAGGAGCCTGATTGTCCTGGTCCTGAAAGCAGAGGGGCCACCCCTGTTTCATTCAGTTTCATACGATGAATGCTGTCTCACACTTTGGTGCTTGGCCAGTGCCCCAGCTGGAAAAACTCCTCCTTTACTGGGTAGTGCCAAGTTCTTATCTGTGCTCAATTTGACAAATGGGGTATTGGCAAATACTGCTGGCACGAAACTCGCAGATTAAGATGTCCTGCTTTATGCCATGAGGCCTCTTTCAGTTTGTTCTGATGCTTTTTGGACTATCCGGAGCTGTTGCCACTTTTCAGTGACTCATGAATTCGATGCTAGGAACTAACACCCCCGAAGTAGTATGCAGCAGAGTACATTGATGACATCATGATATAGAGCAGCGATTCTCAACCACTATGTTGGGATTCATTACTGCGTCACCACACAGTGGTCAATATGTTGCAGACAGCCAGAAAGATACATGGATTTGGCCAGGTGAGGAAGGGCTGTTACATCCTGTAGCGTTGCGATATGCTGCCAAATGTGTCGCAGCTCACAAAAGGTTGAGAACCACTGACATATAGGTCTATATATAGGTTTGTCTGTGGCATATCACCAGCATCTTGGAAGCACTGAAGGAGGTGGGGCTCATGGGGAATCCAACCAAGTGTCCTCTTGTCCAGTGGAAGGTAACAAACCTGTGGGGGGTAGGGGATGTTGCAGGGGTTGATAAGGTACAGGCCTTGAGGGATTGGTCCACCACAAAGACAGAAGAACAGGTGAAACAATTTCTGAGTTTGGCAGGATTGTGCCCAGCTCTCTACATTAGTAGCTTCCCTATTAGACCTGACCAAATATTCCACCCTCAAAAGGTCCAGTGGTCCGGTAAATGTGAACTAGCTTTCCAGACACTGAAGGCCTGGCTAGCACAGGAGACAGTTCTAACACACCCTAACTTTGAAATCCTTCATGCTACAAATGGACGCCTCAGAAACCAGACCTGAGGCAGTCTTATCCCAGGAGATGGGTGGCAAGGAACTTCCAGTCCTCTTCCTGAGCCAGAAGCTGCTAGCCATGAAATGGGTTGTAGATGCCTTGCATTATTACTTGCTAGAGTGCCCCTTCAGACTAGTTACAAACTAGGCACCCCTGCACTGGATCCACAGTATGAAAGACACTACTGCCAGGATTATGCATTGATATCTCTCCCTGCAGCCATATGGCTTTCACGTCTTTCATTAGTCAGGCAAAGTACATATGAACATGGGCTTCTTCTTCTGGCTAGGTAAGAAGGGGAAGGAAGCAGGGGACCTAGTGGGTGTGCTCTTAAGAGGCAGTGTGTGTGACATGGTGTACCTGCCCACACTGACAGTGAAAAGGTTAAGAACATGCTCCTGCCAGCAGAAGCCACGGCCTCCCTGGCCTTGTTCGGTATGCTCCAACTGCTGCAGCAGTGTAAAGGGGATCAGCCTAGCTCACTCATGGATGCCGAAGATGCATGGTGGAAGCACCAGTCTCAGACCTGGAAAACCTTGCAGCCACCTCACGGCAGCCTGACCCATAGGCCACTCTGCCCACCACAGGAGTTGGAGATGCAACATATGCTGAGTCGGAGGCTTAGGAATTGGGGGAGGAAGTGGTCCAGAGAGAAAGCAACTTAAGAGCTCTTGAAGAGACAGTGTGTTTTAGGTGGATCCCCACTCTCATACTGACTATGCTAGGTCACTGGTAGGGGCTGTGCCAGGAGGTCTGCCCCTTCCTCCCCAGCTGTCACTTCCCCCGTGGTAGCAGCCCTTTCCACACCACTGGCCACTAGGCTGTCCAGCCCCCACTGCCAGAGCGCCATTGACCCAGTGCCTAGGGGTCATTGAAGGCACAAACTGCTGGACTCCACTGCCCCAAAGCTCCCCACCTTACCTCCTTCCGAAGTGGTGAGGTTCATGAGCCCTGCAACACTTGTCTTTCTGCTCAGATTGCAACATGTTCTATTCTTTCTCATGAACTCGTTTCTGGAGTAGGTAAATTTCATACCAACCTGTGGTTAACCACTCCTGTCTCCAATATACAATGCAGGAAGTGCATCTCTCATCTGTGTATATTTCTTTAATAAGTAAAAGTACTACTGAAACTGAATAGTTGGGATTGCCAGTTTACTTCCTCTTGACTAGCAAATGAATAATTAACATGAGGGTGTTCCAAAGATGTACTGGTGTAATTTATCCTTAGTGTTGCTGGACAAATATTTGTGTCTAGATGCCATGCTGATTAAATTCTTTTTAACTACACCTACCTATATAGATGATTTTCTTTTTCTATGGTATTTGCATTTTTTTTGTCCCATTACATTTAAAAAATGCAAATGTTCACACACTCTTGCTACTTCTACGGTTTATGCAGCTGGGCCTGAAGCCCATGGTTCAAACCATTAAACTAAATTGCACCAGTTTTTCTCTTCACCAAGCCTTCTTGCACAGAATGTCGTATAAAGAACTGACAATAAAATGAACAAGTACAAATGATGAAAGGAAGAAAGAAAATGGCTTTTCTTTAACTGCAGACTATACTGTATTTGCATCGAGACAAGGCCATGAGAATATTTTGACTCTGAATTAAGGTTTTTTCCATCCTCTGTAGCTTGATTGGATTATTTGGCATCTATATTGTGTTTTGAATTACAAATTTAGATTTCTTAGCTCTTCATGCTGCATTAGAACAACAGATCAAATGACAAGACAGTGTTTTCTCTCATGAAAAAGCAAAAAAGGATGAGAGTGAGACTAACATAACCTCCCCCTCCACTCTGAAACAAACTTCTCAGAGAGCCTGAAAACATTGTATTTAAACCACAGCAGCCCACAGATATGGAATCCTTTCCCAGGAAAGCATATTTTGTGATAATTTATTTTATAAATTAAATGCAAAAAGTAGAAATAAACAATGCATAAGCCACTCATGCTAAATCATAAAAAAGGATGAACTGTACACATTTCAAAAAGGATAAAGCTGGACATTAAGGGGGACTATAGAAAAAAATCTGCAAAGTATTGCTAGCTAAAATGTCATCTTAGCATTTCTAAAGTCTTCTGAAAAGTATTATACTTGCCAACTTTGTCACTTTATTTTTGCTGCATTTATCTGCTTTCTGACTTAAGAGGCTTGCATTTCTGTCCTTTCTAGGCCTGCAAGACTTGGGGAATCTCATGTAGGGCTGGATCAAAGCTCTGGAGGCACAGGGCTGCCTACTTTTGTGCCCCCTCCCCACTGTGGCAGCATCCGGCCTAGGGGCAGGGCAGCTGGCACTGAGACTCAGGTCTGCAGACCTGCCAGCTGTGCAGTGTGTAGACCAGTGCTCAGCACCCGGGGGGGGGGGCACAGGCCGGCCAGCCTTGAGAGGCGAGTGGAGGCTGGGGTCCCCAGACCAGCCAGTTGTGGGGTTGGAAAGGGCTGACTGTTGGTGCTGGAGGTGGGCGTGGGGGCATGGTCTGCAGACTGGCCAGTCACAAGAGTGAGGCAACACAGGTTTGGCAGACTAGCCCACCCACATATGCCAGGGCTTGGGTTAGTGGACACTCAATATATTTTTGCTGGGTTCAAGAAGGTGGGGACCCAAGCCTGGGCCCTGGGCTGCAGCCCCTAAAGCTCCTTTATTAATCTGGTCCTGATCACATAAGTGGTTCATTTTATTTCAGTGAGTGATTCCATGAAATGTTGTTCTAGATACAAAATATGTTCACTTCAGATCAGTGCTCAGTAAGATATAAAAATAACTTGCAGTTCTTATTCATTGGCTGTGTAGTAGCAAAACAGAAAGTCACTGTACTTGTTCTTCTCATCATTTACTTTTATAAATTGCCCTTTTCAAGACATTACTTTTCAGTTTTTACAACCAACCAATTGAATAAGAACAATATAGTATGGGGATTATGCATTTTTTTATTTCAGCAAAAAAGGCTGGTAAGCACTTTTAGTCATGAACAATGTTCATTATCTTTATTCAGCTACAGAAAATTCTGAAAAACAATGGCAAAAAAAATATTAGGAATCCCACCCGATTTTTTCTTTAATGCAGATATTGAGCTCTCCACTAATAGATTTGATCCAGACTCTCAAAGGTATTTAGGTGTCTAACTCTTATGCACTTTTGTTTATTAAGTATGGGAAAGGGATTTCCAGAACTGCTGGTAGCTGGCTACTGATGCTGATAATTACAAAATGGAAGATAACCTTTTCTAATGACTGGAGAACTAGTGTTACACATGTGGAAGAAAGGCCTTCCCTGGGCTGAAGCCTATGATTCCATCTAGCTCAGTCAAATTGTGTGGCCATGAGGTATAAGGAAATGGCAGGGGAATTCTAAAGTTCCATTATTGGTTTGGGCTTTTGCTTGCCCACCTGAATGCCAGCAGCCACCTAAGAAAGCATTTCTATACTGGAGAAGCCAGGGTCTTTCTGTTTAACATATTCTGGAGAAGAAATGAGAATCCAGCCTAAAAATTGCAGTCACTTTAAAACAGAATCACAAGAGCAATAACTGTTGATAGCTATTGTGGAGTGTGCAAGACTACAGTTTTGTTTTTAATGGATGGCATATGAACTAGATTGAAAGCATTTCTCACCCAGGTCCAAGCCAGGGGTAATTGAACTTGTAACTCTTGTGCATTGTGGAGATATGGACAGTGAGAAGATTGAAAGCAGGGAGCTGGCTTGTGAACTTTCTTGACATGAAGAGATGTATAGCTCCCTGCTGCACAGATGTTCAGAATGTATGGGAAGCTGACCTTTCTTCTGGATAAGCCAGCCCACCCTGGAGCAAAAATCCATGACATTTCTGGGCTTGAGCAGCTCAGAATACCAGCATGTGCTGATCTAGCCGACTAGCCATACTGTGATAAAAATGCCAAACCAATACCAGAAGACCAAGCAACTGAGATGGCCAGTCATGTGCTGCTTGCCAGCATAGTGATCTGTAGGAAAATCATTAAAGCTAGAGTTCTTTGGAGATAGTTTAATGCATCTTTAGAATTTGCTCATATTGATCTACCTTTCAAGAAGTTGAGCTTTCCCAGCCTTCTTTTGTTCCACTAACAGAACAAAACATTTAATGATTTCATAACACAATATTATGATAACATCTTCTCTCTCCAAGATTATTTTCCAAGAAAAACACATCAGCCTCAGCAATGGCATAAAGATTCCACAAAATGTGCAACAGGTGGCAACCTTAAAACTGGCTTTTTCTAATCTCTGTTATATCAGTTTCTTCTGTCACAAAGGCATCTTCTCTGTGTGACATTTAAAATTTCATCATTCATTTAGTTCATTATATGTTCAAAGGAAGAAAAAGGTGCACGATCTCCTAGCTATGCCTATTTGCACTTTCCCTTACACAAGGGAACATCTTATGAAATTGAAAGGGAATACATTTACAAATGATAAAAGGAAATGCTTTTGAAAGCAATGTTTAATTTGGGTGTGGAACTCTCTGCCATAAAACATCAGTGAGATGAACAGTAAACAGGATTTATAAAAGGATTAAACAGTTATATGGATAATGAAAACATGTAGAGTTAATTATGATAGGATAAAAAGAATAAGGGATATAAATGCCACTGCTTCAATCCCTAAACCAGTCACTAATAGACAGGAATAGAGAGACCTTTCTTTTATTCCAAAATGATATTTTAAGGGGATACTTGCACCTTCCTCTCAAAGGTCTGACTGACCAATTTTGAAATGATACCAGAAGATGGTACTGGCCTGATCATGTATTACAATCTCTTATTTCTAACTATAAACTGTGTTGTATTTACATTATGACAAAAACATGAACATTTATATTTAGCCTACTGATTAGGGTTACTTGTGTTCTCATACATTTCTTGCATTGTGCAGTTTAGATTGTGTTTCAGATGATTAAATCAGGGCTTGTCTATGTTTTAAAGCTAATATATATTAAGGCATGGTATATATTTAAAGTGCAGTAGCTTTTCCTGAATAATCTACATCAGTTGGACACTTTTATTCTGGAATAGAAATATTTTGATCTGGTTTCGCTTAATGAAGTCATTCTGGCAGAATACTATGTATAGACAAGCCCTCAGTCTGGTAAATAAGATTCTTTGGCATGCTATTGCAGCCTTAGAGTTGTAGAAGATGACTGACAAAACCCAGTGTATTCATTCATGGAGGTAATGAAAAAGATGAGTCTACCAAAAGTTCAGAAGCTTCAGCATGAGAATATTAACAAACTCTCATAACATTCCTTATGGTGCATGTGGATCAGTGACAACCACAGACAATATTTTGATCACAGAAACCATATTTATTTTAGCAGTTTTTAGAACGAAAAGGGTCAGTTCAGAAGCTTTTCTCACCACCCTTGACTTTCTCTGTGTTAAAATGTATTAGCTTTACAAGTATTCAAATTTAAAAACACTTGTGGAAAGCAACAGACTAAATGTGTGCAAATCCATTATTACTAAGAATAGTTTTGCTGTGGAATCCTGTTTTCAAAAATGGTCAGTTAAAGTGTGTGAATGCTATATTTGCATGTGGAAATGAGTGCTTAAGCAAGAAGTAAACTATTCAGTATACTTAAGTGCCTCTGTGTACACTAAGCTGTGGCCCTGCAGTCACAGTTCAGGAAATTGCTTTAAAACATGGACCAATGGCTATTCTTATATCCCTTCATAATGCCATTGGCTACTTGTACAGTACACACCTGTCTGTCCATCAGTTTCCCCATCAAAATGTCAACATGACCTTCACGTTTTCACATTTACAGGCCTGCTAGGGTTAGGCCAAGTGACCTACTGCTCCTCATATTTTTATGGGGTAACTAGTTTGCCTCCTATCCACATGAATTAATTGGACAAAACAATAGGCCTATATGATGTGGGTTTTTTCGCCCCCAGCTTATTCAAAAAGAAGCTGGGCTCATTATTTCCTTTCTCCGACAATAAGTCATTGAGGGTGTATCTACCAAGGCAAGAACTAGGATCTGTGAAGTGTCACTGACAACTTTAAACAGCTTAAAACTGAAGCCTTCAGTAACAAGAGCATGTTATCTTCATAGAGTAAGTGTGCCACTGCTTCCTATTTTGGAAAGTCTGCATTCACCAGTGAGAGAGCCTGCAGTGGGAGATCCATCCATCCACTGTGTCTAGTATTGAAAAGCAATAAGGTATCTCATAACACGCCCACACTATGAGCATGTAGCCTTTCCACAGGGAAGGAGATGTCTTGTCATTCACCACTGGCATTCAGAAAGGCTGACAATGAATCTGTGTGAGACAGAAGACTAACTTATGTCCCTAGAGCATCAGGTGATCTTTTGAAATTACCCATTAACGAGGATACCTTGTATTGCTATCTACAAGCGCTGTGAGATTGATGTCAGGCAATGGCACCCCGCTCAGTCTCTCCACCTTCCCTCAGGTTGAATTTTTCATGACTCTCTGGAAGAAAGTTGGTCCCCCAGCCCTGGAAGCAGGGCTCCCGCTCCTTGAGTGGACTTTTCCTCCAGGTTGGGGAACTGCCTGTGCCCTTTCCACTGGTGTGCATCCCCACAATTGGGAAGGGAGTCTGAGAGTTCTTCCCTACCCTCCATGTGTTATATTTACCCCGGGGGCAGAAGCCACCTTTATTCTTTGTCCTGGTATCATGAAGCTGCAAGTCTAAAATAATCCATATGTTGGTTTCGTTCCCAGGACTCTTCCAGCACTGGCCACGTGTTTTCTTGTCCCAGGCATAGCTGCACAACAACTGCTTTCTTGCAGCTAACTAGAGTCAAAGGCTTTTGTAAAGCCCAGACTTAATTTAAATAGGCAATGGGTGCAGGAGGGAGAAGGGGGGAAGTGGCAAATGGCAGTCAGTCAGAGAGCCAAAGGAGGGTGACTATGGGGGGACATGATTGTCTTCCCCCTGCTCCCCACAAGGCATTTTGGTCTTCTCTCATTCCCTGCTGTTCAATCAAAGGTCCTCCCCTGCTGAATGGTCTGAGAGGGTGTTTTCACAGCTGTATTCCAGAAGTGGCTCCACTCTGCCAGCTCTGGAAGCAGGCATCTGGAATGGAGTCATGCCAATGGGGCTGCAGGCTATGTAATGAACACCAAAACAGAAACAAGTACATTTCAATGAAAAGAATAAAGGAGTTTTGTAAATGGGGTTACACAGGGACAGATCTTTGTGTGTGCCTTAACCATTTTTATCTTGCTGTGTGTACCTGTGGCCCTCACCTTTATGAATGACCAGAGTCCCCAGTGGGGTAGGGATCCTGTAGAAAAAGTAGTGTATGTTTATGGAATTAAAAATTGTTAACATAATGTGTTTTATATAACAGGGCCAAATTAAGGTTCCAAGCACTTGGTTGACTGAAATAATTCTGTTTCATTTTAATATGTTAGTGATTTTTGCACAAGTTAAATATTATCTTAATATCAGTCTTAATGATAACTAAAAATAAGTAATGTTAGGTTAGATTTGATTATATTATGATAAATGAAAATAAGTAATGGTAAGGTAGATTTGATTATATGTATACTTCCTTTATTTTATTGACATATACCCTGTTGCTGTCTTGCTTGGAATTGATTTTGACTAGATAGAGCTTGAAGGCCTCCCTTGTTTCTGGCAGACATGGAAATCAAAACCAATACTGGTTAGTTAGTTGTTAAAAAGAGTTTTGATATAAATAATTTGGAAGATCCTGAGAGAAAATATTATTTGCTAGAAAGAGAGGAGACATTTTCTAAAAATAGAGTATTATATAATTAAGAAATTCATCAACAATGTGAAAGCAGTTCAGGCTCCTAAATTCATATTTAGGAACCTAAGAAGACATGGCCTGATCTCTAGAGGTGCTCAGCACCTGCAGCTCCAGTCGCAAATTTGTATTAGGATGCTCAAGTGCATATTTAGAGTCCTAAGCAGTCTCCTAGCTTTGACATTTTTTGCTTCAATGATCAATTAAGAAAGATATTTCAGTCTTGAAGAGTTTTTTAATCTTATGTTGAAAGCCAGCTGGAAGCAAACTTACTGAAGGAAAGAGCAAGCAATTAAGTAACCAAATTAGTTAGTCTTTTTGTTTATGAAATTTTCTAGGGTTTTTTTTTGTACAAAGGTTTTAGCATGCTGTTAAATAATATATAGAAGTGTGGTTTTATTTATTTTCTTTATTGGTGATAAGAATTTATTAAATTCTCTTCTAGTTAAATAAAAGATGATTTAGGGGGATACCATACAACTTGTTTCAGATTAGAGAAAGAAAATGTGAGTTGTTGCATTGGGCATATATGATAGGTAGATTGCTCTGTTGGTGGCAAGTCTGTTTTGGTTATTAAATCTCAATATAAAAAAATACATGCATGAAGTGTTAAAAATCACAAGGAAGGCCACCATTTTTATTCTACTGATTATATCTCTTCATAGTGGTGAAGCATTAACAATGTATTGTATCGCAAGAGAAATTATAAACATGTGAGTTGTATTTTGTCTAGTGCCTTTTTAGCATAGTTATGTAGAAAAGTTACATATGGAGATTAATTAAGCTTTATTCTCCATATACATTAATGATTTTTGTTTCTTTTCAATAACTGAAAATAGAGAGCATACAGGGATACAGTAAAGATCAGCAAGATGTCTGTCACTTATCCCTTATATAAGAGCTGCAAATTCCAATTAAATCTAATAATAGCTCGATCAAATAGCACGTAAGAAAAACATTTATTCCCTGTAGTTATCTATTATAACTGAAGAAAAAATCTGTTTTCAGCTATCTAAGTACTGTAGTGGCAGGTACATTTTTAATCTGTTTCTATTTTGTGTTAACAGATATTGCTTTTCTGACAAATAGGGTACTTAGGGGCATCTTGATAATATTGCTTTTTAGCTAAATAAGTTTCTGTTATATTAAAAATTAAATGCTGCCAATCTGTGTTGAGGTAAAAAAACAGTGTAATCAGTTTCTGTTAGTACTAGTGATCAGTTCTGTACAGTATATGAGATCATTGATTTATGAAGTACCAAATGCTGTGGCAGAAATACAAAATTAAAAAAAAAACAAAATATCTGTGAGAGGACTATCATATCTTCAGAGAAATCTTGTTACTTTTTGATTGTGGCTATTCAGACAGAAGCCACATAAATGTATTATACAGACCACAGCTTATTTGCTATTAGCATTGCAGTTTTTCCCCTTTCATTCCTAGAAATACTTCATCTCCTACCCAAAGGCAGAAATTCTTTGACACTGGAAATGTTATGGAGGCCATTGCAAGAAGTACAATGTCTGCAAGATTGTGCTTCAGGGAATATCATAACAATGCAGCTATTTGTTCTAGGGATGAACAAACAACCTGACAAAAAATCTGGTCTAAATAGACGAAAGGCATGCAGGAAATATAATAATTACTCCCACCCCCCATACTGTCATGTTAGTTATATTTATCAACATTCCTGTAGTGCTGAATCAAATTCTTTGTTGTTCTATATCCTTATTGTACGTTGAGATTTTCAAAGTGGTCTAAGAGACTTAGTTATAAAACTGCTGATAAAATTCCTAGACAATATGTATCTAAATCTCCTAGACTGCTTTGAAAAATCTCAAACCTTGTATACGCTATTCTGAATTTTTATATATGGCAGTAAATGTTTACTTCTAAATGGCATCCAGTGATGTTATGCCCAAAAATCCTCTCCTCAGATTATCATTATTTATTAATTTGTGGGAGCACCCGAAGTGCCAGCACTTTCTAGACACTTAAGAATGGTCCTTTCTGCTCCAAGGAGCTAGCAATCTAAGGAAAAACCTTGCTGAGATCAGGGGAAGGAGAAGAATATTAGGCAATTTATATATTGGTCAACCTGATTCACTAGAAGCAGCATGGCAGAATTTGGGCTTTATGAATGAACTGAGGACGTTTGTACATAGGGAACAGCATAGAATAAGGGACAGAGGTGACTGTGTGAGAATTGGATAAAAGAGTGGTACAGGCTGGGAGCAGTGGGATCTCGCGGCAAGATGAAACTTGATTACAGATGATAAAGAGAGAGGTTCAGAGTGACTTGGAGTTTTGTATGCAGTGAAAAAAAGTTTAAATTTTATATGATAGTAGATGAGAAGTAAATGGAAGTATTCAAGGAGGATAGCTGCAGTCAAACAGACACACCAGCAAGGTGAGCTTAGCAGTAGCATTTGTGTGGGCTGAAGTGGGGTGAGTGGTCAATGAGTGTGTTTGGATGAATTTTATAGAAATCAAGGCAGGATAAAACTAGGGCCTGAATTAGAGATTTGGATATACAGACAGGGGGAAAAGGACTGAGCTTGGAGATGCTGAGAAAGAAGAAGTGGCAGTCTTTAGAAATTGATGTTTCATTCAGTGAACTGTGAGAGTGGTTTCAGTGGAGTGGAAATGCAGAAGCCAGACTGGAAAGGATTCAAGACAGAGATAGAGATGAGTAAATCAGTGTATTGGGTATATCCTGCCGCTGTTAAGGATTTTAGAGATAAAAGAAAGAGAGAGATGGAGCAGCAATTAGAAAAGGAAGTGGGGGCCAGGAATTATTTTTCAAGGACAGGCGAAACCATAGAGTCATAGATTATTAGGGCTGGAAGGGACCTCATGGGTCATCTAGTTCCCTGCTAAAAGCAGGACTATTCCCACTAAGTCAACCCAGCCAGGGTATTATCCAACCAGGTCATAAAAATTTCCAAAAACAGAGATTCCACCACCTCCCTAGGCAACCCATTCCAGTGCTTTACCACCCTCCTAGTGAGGAAGCTTTTCCTAATATCCAACCTAAAGTGCCCCAGCTGCAACTTGAAACCACTGCTCTTTGTTCTGTCCTCTGTTATCACTGAGAACAGCCTAGCTCCCTCCTCATTGAAGCACCTCTTCAAGTAGTTGAAGGTTGCTATCAAATCCCCCCTCAGTCTTCTCTTCTACAGACTAAAGGAGCCTAGTTTCTTTAGTTGCTCCTTATAAGCCAGGTGCCTGAGAACCCTAGTCATTTTCATTGCCCTCCAGTGTACTCTTCCTAATTTGTCCACATCCTTTCTGTAGCGGGGAGCCCAAAACTGGACACACTATTCCAGATGCAACCTCATCAGTGCTGAATAGAAGGGAATAATCATATCCCTTGATCAACTGGAAACACTCCTACTGATGGAGCCCAATATGCTGTTGGCTTTTTTTGGCAATAAGGGCACACTGTTGATTCATATCCAGCTTCTCATCCACCGTAACCCCAAGGTCCTTTTCTACAGTGCTGCTACTTAGCCGATCGGTCCCCAGTCTGTAGCAGTACATGGGAATTTTGTGTCTTAAGTGCAGGACTTTGTACTTGTCCTTGATGAACCTCATGAGAATTCGCTTGGTACAATGCTTGTTTGTCTAAGTCTCACTTAATCCTCTCCCTGCCCTCCAGCATATCTATCATTCCCCCAAGCTTGGTGTCATCCATAAAATTACTGAGCGTGCGATCTATCCCATTCATCCAGATCATTAATGAAGAAGTTGAACAAAATTGGCTCCAGAACCAACCCCTGGGGCACTGCTCGTTACTGGTTCCCAACTACACATTGAGCCATTGATCCCTATCTGCTGAGCCTGATGATCTAGCCTTCTTTCTATCCACCTTATGGTCGATTCATCCAAGCCATACTTCCTTGACTTGCCAGCACAAATACTGTAGGAAACCATATCAAAATCTTTGCTGAAGTCAAGCTATATCACATCAATGGCTATTCCCACATTCACAAAGCCAGTCATTGCATCATGGAAGGCAGTCAGATTGGTCAGGCATGATTTGCCCTTGGTGAGTCCATGCTGACTGTTCCTGATCACCCTGTTTTCTTCCAAGTGTTTCAGAATGGATTCTTTGAGGACTTGCTCCATAATTTGCCCAGGGATCGAGGTGAGGCTGATTGGTCTATAGTTCCCTGAGCCAGGGCATAGTTATATTGAACAGGGGAGGAAGAAGAGGGCAATCAGAAGTTGGGAAGGAAGGTTGGTGGTGAGGGGGCTGACTACAGGGGTAATGAAAGTAGGAAGGTGAGGAGGGATGGGGTCCCTGGGGGAAAGTGGGAGGGGCAGAAGTGGAGAAGTAGCAGAAATCTTCAAGGTTAGTGATGAGGGATGAGGAGGAGAAGGCGAGATAAGTAGAGCCCTGCAAATCCGCAGATATCCACAGCTATCCACCTTATATCTGCATCTGCAGATACAACACGGATATCTGCAGACCATTTCTTGCAGATGCAGATCGGATATGGATCCACATATTTTTATCTGCACAGAGCTAGAGCCCTGCAAATATGCAGATATCCATGGATACAACATGGATATCTGTGGACCATTTCTTGTGGATGTAGGTCCGATACGGATCCACTTATTTGTATCTGTGCAGGGCTCTAGAGATAAGGGAAATGTGAAGGAAGAGAGGCGATCTCAGTGGATTGTTGAAAAACTGACAACAGACATACGTTCTTATTATAGAAATAGCCATTGCTTAATCTCTGAACTACATATACCATTTGCTTCTACCTATCTGTACCCCAGGGTATGAAAGGACAGGCATTTGTGTCAGGCATTAATGGTATAGAAGCTGCACATGAATATTTAGTATGTGATTCTGTGATGGTTTGGTGAATCTGTCTATGTACAACTTAGAAATCTGACTGATTTTATGAACTATAAAAACCTTAAACCTTTGTGTACTGTGGAAGGGCACTGCATTATCAGCCACAGTGTTATTTCTCTGATGGAAGGGGACCTGGAGTAAATAATCTGACTCCCACAGTGATTTTCTCTGTACTCTGTGTTTATTTTTCTCTGTCTACATAGTAAGCCTAAGGGCAGAACCAAGAAGTTCTCTTAAGCAAAGCAAAAAATCCCCCCCCAAACTCACAACCCAAGCAGAATTTTTTTTCTCTGCCTCCTCTTTGAGTCATTGCCTTACTGCCCTGGCACCTGATAGCAGCAGTTGTCAGCTTAGTTTCTTTCTAAAGGGAGGCAGGGGGACAACCTTCCACCCAAGGGAAGCCTTTCTTTTTTCCTGCCATTACCATGTTGCAGCTTATCTCTGACTCTTCTCCTCTCTTTCACCAGAAGAGAGATTTTATAAGGTCACTGGCAGTCCTTAACTGGCCTCAGATTTATCTAGTTAACCTGAGGTAACCTTTTTTCACCTCATATGTTACAAAGACTTCACCATTCAGAGACTGATATATCTGCCCCCCACCACTCCCCTGTATCCGTTGCAGCCACCGAGGGGGAGGACCTCCTCATGGAGCCCCTGCTGGACAATCTCCACCTCGGTGTGCAGGTGGCAGAGGCCCCATGTGTGAGGCAGAGGTTGGTCTTGGCAGGTGTCACCAGGGTCGGAGACCTCCTGGATTATTCCCAGGGGGACTGGGTGGATCCCCATGAGCTAGCCCAGTGCATGGGGCTCTCCACCCCTCATACCCCCCCAATGCCTAATCCAGGAGGTGAAGGCGGCCCTGCTCCCTGCTGCTCGGGCGTACCTTCAGCGGGTCCTGGGAGAGGGCACTCCCTGTCCCTCTCTCAGTCCTGGCCCTCCGGAGCTCTTGATTGGGCCCTGGCCCCGCAAGCCCCCCGGCCACCTGCACCCCACACCCTGAGCCAGCTGCCAGACCTGGAGCCGGTGCCCTTCCAAACCACGCCCTGCCAATCTCTGCACACGCTCTTGCTCCACACCATCCACTTCCTCACCCTCGTGTCCCGCCCCAACACCAAGTGGCAGGACCTGATTCCATCTTCGGAGGGCAAGGATCCCCGGTGGGCCAGCCTGTATGCCACCCTGAACCTGCAGCCCGCCAGGGACATCAGTTGGCAGCTCCTTCACGGAGCCGTAAGCACGGACGTGTACCTGGCGCGGTTCACCCCTCGTCCTGACACCTGCCCCTTTTGTGGCGTGAGGGAGACCCTGGCGCACACCTACCTAGAGTGTGCCAGGTTGCAGCCCCTTTTCCAGCTCCTCCAGAACCTCCTATTGAGGTTCTGGCTGCACTTCTCCCCACACCTATATCTCTATGCACTCCCTATCTGTAGCCCCACAAAGTCGCTGGACCTACTTGCCAACCTCCTCCTGGTGTACGCCAAGACTGCCACCTATAAGACCCGGGAGAAGAGGTTGGCTGGGGAAGGGACCTGTGACTGTGGGGCCTATTTCTGGTCCCTCATCCGTGCACGCCTCTGGGCAGAGTTCCTCTGGGCAGTGTCCACTGGCTCCCTCGACAGCTTCCGAGAGCCGTGGGTGCTGTCCGAGGTTCTCTCCTCAGTGTCCCCATCTGAAATGCTTATTATCAACCTGTGACCCTCACACCCATCCCTGTTATATCCTTAGTTGTCTCCAAGAATTTTTTGAGGAACAGCCCAGTGCCTCCACCCCTTAGGCTGGGGGAGGAGTTTTAGAAGTGGGTGGGCCTGCGCCCACCCACCACTGTTTCCCTCAATAGGACCACTCCCCTGTATCTGTTGCAACCACTGAGGGGGAGGACCTCCTCCCGAAGCCCCTGCTACACAACCTTCATGTCGGTGTGCAGGTGGCAGAGGCCCCCTCTGTGAGGCAGAGGTTGGTCTTGGCAGGTGTCACCAGCATTGGAGACCTCCTGGATTATGCCCAGGGGAACTGGGTGGATTCCCATGAGCTAGCTCGGTGCATGGAGCTCTCCATCCCTTGTACCCCCTGATGCCTGCTCCAGGAGGTGAAGGCAGCTCTCGCCCCCACTGCTTGGGCCTACCTCAAGTGGGTCCTGTGAGAGGGTACTCCCCACTCCCCTCTCAGCGGAAGCGTTGCTGCACCGGGGAAGGACCTGGGCACCGGCCCAGGCCCCACCCCCTGACTGCAGGCCATGCCCCCTGCCAGGGACAGGGCAGGGAGCGGCAGCCGCAGCCACAGGGCCACTTGGCCTAGGAAGGGGCCAGAAAAGGCCACCACCGCCGTGGGCAGCCTGGCCCAGGATCTCCAACTGGATCCCCAGAGACAAGGAGAGGCAGGGGCCCCACCAGGACCCAGGGCACTGGTGCCGGGATTCAGGGCACTGGTGCCGGGATTCGGGGCATGGGCCCCGTGTGCCAGGCAGCAGCAATGCCCCTGCCTCTCAGTCCTGGCCCTCCCGAGCTCTTGATTGGGCCCCAGCCCCACGAGCCCCCTCCAGCTGCCCCTACTCCACATCCTGAGCCAGCTGCTAGACCTGCAGCTGGTCCCCTTCTGAACTGCACCCCGCCAATATCTGTACACACTCGTTTTCCACACCGTCCACTTCCTCACCCTCGTGTCCCTCCCTGACACCAAATGGCAGGACCTAATCCCATCCACAGAGGGTGAGGACCCCCGGTGGGCCAGCCTATACTCCACCCTGACCCTACGGCTCACCGGGGATATCAGCTGGCAGCTCCTGCATGGAGCTGTGAGCACGGCATGTAGGTGGCGTGGTTCACCCCCCCCCAACACCTGCCCCTTTTGTGGCGTGAGGGAGACCCTGGCCCATGCCTACCTAGAGTGCACCAGCTTGCAGCCCCTTTTCCAGCTTCTCCAGAACCTCTTATTGAGGTTCTGGCTGCACTTCTCCTTCTTCCTTTATGCACTCCCTCTCTGCAGCCCCACCAAGTCACAGGACCTCCTAATCAACCTCCTGGCTTATGCCAAGACTGCCATCTATAAGACCAAAAGAGGAGGTTGTCTGGGGAAGGGGCCTGCGACTGTGGGGCCTATTTCAGGTTCCTTGTCCGTGCATGCCTCCGGGCACAGTTCCTCCGGG
>ML681990.1:37322059-37414630 GCA_007922195.1 Podocnemis expansa
AGCATCCACTGGCTCCCTCAACAGCTTCTGGGAGCAGTGGGTGCTGTCTAATGTTCTCTGGTCGGTGTCTCCTTCTGAATCCCTTATTATGAACCTGTGACCCTCACACCCATCCCTGTTATTTCCTTAGTTGTCCTCAGGAATCATTTGAAAAGTGGCCCAGTGCCACCTCCCCTAAAGCTGAGGAGGGGTTTTAGAAGTGGGTGGGCTTGCACCCACCCACCAGCATTCTTCAATAGGACCACTGCCCTGTATCTGCCAGGACCAACTATATCAATCATTTGCTCATGTGCTATGTCAGGTATCACATGTCATGTGTGGAAGCTGCTACAGGACAATCAAAAGAGTAATTAACGTGGAATGGCTATGCCTTTGTACAACAGTAAATCTGGTTAAGGTAAATGAAACTGGTTTCTCTCTAGCTTATCAACAGGAATGGAGGTGGTTTGGAGCAGTGGAGTTTCCCCAAGGAAACAAAAAATGGATTGTGAGATGCTGCTGTGTGCTTTTTGAGCTATAGGCAACATGTTGATCACTGGCCCCGAACGAACTAAAAAAAGCTTTTTATAGAGGCAAAGGGAACAAATCTAAAGGCTGGGCAGGATGGAAGGTCTTGGGACCCTGAAAAGATTGTCCAAAGTCCAAAGGGCCCTAAATGATGAGGGTCTTGGACGGGGGGTTAAAGTATAATTTGGTGGGCCCTGGAGCCCTCCTAATTGGGCAGGCCCCTTTCCTGCATGTATGGCCCCCCACATGCATGGGTGACCCCCCCTCACATATCTGGCGCCCCCCTGCACCTCAGCTCCTGCTCCCCATCCCATCTCCTGCCCCCCACATGCAAACTCTCACCCCAGCTACTGCCCCAAAACACCAACCCCCATCAGACCCCTTTCCCCATGTCCTTCTCAGCCCCTATCCCCACTCCCTACATTCCCTGCCCCATTCCAGCCCTCCTAACTCGCTGCCCCCAGCTCCCCATCTTCATGCCACTCCCTTCAGCCCCCCAAGCCCTCCCCATCCCACCATCCTGACTCCTTATCCTCCCTCCCCAGACCCCCTCTCTGCCCCCATGCTTTCCCTGCCAGCTGCCTGACCACCCCAACCCTCCCCCAGCCCCTTACCTGGCTGAAGAGCTGGGCGGGGGGGGGGGGCAGGAGGATGCAGTGCTGACTGGCCAGTGGGCTGGCAAGCAGGAGTCCAGACCAGAGGTGGGGGCCTGGTCACATGGACACCCAAGCCCTGAAAGAAAGGGGCAGAGCCTCCACAGGCTCCAGGGAAGGGAGGGAGGGGCGGCTGGGCTGGCCCCCGCCCACAGCCCCTCCCTTTCGCCAGCCTAGGGGGAACACACCGGAATGCTGTGTTCCAGCATGCCCTTCTATTTTTAGGGGACCCCAGAATGCGGCATTCCAGGGCGTTCCCCAATTTTTAGGGGGCCCAGAATGCTGGCTCCCTAAAAATAGGAGACACCAGAACAGCATTTCCCCTTACTTTAACCCCTGGTCCTGGAGAAAGGTTTTGTTATTTTTGCATTGTTCTGCCAGTGTCTGTGCTTTTAATACAATACTATTAATAGTTTATGCATGGAATTTTAAAAGTCACTTTGCAGACCCACCAAGTTCTGTTCGGTAATTGTCGCATGTCCTTGAAAGGCTAAACTGTAAACCAGAGAATCCGTGAAGATGGTTCTTTGAGAAAGAGCATGCTTCATTTATATGGAAGACTTGGGAAAGAGCAGCATGGTCTTGACCCCCACAATTGATCCTGAGAGTCCAGAAACAGTTCCTGGATGTTTCTGGGACTCAGTGGGTATTTCTACGCTCTTCTGGGAGCAAGGCTCCTGTCCAGGTAGCCAGACTTGCGCTAGGGGGCTTGAGCTAATGCACTAAAAATAATAAATGTAGGTGTGGTGGCTCAGGCAGCATTTCAGGCTTTCAAACCCCCCTAACTCCTCCCCAGGTCTGTGTTTGTGTGGCTCCTGAGTCTCCACCCTCAATATCCACAGCACTATATTCAGCATGCTAGCTCAAGCCCTGCTAGTATGTGCCTGCTACTCAGATTGGAAGGTCTGCTCACAGTTGCTGTGTAGACATATAATTTAGAAGCATCAGAATACAGCAATCCAGTGGTTGAGGTGGAACTCAGCAATCAAGTCTGTGACACATGCATTTTGATTCTCATTTTTTTGTCCTAGAGTCCTCATGTATATTTGAATCCTTATCCCTTTAGACTACCAAGACATAGGAGTAAAACAACAATTGTCCATTAAAATATTCTCATAAAATGGATTTTTGAGCATCTCAGTGTATTGTTGGATACACAATCTGTGTGTGAGGTCATAGGTTGTAGGTCTTCTTGTAGCAGAATTAAACTTGCTCTCTAGAAAAAGGCAGACTGTGATTTCTGTTGCTCTACACTGGCTGTGAATAACCAGCTGTCTGATTCAATAAACTGACTAACAAAAAGACAACCACAGATCAATATCTGTTGTACAGTGTCTGTGTACAATGTCCCATGCTCTAATGAGAATCAATACAAGAAACAGGTGAATACAATTGGACAGGATACTTAACCATGTTTCCTAAGATGATTATTCAAAAACTAGATCAACATCTGTTTAAAATGAAATACTTTATCCAAGAAAACTTTGACTAAAAACAAATTTCAAACTAAGCCAAAAACATAGGAATTGCTATACTAAGTTGAATCAGTGGATTATCTAGTCTAGCATCCTGTTTCAAAAAATGTAGAATAGTTGCTACTTCAGAGGAAGATGCAGAAAAATCCTGCAGTAGATAGTAACAGAATAACCTGCTTATAGGACATGTATTTTCTTAACTTCTATTAATCAGAGATTGCCCTGGAGAAAGAGGTTTTATATCCCTAACAAAATGCCTTGTTTTTTGGCTGTGGTCTCCCCCCCCCCATCCCCACACCCTCTCCCAATATTTGCTACTGTAACTTATTATGTTCTTGCTACCAAAATGCATGCAATCTCTAAGACTGGTGGTGTAAAAATATGGCTATTATAATATTTCCCTATGTCTCCGCTAGGCTAGTAAATAGTTAAATAACTCTAATCTGACAATATCTTTGCTAATAAAAGCAACATGTTTGATTTGAGATGAGCCTGTTATCTGAGAGTACTATATTCAGACAGCTGCTAGGCATTTGTGTGCATGCTCCTAAATCTCACTAATTTTATGAGAAATTAATAACTGTTCATTATATTTCTTTTAAAAAGCATTAATCCAAAGAGTATAAACAACATCAGATAATTCATGTGGTCATAGCACTAAAGCCAACAAAGAATTTTGAAAGGGATTAAAAAACTTTATGTATTCCATATAAGCTAGTTTTTATTAGGAACTAAAATGAGACCTTCATGGGTATATTTTCGCACATTAGCCTAGTGTGTGGTCTTTTAATTTTCTTCTGAAGCATCTAGAACCAGTCACTGTCAGAGAAGAGGATATTGGTGTAGGTAGATTATGGAAATATCCCAGTGTGGCAATTCTTATATACCATGGAAGACAAACAGCAAAAATAAGTATATGTATAACCATAGCGTGAATATTATGCAGTGACTACTTTGATGAAAATTGCAGGTAGCTGACCAGTAAACTCTAAATTGCAAAAGAAGCTAAATTCATGAGGAATATTATTTGCCGCTAATATTGTGACCTCTCTAGCCTCCGTTATTTTTTATATGAAATGTTCATAGTTGACACTAGCTAGCTTTGAGTCCAGTGTAACCTCATAAACTAACTTAGCTAAAGACGCCAGAGGGGGACATGATGTCCTGGGAGTTCTCATGTAATTCTCATCATGTGGGGAGAAAGCTGCTTTTGCACATATGTTCTCACAATGACTTGAGTTCTCCTTCTCCTGTTACTATAATGTGCAAATCATGTTTATTATTATGTCAAACCAAAGAATAAATATCAGGAACATGCAGAATAATAAGTCAGTGATGAAGGATGCAACTCAAGTTTGAAATTCAGAATACAAAGTATCCAAGAGTTCAGATGTTTATCTGTACCTCTTCTTTCTTCCTCCTTTCATCCTATTTCATTCTTTTTGCCTTCTCCAGTGGGATTGTCATTGAGCTGGCTGGCCTCCAATACATTTTTTTCAGTTTCTCAATTTTCCCTCTTCCATGCCCTCTTACAGAATGTTTTCTCCTCCTCTGTAGAATCCATTCCTCTTTGCCATCATCCTATGGCTTCCTTATCTCATGTAGAGCTCTGTGATTCCTCTAAAACATACTAACTATGATGACTTAATGAGAAAGTTCAGTAGAGTCTGGTCTTTCTGGATGCTGCTGCACTGCACAGTTCAAAGTTGTTTCAGAATATCCTCACCTATTTAGTCCCTGGCACTACACTGTCTTTTCATCTACAGTGAACAGTTGCATTCAGATTTTGCAGAGAGGGAAAAGATTTAGCATTCAGCTATAAATGAGATGCAACAGATGGGGAAGCTTCAATACATTACACAGTTAGAAGCGTACAGCTGTCTGAGGGCCAAACATCATAGGCAGCCTATCGGAAAGTTGGTGGCAATAGGAAGTAAAATGTTGGAAAGGGTCCCAGTCAGGGATAAGGCTGTGATATCGTTCAAAATTAAGGTTCATACTACCTGTTGAACAAGACTCCTCAAAGAACTGGTAACAGGATTGATAACTGTATATACATATTTGAGAGTGTAAACAATAAAGATGGAGAAAAACTGTGTGGCATGGTACACAAGAATATGAATAACTTGAGCAGAATGAAACTACATTTAGGCTGAGTATCAGAAAAAGTGTCTGACCAGTGAGACGTGAGAAGGTGAGGCATATTCTTCCAAAGCACTATAGTATCTGTCCAGGAACTGTCATTTAAGACATTTAAAATTTTACTAGACAAATAGCTATAAAAATCATTATAGAAAATAATCCTGAGAGCTCTTTTCCATTTCTAATTTCTATAACACTGACTTCAAGATTAGCAAGTCAGTTAAAAGCAATGATGTGCGGGTTCTTCCTATACGCATAGGGATCTCTGAATCTCTGAAATGTTGCATCAGTTCAGGTAACATTTGTGTCTTTTAGTGGAAGCCAAGATAAAGGAGTTGTTCCTTCAGTTTAACATAAACCTTCAGTTGTTGTGTGGTTCTGAGTATGTAAATTGCTGCTGATTTTTGTTAATGACTGTAAACTGTTAGGCCTGATCCAAAATCCATTGAAATTAATGGAAAGACTCCTATTCTAGGCTGGCAATTCTGTATCTGTTTTTTTGCAGAGGCATGGCTTGCTACAACTTACATTTTCTGCAGAAGATTGGGGGTGGGGGAGAAAAACCTATTAAGTTTATGGAAATGAGGTATCATTTACATAATGTGCCACCAAGGTTAACACACACAGTAATCAAACTAGACCAATCAAAGCTGCACTGGCATCAGCAGATATATTTTCAAACACTGTTAGTCTCTGCAAACATACAAATGTGTCATTAGTAGCTAAAGAAATCCTCATCAGCAATTTGGTTAAAAAAATATACTCACACACACAAAAACCCTCACAACACCTGCTAATCTATCTGCAATCATTAGCACCCAAATTTCACTTGAGAAAGGGTGGGGCATCTGGAGAATTCATTTACAAGAAGGATAAAATCAGTCACTTTAGGCTGTTTTTTTCAAGTTCTGCTAATTTTGATGAACAGTTTTTGACTGCACAATCATTTTTAATTTGTCTCAGGTATACCTAAATAAATAAATTAATTAAATAAATAAAGAGGATGGGGTGGCTCTTATGAAAGACCCAAACTGAGTTTGGTAAAATTCAGTCCCAGCTTTCTGTATAAATTATTGGTGATATGAAGTTAAGAAGCAAATGCAGGCACTTTTTGCACCTCTCTCCATGCGTATTCAGAGCTGTGAAAAGTATTTACACAACCTGAAATACGAGGTTACCAGAAATGTTATTCAAAATGCCCAATAACACAAAATATCAGTTTTCAATAACTTTGCAGTTTAATATAATTCAGTATGGAAATTGGCAGTAAGCACATTTTATTTTTGCTTCAATGCATTATTTCTAGAAATAAACTGGTGAAGAGTGTTAATCAAGAGAAAAGGTACCACAATGAATGAATCCTAATGGTGATATCTCAAGGGACTCAGAACATCACAGCCCATTTCCAGATCATCTGGGAAATGTTACAAGATCTTGCCAGATGTGAAGATTTAGACTCAGATTCCATGGTGACATATGCAGCGTAAATTTATACATGGATAATAACATTCCAGTTTTTAAATAGCTATCTGTATGTCTTTCACTTTTTTTTTCTGGCTATTCTAATTGTTCTATTCAGCTCAAGACAGAGCTCGTAGTTGTTATTGCCATTAATCTGTCTGACTTCAGTCCCCAAAAGGAGCTCTGTCACAATGAGCAAGTGCTGTTTAGCAGTCCCATTTGAAAGTGTGTCAGTTGACCCACAACAGAAGTGATACTCTTGAAGCCCTGGGACAAAGTACTTGCTGTGAAAAATATAAAGCTTTGATTTACTTTTTTAATATAGAAGGGAAAGGACAACCTGTTCCCATCTCCTTAGGACTGAAAAACAACAGGTGCTTTAGGACAGATATTCTTGTTATATATTAGTATTGCAGAGCATGAGAATAGTCTCAGGTTGCCAATTCTTTCAATATTAGTTCAGGCTTTGAAGTGTGGTGGTTTTCTTACAGACTCAGCTTTTTCAGTCATGTGATTACATGTGAATCTTGGTTTTAATCACAATGACAACAAAAGAAAGCTTCTAGTGCTCTTACTTGCAGAGAAAAGTTTGAAAACGTGAATCCTCCCACAAATCAGAAGGTCAAAAATAAGAATAAAAATGTGTTGTTTTTAAAAGTCATGATTTTTATGCTTGTCTTGAGATTTTGGGGCTTGATCTAAATCAGGCCCGTGATTTAGAACATGTGGGGCTTGCCCAACTGTGTTCTTTCTTAAAATGAAGGTCTTAATGCTGCAAAGATTTATGTACACAAGTAAGGGCTTGTCTAGATGAACAGTAAGTGCAGGGGTCTGCAACCTGCAGCTCCAGAGCTGCATGCTGCTCTTTGACTGCCCCCTTGTGACCCTGGGATCCAGGCCTCCCCCATCAGGGGCCCCTGCAGGGGGCCCATACCAGGCTCTGGGCTCCTCCCCTCACCCTGGCAGGGTACCCTGTGGCTAGCGTCCAGGCCCAGCTCCCCCACCTGTAGGTTACACCCATTGTGGTTCTCAAAACACTTAGGAACTGAAGGAATTTTTTAAAATAGCTCTTATCTTTCAGGGTGCTAGCCCCTGAGTTAGTGTATGGCAAACCGGAGTATAAATCTATACTTAACTCTTTAATGGATCATGCTGCTGTGCACTGAAACTTCCCTTCCCTATTGTGATTTGATCTATTATGTTTTCAAATTGGAGTTGGTGAATGGACTCTGGGGAAATTTTACTGTAGTGTATCATGTTCACATAGACTGTGAGGGTGCAGCATTCTAGTGTGCTAGAGACTGACAGCCCAGCTTACTCTGCACTATCAGCTGATTTAGGCAAGCCCGCTGAACTCAAAATCAATCTCAAGTCTTCGTCTGTAATAGAGAAACAAAATTTTAATGGACTCTGTTGCTGGCCTGCTGGGGTACTTTTATCTATCTGGAGTCTCTCCTACTTCTAGACATAATACACTATTTTGAGACAATGAAAATCTAATTTAATAAATTTGGTTTTTGTAGAACATGTTTTTTATGTCTCAGTTATTGGTTACAGCTGAGCCACTAGACCAAAGAGTTTTAGTGAGAGCCAGTTTTTCAACAGAACTTCAGCCTGGCCTCTGTTTCTGTGACCTAACCTCAGCATTCATACCGCACAAAATCAAACTGAATTTGCATTAATTCGCATGTGCAAATGGAATCCATCCCAATCTGTCGTGTGTATCACTGTGAATATGTATAAAATTATACACATAAGTGAAGGCTATGTTTTAAAATGTTGGTCCCTAATTAACTAGAATATCCAGGGACTCAATATAAATTTTAGCTTCAGAGCAAGGGCTGAAAAACTGAAAAAGCCTTTTAATTTCACGTTACATGGAATAATTAAAAATAACTTTAAGAAATATCATGGGCTTGAAAGGTTCTTCAACTTACCAATGCAATATTTTCTCTTCTTAAAATTAGAGCTTCCATTACTGCTGGTGGATGCTTTAAAATCCATGGGCCATGCAGACCCTTCTCTGGGTTGCTCAATATGTATGTCTAGGTGATGGGTTTATTCTGCATTCTCTTCTGTCATGGTGCAGATTTCATCTTACAAGTACTCTATATGTGGCAAAGTGGAGGAGCTGAGCCTCCTACTTCCTCTCAGGCCATCTCTGACTTCTTTTAAGCAATTTGCTTCTCGTGTAGTAATAAGAGTTAGATCTCAGACCATGTCCATAGTAGGATACTACTTTCATGTGGCAATACAGCTAGCCTGCAGAATGTATTTTCAACTTGTAGTCAGGAACATGCAGTACCAAAATGCAGTACTGTCCTTCAATTTGTGTTCAATCCTGGGGGAGGGGTTACCAAGAGTAAGACAGTAGTAGTTGCTGACCTTCATCATTCCAAAATTCAAATATTTCCATTTCTTGATGATTAATTAGCCTGAGGAACATCAAAAGGACAGGTCAAAAAACTACCTTCATGATCAGATCTGTTCTCTCATCTGGGTGCTGAAATAACTAGAGAAATTGGCATTACCACCAACATAACAAATACATCTCATTGGGGCAGATCTTGACACGAATGCCTTGATACATTGACTGATCAATGTGGAAAAAGTTCATTTTAATGATGTCTATGCCATTTTTGTTAAAAGCAGAAACTCCACCTGAGCCACTTATGCAGCAAAATAGAAACTAGGCCAAATCTCATTTATTATCACAAAGATGCACAGAGATCAGATATAGTCTATGTCTTCTACATTTGGTCTCTTCATCAATTCAGTGAGAGTTCATTTAGCAGACATTTCAGCTTTATACACATTGATGGACTGCTTCCTTATCTTTTCACATCTCTTGATAGCCAGATTTTAAAGGGATTTATGATTATCCTTGCTGTGACCAATCCAGTACCTTCACAGGATCTCTATTTGGTATCATCACTCTTAATAAGTTTCCCATTTGAACCTATGGGAACAGTGTCTTTACCATTGCCATCAATGAAAGCAGCATTCTTTGTAGCAGTTATTTCTGTGAGGACAGTGTCAGACTATCTGGCATAAATATTTCTAACTCATCCTCCTTTCATGTTAGTCCACAAATCATACTCTCATCTAGGCCATACTCTAAGTTTAAGACCAATTTTTTTTCAGAATTCCCCTCAATCAGCCCATTCATCTTCCAGTGTTCTTTCCAAACCCTCATTCTAGCAAAGCAGAGGAAAAGCGTCATACCTTTTTTGTTTGGAGGACTCTATCCTCTTACCTAGGTGGCACAAAGTCTTTCAGATAATCTCCTAGGCTTTTTCCAGCCTATTGTAAAATGATGAATGGCAACTTGTTTCACATCCATGGTACATCTCATGGGATTGCTGATTATATCAAGCTTTGCCGTAATCTAGCAAAATCTCTCTTCTGAGGCTTAACTGTCATTTCCCCTAGAGCTCGTTCCACTTCATCAACCTTTTGATCAACATTTGTATAAAGGACACTTGCAAAGCAGCAGTATGGTTATATTTCCATCCATTCTCCAGACACTATACTATTACTCAAGCTTCCTGAGATGATATGAAATTGGCAAGCCAGTGCTGTGGTCTCTCTTTAAATAATCCAGAGTCCCTCTACCGCATGGGAACTGCTGATGAATCACATATTGTGGAATTTATATGTGCACAGTCACTCAAAGGAGAAAAAATGGTTATTCACCTGTACAGCAACTGTTCTTTTGAGATGGGTTGTACGCATATGCATTCCATGAACCTCCCACATGCTTCACTACTTCAGATATTCATTAGATAGCCAGGTGAAAGAACAGAGAGGTGGCAGCCATACACCTTTCTTTTTTGGCTTCATGCACAAGGATAGCAGGGGTGCATGACCCATGTGCTGAAGCTACTGGCAAAAATCTTGAACTTGAGTGCATTGGCCTCACCTACACCTACAGCAGAAAATATATGTGCACAGCACACCTTGAAGAGCAACAGTTACAGTATGGCCAATTAACTATTTTCCCCCATTCACAAGCTACTTTTTGCTGGATATTGAAACATGCCATGGTGTATCTGAGTTTGCTGAAGAACCACTTAACTGTCCCATGAGGTAGACCAAAAACTCAGGTTTTCAAAACCACACACATATTTTAGGTAGTCTTGCTACATGAGGCCTGTTCAAAAATCCCCCAAATATTATGATCTCATTGGTGCATGGGGCCTGCTTTGCCTTTATCCAACATTTAGCTTGCTGCACTTAGGGAGACAGAGAACAGTTCTCTGATGCATTTTGGCAAGCAGCCCTTCAGAAAGTTTGTTGTCAAGAAAACTTCACTTCTGACTCTGAGAAAGTCATCTAGGGTGCAATTCGAGCTTATTCACACTGTTTGATCTATGAAAGGGAAGTGGTCAGCTAGGGTGCTTTAGAAGAGGAGCCTACCTTATACCTAAATCACTGCATTCCTAAAAGGACAGCAAGACATGTGCACCGTAACTAAAAAGGAGGAGCACTATACATGGCTATTCATTATAAAAGGATTTGTAGATAGCTTTTTCTTGCCATTTCTCATTTGCCGTATGGCGGCACTGAAAGGAGCCAGGTATGCTGACTAGGTGAGCTCTTAGGTAGGTGGTGAGGAAACTGAGATCAGCAAGAAGTTATCACTCCTGTATACAGATATTCACAAACATTTTTCTAAAGAATTTCAGCCTTTTTCTAATCGAAAGCTAATAGCCAACCTCAATCCACAAAGGATTTCAAGTGAATTCTGAGTTGAGATTTTACCTGTTAAATTAAATAGCAGACTTTCAGCTTTGGACAGCAATGCTATTATACAAGCTATATTGTCATTTGATTTCTCAAGAACTTCTTTGTGTTGTATGCCACTGCAAGCTCACAATCAAAAACATTTCTAGTTCCAGTAAGTCCCCTTAAACTCTTGTTCTCAAAAGGCTGATATTTTAATATGTCATCTTGTAACAAAGTGAAATATAATTCTATGTCATTTCACTGTATAATAGAACTCAAAAAACTCTGATCAAAATGTTGTATATACATAAAACTTCATTTCAAAACTAGTGAAAATTGCTCAATGACAACTTTGCAGTTTCCGTCATTTATAAAACCCAAACATTTAAGGAGGAAATGAATATTCAGAGAAATAATACTGCACAGATAATTACCAAATATTTTGGACCTGATTCTGTGTTTTGCTTGTTCAATTTTATGCCGTTCTGAACATAAGAATGGCTGTACTGGGTCAGACCAATGGTCAATCTATCCTAGTATCTTGTCTGTTAAGGTAATGAACAGAACAACTAATCAAGTGACCAGTCCCCTGTCACCCATTCCTAGCTTTTGCCAAGCAAGACTAGAGACACTTCAGAGCATGTCTTTGTATTCCTGCCAATCTTGGGTAATAGCTTTTGGTGGCCCTAGGCTCCATTAATTTATCTAGTTTTTTGAACCTTTATAGTCAGCATTCACAACATCCTCTGGCAAGGAGTTTCACAGATTGACTGTGTTTGCGTAAAGAAATACTGTCTTTTGTCTGTTTTAAACCTACAGTCTATTCATTTAATTTGGTACACCAAATTCTTCTGTTACAAGAAGTAAATAACACTTCCTTATTTACTGTCTCTACACCAGTCATGATTTTATAATCCTCTATCTATCCCTCCTTAGTTGTCTCTTTTCCAAGATGAAAAGTCTCTGGTTTTATTAATCTCTCCTCATATGGAAGCTGTTCCATACTGCTAATCGTATGGTTGCCCTTTTCTGCACCTTTTTCAATTCCAATATATCATTTTTGAGATGCAGTGACCAGATATGCATACACTATTGAAGATGTGAAAATGCCATGGATTTACAGAGTTAATATATTTTCTGTCTTATCATCTATCCATTTCCTAATATCCCAATAGATTTTTTTGACCACTGCAGCACACTGAGTGGATGTTTTCAGAGGACCAGCTATCCACGGTGACTCCAATATCTCTTTCTTGAGTGTTTCCAGTTAATTTAGATCCCATCATTGTGTATGTATAGTTGGGATTATGTTCTCCAATGTGCATTACTTTTCATTTATCAGCACTGTGGCTGTTGCCCAGTCACTCAGTTTTTTGAGTTCCCTTTGTAACTCTTTGTGGTCTTGTATCAGGGGAGAGCAGTTACCCTCTAGCTGGGAGGCAGCTGGTTGCCAGCACTTCCCCTGCTGGCCTGAGGAGACTCTGCCCAAAAGCCCAGCCCAGAACCAAAGAGATGGGCCAAGGGAAAGGGAAGACTATATAAGGGGGTAGACCAGCCAGCCCAGGTGGAAACAGAGAGGGAGATGCCTGCTGGATTTAGCAGAACTCCCTCCCCAGGAGAAGCAAGGGAGTGATCACTGGTGGGACTCTCCCCTATATTCACTTCCCCCAGGTGAGGACCTGGAAGAGCTTCCCTCGGCAGAGAGCCTGGATGATGGGAACCAGCCAGATGCCCACAAAGACCTGGAGGAACTTCCTTCCACCAAGGATGCTAGCAAGCCGGCTGCCCCAAACCTCTGTGACGTGGAGGAGCTCCCGCTGGCTGATGGATTGGAGGAGCTACCCGCACTGCCACCAGTGGATAGCGAGGGCCTGACCGGGATACCCTGGGGTGTGTATCTAGAGGACCTGGAAGATGGCAGAATGCTGGTAACCAAGAGGGGAAGTGGGAGGAAGTAGCCCGGGGCAGTAGCTGAATATCCAGCTGCATGTGAAGGGTCAGTGTTTCGGCTGGAGCCCACTGACCCAGTGGCATTGTATTGCCACTGATAGGGCCCTGGGCTGGAACGCAGCGCAGTGAGTGGGCCTGCGTTCCCCTCCCCACCCCGGCCTGTGCTCCACCTTACCTTGCTGAGAGGTTGAAGGCCCTGAACTATTGCTATTGTGCTTCACCTTACCGTGCTGAGAGGTTGAAGACCCTGAACTATTGATATTGGGCTCAGCTTTACCATTCTGAGGGAGTTGAAGGCCAAGGAATTTGGGACCCTGTCTCACCCTTTTTGGGGTATAGAAAGAAATTGAAATAGGGGAGCTTGGTCTGACCCCAGTGGGGGACAGGACCTGTGCACCTGAAGGCAGCCTGGCTGAGGGCCGGGCCCATTTACAGGGATGCTTTAGATTTAACTGTCTTGAGTAGTTTTACGTGACTCTACTAAAGCACAAAAATGGTGTAACAATACAGAATGAAGTACAATTTTACCACAACAAAGATTGTTTTTGTTTTTTATTTATTCTCTTTTTATATCTTAATTTTAGTATCTTAATATTATAATTCAAGTGATATTGTTATGGGGGAATATATTTTTCAGTTAACAGTATTTGTCATTTCAAGTATTGGTGTCACAGGCTGTGCTGTCCATTTAAGGGCTGGTACATCCCTGCTCCAATCTCTGTCCTTTTAAGGGCAAGCATTTAGGGGTATGTAGTATCTAGGGAGGGACAGGTGACTTTAGGCTGCTGCATAGCATGCTGGAAAAAGTGCTAGGGAATAAAAAGTACAATCTTCACTCTGTAGAAGAAGAAAGATTAACTCAGTTCTGGAGTTCTCCACCAAAGGAGCTGAGGAAGAACTCAGGTGGGGTGATAGAGAAGGTTTTTAAGGAAGCAGGATATAGAAGGATTTCCAATTTTGCTTTAGTAGCATTGAAGCATCTAGCATTGATTAAATAGAGGGCAGATGAAAGAAATCATGGTAATGTACTCATGTTTTCTGAACAGTGGGGCTGTGTGTGGTCAAAGGAAAGCAAGTAGGCAGGTCACTTGGTCAAGAGGTTCCCTGTACACAGTCCCCCTAATGTGAAATTCTCGTAAGATTTTCAGATTCTTATAATGTTTTTAGGTGCAGACCAAGGCAATTTCGGAGGGTGAGTGATCAGAGCAGTGTGTGTGTGGATGATGAAGCAGTATGGGGGATGAAGGGTTAGGAAGAGGAACAGGATTAGGAGGTGGAGAAGTTAGGGTAAATAAGAGAAGGATTGTGGTCTGTGATATTAAATGATTGGCTGTTAGGGGAGGGAACTAAGTGGAGGAGAAAAGGATTGAAGGGACTCAGCAGGGGAAGGATGTGGAAATTTTAGTGAGGGATTGGGAGGAGCAACAACAGGGGTAGGTGAAGGAAATGAGGAAGATACGGGGAAGTTTGAGCTCCACATTCTCTCCTCCATTCTGAACCAGCTGCTCCTTCCCCTCATACTAGTTGGGCCAGATAGTAAGAACTTCCATTCACAGCCTCAACTCTCAGAACAATAGTCTTGGGCTGGAGAGAGATGTGTCTCACATAAAGGGTAGAAGGAAGGAATGGGCAGCAGTGACCTCCATCCCTGCGGAGGGCAGGGATTATGTGAGAACAGAATCTGGGAGGATCTGAGCCCAACTCCTAAAAATCTGGTACGTGTGCTGGGATTGGGACGTGGCATGAGGCAGGCCAGATGTTTGAGACCAGTCAAAGTGTTTAATGAGGTATGAATGAATTAGACCTTGCTGTCCTACTTCAGCTGTATCTTTACTTGCCTAGTGTCATAATCTTTGGAGATATTTCTGGCTCCTGTGGCTCCTTCACCCATCAGATCAGGAATTGTGAACATGTAATGCAACTGTATTTTCTCCTCTGGCTGACTTTTACCAGGAAGAGGCCTGAATCCTTGCCTATGCCAACAGAAACCAGAACGAGGCAAGACTGAAAAGAGCCCTGGTTTGGTTTGGGTTCGGTTGGGGTTTTTTGCTTGTTTGTTTGTTTGAATCCATTAAAATACACGATGTATTAACCTGCAACATCATTAAATAACAACAAAAATCTGAGTTAAACTCACAGCAGCAGAGAAATAAAAGGATGAGGATGGAATTCCCTTCTTACATCACCTCATTATAGCACATTATTGAGTGAGATTGAACATAGGAAAAGAGGATTTAGGACTGGAAGGGACCTCTTGGGTCACCAAGTCCAGTTCCTTGGTGTTGTAGGTAACAATAACATATAATTCTGTTCAAGAATTTATCAAGATCCATAGATCCATCTTACAGCTAATTTAGTTATTTGCCACTGAGAGGCTGTTTCAGAACCTTACCATTCTAGTGATTAGAAACCTACTTATAATTATTTTGGAATAACATCTTATGTCACATCTGTATATTTCAGTACATAGACACAACAAAGTGAATTAAAAAGCCATAACGATTTTATAGCACAGTTGTTTGAAATTCTTCATAATATATCTTAAATGCACACTAATATATTGTACACTGCTAATCTATGGACATATTATCACATATGTACAAATAGTTTCCATTTTTTGAGAGATATGTAGCACTGCAATATGAAGTACACTTTCTGATATTAAAATGAAGGACCTTGGGAATAAGGTGCAGATGGAGTGTTCTTTAGTATCTTCCTTTTGGGCAAGGAAGAGTGTGTCCTTCAGTCTGCTCCTGACAATTCTAATTTTCAAAAAAAGTTCTGGCATTGTTCAATTTATTTTACCATTTTTTGAAAACATCCAGCCATGATCATCCGCCAAGACTTTCAGCATCATGGAATGATGACCGTTCCTGTTGGCGTATTTCCTGATCTGAAGAGGCAGACATAGAATGAGCTCTCCATATTCATAGCACAGTACAGGAAGACCAACTCTTCAAATTCCTCGAATGATCTTGAGAACATCTGTTGATTGGATCACTTGCATTCAGTATTACCATGTCTACCATCTCTGCAAAAGCAACCACTCTGTGGACTATGCTACACCAAGCTTTTGTCCCACTGGCTAATAATTATCCAAAATAGATATATTTCATAGTGTGATTGGTGGTCTCACACTAAGTAGAGCTTGTTTTCTAGTTTTCTGGAGCTGCAGTGATTGGGTTATTTCCTTCCAGATACAGAGAAAAGTCTCTGTAAGCTGATAGGCTATATCACCAGCCCAGGGAAGAATCAGGTCCTTGTCAAAGTTTGATTCAGGCCTTTGCCTCAGGGCACAATATATCCATACTCCAAAGTAATGCAAAACAAAGTGATTCCCCTGACCACAGCTGACAAAGTTCTTAAAATAGCTTGCGTATCTCCCTTCAACTGCCTAATGCCTACTCACCATTGGGTCCCCACAGAGCTAATTCAACAAAAAATGCCTTCCCATCAAATCAGCGCTATGCTACTTCATGGGTACGTCTTAACACATCAGCTTCTGGCTAACTCTGGGTTTGACTGAGTGGATGTTTACCTGCTCTCAGTCAAACCCACACAATCAATACTATGCTGTCGGAGGTGCCACCGACAGTGTTGCCTAGCTCTTAGCCACTGTTTCTTGTCCATGGTACCAGTCACAGGGGGCAATGGTGTTGCATCACAGATTGTAGCATGAATTCCTGTAGCAGCCAGGGTTTGTCAACATCAGTGGTTCTCAGTCAAGGGTATGTGTACCCCTCGGGTTGTGCTGAGGTCTTCCATCAGGTAAGTCAACTCATCTAGATATTTGCTTAGTTTTACAACAGGCTACACTATAACCACTAGCAAAGTCAGCACAAACTAAAATTTAATACAGACAAAATGAGACAGTAAATTTTTTTCAGTAACAACATTTTGTGACTTATATTTTTATTTTCCAAAGGGATAGCCGTGTTAGTCTAGTCCAGCAAAAAAAAAAAACAAGGAGTCATGTGGCACTTTAAGACTAACAGATTTATTTTTCGCATGAGCTTTCATGGGAGAAAATCCCACTTTGTCAGATGCTTCGAAGATGGGTGAACTTACAGAATAGAATGTCTGATTTTTATTAGGAAGTAGTTTTTAGTGAGGTGAAACTTGGAGTATACAAGACGAATCTGACTCATGAAAGGCAGCCAGTAGTCTAGAAAGGATGAGACCCACTGGTTTACGTGAACAGTTAGTCTATGGCAAACTAAGAGGTGAATCTACTTTGCATTAGCCTGCCACAGACTGTCCGTATGGACCATGCTGATGTGCATTAACAGTTCTTAAACATGCTCTAATATAGTCCTCTTTGGGTTGGGATGAACTGCTAATGCACATCTGCTAATGTATTCCTCCCACTCTGGCCCAATGAATATTTAATTATCTACAGTAAATGGAGCAGTTCCAAAAAGAAAGAATAAGAAACCAATTCTGCAGCTTGGTAGATAAAGGCACTCACTTGGATTGTGAGAGACCAGTGTTCAGGTCTGTGGCCTGGAGTGGGCAAAGCCAAGGACTTGAAGCGGACTTTCTCACAATATATGGGTATGTCTACACTTGCAAGTTAGTTTGAGTTAAGGAGGCTTAATTCAAACTAACTTAGTACCTGTCTACACTAGGCTTTCATTAGTTCGAATTAAGGAATTCCTTAATTTGAACTAACAAAAGCTTAGTTTGAATTATTAAGTCCTGTTGGTTAGCTTGAACTAAGCCCTTAGCTCGATCCTTGGTTTGAACTAAGGATGGTGTAGAGTAGGATTAACTCTTAGTTCAAATTTAATAAATTGAAATTAAGGGCAGTTAGTTCAAATTAACAAAGTAGACCAATTTGACTTAACATTAACTCGAATTAGTCCACTTTGTTAATTTGAACTAAGTTCTAGTTTAGTTTGAACCAAACTAGAACTTATTAGTTTGAATTAACAAATTCAGACTAACTTTTCCTAGTGTAGACATAGCCCAAGTGACTGCCCTAATCAGTGGATTATTGGCTGTTCTGGAGCATGCACTCTGGGTTGTATTTTTTTTCCTCAGAAAAAAACTTTACAAAGGTCTCGATTTCAAAATAAATGTTAAAACCTTGAACTGTTTGGCTAACCAGAATTCTTGTTTTCTGGCAAACTCTAACTGCAGAGTTGGTACCTAAGCTGTCTTAATTATAGAGCTGCTTTATTAGTACACAGACGAACATCTGTAACTGATAATTCACATTGTTTATTTGCATTCTGGGAAAACCTTTAATATTTTGAGGGATTGTACAGTATAAACTGTTACTTTTGTAATGGATTTAGAAAATGACCAATTGGGAAAAATGAAAATATTGGGTATTTATTATTTTAAAAGCATTATTTAAAGCTTTAAGCTTCGAGTCTATGTTTAATGCAGCTTGTAAATAATGAGCAGCAACAGTCAATTTGTATTTAAAACAGACACTCAATAGATCCACTGCAGTGTGGTAATGAAATCCTTAGTTAAAAAAGTACTTTTGAAGTCACATTCTTATGAAGCAGTGACTACATATATCCAAGAAGAAGTTAGTAATTTGTGGGTTTGTAGTCTCTAAAGATGTTCCAAAAGCTCTTCATAATTGTTTTTCCTATTAAATGTCAGTTTCCATTTGTATAGGTATCAGTATTGCTTGTGTATAGAAACACTATGGTTAAATTATGAGAAAATGGCTGAGAAATTACGTCAGACAGTGAAGAGGAATTTTGAAAAGGTGGCTTGGAGGAAAATGAACTTTCTTTTTAGCAGTTTTTCATTAAAACATATGAAAAGTGAATGGATCTAAGTTTAATGTAGACTAGATTTTAAAGATTTTTCTAAGTCTCCTTACTAGTTATTAATATCTTTTAGTTGATATTCTGGTAAAGCCATAATATAAGGCATACTATGGTGATGGATAAATGTACAGAGAAACATGACATCAGTAATTTTCTTGGCAACTAAATGTAGTGTTGTAAATCCCAGATTGTGACTGTAGCCCAATGCATTATGCAATTCCATCACTGCAGAAACGCTATGTTTTGCCCTGCAGAAACAGCAGCTAAATACTATTAATGTGAAACTTTTACTTTAGTATGAAGAATACAGCAAAAAAAAAAAAAAGAGTCTCCATATGTAACCTAAACTTCAGCAATTCTTGATTTTGAAGGGCTTGATTATGCAGCTTTATTTGCTTAAGGTAGCTTTTGGTATCAGGTGCACTATTTTTGTAATAGTTTTACATTAGAATGTGAACTCCTTGAGCCAGATGTTCAACCAGTGCAAATCGGCACATATCTTGCAGTTTCAATCACTGAGAATCTTGCCCATGTCATCTTCTAGTAGTGCCACAGTTGCTATTAATACTCAAATATCATAATACCCACCTCATTTTCTAGCTATTCAAACAGCCTCTGCTCTTAGTGGTTACTCAGCAAAATGTATAAGGAAACCACAGTCTAATACTTAATGAAATGTGCATGCTTTGCAGTTCCTACTAGAGTTAAGGTCAAGATCATTTAATTGTCTCCTGTTGAGAACTGTAGCCTTTCTGCAGTTAGAAAATGAAAAATAATGCCTTATAATGACAATCGGTTATCTGTATTGGTGATGTATATGTGCACTAAACTATTCTGTTAAGATAGAGAGCAGGAGTGATTGATAAGTGCCACTACTAAATCCCGTCTTTCTCACTGCATAATTCTACAGTGTAGACTCAAAATAAAGGCTAATTTCATGATTCCACTCATCAGTCACTGCTTGTTTCAGTACTTTGAATGTTATCAGGGATGAGACCATGAATGGCTCGTATGTATACATTGCAACTGTGACTGCAAGAAAAATTGATGTTTCGCTCCACATTCTTCCTGTCAAGGAGGAGTGTAAATAGATAACTTGAGAAAAACTGTCCAAACTGAGAAGCTAACAGTCTAATAAAACAAACAAACAAACAAACAAACAAAAACATGGCTCAAAATAGTCTGTTTTGTTTTTAAATACTATTATGTGGCCATATCCCTCACTTCAACTTGAATTGTGTAACTATAAAACAGTATGTTAGAAAAAATTTCTGCCTTCTGAGCAGGGGCGTCGCTGGTAGTTGGCACACGGGGCACATGCCCTGAGTCTCAGCACCAGTGCCCCAAGTACCTGGCGTGGCTCCTGCCTCTCCCATCCCTGTCCCTGGCCAAAGAGCCAGAGCTGGGCCATCCGTGGTGGTGCCTGCCTCTCCCGGCCCAGTCCCTGGCTGGGGATTTGAGGCCAGGCTGGTGCCAGCAGAAGCCCAAGGCTGTATCAGGCCCGGGCACAAAATCGGGGGGGCAGGGCCTGTGGCCATGGGGCGGGGCCCGTGCCCCAGGTTTTTCCCCAGAGCAGCGATGTTCCTGCTTCTGAATATCTTTCCATGAAATCTGTCTCTCTCCTCATTCTTCTCACATTGAAGATACTTGTGTTTAACCACAGAACACAAGTACCAAACTGGCAGTGGGAGTGCAACCGCCCAGCCTAACTTGTCACAACTCTTCATCTTGGAAGTGAGAGGGCTGGTTTGTTTCACACTATGTTCAATTCTTAGCCTCTCTGAGAAACTGCCAACAAGAATTCAGTCTAGCATCAAAGGCAATTGGTGACCATTAAGCTATCTGAGGGTAAAGTGCCTGGCTAACCTGCTTCCAAAAATTTGATGCAATTCTGGTACACTCTAACATCTGGTAACATTTTCTGGTTGCTCCCATCCTTGGTTACATTCATTCCATTGAGCTATGTGTACAAGACTCTGTAATAAGAACAAGATATTTTGGGTGCCTATCTAAATCAAACCAAACTTCTAGGTCTTATGGATACTGATACACTGTAAATGACTTTGTACCTAAAGAGATGAGGTCATATTCAGACTTTGCTGTGGAAGAAAGTTGTGGTATCTTTCAATACCAGCCCTGGTGGGGCATTCGCTCAGCAGGACAGACTATGGTATTGTTGCCACCTACCCTCAATTATAATTACAGCAGGATAAAAGCAACTGTTGGTTCTGAGTTGCGGTTCAGTGGTACAGACTACAAGGTAGACACACTGAATGAGCACAAAATCCAGCCTATCTAACTACACTGTCTTCTTTGTGAGCAGCACTGTTTGCTTTCTCTGTGACAGAAAAGAGAGAGAGAGAGAACAAAAAAAGAGGTTTTAAATGAATTCAGATAGAAGACATAAAGATATAATGGTGACAGAAAATAAAAGTAAAATTTCCTTGCTAATCACTCAGGCTTAACAAGTTACAGCTTTGGTTCAAGGTAGATTTCTTACCAATCTTTTTCTTTCCAGCTATGACTGAGTTTCTGTCAGTCAAGTCCTTCCAAAGAAGGAGAAGGTACTGGTTTGCCTTGCCTGCTTAAATGAAAGATCTTTAGCAAAGGAGATTTATCTCCTATATTCAGTTCCCAGTATCTTCAACCTTTGGTTTCAGGACTCATCTTTCTCAGATCAGAAGAGCTCTGTCCCCTTGAATCTATCTTCTGTTGGGGCCAAAATGGTTTCTTCTCTCTTCTAATGTCTTCCCAAACTCATTATTTTGTCCCCAGACACAAGATGACCCCATACTATTTGTCACTTCCTGTGGATTTTGTATCTCCCTGTTAAGTCATTGGAGGCAGGCAGATAGATGCTTTCCCTTCCACCTGGTAGTAATCCTGTTTCTTCCTGTCTTTGGTCACAGACATTAAAGGATAACATCAGAGACCATTCATCTTTCCCAGATAGTGTTAGTGCATATATATTGCAATAGTATTAACCACCAGTATGTTGTTAGCTTTCATAAAAGCCCTTGGCTGATGCACTTCTGTAATATGGTAATATTGTATTCAGTCAGTGGATTCATTTGAGGTTCAAATCCCCTGTGTTTATAATCCAGTAAACCACTGAAATGAATTCTCAGCTTAAGTTCCTTTTCTCTTTGAAGGAAGAGACTACACAGGTCTGGTGAAGACTTCATGCTGGTTCCTCATGCAGTGATGATTTTCGAAATGTCATCTCCTCCCCTTATCAGCTTGATGCCTTTGTTTACTTTTCATGTAAATGGCCATCCACAGTCTCTGCCTGATGAGCACACCAGTAAATACAAGTTCCTTTCTCTAAGTAAACTGTGCTTATACATTTTAAGAACATAATTCTAGCATATATCTATAACTCTTTGTAGACACCTGTACCTTTATCATACAAGAATATTTACTAGATTTCTAATGATATACCACATGCTTTCTTTTAAATATATATCATGACAACACTGTTAGGGGTAGTGAATTTGTTAGGCATGACAAGAGTTGCTGACACAGCATTGTGAACAACCAATGGGCCTTTGTGTCACTCCTGCACTTGTAATTATGCTACCTTCCTCTCTTCCTCTAACCAAGAGGACAGTGGTGCTACTTGACATTTGTATAAAGGTTTTTATCTTTACAGCCGGTAATTAATCCTAACATTTGAAGTAACAAAATCAGTGAGAAGTCTGTTGGGTATTTACAGTTCTGAAACTCTTGCAAGTTGCTAAATTGACTTGCACTTCACTCACTAATATGAGCTTAATATCTCTGTAGAACTGGGCAAATTATGGATATTTTTGATTTACTGGCAATTCCAAAAAATTGGAAATCAGTTGATTCTGGTTGAACTAAACATTTTAGCAGAATTGACCATTTTCTTTTGTTTTGATTGTGATTGTCTGTGAATATATTTTTTTCCTAAATAAAATTAAAAATTTCCAGAAAAAGTCATTTAGAACATGTAAATTGAAATTTTTCATTTTGAAAATGTCAAAATGAAGTGTGCTGATTTAAAAGATGGATTGTTTGATGGAAACATTTAATTGAGACTATCATGAATTCATAAAATCTTTTGGTATCACTGAACCTGCCTTTTTTGCGAAAAAGTTTTGGCCAAAAATTTAGCCCAACTTTGTATTTTATGGCTTAGTTTTCCTCTCTCTATTTTGGAGAATTTATTTGAAGAAAGGCATCTGTTGCTGGATGAATCTGTTAAAACACTTGCAAATTAGACACAGACTTGTCTAATGAGTCAAGTGGGGTTGTCTGATAGTTAAAGCAGGGGAACGTGAATTAGGAATCAAAGGTTGTATTCCTGAATTGCTAGTGCAAGGGTTAGAATCTGTAGCATGTGTGCCAAACATGGCACGTGCACCCAATTTGAACATCATGTGGAAGCCCTAGCCAGAGTTCCATCACTCCAGATTCCAAATGCCACACCTGCTGCCCCCCCACCCGCACAAGTCAATGTGGCCCTGCCTTTCCCCTTTCCTGTGTGGGCTCACTTTCAGGAAGCACACCAAGTTGCATGAAACCTGTGGTTGCCACAGGTCCTGCTGCTGACATCACCCCTGACAACAAACCCCTGCAAGACCCTACCTCTGCCACCAATACTGCCACCAGCAATAGGTCTTTGGCAGTGAGCTAGGAGAGGGAGTAAGGTATGCAGCTTACTAAAAGTTGCCAACACCTGAACTAGTGACTCAATGAAACCTTTTATGAGGCCCTTATTAAGACATCTACCCAGCCATAACACTGCCTCTTTTTCATGTCCACAGTCTACGGGCAGGCATAATTATAGATACCTAGACCAGTGCTGTAACACGGCGTTTTGCTGCCCTGGGCACGTTCTGATTGGAATGTGCCCCTTCCCATTAGTGGTGCTCAGACCCAGTGCTGCAAAGCTGCCCCTTTAATAGCACGGCTCTATTGAGGTACTTAGGGTCGCCCGGGGCTGTGCCCCATTGGCCCCGCCGTAGTTATGGCCCTGACCTAGACAATTAGCACTTTGGTTGTGCCTGCAACATCAGATGCAAAAATAGATGCCTTTGTTTGCAAATTTCTCTTTTAAGCTTTTTATTTTTTAAAACCATTCATACTCTGTCTCAATTTCTCCACACGTGAAAAAGAAATATTACTGTCATACCCTGTGATGTTTTGGTAATTATAGTATAGTGTAATTATAGAGAACTGTAGTACTTTGATTTCAAATGGTCTGGTCTGTTTGGTGTGGGAAAATACAAACAATTCCTCTGCTCCCTCCTACCAGTTTGAGCACTGACCTCACATGGCCACTGTTAGTTTTAATTTATCAACCAAGAATCCTAGGATGAAGATGTTGAATAAGGCAAGTATTACTTTCTTCTGAAAAGCCAACAACAGGCAGCACTTGCAACAGTTACAAGCTACTGGTTATGATTAAGAGTAGTTTAAAGGTTCTAACAATTAAATTCTAAGTCAGTCCATATAAAGAATTATGTTCTGTTCTGAAACAAAAAATGCTATTATAGGGAAAACACAAATGGATTGTGTCACCTAATCTTTGTTAGTCTGGTAAATATTATTTTGCAAAAAGCCTGGCAATGCCTGCTTTAGTCAGATAAAACTCCTATAAACTTCCGACAGCTGAGTCAGAATGACAGAACTGGGCCCTAAAAGCTATGAATGATGTCACAGCTGCTGGTGTTGCCTGATGATATTTCTGGAAGTACTAGATTCAGTCTTGGTGGGTTAAGAAATGGAGAACCTCTCTCTGCAAAATAGTCAAGTAATCAGAATGCTAGGAATGGGAGAACAGGTGCCTTGCAAATAAAATAAGACCAATGTATATCATAGCTGTAGTTATAACTAAAAATCATGTTAGATATCAAAATCACAGAGTATAAAAGTGACAAAGATTGAACAATTTTAGTCACTTTGAACAGCTTGTCCTTGAATTTAAAATGTGAGATTAAACTCAGATTAATCATTATGGTGTATTTGAGCTCAATCAGATTTTTTTTCTTTTTTTTTTTTTTTGGAAGTTCAAAAACATTGTCTGTGGGATTTAATTTTTATTATTTGTTTGTACTCCCCATTTCATGTGCCTTTTTATTAGCTAGTAATTGAAAATATTACAGGACCCAAAGAGCAGCACAGATGGGTCAGAAATCTCTTTCTCAACCATTGTTTGGCATGTTTTACCACTCTACTCAGCAAGTATTACTGGGAGTGATTAAGTCACAGAATTGGGCTCTGTGTTTTGTAGATCAACAGAAGCCATTCAGCCAGTTCTAACAAATGTTTATTGTTAAATTATGATACAGCAATCCATGTCTACCAGTTTTGACTACCTGATAATTTGGAAATGTTTGTTTTATTAGTACACATATGAATACTTAATTTTATGTATTTATTAGATTCTCTTACAGTAGATTACAATGCAATCAAGCAACCATATGCTACAGAAAATAACTGTCACCGCTCAATTAACATTAATTTATTGCAGACATATTAACCAGTGCTGTGTTGAATTTTGAGTTGGGTTATTTAATTTTCCACAAATTGCAGTTTGATTTTTTTTATGAGTTCATATTACTTCTAAAGTGTTTTTATGCTTTAATGTGAATTTCAGCTGCATGAAATTAGAAGTGTTTTCACATAGTTAACCCAAATGATTCAAGAGTAAGAAAACAAAGTTAAATACTGAGTACAGTTGATAGAAAAGAGCTGCCTCTATTTCTGATGTTTTTGTAACTTCTTCTATAGGTTATAATAATGGATCATTAGTCTCAGAAATCTAGAGAATCAATCTGTGCTGATTTTAATGTTGATCCTATATGTCCAGTTCTACAGTTATTAGAAACTCTGCTTAATGCTGTTTCTAATTTGATACTTCTTTGGTGTACTTAATCTGTATATGGAGGTACCACTATGACTGGCAGAAATTGAGAAGTCTTTCAAATAGCAGTACAAAGGAATGGTATCAAATTTTAGTTCATATCCATGTTTGGTGGGTGAAGATTCCCCTTGGGAAGTCACCTCTTCCATCCATGGTGTTGCCCCCTCCCTTCCTCGACCCCTTTTCTGCTTGCAGCATGTGTCCCTCCTCTCCTTCTCATCACTTGACTCCCTTGCTGCAACTTTCCTCATCTCTCCTCCCCTCTTGACCCAACCACTGCATGAGAGTCTGTCTTCACATCACTCCAGCTCCCCTGCTGCTACTTACTGAGTCCCTGCTCTGCCCCTCTTCTTTCCTCCATATCCCCCCTCCTCTAAAGAGCCTATCACTCATACTCTCTGTTCCTTCCCCAAACTGAGTTTATTTATTATGAGCTGTAAGCTGTGGGCTCCTGCAGAGCTGGGGCCAGAGGAATGGCCTGGATGCCACCCCTGGTCAGACTGGGGAATGCAGGCACCAGGCCCCGGAAGAAGAAGGGCGGGGCCAAGGCAGGAAGAGGAAGTATAAAGACCCCAGCCAATGGCTCAGTAGGGGGTTGAGCTGCTGAAGGGGAAGGACATGCCTGCAGGGAAGCAGCCACAGTGAAGAAGCCCAGACTTGGCCATCTAGAGAACCCAGGCTCATCAGGCAGGCAGGCCATATGGCCCTCCCAGCCTCCTGGGACTGGATGACTAGGAAGGGAACCCCAAACCTGCCAATTTGGGAGGACACCCCAGGGCCTGCTGGGGCCATGACCAGCTTCCCTGTGCTGGGATTTACCCCCAGCCAGTCAAGGAGATGGACATAGACCCCTACATCCCCTGCCTCCTGGAGGAGCTCCCCTTGGCTGAGGAAGAGCCACCAGCAATGTATGGGCAGAACATTCTGGAGGAGTTTTCTAGTGTGGATGGGCCAGAAAACTACTGGATCTGCTGCCCATGGACATGGAGGGGTTCACTGTGATCCCACAGCCATTCTACAGGGGGTCCCTGAGGATGGCTACCCCCCTTGAGTTAGGTACCCAGGGCTGGGGATGGGTTGGGAGGAAGTAGCCCAGGGAGGGTTGAATGCTGGGCCATGCCACAGGGCAGCATGTTTCAGCAGGAGCCCCACTGACCCAGAGGTGGAGCCCTTCCATCACTGCCTAGGGCCCTGAGGTGAGATGCAGTGGAGCAGGTGGGCCTGTGTATCCCTCCTCAACCCCCTTTACTTGGCTAAAAGCAACCTGAGTTATCCCTAGCTGCCCAAGCTGTCCATAGACTTTGTGAGTGCCCACACCCGCCTGGGGGCTGAGGCCCTAAAAGTGATGCCTGGCTGCTGGAAGGGACGCCCCCTCCAGCTAATTCCCCAGGACCACCAGTTGGGGGTGCCCTCACAACAGGATGGGAGGCCAGTGGTGTACATGAGTTATGTGGGTTCCTGGGGACAGCTGGGTAAGTGGTATCTACTACCCATCTTCCCAGGCTCATCATTAATCTACTTGTGGAGTTTGCAGAATCATAGAACTGGAAGGATCATGAGAGGTGATCAAGTTCAGTCCCCTGCACTCATGGCATGAACAAGTGCCATCTTAAACGATCCCTGACGGGTGTTCATCTAACCTGGTCTTAAAAACTTCCAGTGATGGAGATTTCACAACCTCTCTAAATAACTTATTCCAGTGGTTAATCCTGGCAGTTAGGAATTTTTTCCTGATGTCCAACCTAAACTTTCCTTCCTGTAATTTAAGACCATTGCTTCTTATCCTATCTTTTGCAGTTAAGGAGTATAATTTTTCTTCTTCTTCCTTGTAACAACTTTTTAGGCACCTGAAAATTGTTATGTCCCCTCTTGGTCTCCTCTTTTTCAGACTAAACAAACCAAGTTCTTTCATCTTCCCTTGTAAATCAGGTATTCCAGACCTTTAATAATTTTTACTGCTCTTCTCTGGACTTTCTCCAACTTGTCCACCTCTTTCCTGAAATGAGGCACCCAGAATTGGACACAATATTCCAGGTGAGACCTAATCAACGTAGAGTAGAGTGGAAGAATTACTTCTCATGCCTTTCTTACAATACTCCTATTAATACATCACAGAATAATGGTTGTCCACGCCCCCCCCCCAACAGTGCAGCACTGACTCATATTTAGCTAGTGGTCCACTATGACACCCAGATCCCTTTCTGTAGTAGTCCGTCTTAGTCAGCCATTGCCCATTTTGTACATGTGTAACTTATTGTTCTTTCGTAAGTGGACTACTTTGCATTTGTCCTTATTCAATTTCATCCTATTTACCTCATACCGTTTCCAGTTTGTCCAAGTCATTTTGAATTGTGATCCTATCTTCCAAAGCACTTGCAACCCCTCCCACATTGGTATCATCTATACACTTTATAAGTGTGCTTTCTATGGTTTCATCTAATCATTGATGATGATGTTGAACAGAACTGGACCCAGAATTCATCTCTGTGGTACCCCGCTTGTTATGCCTTTCAGCATGACTATGAACTGTTGATAATTACTCTCTGGTAGTGGTTATCCAACCAGTTATGCACCCATTTTATAGTAGCTCCATTTATGTTGTACTTCCCTAGTTTGTTAATGAGAAGGTGATGTGAGACCATATCAAAAACCACATTAAATTCTCTATATACCATATCCAGAGCCATCCTTAAGGGGGGCTAAAAGGGGCAACTGCCCTGGGCCTCGTGCTTTGGGGGGGGGCCTCGCACTTTTGGGGGGTCCCACACAACCAGCGGGAGTAAGGGAGCAGGGACCTTCTTCAAGCTGAGGAGCTAGCCTGCCCAGGGAGCAGCTCCTGCTGGTCAGGGAAGGGGGAAAGGAATTCAGACAGGCAGCATTTGTTTACAGTAACTCTTAAGTTGCCACCTTTCCACAATTGCTCCCTGAGGGGAAGAGAAAGGGCAAATGTTGAGATAAAACTTATAGAGCCAGTCTCAGTCAGGCACATGGGGGACAAAGTCAGGAGAATGTCACATCCCCAACCTTTACAAAACAGGACCTTCTCTTTGAATTTACATCAGCATCTCTAGAAAGTGTTTCAGATATTAAGGAACTTTTTTCCTTCTACACTTAACAAGAGTTTTCAGTCTTCAGAGATGTCTTTTTGAGCAAACTTCTCTGTGCAGATAATGATCTATTATACCTGGGAGAGAAGACCCCAGGCTAGCACTTATATGGAAATACTGGGTTTTTAGGGTTAATGGCCACCAATCAACACATTAAAGAAGGTTTTTGTCCTTCCTTCTGCACTGTAAGTGTGCCCCATTGTCATTGATTGCAGTCAGACCACCAGTTCCAAAGCATGGCAAAGAGGAGAGCAGCTGTGGCCTTGTGGGTCTAGTTTAGCAAAACAAACAAGGAATCCCTGATCTAAAATAAACAAGGAGTCTTGTGGCACTTTTACAAGCTAACAAATACATTCATTTTTAAAATCTTTAAAAGTGCCCACAAGAGTTTTTGTTTGTTTTTACATCAGGGTATCTGAGAGGAGGCCAAAGGTCCCTTGTTTCTTCCTTTCAGCCTCAAACAGTACCTGAGTTTCATTACTTAGATCACCTGCAAAGCAATGAGGAATGTATGAATACATGTATTAAAATAAGATGGGAAAGGAGAGACTCAGGCAGCATAAAGGAAATAACATGCATTAGATAATTGGAATCCAGTGCTTTAAGGTGAGAGGACCTGGATTTATTTCTTGATGCTATCCAAAAATAGCATCTCTCTCTTTGAATTTTCAATTTCACAAAAACTTGATCTAAGAAAAATTATTAAACTTGTAAAATTGTGTGCCCATCTTGAACAGAAAACCAGAACCACAAAGAAGAGTACCTCCAGATGCTCCTGTCCACTTGGCTGTGAGGTTGATGAAATATCACCATCACACATTCAGTATTGCCTACCCCAAACATCAAAAATAGTCACAAGTCTGGCTTAAATATATCCTTAAAACTCACTTAAAAACAAAGATGGTTAAAGAAATAATAAATGAGGGGGGAGCTATTTTCTTTGACTTCTGGGTTTTGAGCCTTTAGGATAAAGTCAGATCATGTTTTTCTGCTTCTCTCTTCAACTTTTTAACCTGAGGGCTAGACATTTATGATTTTACTAAACCAGTGTTCCCTCTAAGCTGATGATGCAGCTGAACAAGTTGAGTGCACTTGGGGAGCCAGTGGGCAGCAGGGAAGAAGCCTGTTGGGGCCTGGAGAACCAGCGGGGAACTTGTTCAGCTGCATCATCAGCTTAGAACAGTGGTTCCCTACCTTTTTCAGGTTGGGGACCCCTTTGTAACAAAAAAAATCTTTGCAGACCCTCCCTCAGCTGATTATGTAATCTGGCCTGCATGGGCAGACTCTGGCCCGCACCAGCAGGACAGCTGGTGAGCAGTGCTGCCACCACCATTGCCTGCACCACCCGGGAGCTGAGCCGTGGCAGCTGTGGTACCCTGCCCTTGGCCCTACTGGGGAGCTGCTGTGGCTCCATTCCCCTGCCAGGATACAGCCACAGACAGGGAGAGGCAGCCCTGGCAGGGAGCATCAGGGCTGTAGCTGGATTCCAGCCCCTGATAGGGAGAGGTTCTGCAGACCCCCTGCAATGTGTCCATGGTCCTCTGTGGGTCCCCGGACCACAGGTTGGGAACCATTGGCTTAGAGGGAACAATGCCTGCAAAGTTTAAAATGGGGGGCCCCACACAAACTGATTCGCTCTGGGCCCCAGTCCCCCCTAGGGACAGCCCTGACCATATCTACTGCTTCTCCTCTGTCCACAAGGATTGTTACCGTCATAGAAAGCTATCAGTTTGGTTTGACACAATAAGTTTCCTTATCACTATTCACTACTAGATAGCAGTATAGCAACAAAACCAATTTTAATGTCTATATATGCATATCTGGAGCACTGTATACATAATTAATATTACTTTTGCCTTCTTAAAAATATTTAGTATATTTCAAATTCAAGGACAAACTATTCACCAAAGTACGATTGAACAATCTTTGTCACTTTGTCAATGTCTACACTTAAGAAGTTAGTTCGAATTAACTTAGTTCAAATTAGTTAATTTGAATTTAGTTAATTCAAAGTAACATGGCCTCACTGGAAACCCAAATCAAACTAAGATGTCCATGGACAGGACTGCTAGTTTGATTTAGTAAGGGGGCAACATGAGAAGTGTGGGAACATGGCACCCAAGAAGAGCCATGCCCCCACCCAATACGTAGAAAGAGGAAGGCACTCTGGAACACAGGTCAAACCATGTTACTTCAAACTAACAGTTAGTTCGAATTAACGCAGCTCCATTGGGTTAATTCGAACTAATAAGTCTGAATTAACTGTTACTTCAAAGTTAAGCGAGGTTTTATAAATTCAAAGTAAGCATTCATTACTTCAAACCAAGGAATTCCTTAGTTCAAAGTAATGAAAGCCAGTGTAGCCATGCATGAATTTAGTTCAAATTAATTCTCATTAATTGTACCCTTTTATACTCTGTGTATGGCATTTAACATAATCTTTAGATAGGGCTACAGCTACACCATACAGAGAACTTATACTAGGGATAAATTTTGTGACACAACTGCAGGACACTGTATTCTGGACAATTATTCCAGCAGAACAGCACTTACCTTACTGAGCTATTTATTAACAAAGGTTCTGAACCACAAACATGTTTTTTAGTGTTTAAAATATTTATATTTCATTTGTTACAATGAAATAATAGCATTTATTGCCTTCCAGCACAATATTGTAGATGGTCAAAAACTGAATTATTCAGATACTTCCAGCAGCAATCTAGTTCAGTGTTCTCTCTTTTTTTCTGAATATGCTTACAGTACTTAGCTTTACTTGAGGTATGCCATTAGTTTTATAATATTGGATATAGTTTTACTACTTTCAAGAATGCAGCATGGTATTCGTTGCTAACCTTCAATGGCACTGTGCTTTATCTAGATATCTGACAGAATCAGTACCTGCACTGTAAGTATTTTTTTATCCCTGTTCTATAAATGAATTGTGACCTTTATTGGTTGATAAATTACTTACTTGATTTGCTCCTTAAGTCTCTTCTTCTCTTTGTTTCCACCCATATTGAAGTCAATGGGAATTTGCCTTTCAACTTCTGTAGAGTCAGAAGCTGGAATACATAAAGAGATGACACTTTTATTGCCATCTTGACAAAATTTACTTAATGTCTCTGAGCATTTGATTGTAGTATACTGCCTCAGTTGTGCATTGGGAGCAGTGTGGAACCATACTGACCCACAGGGAGCTCCAGCAAGCCCTGCATAAAGCATGAACACTATACCACTTGGAGGTACTGTACTGAGAATTCAAAGGGGAAGGTGTCAGTTTGTTGTATCCTTGGAAGAAGATAGAGCATCTATTCCTCTGTCTTGTGCTGAGGAGAGGGAAAGGCCATAGACCAACATCTTTTTCTTTTTTTCTTTGTAAAATCTAAAGCTGTATAGTGGGGTAATTTACCCACTCCAGCAGGAAAGGGGTCAAAAACCTTCCAAAAAGTGAGTGACTAATGGCAGCCGCAGGGCCCTGGGGCCTTTATAAAGACAGGGCTGCCGGTCTTGCTCTGGGCAATTCACCCCAGGCCTGCAAGGGTGGAAGGTTGCATGGACAGTGGGGCTGTAGAAGACCCTGGACAACTCCATGGGGCACTCCAGGACTTGACTAGAACAGAGCCTTGATACAAGAGTAACAGGTAACTGGGGAGGTGTGAATGGCTCAGGGGACTCAGTAAAGCACAGGCTGGATGGGAGCCAGGGAGCTGAAGCAGCACTCCCTGCAATGCATAGGGTCCCTGAGCCAGGGCCCGGAGAAGTGGGCAGGTCTGGGTCCCACGTCTCCTCTGAACCACCAGTGGGTGAAGAGACCGCAGGTGAGTGGTGAAGGGACAGTGACAGCCACTGATAAAAGTGGGCCAGCCAGAAGAGGACTCTACCCTGGAAGTGGGGACTAAAGGGACTCTGCCGGAAAGCTGAGGTCTTGCAATGAACTAGGCAAAGTTTGTGAGGAGACAGAGCACAGACCATCAGACAGAGTACCACTTGAGCCAATTCCCCTGTACTGTCACCAGGAGGCACCCCCCGCTGGGTCAAGTGCTGCCAACAGTTTACAACAGGGATAGGCAACCCCTGGCATGTGTGCCATCAATGACACGAGAGCCCATTTGAAGAGGCATGTGACACCCTCTGCAATGCCACAGAAATTGTGGCTCCTGCCACTGAAAGCCACTCAGGGCACCTTTTTCCCGGGGCAGCTGTGGTGTAGAGGGTCCCCGCCATGCCGTGTTCCAGGTTTGGTGCAGAGAGAAGATCCCTGGAACAGCTTTTCTCCATGTGCCCTTGTCCCCAGGCATGCTGCCAAGAGGAGCCACTCCCAGCAGATTCTTTCCACAAGTGGCTCTTTACAGCAGCATGGCAGGGAAGCACCCCTGTCTGCCCCCCAATGGCCAGCTATGGTTTCCACCAACTTTTCATGCAGCCATGTCTTTTATTTCTTTGGAGGGAGCCACCAACACTGGCTGACAGTCGAAGAAGGGACAGGCACAGGGGTTGCCAAAGGTTGCTGAGCCCAGGTTTACAAGCTGAGGGCTTTGCTAATATTATGTGTCTACTTGAATGCCCTGTTCCTTCTCCTTTCATTTCACAAACATGTTGTGGCTAGGACAAATATGTCTCTTAAATTCTGCACTGAATCATGTACACAGCTCCTTGAAATTCATGCCCCCAAGAATGCTAGGCTTACCTTTGCTTTGTGCTGCTACTTAGTTTATTTGGGCTGCTGCTGAGATATGCATATTTTAGTACCCTGTAGAAGAATAAAGAACTCTTTCCCCTTGTAATTAGGGTTTTCATCTATCTGGGTCTTATCTGGATGTTCTAATTCTTGGCTTCTGTGTCCAGGTAACATTTTAGGGTTGCCAGGTGTCTAGTTTTGCCTGCTTGAAAAGAGAACCTGCAGTGTCTGGTCAGATATGCTAATTGGACACCAAAAGCTTGGTTACTGCATGGTAGAGGAAGGCACAGGGTCATTAACTTGTGCCATCCCTGGCTCATCCTGAGCCATCTGCTACCTGCAAACAGGTTTTTTGTCAGGCTGCAGCAGCTTCCACGCAACCCTGGAACAGTGGGAGTCCACCTCGGGGGAGAGGAGAGGGAGGTGGAGATGACCCAGCAAGTGAGAGGGCTGTATCTACAGGGACAAGACAGAGCAGGGCAGAGCTTGGAGAAGTGACAGAGCAAGGGGTGGGGACTTCAGGAGTCCCATTACCAACAATTAGAAAAATGACAACCCTACCCTTAATTTCTTTTTACTTACATCTTCTAGCATTACCATCTATAGATCAACTTGTAGCATTTGTCTTCTGTCCTTTAATGAACTCAAGACCACATGACGTGTCGAAACACTTTTTGTTATAGAACAAGTTATAAAATAGTCTATTAAATCAGAAAAGCACTTTTCATTGCATTCTAAATAACTCTGAAACATGGGGGGAAAGCAATTCAAACTATTCAATTGAACTGCTTTTAATGCAAAGCTCTCAGTGTATGACAATAACAGAGCATTCTAAAAAGATGTAGATTACTTTAGAAGCCAGGCCTGGGGTTTTCAAAAGAGTCATCAATAGGAATTGTGTGCTGAATTCCCTGAAGTTCTTTTGGAATCCCAGCCTATTGTTGTTTTCTCTTGTGGTGGTAGAGTCCAATAGTTGAGTATTAAATAAAATGTAAAGTAAGGCAGGTTTGCTCCTTCCAGGAAAGAATTTAAAGTGCCATAGTTAAAACATATTAAACCCTTGTGTGGATTCTTTTATTCAGAAATAAAGAGGCCTTAGTTTGTGTTAGCCTAAGTTCTGTGTCAAGCAAAAAAGGATGAAGTTTAATAATGCTGTCAAACATCATGAGGCCAATACTAGGGCATCATCTGAACTGTTTCATGATCAACGTTAGATCTTGTCTACATGAGAAGTTAAACCATATTAACTTAAGGTGTAAATTAAAATGCTTCAGCAAACTCAGGCCACTTTGCTTCTGAATGAGTGTGGCCACACAGAAGTTTAATGTGCTTTAACTAAAGCACTTGTAATTCACACCTTGTGTTAATTTGTTTAAGGAAATTGCAGTGTAAATACGTTCCCTAAAATCATTACAAGTTACACTAATAATCATCACAAGAGCCAGGAGTTCTGAGATATTAGAAATGTTTAAGCTCATTTTGTTGTGCAGCATGCAAAGTGAAACCCATCCCTGAGCAGAAGTCAATCACAAGGGCTCTGCAGTAGATGAGAGCTTGTTTTGCATAAGCAGTTATTCCAGAATTGCTACATTGATGCTCTCCTTCTAGAATAAGGATGCCTTATTTTGAATTATCTTAATCCAACCTGGAAATGGACTAAACTAATTCAGAATAACAATGTTCACTCCCAGGTACATCCAGAATAGCTCTTCCACTTTAGATTCACACTCTGCCATCACTTACATTAACAGTGTAGAATGCTTTCACTGACTATCTAGTGCAGCGTGTCCCAAACTAATTTGGCCACGAAACACTTTTGGCCCTGTAATATATTGATGGAACACATACCAGCTGGTCCATGAAGAGTGGGGTAGTGGGGTGGAAGGAGTTGCACGTGTTGCTCAAAAGTTGATTTTAAAAAGGTAGGTTTTTTGGGGATGTCTTATCTTCCAACCAAGGAAAAATATCACTAGCATTTACATTTTTTCCCAGAACATCTATTTACATCACATGGAACACCAGTGTTCTGCCAAACACAGTTTGGGAAACACTGATCTAGTGGGTTAATTTCACTCTGAGCCCTCTGTCAGGGGTTCATTTTGTGTAACATGCTATGTGCTGTGCTAAAATAGTACAGGTAGCTGTGTTTGCAATATAGTGGTGACATGAATGGATTTTGTTGTCATCACATAATACTGCAACATAAAAAATACATTTAAATTGGGTCAACACAGTTGTCATTTCTAGCAGAAATAAGAAACTCGATACTATTATCTGTTGTATATCTGACATTATGTGAGGAATTTCTTGTGTTGCCACTACTGAATGCTGAAGTGCTAACATCCTGATGCAGCAAAGTTGCCATGGGAGCTATAATATTTTATTGTTTGGGGTTTATGTCTCAGTGTTGTCTTAATACCTTTTAAAATTTTTATTTTATTTCCTCTGAGTTTACTGTCTCATGTGCTATCCTGCTGAAGCTTTTTGACACAGTAATATACAGATACTTTAATACATGGAAGCAGCAGGTAGTGGTAGGTTTTTTAGCAAATAATATGTCTAAACCACTTAAGTGTTAAAAGAAATGGATTGCCCAGTCCTTATCTAGTGAACTTTCAGCCTGAAATGGGATCCACTGGCTAATAAGGCCAGAAGCCATCACTGAAGTGGAATCTTCCTCTATTGATCACTACAGGGAAATGCAGGTACATTTTGAAGTATCTAGAAAATACTAAAACAACACACTCCTTAGAGAGATGACTGGTTGTGGGGAGTCATTCTGTGCTACAATGGTAAGGTGACTCACAGATCCTCCATTTGATAGTTGCTAGTCTAGATTCTCACCCCCCCCCAAAAAAAATACAAAGAAGCAAAGGCATGGTTTTGCCCTGAATTGTGTAGGAGTTGGATGTAAGCTAGGTGCAAAGTGTACATATAAGGGGAATACTGAGTTCTGTAACCATAAATGAGAAAGCAGCCTGACTTTTACTTTCTTTTGTCTGTTATTTCATGTGTGAAATACATGGTTTGTTCAAATAAACAATAGCCACCCATGCCAAAAATGGGAGAAGGAAATCTATCCTGAATAACTAGTGTATCAAAATAAGCATTAAAAAACATCATTATGAAAATAACAAACTGCATTTTAAATATCCAGGTTTTGTGGCCACCTAACTTGATGCTAAGCTTTCCCCTCTTCTCTAACTCCTATCCTCCTTCCCATCTCTCTAACCTTTGACTCAATTTTGAGCCTATTAATTCACTCATCTCACCTGCCCTTGGTCTGGACTCAGTATCACAAGTTGCCTGGTTCTTTAAAGATTTGTGGGTGCAGCTGAACCTGTACCAGATTAAATATTACCCACTCTCAATAATTCTGATCAGCTGTGCAATTTCTTTAAAAGAGCCAACGAAACTCAGTTTGAGAAAGAAAACACAGGGAGCAAGATGGAATCATATGGAAGAGCCTGAAGCAGGGTTTGGGAGGACTTCAGAGAGGTAGCCTGGGGATCAGTGCTCTATTTCAGGGTAGAGAAACTCCAAGGTAGTCCAGAAAGGAGCAGGAAGTGAGCCGAAGAGCCCAAGCACAGTAGAATAACCTTTGTTTATGAGTTTCCTTTCGATTTGTTACTCCAAAAAGGGAGTAAACTTTGAGAGTGACTCAGCCAGAGGGCTTAGTCATGTGAATGCGCACAGGAGACAGAAAACCCTAGGAAGGAGAAAACAATCATGGAGCACTTGCAGGTTCTACACATGCCCATTGGGAACTAGTTATAGATTAGAGGTTTATTACAGGAGTGGGTGGATGAGATTTTTGTAGGCCTGCAGGAAGTCAGACCAGATGATCATATTGGTCCCCTCTAACCTTTGCATCTATGAGACTAGGCACATTCTGTGGTATTCAACTATAAAGACAACATTCTGGACATATCAGCAAAACCAAAAGATCTTTCTCTTCCTTCTCCCAGCTGAAATGTGGAGAATAGAATATCCACATTATCCCTGAATTCAAGGATTTATACTCTTATAGATAATATTGTTAAAATAAATCACTGGAAAAAAATAAGCCTGCTTAATTTTTCTATCTTTAAATAATGTCTGAGGAATTTTTTCAACTTTTTATTATCTTGGATTACCTTTTCTTTAGTAATACCACAGAAAATTCTCTCCAACCACCAAAATCTCTGATACTTTTCCTCTTACCTTCTAAATAAAGAGTAGTTTATGGCCTAGTACAACAGAGAAATTAACTTTGGATCACTGATTTCTTTTTTGCATGTCAGGATCAGAGTGCTGAGAAGCATCTAGAGACTTAAACAAACAGAGATAAAACAGATTTATGACAATCTAACTTCAATTTGCCTAGCAAGTGTAACCATTAATATAGTGACTGCTTTTGCTGGAATTGAACAGATTGTGGTAACTGATTGCATTCCTCCCAAAAGGAAACTCTGCATCTTCTTTGTTATATTAGAGACGGAAAGGCAATGATGCTCAACAATCAGTCAGTGACCTATTGCCAGCTGCCAGGTATGCTTTGGATAGTTGCAAAGCAGTTTGTAACACAAAGTGCCAACCTATTTCCTCAGTTGTTTTCTTTATGCTACAAGTTCTTGGTATTGCATAGTAACATGGAAAAACTTAGCTGTTTCAGAAAAACAAAAATCAACTCAGTGATGTGATTTGGTTTGTTTGGGGAATGAGGGAAATAAGAAAGCAGGGGGGGTGATTATGGTTTTTTCTGACTTTTTTCCTTCTGCATTACATTTTAGAGTAACAATTTGATTCCTTTTTTAAATTAGAAAATGTAGGCTCTAATTTAAATCTGTAAATGAAAACAAGCCTTTTCAAAAATATTAAAGGTAGTATCTAGGGACTAGGAAATCAAGACTCATTTTATGTTTGTTAGGACTAATAGGAAACAACAAAAGTTGCACAGATGCCTAGGGAAAGGGAATGTATGGAAACATTGGTGACTGGAAAGTGGAGTGTGGCTAATAAGTGGAATTGACTGACACTAGATGCTGAGAAAGAGCAATGTGTGCAGTCGTGCTTTGGCAGAGCATCTAATGCGGTTCTCTATGACCCTGCCTAGCTGTCTGAGTTAAGATTCTGGGCTTTACTTTAGCTAAAATTCCTTAGGAATTTATCTGTCTTTATTACAGAAATTTAAAGTGAGAGAAAATCTGCAGAAACTGAATTTCACTGGCATTCTGCACCATCTGCTGGGGGCTCTGCAAGAGAGAATTAAGCTGTCATCTCCCTTTCCGGAATGGGGAGTTGGGTCTGATTCTTTGGGGTGGTGGTAGTGGGGAATTGGTATAACCTGAAAACAGAAGGGCTTACTTATTTTTTTGGTCTTTGCAGTGCTGATGTTGAATTCAGTAGACGGTAGATTCCCTAATTCTAATTAATAAATTTAAAACTGCTGAGTAATATGCAAATGAGTTATTTAAAATAGTGATTACCAAATATCAGTATATGAATGTAAATGATTCAACATGCTTAAAAGTTGAATGAAGTGATAAGCAACAGGAGCTTGATAGATTGAAATAATAAATGCTACTTTTTCTAAAAAAAGCAAATATTGTCTAAGTTTGTTAATGAGATGGGAAGGATAGGCTTTCAACTCAGATTGCAGAATAATCCATTTTTTGAGGAGTTTTAGAACTCAGCTGTGCCCCTGAATGAAACTTTCATTATTGAAATGCTAGAGTAAGTTATTGCTGTGTTTGATCTTGAGAGTCAGATTCTTTGGGTGCCGTCATCATAGTCCATGAACTGCAAATACCATGGTTATTTAATTCCCTAGTTCAGATTTTTCAAAATGACTTTCATTCAAAAGCGGTATCCATTCATCTTCCATACTGAAAAATGCCAAAGATCAATCAGTGATTATGGCATAAAAATGACTGAACGGCAAAAACTTGAAAATAAAAAAAATGCAACATTCTTTTATGCTACCATCACTTTTAATTTAGCACAAAATGAGCAATCTAATAGAATACTGAAGCACTTTGCCTTGTCTGTGCTCTTCCAGCCAGATCCACTGTAAATGCACAAGTCAACTGCTGGATGTTTCAAATTAAAAATTAGAGAGAGAACCAATGGATTCAACTTAGACACTAGTGAAGGGAATTTTGTCAGACATGAGAAATGACTACAAATTTTCCTAGAGGGAAATATGCATTCCTACTACATTCTACTGATTCTACATCTGAAAAGAAAATACTATTGACAGTGTTCCCAGTAAGACCAGACAAGGAGTTTTATATGACAGAATCCCTATCTTCCATGGTTTTATAACCAGTTCTCCTGAGTTCAGTACAAACATCTCATACGTTCCAGTACAAAAGAATTAGCAACTCAGCTAAATGAATTAAATGGGGGAGATGATGGGTTGATGGTAACAGTGATAGGGTCACATGGAAGTCAGTATTCTGTCCTGTTCAGATCATTCCTTTGGACTCAATTCTGCCATGATGCCCAATGAACACTGCCAACCAATAACTGGGAAGAGGGTAGAGAGAGGAACCATGTTTGTATTGCTGTTAGGACAGGAGGCACAAGTAGAATTCTTCCTCATTTGTCTTTTCTTTACATGCTTGATACATCTTGACTTAAATCAAGCCTTAAACCTGTCTAGCACATGATTCAATGGGACTATTCATGGAGCTAACACTCAAGCATGTGTTTATCCTTAAATGTTGTCAGAATTGGAGCCCAAGACTATAAGCATTTTGAACTGCCTTTGAATTTGTCTCTAAAGCACCTAGCATAGTGAGGCTCAGTTCCAGGAGCTACTGTAAGAAAAACAGTAATAACTGCTAGTGGAAAACTTGACTCCCACTGATTATGAGTATTTGTCTTTTTTCAATGTAACCGTTACTTATACTCCAGTTTGGCTTGATAACACTCCCCTATTTTATTCTAACCACTGACTATTCACAGTGTTTTATGTTTGATTTTGATTTTTCCTTGCAAACCTCTGCTTCTCTTTTCTATTGTGGTTGTTTTGTTTCTCTGGAAGAGAAGCAAACAGAGACACTTGGCTTAGAGAGCCCAGTGCTTGGATGAGGATGGAGAAGGCCTTAGTCATAACCAGGAAATCCACTTCACAAGAGGGACGGAACAGTGCATGACAAAAGGAGTCAGTCTCCAGGGAGAAGGGGAAGGTGAAAGATTTCTCTTGTCTCTTGCCTAATGGTTCATAGATTCATGTTTGCAGGGACATAAAGGACCATTGTGACCATCTGATATGATCTTCTGGTAACACAGGCTATAGAACTTCCACAAAATAAATCCTAGAAGGAAACTTTTATGAAAAGATAGTCTTCATTTAAAAATGGTCAATGATGGAGAATCTATGGTCTCCACCATGACCCTTGGTAATTTGTTCCAATGGTTAATTGACTTGGCTGATAAAAATATACATCTTAGGTCCAGTGTGAATATATTCATCATCAACTTCCAACTACTGGATCTTGCTATACTCTTGTCTGCTAGACTGAAGAGCTCATTCTCAAATCTCTGTTCATCTTATAAGTTAGTTATAGACTGTAATCAAGTCACTTTTAAGCCATTTTAAAGTTAAGCTAAGTAGATAGACTCAGGGAAATTCAGTCACTCTTAAATCATGTTTTCTAATCCTTTAATCATTCTCATGGCTATTCTGTGAACCTTTTCAAAGTTATCAATACCCTTTTTGAATTGTGGACACTAAAACCAAACCCACTGTTCCAGCATCCATTGGACTATTGACAAAGGCAAAATAACCTCTCTGTTCCTACTTAAGTTTCTCCTATTTATACATTCCATGATCAATTAGTTCTTTTGGCTACAGCATCATGCTGGGAGCTCATGTTTAGCAGATTATCCACCATGATCACCAAATCTTTCAGTCACTCTTTCTCAGGAGACATGCTCCCTTTCTGTATGTACAGTCTATTAATCTAGTTCCCAGATACATGCATTTACATTTGGCTATGTTAAAATAGCTTACCAAGCAATCCTGTTTTCTCTGTCAGTGACCTGTACTCTTTATTATTTACCACCCATCCAATTTTTGTTATCTGCAAACTTTATCAGTGATGATTTTGTCACTGATGATGATGTTAGCATAGGGGCAAGAACTGATCCTACTAGAAAAACTCTGCTCGGTGATGATTTTCATGTTTATTTTTACATTTTGAGGCCTATCAGTTAGCTAGTTTTTTATCCATTTAAAGTGCACCAGAATGTTTCTTTTGTATTATTCTAGTTTTTTTACCCAAAATATGTTGCAGTACCAAGTCACAAGCCTTACAGAAGTCTAAGTGTATTACATCCATACTGTTACATTTATTACCCAAACTTGTAATTGCATCACAAAAGACATCAAGTTAGTTTGGCAGGATCTATTTTTCACAAACCCATGCCGATTGGCATTAATTCTATTACCTTCTTTTAGTTCTTTGCTAAACCAGTCCTGGATCAACCACACTCTTTTCTGGCCTTGGATAGATGTCAAGCTGACAGGTCTCTAATTGCCTAGGTTGTTCCAATAATCAACTGGCTCATCCTTGGCTAGTGAGGGGAAGCGAAGACCTGTCTAAAGAGCCCTGAGTAGTCTTAAAGGAAGTGAATCAGAGCAAATGAGATGGATTCCTGATGTTTTGGGATCTCACCAAAATGGGTTTCACTCTTACTTCACCTCCTATGTGTGGGTCTTCCTTATCTCACATGCTGCATCAGCACCTGGGGAGAGAAGAGCTTGGAGTCTTTTCTTTCCACCATCAGGAAAAACATGTGATATAGAGACTTCCTTGCATTTCAAGATGGAGTTTCCCTGGCAAAAAGCCCCTAAATCAGTTTTAAAGTGTGGCTTATTTTTTTCTCCAAACACACCCCTGGTGTCAGGTCATCTTTTGTATCATGATTTTTCCCTCTTGAGCCAGGGAGCTTAATCTGCACTGTCTTTGTCATGCACCTCTTCTATGGAAACACCAGCTTGTCTGCCCTGATTACTTTAGAAACCTGTTCATTCTGTACACATGTATGATGTTGCAGGAAACATGATACCATAACAATAATATAGCATATGTCATGAGCTTTCCAAAAAGAACTTGCATGGCATATTTTACATTAAACCATACCATTACTTTGCAAAGGTGAAAAGAAAAGAAAAATGGATCACATTACAGGGGAGAGGAAGGGGTGTATCCCATGACAGGATAAATAAGAGATAATACCTGTATTTTGGGGGGTTCACAAGACAGAGAATTTATTAGATCTGTTCTCATGAGAATTCCATAAATATTATCTAAATTCTTCAAGAAGCACCTAAATTATACTCATTTCAGAATAAGAAAACAAGCCTCTTCTACATTTGGATGTGAGAATAATCAAAACTAAAGTGGTAGGATTAAAGTTGGGCATTATAATTTGTCCCACTTTTCTTGTCTCTGAAATCAGAAAGGGTTCAAATTCAGGTTTGTGTCTTTGGTTAATCTTGGTCTCAATCAATCTGATTTCTACTGAAGAAACTTTCAAATACCCCAAGGTGACTGCTCCTGTAATAGAAGGAGCTTAAAATGTTGGTTCTGGTTACTCTTTTCCTGATTATACAGTATAGAGGTTTTCAAATTTAGGGTCAGGACCCAGTACTGGCTTTCAGACTCTCAAGTACTGAGTCTTGACACCCCTTGCTGCTGCCACTAAAAGACTGGAGTGCCTTGCTAAAATGTATAATTGTTGGGTCATGGACATAAATGAATTTTTTCAACTGGGTCCCAAGGAAGAAAGTTTGAAAACCACTGCTGTAGTATATAAAAAGAAAAGGGAGTACATTTAACTTGCTAATAATAAAGCCATCTAAATTTTTCTAATCTTAAAGTCATATTGTTTTCAGACCACTGCTGCTGTAATAGAAGCTGAAGTCATTTATTTGACAAGAGATCAAAATTGTCTTAAGTGTTATACTTAGTGACCGGCCAAATGAATTTGGCAATATTGCTGTTCTGTTTTCCAATGAAATTTAAGCTTGTTAAATAAAAGTGTGAATGACTGATTTCACTTATATCAATCAACATTATACAATATGGATAAAATGGAGTGTATCTGTTGCTTATTATATTAACAGAGTAAAATGGATCCAGAGGAGTTTTGGGGGTTTTGTGTTTGGTTTTTTTGGAGTTACTTATTGTCAGACTAATGTACTTCATCAGGCCTACCAACAACAATTCTGGGCCTCAGAGCAGAACGGTCAATAGCCCCTTCCTACCCTCCCCCCTGAAAGGGGTGGTTGAGGTCCAAGTGGGTTTCCACTGGAAGTTTTTACTTATTTTTTTTTATGTGCCATGTACATTCCCAGATGATTGAGAAGGTGGCTTTTGCTACTTAGCTTCCTGTTGTACTTCCCCAGGTGATTACTGAAGAACCTGGGAAGCTGAGCAGCAGATGCTCCCTCCTCAGCTGCCTGGGAACCTGGATGGTCCATGACAAATAAGCCTAGCTCAGCGGGAGGGTAGAGAGAGCAAACGGCAGAGGCCTTGTGGGAGAGCTGGGATGTAGAAGAATATGCAACAACTCCATTCATAGTTAACTCATCACTAAGAGTTTGCAGATGTCACAAAAGTTGGGGGAGTAATGCATAATAAAGAGGACAGGTCACCAATTCAGATATATGTGAGTATCATGGAAACTGGGCACACGCAAACAGTATGCATTTTAATGTAGCTAAATGTAAGTATATACATCTAGGAACAAAGAATATAAGCTATATTTACAGGATGGGGGACTCTATCCTGGAAAGCAGAGACTTTGAAAAAGATTAGGACGCACGGTGTAGTCAGCATTCTACGTTTCTGTTTAACAAACAGGGTAGGTCCCCCACAGGGAATTTGGAGGGCCAAATGAAGCCCTTGGCCAAATTCTCCTTGAGGTAATTCCATTAGATCTTGAACTCATGTTCTAATATGGATGTTGCTGGAATACTGTGTACAGTTCTGAGGCCCACAGTTCTAGAAGAATGTTGCTCAATTGGCAAGAGTTCAGAGAAGAGCCATGAGAATGCTTAAAAGATTAAAAAGAGAAGGTAAACAAAGTTTCAGAGGGGTAGCCATGTTAGTCTAGTTCAGCAAAACTGATGAGGAGTCATAGCACTTTTAAAGACTAACAAATCTATTTATCACATTCGCTTTTGTGGGTAGTATCCCACTTCCTCAGAGGCATGAAATGGAGGTTACAGTATGAAAGAGAATGTATAAATGCAGAGAAGGGTAAATCATAAGGTCAGTTCAGAACTTTTTTCAACAAACCAAGTATGTTGTTCAGACTCAGTGTGGAATAACAAATCAGACAGTAGGAAGGTTGGCTGTGTTCAGACGACAGTTTTATTTCGAAACAACACCAGTTGTCTTGAAATAAAGATTCTTATGTCCACATGACATACTGTTATTTCAAAACAACAGGACCCATTGTTTCAAAATAACAGCCATTATTCCGAAACAGTAAAACCTAGCAGGTAATCGAAATAGCCATTGTTTCGAAATGGTTCTTTTGAAACAATGGTGTTTGGGCACGTTGTTTCGAAACACCACCATTGTTTCAAAACAACTGTTTCGAAACAACATGCCAGAGCGGCCTTAATTCAAAATAACCATTTCGAAATAACAGCCATTTCGATAACAGGCTTTCCCTTAATTCGAATTCGAATTTTCTTAATTCGAATTAACTTTTATTTCGAAATAAGGACTTTGTTTCAAAATAACTCATTTTGAAATAACTTATTTTGAAATAACAGTTTGCGTGTGAACATAGCTTAGGAAGGTTGAAAGAGGGGGAAAAATCACCTTTTCTAATGATTGAACCAATTCAAATCTCTATTCAGTCCCATGCTAATAGTGTTAAATTTGCATATGAATTCTAACTTTTCAGTTTTCCTTTGAAGCTTTGAGTTGAAGTTTTCCTGTTGAAGAACTGTAACTGTCTTGTCTTTCACAGAATGTTCACGGAGGTTAATGAGTTCCCTTATTGCTTTTTGAATGTAGCCATTCTTATATCTGATTTGGGTCCATTAATTCTTTTGGCAGAAACAGTCCAGTTTAGCCAATGTATGAAGTGGTGAGGAGGGGGGCATTTCTGGTCCATGATTGCATATATCACATTGGTGGATGAGCAGATGAATGAGCCTTTAATGGAGTAGCTGGTTGGATTAGGTCCTATGATGGTGTCATTTGAGCAGATATATGGGCAGCAGAGTTGACAACAGGGTTTGTTGCAGGGATACATGCCAGCCTCCATGTTTCTGTTGCATTGTGTATAGCTGATGGTGAATATCTGCTTAAGGTTGTGGGGCCGTCTGTAAGTGAGAAGAGGCCTACCTCCGAAAGTAGGTAAAATAATTGTTTATTGGACCAACTTCTGTTGGTAGAAGGCACAAATACTGGAAGTGCACAGTTTTCTTCAGATCTGGGGAAAGAAATCAGAGCATCTGAGGCAAGCAGAAGTTGACAAGTTCCTAAGCAATAGTCATGTCAGACTAGTTCAGCAAACCGAACAAGGATTTTTGTGGCACTTTTAAAGACTAACAAATTTATTTATTGCATGAGCTTTCATGGAAGAAAATCCCGCTTCATCAGATGCTTCAAGACGGAGAAGTTACAGAATAAGAGAAAATAAATTCAGGGAAGCATAAGTCATAGGATCAGGTCAGACTGTTACAGAAAATCAAAGCAGTTAAATTCAGACAGTGCAGAACAGCATATTAGAAGGAGAGGAAATAGAAAGAAGACAAGGAAAAAGCAAAATCACCTTTTGTAATAAGAAAGCCAAGAAATAGTCCCATTTAAGCTCAAAGCAACAGTGTGAAATTTGAATATGAATTCCAACTCCTCAGTGTCTCTTTGAAACTTTGATTTGTAATCAATTTGCTTAATTACAGTAATTAACATATCTTTCATGGAGTAAGCAGGGACATTGAAATGTTCCCCTACTGGTTTTTGAATGTTATTTCTGATGTCAGATTTGCATCCATTTATTCTTTTGCTCAGAGACTGTCTTGTTTGTCCAAGGTATAAGGCAGAGGGTCATTGCTGGCACATAATGGCATATATAACATTGGTAGATGGGCAAGTGAATGAGCCCTTGATGACATAATTAGTTTGAATAGGTCCTATGATATTGTCATTTGTGCAGATATGGGCACATTTGTGGGCAAAGTTGGTAACGTAGTTTGTTTGCAGTGATATATGCCTGCCTTAATGGTTCTGCTTGGATTGTAGTTGCTGGTGGGTATCTGCTTAAGGTTGGAGGGCTGAGTCCCAAGGCCTGAGAGAATGAGAAATCATCTTGTAGAATAGACGGTAGGTCCTTGATGATGAAGTTAAGACAGATAGTTATATATAAGGGTAATGTAGGAAGTCATTTAAGATGAAGTGAGAAATAAGAGTTAGATTGTTATGTGAAAGGGGTTTGAAGTGGGTCATTAAGGGTTAGCAGGCAAGTGTGTGTTACAGATTGTTGTAATGAACCATGAGAGTGTCCCCAGTTAAATTCATGAATTATAATTCCTAGACTCACCTTTTGATGGTTTTGTGCAGGTTTCCTTTGAGGATGAATATTGAAAGATCAAATAAAGGACGATCACTTTGTAAAAAGTATTTGCCAAATGGTGAGATGGTGGTTTTGTCTTTTATCCTTTTTCTCTGAGAGTTCATTGGAGGATAAGAAAACATGCTGGATAGTGATAGACCTAAGGAACTCACTCTATTTAGTTTACTACACAGAAGATTAAGGGGTAACTTGATTAGCGTCTATAAGTATCTACACAGAGAACAAATATTTAGTAATGGGATCCCAAGTCTAGCAGAAAAAATTATCAGGATTCAATGGCAGGGAGTTAAAGCTGGACACATTCATGCTGGGTATAAGCTGTACATTTTTAACAGTGAGAGCAATTAACCATTGGAAAAATTTATTGAGTTGTGGTAGACTGTCCATCACTTAAAATTTTTAAACCAAGACCAGGTCTTTTTCTAAAAGATTTGCTCTGGAAATTATTCTGGGGAAGTTTTGTGGCTTGTGTAATACAAGATATCAGATTAGATGATCACAATGGTCCCTTCTGACTTTAGAATCTATGACTATTGGAGTAAAATACCTTGATTATTTGAAACTATTTCTTTAGAAATCCTCATTGCTTTATTCTATAGGGGATTTTTTTTTAATTCATTCCAATACCTAAAAAAAAGTTACTTCTGAAAGCTCCTTTTGTAGTTCTTGCTTCTAAAAGCTGGAAGTTTCTTTCTCTTAATGGAAGTGGTTACTAGCACTCTACATTTTCAAACTACTGTGTAACTATTCATCAAATTTTCATAACATCACTGTGATTTCAGTAGATGAGAAAAACAGGCAATGAAGTTAAAGTCTGAGACAAAGATTATCGAAAAGCTAAGGGGAGCTTTAAAGTGCTTAGTTCTTTTGAAATTCAAGGAACTTTTTAGGTTCTTAAAATAAGGATTTAAACAACCATCTTTAAAAATCTTGAGAGACGTTTTCAGAGTGTCCACTAATTTTGGGTGACCAATATGATAGCGAGATGTCTCAGGCTTGGTCCAAATACATCCCAAATTCCTTTCACTTTGTGAGCTTGAGAAAGCCACTAATAGCCAGATTTTTGAAGATTAATGGTTATTCTAAAATTAAAATTCACAGCAGCACAGCTTTGTCAGTATAGCTGGGCTGCTTTAAGAGTGATTGTTTAGCTCCATGATGTTGATGGGAGACAATTCTCCTGCTGACATCATAAAACTAGTTAAATGAGTAACAGTACTATGTTGGTGGAAGAGTGTCTCCTGTCCACATTGTGTATCCATACAAGCACTTACACTGTCCAAATTTGTCACTCAGTGGTATGTTTTTTCACATCCCTGAACAATAAAGGTTTTGCTGGCATAAGTGCTAGTGTAGACATGGATTAAAAGACTCCTGTTGGGGTTTTGGTTCTTAGGCACTTTAGAAAATATCATCATTCTCCTGTGTGCATCATTAGATGCCTAAATACCTCTTAACAATCTGGCTGTTGTCAGCAGACCCAATATTAAAGGTCAGAAATTCTTGACTCATAGCCCTGAGATCAATTCACTAGTTTTAATGGTTTGAGTTAAAATTATTATTTTAAAAATTGCTTAAAATATGTGCTGTATGCATAAGAATATTACTATTATGTATAATTTGTTTCCCTTCCATGTGTGATATACTGTTCTTTGTCTAAAAAATATTTACTTTGTTCCTGGTGTAATATTGACAAAGCATGTTGGAGTGTTCTGTGTTCTTTGGTTCTGGACTTGACTTTTCAGGGCATTTCTACATAGGGGTGTTCAAGAAAGCTAAGAGAAATCAACTAACAGTGCAAAGTCACTGTGCATAAGTTAAAGCATGCTAAGTTTTTAGTCAAAAAATAGATTTTCTGCAAATCAAATTTTTACAAAGAATTGTTTGACAAAAATATTCAGGTTTTCATAGAAAAAACAAAAATGAAGAGGTCTTTTAAAATAAAACCTGATTTTATTCAATAGAAAATTTGACAGAAGAGACTTTTGTTTTCATCATTTTTTTTCATGGAGGGGGGAGAAATCCCAACCAGCTCGATCTCTGATTTTAATGGGAAGGATGTTATATTGACACATGCTAGTCTCAGGACATTGCTTGTATTAAGACATTTATAATAACTTTGTGTGAGTTCTCCATTCTTACTGTAGCCCATTTACTCTGAGGAAAAGGTCTGGAATGGTCTAAAGGTACTTGTAAAATCTATCTATATCTATATACAGATAACTGGATAGCATCATGAGTGGGTAGCATAGTGGTTAAGAGCACTGTAGTGATTAAGAGCGATGCCCTTTGATACAGGAGACCAGGGTTCAAATCCTGGTGGGTACCTGTCTAGCTTCCCAGTAGGGGTCCCTGGTCAAAAGACCCCCTAATGCCTCACTTGCCTACCTCAAATATGAGAGTGACATGAACTAGGAGAGTCATTCTGGCTCGGAAGTTGCCCATATTAACAAGGTCTGCGCCAGATGTTGGGGAACCAGGACAATCTGATGATGTGGGCTACTGGAACAAACCATGGATGGATGAGACAGGAGAACCTGAAATTGATGGAATGCTACTACAACAGTAGACCTAATGAGAGGGGATATGTGAAATGTATGAGGGAACTATGGATGGACAAAAGACCTACATCCACACTAACTGAGAAACAGCTAGTTACCCAACACTTCAACATAGTAAAGAGGAAGCTGCTTTCACAACTGGAGATAGACCAACTCCACATTACATCCCAGACTCAAGAAGAACACCCTGAAGAACAACTAGAGGTGCAGCCAACACCTGAAGCTGGAACTTCACTGCCACCCCCTCCATTACAGAGCATAGCAGCTGATATGAGGCATAAGATCATGGGTAAACTAGCTACAGTCAACCCTTGAGACTGATTACCAAGGCTCGTTGGAGAAGTACCCTCAGATAGTATGCTAGAAGATGCCAATAGAGCCCTAATGACAATTCCTATTACCACCATCACTGAAACCAATGAACTGGTATACACTACAGCCTCTGTAATCCTGGAGATGCTTAGCTACACGATCAAAAAGAACAGCAGTACATAACCCCCCTGGAAAATGAGGTTGGAGGATAAGATCAAGGCAACCCGGAGAGAAATGAGTCAGCTGGTGGAACTACAGAAGGGTGTAGAGATTAAGGATAAGACTCGGCTACTGAAAAAATACAAGGGCCTGACTCCATCTGAAGCCCTAGAGACTGCTAAACAAAGGCTCATGGCGCTGGCTACCAGGCTAAGGAGAGACCCTAGAGAAGCAGAGGCCAAAAAGATAAATGCCCTGTTCCCCAAAGAACCCTCCAAGGTGTACTCCCAACTGCAGTGCAACAACACAATAACAGCATAACCACCAACAGCAGAAACTGAACAGTACTGGAAGAACATATGGGAGAAAGAGAAGATTCATACACCAGTGCAAAGTGGCTGCAGGACCTGAGAACAGACCACAGCAATCTCCCAGAACAGGAACCAGTCACCATCACAGTAGCAGACATCCAACAGCGGGTCAAGAACATGAAGAGCTGGACAGCACCTGGACCGGACATGATCCACACCTACTGGCTAAAGAAACTAACAGCAGTGCATGAACGCCTAGCCGCACAGATGAACCAGCTGCTAGCAGCAGGCTCCCACCCAGACTGGCTAACACAAGGAAGGACAGTGCTGATCATGAAAGACCCCCACAAGAGAACAGCACCATCCAACTACTGGCCAATAACCTGCCTCCCCCCAACATGAAAAGTCCTATCAGGCATCATAGCTGCCAAGCTACAGGACCACACGGGCCAGTACCTGAGCGCAGCTCAGAAGGGCATTGGGAACAACACGAGAGGCTCAAAATACCAGCTCCTCATAGATAGAGCAGTCGCCCAAGACTCATCTAGACAGACCAATCTGAGCACAGCCTGGATTGACTAAAGGAAAGCCTACAACTCAATGCCACACACATGGATCTGTGAACGTCTGGCACTATACAAAGTCAACAGGACACTAAGGACCTTCCTCAAGAACTCAATGGGACTGTGGAAGACAACACTGGAAGTCAACTCAAGACAGCTTGCACAAGTGGCCATCAAGTGCAGCATATACCAAGGTGATGTGCTGTCCCCGCTGCTGTTCTGCATTGGCTTGAACCCCCTCAGCCAGATAATCACAAGGACTGGATACAGATACAAGTTCAAGACTGGAACTACCATTAGCCACCTCCTCTACATGGATGACATCAAGCTGTATGCTAAGAATGAATGAGACATCTACTCGCTAATCCACCTGACACAGATCTACAGTGAGGATATTGGGATGTCATTTGGACTGGAGAAGTGTGGCCGGATGGTAGTAAAGAGAGAGAATGTAGTCAAGACTGATGGGGTGGAACTACCAGCAGGCCACATAGCAGACATACAGACCAGCTACAAGTACCTTGCCATCACACAGTCGCATGGGAACCACGATGAGGAGGCAAGGAAGACAGCAACATCCAAGTACCACCAAAGGATAAGACAGGTCCTGAAGAGCCAGCTTAATGGGAAGAACAAGATCCACGCCATCAACAGGTACGCCCTGCCAGTCATCAGATACCCTGCCGGTATAGTGAGCTGGCCAAAGAAGGACATGGAGGCTGCCGATGTGAAGACCCGGAAGCTCCTCACAATGTACAGAGGTTTCCACCCCAAATCCAACACCCAGAGACGGTACACCAGCCGGAAAGAAGGCATGAAGGTTTAGTGAGTGTCAAAGCCACTGTCCTGGATGAAACCCAGAGCATCCAGGAGTACATCAGTAAGATGGTACCCAAAGATGAGCTGCTGAGAGAATGCCTGAGGCAGCAGCAAACATGGGAGGAAGATCAAGCAGACGAAGTGCCATGGCAAGACAAGACCCTGCATGGGATGTACCATCGACAGATAGCTGAGGTGGCTGACATTGGGAAATCCTACCAGTGGCTGGAAAGGGCTGGACTAAAAGACAGCACTGAGGCACTGATCATAGCAGCACAAGAACAGGCACTGAGCACCAGGTCCATTGAAGCAGGGGTCCACCACACAAGACAGGACCCAAGGTGCAGACTGTGCAGAGAAGCCTCAGAGACAGTCGAACACATAGTGGCAGGATGTAAGATGCAGGCGGGAACAGCATACACTTAACGACACAACCAAGTAGCTGGCATTGTGTACAGGAACATCTGCACAGGGTATGGGCTAGACCCTCCCAAGACCAGATGGGAGATTCCACAGAGGGTCGTGGAGAATAACAGGGCTAAGATTCTGTGGGACTTCCAGATCCAGACGGACAGGCAGGTACTGGCCAATCAACCAGACATCGTGGTAATAGACAATGACCAGAAGACAGTGGTGGTGATAGATCTAGCAGTGCCAAGTGACAGCAACATCAGGAAGAAGGAGTATGAGAAGCTGAAAGAGGAACTAGAGCGGATGTGGAAAGTAAAGGCCAAAGTGGTCCCAGTGATGGTAGGAGCACTCGGGTCGGTGACTCCTAAGCTGGGAGAGTGGCTCCAACAGATCCCAGGAACAACATCAGAGCTCTCTGTCCAGAAGAGTGCAGTGCTCGGAACAGCTAAGATACTGCGCCGAACCCTCAAACTCCCAGGCCTCTGGTAGAGGACCCGAGCTTGAGGAAGACACATACCACCCATTGGGGTGAGAAGGGAATTTTTTATAAAGGATCCTTGGAAATCTCTGGTGTATGGGTCTGGCTGAACATATCATGCAGCTCTTCAGATTCCAGGCAGCTCTGATGGCCACTGAGCAGTCCGGGAATATTACTGTACTGTAAGTTATGCCCTCAGGGCTGTTTATGTTACATTGGAGACCTCTTTGGCCTCTGGAACAGCCCAGGAGGTTGGGGGTGCAATAGTGACTTAGAGCCTCTACAGTGCTTCACATCTCTTGGGCTATTTGTATTTTGCTGAGTTTCCTAGAGGTGCAGCACAGACTTTTACCCACTGAATTTTTCCAATAAACATGTAAACAGTAATCTTTGTTACCAAGAAAATTGCATAGTACTTTTTATGTTAAATATTATTAGGTGTCTTTTCTGGCCAGGAAAGGGTTAAGAGGGCCCTTAGAGAGGCTGCATAAGAAGTAGCCAATAGGAAGGAGCTATGTGGCACCCAGGGCCGTCCCTAGGGGGGAGCGGGGCCTAGGGCGAATCAGTTTGTGCGGGGCCCCCCCATTTTAAACTTTGCAGTGCAATGTTCCTTCTAAGCAAGTGGTTCCCAACCTGTGGTCTGGGGACCCCCAGAGGTCCACAGTCACTTTGCAGGGGATCTGCGGAGCCTCTCCCTACCAGGGGCCGGAATCCAGCTACAGGATGCTCCCTGCCAGGGCTGTCTTTCCCCTTCTGTGGCTGTCTCCTGGCAGTGGGATGGAGCCACTGAAGATTAGAACAGATTGAATAGTTGGTTTTTACTTTAATATTTTTTGGCACAATAGCAGTTTTGTTCGTTGTTCTTCAAGGCATCACTTTTTGCTTCTTGCAAAAATTTGAATAACTTCTAGATGTTTGTGAAAATGTTTACAAAGCCCAAAAGTCTTTCACTTCTCTCTATGATTAAATCATCCATTCATGGTGCAGCGGCAACACCACATGCCTCAAGTGGCCAACACAAAAGAGAAATAATGAAGAGGGATTTGTTGAAACAAGGTTCTCAAACACCCCATAGTCTAAAAATTCTTTAAGGTTATTTAGCAAATATGTATTGTAAATATATTCAGATCTTCTTTGACTCAGCTTGCAAATCATTTGCCAGCTAAAATGATGGCAAGTTTCTCAAATGCACCTTGTATTGAGTAGCTCTGTTTTTGTGGAATATTGTGCCTGACCCAAAGCCAATGAATTTGATGAAAAGACTAACATTCACTCCAGTGGGCTCTAGATCAGACCTGTAATGTGTAACAAATACACTGACCAACTCTAAGTAGGGTACTGACCCAACTCCACTTTCTCCATTTTTGAAATTTGGTCAAATATGCTGTATGCAGCCAAATTCTTTGGAAATAGTTCCTTAAGAGCTTCCTCTGATTATTTGTTAGAGAACATTACCTCTTTCTGGTTGAGTTGCTGCGTCTTGCAGTACTTAAATATTGGAGTTATTTATTGCTAACCTGATAGATAAATGCCAGCATCTGCTCCCTGCTAAGAACTGTCAGTCTTCTCTCCATTATACAAGAAGTTCCCTTGCACTTTTGCTAGGGCTTTAGTCCTATGCTGAAACGGGGGTTATAATCTGATATAGGTGTTGGAAAGAAGTATTAGAACTTAATTAGGCTTTGGCCCACCTTACTCTTCTTGCAGTCTTGTCTCTGTGACAGGTGTCTTTCTCCACTTCCCCTGAAACTTTCGCTCCCTACTCACCGTGTTTACTTATTTGTGTTCACAAATGCATGTTTTATGCATAAACATTCTTTTTGAAATAGCAAGTAGCTTGTGGCATTATAAAATTCTATCCACTCTATTATCAGTATGGAAGAATTGACTATAGAAGAAATAATTGTGTAACATTTGATAGAAATTATCTGGAATTTGAGTATCAAGATCCCTCCTATATGTTATGCTTCTCCTATGAAATCATTTGTCACTCTATGACCAATCATACTCTACTCGGAAGTTTCAACACACAGCGATTGCTGCCATTCTCTTCCTACTTCAGTACTTGCCATCTTTTGGCCCAGGGTGGTACTCAGTAATGAGGAGAGGTTGGCTAAGTTTCATGTAGGCCAAAGGGAGAAGAATTCATGGTCCCATTGATGGTGGTCCTCAGAGTCCTGCTTGTTTTCCTTTACCACAGAACCATCCATCATCTCTATCTTGAGTGCATAGATTTTAAAAAATAAAATCCTGTGGACATGAGACTTGAATTCATAGATTCTGAGGCCACAAAGGACCACTGTGGTCATCTAATCTTCTCTTCTGTATAATACAGACCATAGAATTTCCCCCCCCCAAAAATCCCTAGACAGATTTTTGGAGAAGATAAATTTCATTCTGATTTAAAAAATTCAGGAAAACTGGTGAGGAGAATTGACCATTACCCTTGGGAACATAGAGACAGCACTTATTACATCAGCACTATTATCAACTGAATTTGTAGTATAATAGAAAAAAGATGTCAGGTTAGGTTGGCAGGGTCTCTATTTTTCACAAACCCACACTGATTGACATTGTATTACTTTCTTTTAATTCTTTATTAATCAAGTTCTGTATTACCCACTCCATTCTCTTGACCAGAATCAATGTCAGGCTGACTAGCCAATGACTAGTTCCAAAGGGGCAGGCTGCTGCTTTGGAACTTGGTAAGATGCATGGCACTAACTACAGCTGTTCAAAGTGGAAATCCATCAATTTACAGAAACAACTCACACACATTCAGACAGACGTCATCTTCCTTTCAAAATGCAAACAATTAGACATTATACTTAATGGATTGAAGGTAAAAAATCCTTTACAATCAACATGTTACATGGACTACAATGAGAGATTATGCTATACTCTCACAGAAACTTAGAAACCACCTGATCAGCACCCTATATGGCAAACACAAGAAAATTAAACATGAACTCTGAAAACTGGATTCCCTCATACAAAACTAACCTACAACACATTCTTCTACATGGCTGGACTTCACAACAAAGAGAAAATCCATCTACAACACACACTTTACTTTCCTGCAGAAGAGAAAAGACACCAAACTGTATAAACTACTATACGCCATCAAAGACAACAAGAGTGACACCTCAAACCCAGCCAACATCAGTGTTAATCTCGTAAGCTATGCACTTATACCAGCAGAGGAATCTGTGCTATCTGGGGACCTTTCTTCTGACCCACAACCCTCACACATAAGATAAAATTCTGTGGTGACCTGGAAGCCTACTTTCACATTCTAAGACTCAAAGAATATTTCCATAACACCACCGATAAACACAGTGACGCACAGGTACCTTTCTCCCAACACTGCAAGAATTAATATTCTGCGTGGATTCCATCAAAGGGTCAGAGCAAGAGACTAGACTTCTACATTGATTGTTTCTGCCACCATGCCAAGTCTGAAATCATAGACAAACAACATCGCTTACATCATAACCTCAGCCATGCAGCACGCAATGCCATCCACAGCCTCAGAAACAACTCTGACATTATTATTAAGGAGGCTGACAAAGGAGGTAAAAAAACAAGGAGTCATGTGGCACTTTAAGTCTAACAGATTTATTTTTCGCATGAGCTTTTGTGGGAGAAAATCCCACCTCATGCGAAAAATAAATCTTTTAGTCTTAAAGTGCCACACAACTCCTTGTTTTGTTTTGCTGGACTAGACTAACATGGCTATCCCTTTGGAAATTGACAAAGGAGATGCAGTCATCATCATAAATACATTGGATTATGGTCAGGAGGCTTATAAACAACTCTCCTACACAACATTCTACAAATCACTCTCCTCTGACCCCACTGAAGAATACCAAAAGGAATTACTACACTTACTCAAGAAACCCCCTAAGACATCATAGGAACAAATTAAGACAGATACACCACCAGAACTCCAACCAGGGATATTCTATCTACTACCTAAAATCCAAAAAAAGGGAAACCCTGGATGCCCCATCATCTCAGGCATCGGCACTCTTACTGCAGGCTTATTTGACTATGTGGACTCCCTCCTCAGACCCTATGCCAGTGGTTCCCAACCTTTTCTCTCCTGTGGCACACTTTGATACCTTCAAATTTTTTGAGGTACACCACCATTAAAAACTCATGAATATTCAAACTAGCTCAAAATAACATGAATGTCTATGAACCATGGCACAGTGGTTCAGAAATGCTGCTTTGTGGGGTAGCAGAGGTAGCAGAGCAGGGATGGCAAGACAGGGGAGGTCCGGAGTTATTTGCAGTGGCAGGAGTGAGTGTGGGCAGCAGAGCAGAGCAGGGCAGGAGCAGGGCCGGTGCAACCCAGTAAGCCTGGTAAGCATTGCAGGGGGGCGCAGGCACCTGCTCTGCTTGCAGGGGGGGGGCACCAGAAATGGTAGCACCATTCCTGGGCAGGGGTCGCCAAAGAGGACAAGGGCAGCTATGTGGGGAACAGCACAAGGGTGCCGAGAGAGGAAGGGAGAACAGGAGTGGCTTGGGGGGGGGCGGTGGGGGGAACCTGGGGAGTGGGAAGGTAGGGCAGGGGAGCACAGCACAGCACCCACTTCCCCCTTTCTCCACAGTGGCTCCCTGCCACCCAGGGCAAATCCTCACCGCACTGCTGCCTGTGATGGACCCTCCCATCACTGCAGAGGCCAGAACTATCCCTCCAGCCCCCAGCTCACCCCCCCAGCTACACACACCCCCAACCAAACAGCCAACTCGCAACCTCAGCTACACACTCTCTGCTACACATCTACTCCCACCCACCTCTGCCACACACATACCCCCTGCCCCCCACAACCCCCAGCAGCCCCACTCAAAACCCTTACTTTGGCTGTTTGCAAGCTGGCTGACAGGCTGGGAGCTGCTTCCCTGCCACAAACTACTTTGTGGGGCCCCCTAAAGGGCTCACTATTGGCCCCCACCACTACCCTCCCTGTGGCCCCAGTCTCCCCCCTACAGCCCTAACTACCCCATATGACCCCCCCATGACTCCTTTTTTGTTTTGCTGAACTGAACTAACATGACTATCCCTTTGGAAGTTGTAAATTATTCTTGGGTATCTTCCCATCATGAAACTTGTAAGTTGATCATCTTTTACTTAACATAAATGAACTAATGCTGAACTACAAAGTTAAAATAAACATTTAAAAAAAATTTAAGTATGAGCATTAATTAATAAATAAAAAGTGGTAACATTAATGATGGCTCAAAAATAACATACCACATTTAAAATTTTGGCAGTCAAATCTTACAAATTTTTCATAAAGGCTTGGGTTTATGTGCATTAGACATTTAATACCAATAATTATAATAAATAAAAAAGTGAAAGGAAAATTTCTAGTGTATAGCTATAAATGAAAAACACCAAATTTCAGTGAAATTTTCTGAAGTACTCAAGTTTATAAGACTCTTGCCTCCTCAAAAATATTAAATAGCAAGTACAGAAGAAGCCAAAAAATTACTTACAAAAAAAAAGATACAGCGCAGACATCACACACAGCTGCAATGATTACCTAAGAGGGCAGTACTGTATTTATATGTAGCAGCCTATATGGACCTACCTGGTAAACTGATCTAATCAAAGCCAAACTAAAAATTGTCACAAAGTCAAAGGAAAAGGCAAAAGAACAGGTAAAAAAGAAAAGGAAAAGGCAATATTTCACAAAATTAAAAATATGGCAGAACAAATGGCCATACTGAGGAATTAAAAGCTGAGCCCAAGGGAAAAGTTCCTGCTATTATGCTGTCTGTTGCCTGCTCCTGCTTTTTTAGCCTGTTAGTGTGAAGGTGATGGGCAGATAATGGTGAAATCTGCAATTCAGACGAAGCAGAGATACTAATCATAGTTTGCCTTGATGAGCCAAGAGTGAAAAGTGCTTAGGCTTCCAGCCCTACTAGCTCTGCTAGATGGGAACAATTTCTATATTTTTCTATATTTTCATTTCTGTCCACCAAATTGAGGACGGGGCCCCTGATTGCTTGGGGCCCTAGGCGGCTGCCTGCTTCACCTACCCCAAAAGCCGTCACTGCGTTTTGCCAGCCCTGCACAGCCCACGTGGCTGGGCTGAGCAGGGAGGGAGCTCTAGCTCTAGTTCTCTCAGATTTTCATGGCACACTTTGGATGTTGCCATGGCACACTGCCCTATGCTATCAACATCCCTAGCTATCTTTGAGATACCACAGACTTCCTCAGGAAAATCCAGTCCATTGATGAGCTTCCAGAAAACATCATTCTGGCCACTATGGACATAGAAGCTCTTTATATCAACAACCCACACAATGATGGATTACAAGCTATTAGAAGAACCATCCGAGATGATGCCACAGCACAGCTTGTGACTGAAATTTGTGACTTTGTGCTCATCCACAACCATTTCAGATTTGAGGATAATTTATACTTTCAAGTCATTGGCACTGCTATGGGCACCTGCATGGCCCCACAATATGCCAATATCTTTATGGGCAACTTAGAACAACATTTCCTCAAGTGTCATCCCAAAGCACCTCTTCTCTACCTATGCTACATTGATGACATCTTCATCATCTGGACCCATAGCAGGGGTGCTCTTGAAGATTTCCACAGATTTCAACAATTTCCACTCCACAGTCAAACTCAGCCTGGAACACTCCACATAGGCTATCCACTTTCTGGACACTACTGTACAAATTAGGGATGGACACCACCACCCTATACCGAAAACCTACTGCTAGGTATAGTTACCTACATCCCTTGAACTTCCATCCAAAACACATCACATGACCTATTGCCTACAGCCAAACCCTAAGATATAACCACATTTGCTCTGACCCCTCAGAGAGAGACAGACATCTTAAGGATCTCTGTCAAGCATTCTTAAAACTACAGCATCCACCTGGTGAAGTAAGAAAACAAATTGACATAGCCAGACTGGTACCCTGAAGTCATCTACTGCAGGAGAGGACCAAAAAAAGAAAACAATGGAATGCCACTAGTTACCACATGCAACCCTCAAGTCAGACCTCTGCAACAGATTATTAAGGACCTACAGCCTATCCTAAAAGATGATCCTTCACTCTCTCTCAAACCTTGGGAGACAGACATCTCCTCGCCTATAGACAGCCACCTACCCGTAAACAGATACTCACTAGCAACTACAGACCTAAGAACAGAAACATTAGAGCAGGCACACACCCCTGCAACAAACCACGTTGCCAACTTTGGCCACATATCTGCACAAAAGACACCATCATAGGTCCTAATCAAGCCAGCTACTCCATCAAAGGCTCAGTCACTTGCTCATCTACTAATGTGATCTATGCCATCTTGTGCCAGAAATGCCCCAACACCTTATACATTGGACAAACAGGATGATCCCTGCGCAAAAAAATAAATGAACACAAAACTGACATCAGAAGCACAAAACAGAAAAACCAGTTGCTGAATACTTCCATTTTTCTAACCACTCTATATATGATTTGTTAATGACCGTACTCAGGGACATCAAGACTTCAAAGAAAAACAGTTGAAGTAGAATTAATATGCAAATTAGATTGTGTGAAAGGACGAGTAAATCATGACTATGGCTTCTTTTCCCATTACAACAGGTAATTTGACTTTACCCTTCCCAGGGTTTGAACCTTAACAACTGTTCTGATTTGCTGTACTGTATGACCTGGTCCCATGTTTGTCACTCCCTTGCATTAATTTCTTTTCATTCTGTTAGTTCCTTCATCTTCAAAGCATCTGATGAAGTGGGATTTTCTCCCACGAACGCTCATGCAAAAAATAAATCTGTTAGTCATTAAGTGCCAGAGGACACCTTGGGTTTTTTTTTGGTTTTTTTTTTTTTTTTGCTGGCCAATGATTAGCTTGTTGTTCTGTTTATCTTCATTGAAAATTGGCATGCCACTAGCTTTCGTCCAGCCTTCTGGCACATCTACAATGCTCCAAGACTTATTGAAAATGAGCATTAGCAGTCCAAGAAGCTTGCCAGACAGTCCCTATAAAGCTTCTAGATGTAAAGTTATCTGGACCTGTTGATTTAAAGAATTTCTGACTTTAGTGGTTACTGTTTAACACCCTCCAGAGATACCAGTGGAATGCTTATCTTTATCATGATTTCATTTTTTCCTGAACCATTAAATAGAAGTATTTATCAAATGTGTCTCTCTTTTCTACAGTATTATTGAAAAGTCTACCATTTCCATCTAGTAATGGACCAACACTGTTGTCAGGATTCTTTTTGTTCCTAACGCTGACCATAGTTGTCTCCTTGTGTCCCTTTACTTTCCTTAACAATTTTCTACAACTCCTAATTTCTCATTTATATTCATTACTCTCAACTTCCCATTTCTTGAATTTAAATTTTTCATTAAGTTGCTTCTTTGCCAAAATGCAGAATCGTTTTTGTTTGTTTGTTTTTTGTTTTGTTTTTGTTTTGCCTGCATTCTCTCTCCTGTGGAATGGTGGCCACTTAATGAGATAGTAGTCCATTTGACCTCGTTGACAGCTGGCTGAGGTGTTAGCGAACCTTTTATCTCTGGGGAGCCTGTTTGTGCCTGCCTTAATTATATCCTTACACATAATGTTGCCAGACATATTTCAGCAAGACAATAATGATTAGCAAATCATCATATTTTTCAGATGATACCTTGCACCGTAGACTTTGTTCAAAATTCAACAGTCTCATAAAAGGATGAGGAGAGGAGCACAGCAAAAGAAGTAAGGAGTCCTGTGGCATTTGAAGACAAACAGATTTATTTATCAAATGTGGGCAAAGTAGGCAATGTGGTTTGTTGCAGGGGTGTGTGCCTGCTTTAATGTTTCTGTTTGCCCATGTATCTGCAGAAAAGACACCATCATAAGACCTAATCAAGCCAGCTATTCTATCAAGATCTCATTCACCTGATCCTCCACTAATGTGATTTATGCCATCATGTGCCAGAAATGCCTCCACACCTTATACATTGGACAAACAGGACAATCTCTGCACAAAAGAAAAAATGGGCACAAAACTGACATCAGAAATCACAACATGCAAAAACCGGTTGCTGAGCACTTCCATGTTCCTAATCACTCTGAGGACAACTTGTTAATGACTGTGCTCAAGAAAGTCAAGGGGACATCAAGACTTCAAAGAGAAACAGCTGAATTAGAACTGATATGCAGATTTGATTGTGCGAAAGCAGGATTAAATCCTGACTATGGCTTCTTTTCCCATTACAGCAGGGGGTGATTTGACTTCACCATCCTCTATGTGCTGTTTCCCAGTGTTTGAATCTTAACAACTGCTCTGAGTTGTTGTTACTGTATGAGGTGATCCCATGTCTTACACTCCCTTGCATTTATTTTCACCCCATTCTGTAAGTTCCCCCATATTCAAAGTGTCTGAAGTGGGATTTTCTCCCACAAAAGATCACGTGATAAATAAATTTGTTAGTCTTTGAGTGCCACAGGACTCTTGCTTCTTTTGCTGAACTAGACTAACAGGTTTGCCCCATTGGAACTTAGCCAGAGGGGTAGAGACTGTCCTAAATTGACACCAGTGAATACCACATTTTATGTTTATCAACAAGGACATTGACTCTTAAGCATTCAATATCATTTTCTTCCAAGTTATCAATGACTCAGAAGCAGGTCATGCCATTTTTTGCATAGAGTACCCCCCCATGCTCACTCAATCCTTCCTAAATACATTAACCATTGATTTTGATATTCTAGTTGTTTTAAGCCATCCTGCCTGATTTCAGAAATAACAACCAGATGGAATTGCTTATTTATGAACATAAATTCAAAGTCCTCTTGTTTGTTAGCCAGACTTCTAGCAAGGTGTATAGGCAGTTCAAGAATTTTTTTTTTGCGTACTTTGGTTCCTTGATTAATTTTGTTCTCACCATACTGATATTTTACAAACTGAGTGCTCATATTTTACTTTTTTACCCTCACCTTTTTCTGTTAGTTTAACCTCCTTGTAACCACTTTAGTTAGCTTGTCCTTAAGGAAACTGGCGTAAAGACCATCCAAACTATACAGACTCCTTTCCCCATAAAATGTGGACTAGTATTCCAGAAAATCAAAACCAAATCCTACGTCCCTTACCTAGTCAGTGGTTAACCTCCAAAATATTCTGCCTTCTGTCTTTCCTTTATTGGTGATACAGGATGCATATTGCATGAATATTCTTCAGCATTCTTGAGTTCCAGTTATATAATGTCAATTATTTTTCTGGCTCTGCTGATAACTTGAAGGATGCACAGGCACAGGAGCTCTGAATGTCATATAGCCCCATAGGATTCACAATATGGAGCCCAACACTCAGAGATGATCTTTCTTCAGGTATACTACTCCATCTAGGTGATATGTATAATGTATACACCTGGAACTGGTTTGTCATTTAAGTTAAAATAAAGATTTTTATTCTTATAAAACCTTAGAGTATTTTCATTTCAAAACTGAAAATCCACAGATGAAGACAAATTTATACTGTAATGAATATACAGTATGAGTCTCTTAACTTTAGAAATATGTGCTTGAATATTTTATTTCTGACCTATTTCAAACTGTTGTCTTGTATGAATTCTTAGCACATGTTTAACTCCATCATTACCCCTATTTCACCATGATTTATGGTTTTAACTCTCAAAATCTCCAAGACTGAAATATTAGAAGTTTTGCAGAGAGGGGCAGAGATGCATAGACCAAACTTAGTGGAAGGATTTGTGCAACACATAGTTGGCACTATCGAGTATTTAGCTCTAGCTGATGCTATCTGTCACTCACTTTTATAATCAGCAAACTTCACTCCATAACTTTAGAAAAAATAGACACAAGTAGTGACCCTCCTGAATGCTGGTATATTCATTTTATTCTCTACTCATCTTTGAAATGTTCAGGGTTTCTCAAACAGCTTGTGAAAAGTATATCTTCTTGATTCTTTAAAAAACAAAACAAAAAAACCCCCTTATGTTTAAACTCCTGAGTTCCTAGGAAGCTGAAGATGTTAATATGTGGCTCTGTCTGCTAACCTTGATAACTTATCCATCTCCAGTCGAAAGCTATCTTATCTCAATCATTTTCCGCCCTCCTCCCCGACTTTTAGCTTCTTGTTTCAGGGCAAGAAATCTTCAGCTTAAATGAATAGGTGATCACGTGTCCTGGGATTTGGATTTTATCCCTGGAGACCAAACTACAATTCATAATCTCTTGGGATGTATTTCCTCTTTAGACTGCATCTGATTTTTTCCCCCCCCCCACAGGAGTGTGTGACACAAAGCACATGTCTATTCAGACACTATTACAATAATCTCTCCACAAAATATGCCTTGTGTAGTATCATTTCAAATTATTAACTCTCTGGTCAATAATATAATAGTGGAATGCATGGAGCAATATTATATGTAAAGTTATGAATTCCCCTGTATGATGAAGATAGCACATGTTCAAACCCACATGCCATCACTAGACAAAAGTTATTGAATAGGTCTATCCTAAACAAAGGAGTGCGTGTTAACCTCAATATCAGCACACACAGGAGAGAAGAAAGCATAGCACCACATTCACCACCTAGCTCCATGTTGCCACCTTTACTGTTTCAATAAACTTTGTTCTGAGGGCGCATTCTGAAACAAACCCACTTCAAATGGCAGTTGAACCATAAAAGTGAGAGGGAAAAACACCCAAGCTGTATCCCTATTTCTTGCGCTCTCTCTCTCTCCTTTTTTTTTTCCCCCAAGAAGACACAGAAACCAGCTCTTTGATTGTGGGGTTGACCAAAACCTCAGAATTTGGTCAGAGATGTTGCTGGGAACCTGAGCTAGTGATTTTTCCTAGAAAAATGTCTAGCTTATTAAATTTCACTACTAGAAAGTGTTTTATCCAGCGGCGTCACTGGCGCTGGGCACCCCGGGGCACGTGCCCCGAAGCGCAGCGCCAGTGCCCTGGATCTCTAGCCCAGTCGGGCAGGAGATCTGGGGCCCGGCCAGTGCCGGCCGCAGTGGCCCTGTCCCCGGCCGTGGATCCGGGGCCCAGCCGCAGGTGGCCGTGGTGGCCCCTTCCCCGGCTGGGGACCCGGGGCCCGGCAGCCGCGGCGGCCCCGTCCCCAGCCAGGGATCTGGGGCCTGGCCTCCTGCGGCCTCTTCCGGCCCCGGCCCTGGCCGGGGATCTGGGGCCTGGCCGCTCACAGCCACGGTGGACAATCCCAGGCCCAGCCACGCACACTGGTGGCGGCCCCGATCCCAGCTGGGGATGTACAGCCTGGCTGCTTATGGCGGTGCGGTGGTGCCGGGCCTTGTCCCTGGTCAGGGGGCATGGCCTGGTGGCTGGGGGTGTGGCCGGTGGGCCGGGGGCAGGGCCTGGGCCCGTGCCCTGGGTCCCTCCCCCAGCCAGTGACACCCCTGGTTTTATTTTTATTTCTCTTGTAACCATTTCTGACTTCAATGACTTGTACTCACTTAAAATATATCTCTTTGTAGTAAATAAATTTTGTTTTTTTTTAATCTAAAATAATCCAGTGTTCAATTTAAACTGAACTGCTGAGTAACTTCAGTGAAAGTGGCAAAGTGTTGCATATTAATCCTTTATGGTGTCAATTGCTTTTTAATATCTGAATTGCCCAGGAGAGGGCTGGACACTACAGAACACATTTTGGGGAAAATTTCAAAATGGAGTGTGTAGAAATGACTCTGCTGGTAGCATCCAAGTCTTGTATTCAGCGTATGGTTGGTACATTGTTAATAAGCAGCTGGGGGTTACAGTTGCTGGACCATGACTGTAGCTATATACACACACACACTCAGGGTATAACCTGCATGCTGTTTGGTTGTCTGTGGGCAGCACAGATTGGGACCTGCAACAGCAATGCACTGTGAGGCAGCCAAGTTTGCAGGGCTGGTGATGAGACAGCCTTTCACTGGTCTGGATTTTACCCTGGAATGTGACAGAGAGGGGATAAATGGAATTAATATGAAGTTTTTTATTATGAGTTTTAGTTCTTTTAAAGGTTATGCTTGGTTTACCTCCATTTATTGGGTTGCTCTAAATGCAAAGTCTTAATTTATTTCTTCCTGTGCCTTTCCTGGCTGTCACCATTTAAATTAATTTAGCTTTACGTTATTTAAGACAGTGTAGTTAACTATGCAGTTGCACTTCAAGACAGAACAAAAAGTCAATACATATATAGCCCTTATCAATTTTATTGTACAACATCTGCATGAGGAAAACCTATTATGCAAGCAGAAATGTCCAGATACAAGGAGTGAAACTGCAACCAGGGGTTAAAGTAAGACAGAATGCACCAGAACACCATTCTGGGGCCCACTATTTTTAGGGGCTCAGCATTCTGGGGCCCCTAAAAATAGAACATGGAGCCAGAATGCTGCATTCCAGGGCCCACCATTGAAAAATAGCAGGACCTGGAATGCAGTGTTCCAGGTCCACTTTCTATTTTTAGGGGCCCAAACGGTGGACCCCTAAAAATAGAAGGCCCCCGACCAGCATTCCACTGTGTTCTGGTGGGCAGGGAGGGGGGTGGAGGCTAGGGGCGAGGGCTAGGGGCATTACTGGGGGCTCAAACCCCGCTCCAAACCCCTCCCTTTCCACTCCTCGCCTCCAACCTGGACCTGCAGCATCAGCCCCAGACGCAGTGCCTCCGGGACCTGGGGCCTATCAACCCCACCTCCCCAGCTGTGCTGCCAGTGAGAGTGGAGGTGGCTGGCTCATGCTGGGGAGTATTGAGGGCAGAGGGTGGGGCGCTGGCATGGGGAGGTGGGAGCTGGTGCCCAGGGGCCCCGTCAGCACTGGATGGGGGCCTACCAGTGCAGGAACACTCCGGGGTCCCCCAAATTATACTTTAACCCCTGACTGCAACCCTTGTGAAACAAACAAGGAGGCCTATGGCACTGTTAAAGACTAACAAATTTAGTTATCGCATGATCTTTCATGGGAGAAAATCCCACTTTGTCAGATGCCTTGAAGATGGGGGAACTTACAGAACGGGAGGAAAATAAATGCAGGGAAGTGTAAGTCATAGGATCAGGTCACACTGTAACAGCAAATCAAAACAGTTGTTCAGATTCAAACACCAGGGAACAGCATATAGAGGAAGATGTAAGTTCCCCATCTTCAAAGCATATGACAAAGTGGGATTTTCTCCCACAAAAGCTGTTGTGATAAATAAATTTGTTAGTCTTTAAAAGACCTACAGGACTCCTTGTTTGTTTTACTGAACTAGATTAACGCAGCTACCCTTTGGAGCATGCAAACCTTGTGGTAATTATGGTACAATCAGAAAGTACAAGAAACTGCAGACAAGGTTGTTTCTGTATAGTTTCATTCTTCTATGTTTGTATGATTTCCAGCCTGCATGATGACTAGTGGAACTGAAGTCAGAAAGCCTATAGTCCTTAGATAGAGTGTTATAGACTGGACACAAGGGTAACATGGAACATAAGCTCTTATGCTGGAAGCTATTCAGCTTCACAGAAAAAGCAATGAAAAGAGTTTACTATATTTCCACTTACACATTCATCTTCATTCTTTTACAAATGAAATTTTCCAGACGTTACAGGTCCAAAAAGTACTATAATAATTAGATACCATCAAAATGATTATGAAGCCTTCTGAGTGTTAACTGAAAAAATCTGACTTGTTTGAGATTCATTCATTATTAACATTCTGAAACTTTTTTAAGCAATGTTCCAAAGGGTCAGCTGTGCTAGTCTAATTAATAAAAAAAGAAAAGAAAAAGCGGGGAGTCCTGTGGCACTTAAAGACTTTAAGTGCTACAGGACTCCCCGCTTTTTTTTAAGCAGTATTCTATCATAAGGATCAAAACACTCAGCTTTATTAATACTGGACCAAATCCTTCAGTTTTTATTGACACAAAACTCCTATTGACTGGAATGGGAGTCTTCCCTATGGAAATGTAAAGGATTTGGCCAACAATATATTTTCAGTTTATAAATTCAAGATAATGGAGTTGGAAACACCACATTTTAGCCTTTTCAAATGCTGGCGGAAAACTGGCACAAAAAGCTTATTTGAATAAAGCCTCATTGGCTTTAATGTGACATTGAGAAAATGTTTTATTCTTGAATTCTTAATTTCTGTCTGAATCCATCACTAGCATTCTTTGAAATTAAAACTACAGGGAGTCAGTCTGTTTGGAAAGTCATTTAAGAACCTCAGCGCTTGCCATCAGTTAAAGTATTATGGTTGAAAAGAATTCTTTGACGATCAGATATCTCACTAATATAAGCAATAGATATTATGTGTGGGAAGGAAGCCTGTCTCTATTGATACTCTGATTTATTTAGCTTTTGATGCACAACTGAAAGGTAATGCAATTGTGTTGAAATAATTAAATGTTACAGTAGTAGTTAATGTATTCACTCTATCCTGAAGGACTCGAAACTAAAATATCTACTCCCTTTTATATTTAATGTAGAAAGGTTTACCAGTTCTTATAGACATAATGATTTGAGGTACAACATGTAAACAATGTTTTCAAAGGTAGCACTTATCACATCAGTAATAAAATATACAGCTGGAGACTGGGGACCCTTAAAGTGATACCACAAGACTGCTAAATGTGAACTGTAGTTAGCCTTCATGAGAGGTGTGCAGTAAAGTCTCTCTCCAGTACTTTAAAGATATATTGCTCACTATTAAAGAGCTCAGAATCAAATGTTTTCTTAAATGTAATACAGCCATTTTGAGACTAGAATGTTCATAGGGGAAGGTATCAAAACCTTATGTGGGGCCTGATTCAAAGCTTGTGAAAGTCATTGGGACTCTGTCTAACTTTCATGTGCTTTGGTCAGGCTCAAGAGTAATGTAAGGACAATTGATTGAATTCAGGGCCTGATCCTTGTCCCATTTAAGATGTGATATTACTCATCAACATTTGTAGGACAGGATTAGGTTCACTGTGTGAAAGTAGAAATCCTGAATATTAAAGTTATGCATGTTTGTCTATTAGATACACCAAAGTCCCACTTATCCAAAATGTGTTAGTATCATTAAAAATAATGGGATAAATGGAGTTTCAGGTAATCTCACAGCCATCTGCATCTCTTCCTTTCTCTCACTGTCTGGCCCACTTTTCCTTTCATCACCTTTTCCTACCCTCTACGTTGTAGTGTTGCAGTAAGTACTGAGAACAAAGATTTAAGAATAAGTATGCCATTATAGAAGTACATATAAATATTCATGGAAATAAACTTATGTATTTATAAGTACAAGTACTTCCATATTCCTTGCAATTGTCTAGTCAATAGATGGACAACTACCTAAGTAATATAACCACAAGGTAGAAGACAGGGAAAAAAAAAAGCAATGATGACATTTTATTCATATACACAAATTAACATGGAATAGAATGATATGATGCACAAGCAGAATATCATTGCATGAAATGGGTATTTTGCTTCAAGCTGATATGTTCGAGGTTTGTGGTGTTATTGAAGCTGGTTCCTTTTGGCAATAGGATTTGTTCAAGCACTCCTGCATAGTCTTCCTCCTGGAGCAGAACTTGGCAGTGTCGTATTAAGTTTGATAAGAAGCTTAACAGGTGGATAGCTTTTGAGCTAATCCAGTCGCAAGGGTGTCGCTGTGCTGGGGCCAGCAGCCCATGGGCCCTGCATCTCCCAGCGGCCATGGCTGGCCGGCAGTGCAGCAGAAAAGGCTGGATCTGGCTCCAGGCTACTTGCCAGAAAGCAGCAGGAGGCTCAAAGCCAGAGGCGGTTCCTGCCACTGCCCACAAACAGCAGGAGCTGGCTTCAAGCCTCCTGCTACTTGCCAGCATGCAGCACGGAGCCAGAGCTGGCCCCTGCCACTCTATTCTGCTATAACTACACAGTCTACTCCTAGCTAATCAAATCAAATCAAATCATAGGGCCTCCTCCTCCTCCTCGTAGTCCTCCCCTGACTAGCTGCAATGGAAGCTTTTTTTAAAATCTTCTATGACTCCTTAATTAGAGTCAGGTGCCTTCACTGACTCATCAGCCCCACCCCAGCTAGCTTGGGAACCACGCTTTGCTAAGTCTGGGGCTAACATATCTACCCTCCACTGCTCTTCTATATAGCAACCTATACCTGGTCCGGGATCTCCTGGAGCTCGGGTGTAGAGACGGTCTGTTGTTCACCCTCCTGGCTCTGGACCAGGAAAAAGCATTCAACAGGATGGATCAGGGGTATCGCCTGGGCACCCTGCAGGCATTTGGCTTCAGGCCCCGCTTTGTGGGGTTTCTCCAGGTGCTGTATGTCTCCGCGGAGTGTCTGATCAAGCTCAACTGGACCCTGACCGAGCCGGTCAGCTTCGGGCGAGGAGTGCGTCAACGCTGCCCGCTGTCGGGCCAGCTGTACGCTCTGGCCATCAAGCCCTTCCTTTGTCTCCTCCGTCGGAGGTTGAAGGGGTTGGTGCTCCGTGAGCCGGAGCTGCCACTGGTCCTGTCAGTGTACGCCGACGACGTGCTCCTTGTGGTCCAGGACCCGGGCGACCTGGGCCGGTTGGAGGCATGCCAGGCCATCTACTCGGTGGCCTCTTCCGCCCGGGTCAACTGGGTCAAGAGCTCTGGCCTGATGGTTGGGGCCGGGTGGTCGGCAGGCCCCCTCCCGCCCGCGCTTCAAGCCATCCGGTGGAGCGCGGGTCCGCTGCTCTATCTCGGCGTTTACCTTTCTGCCACCCATCCCTCCCCGGACGAGAACTGGTGCGATTTGGAGGACAGGGTCGTTGGGCGGCTGTGGAGATGGACGGGACTGCTGCGGTGCCTCTCCCTCCGTGGGAGGGCACTGGTGGTCAACCAGCTCATCCTGTCCATGCTCTAGCACCGGCTCAACACCCTGGTCCCACCCCCGACGTTCCTGGTCCACCTCCAGAAGACAGTTCTGGAGTTCTTCTGGCCAGGACTGCACTGGGTCTCTGCAGGGATTCTGAGCCTCCCCCCGGAGGAAGGAGGGCAGGGCCTGTGCTGTGTCCACAGCCAGGTCCACACCTTCCGCCTCCAGGCCCTGCAGAGACTCCTTTATGGTGCAGGTAGTCCGGCGTGGAGCCACCTGGCGCGCGCTCTCCTCTGCTGCTACCGAGGGCTCCGATACGACCGGCAGCTCTTTTATATCCAGCTGAGAGGTGGTCCGCGAGACCTCTCCGAGCTGCCGGCCTTCTACCAGGACCTCCTCTGGACCTGGAGGCTTCTTTCAGCCTCCAGGGCCCTTGTGCCCACCGAGGGGGAGGACCTCCTCGCAGAGCCCCTGCTACACAACCCCCATCTACGTGCGCAGGTGGCGGAGGCCCCCTCCGTGAGGCGGCGGTTGGTCCTGGCAGGTGTCACCAGGATCAGAGACCTCCTGGACTACGCCCGGGGGGACTGGGTGGACCCCCTCGCGCTTGCCCGGCGCATAGGGCTCTCCACCCTTTGCACCCCCCGGCGCCTACTCCAGGAGGTGAGGGCGGCTCTGCCCCCCTCTGCTCGGGCCTACCTCGAGCGGGTTCTGTGAGAGGGTACTCCTCACCCCCCTCTCAGTCCTGGCCCTCTGGAGCTTGCCATCGGGCCCCGGCCCCGTGAGCCCCCCCGGCAGTCCCCGTCCCATACGCCGAGCCGGCTGCTGGACTTGCAGCCGGTCCCCTTCCAAACCGCGCCCCGACAATATCTGTACACGCTCATGCTCCACACCATCCATTTCCTCGCCCTCGCGTCCCACCCCGATACCAAATGGCGGGACCTCCTTCCACCTGCAGAGGGCGAGGACCCCCGGTGGGCCAGCCTTTACTCCAGTCTGACCCCACGGCCCGCCAGGGACATCAGTTGGCGGCTTCTCCATGGAGCCGTGAGCACGGGCGTGTACTTGGCGCAGTTCACCGTCCGCCCCGAGGCCTGCCCCTTTTGCGGCGTGAGGGAGACCCTGGCGCACGCTTACTTAGAATGCGCCAGGTTGCAGCCCCTTTTCCGGCTCCTCCAGAACCTCTTCCTGAGGTTCTGGCTGCACTTTTCCCCACACATGTTCCTTTATGCACTCTCTATCCGAGGCCCCACAAAGTCACGGGACCTCCTCGCCAACCTCCTCCTGGCCTCCGCGAAACAGGCCATCTACAGGACCAGAGAGAGGAGGTTGGCTGAGGGAGGGGCCTGCGACTGTGGGGCTTATTTCCGGTCCCTCGTTCACGCACGTCTCCGGGCAGAGTTCCTGGGCGGCGTCCACTGGCTCCCTCAACAGCTTCCGGGAGCAGTGGGCGCTGTCCGGGGTTCTCTGCTCGGTGTCCCCTTCCGAGTCCCTCGTTATATACCTATGACCTCACACCCGTCCCTGTTTTTTCATTAGTTGTCCCAAGGACTCATTTGAAAGGGGGTCTAGTGCCACCTCCCCATAGGCTGGGGGAGGGGTTTTAGAAGTGGGTGGGCTGGCACCCACCCACCACTGCCCGCTTTCAATAGGACTGCTCTTCTATATAGCAGCCTGTACCTGGTCCGGGATCTCCTGGAGCTCGGGTGTAGAGACGGTCTGTTGTTCACCCTCCTGGCTCTGGACCAGGAAAAAGCATTCAACAGGATGGATCAGGGGTATCTCCTGGGCACCCTGCAGGCATTTGGCTTCAGGCCCCGCTTTGTGGGGTTTCTCCAGGTGCTGTATGCCTCCGCGGAGTGTCTGATCAAGCTCAACTGAACTCTGGCCGAACCGATCAGCTTCGGGCGAGGAGTGTGTCAAGGCTGTCTGCTGTCGGGCCAGCTGTATGCTCTGGCCATCAAGCCCTTCCTCTGTCTCCTCCGTCGGAGGTTGACGGGGTTGGTGCTCCATGAGCTAGAGCTGAGGCTGGTCTTGACAGTGTATGCTGACGATGTACTCCTCGTGGTCCAGGACCTGGGTGACCTGCTGTGGTTGGAGGCTTGTCTGGCTATTTACTCGGCAGCCTCCTCCGCCCGGGTCAACTGGGTCAAGAGCTCTGGCCTGATGGTAGGGGCCGGGTGGCTGGTCAGCTCCCTCCCACCCGTGCTTCGGGCCACCCGGTGGAGTGCGGGTCCACTGCTCTATCTGGGCATTTACCTTTCTGCCACCCATCCCTCCCCAGATGAAAACTGGCATGAGTTAGAGGGCAGGGTTGTTGACCAGCTGCGGAGGTGGACAGGACTGCTGCAGTGCCTCTCCCTTCCAGGAAGGGTGCTGGTTATCAACCAGCTCGTCCTGTCCATGCTCTGGCACCGGCTCAACACCCTGGCCCCGCCCCCGAGCTTCCTGGCCAACCTCCAGAAGACAATTCTGGAGTTCTTTTGGCCAGGACTGCACTGGGTCTCTGCAGGGATTCTGAGCCTTCCCCTGGAGGAAGGGGGGCAGGGCCTGTGCTGCATCTACAGCCAAGTCCACACCTTCTGCCTCCAGGCCCTGCAGAGACTCCTTTATAGTGCAGGTAGTCCGGCGTGGAGCCATTTGGCAAGCACCTTCCTCTGCCACTACCGAGGGCTCCGATATGACCGGCAGCTCTTTTATCTTGATTTGAGAGGTGGTCAGCGAGACCTCTCTGAACTGCCGGCCTTCTACCTTGACCTCCTCCAGACCTGTAGGCTGATTGCAGCCTCCAGGTTGGTTGTACCCACCAAGAGGGAGGACCTCCTCATGGAGCTCCTGCTACATGACCTCCATCTCGGTGTGCAGGTGGCGGAGGTCCCCTCCGTGAGGTAGACGTTGGTCCTGGAAGGTGTCACAGGTCGGAGACCTCCTGGATTATGCCCAGGGAGACTGGGTAGATCCCCATGAGCTGGTTCAGCACATGGGGCTCTCAACCCCCATACCCCTCGGCGCCTTCTCCAAGAGGTGAAGGTGGCCTTGCCTTTTACTGCTTGGGCCTACCTTGAGTGTGCCCTGCGAGAGGGTACTCCCTGCCCCCCTCTCCGCCCTGGCCCTCTGGAGCTTTTGATCAGGTCTCAGCCCCATCAGCCCCCCTGGCCACCTCTGCCCCATACCCCAAGCCGGCTGCCAGACCTGCAGCTGGTCTCTTTCCGAACTGCGCCCCATAAATATCTGTACACGCTCATGCTGCATACCATCCATTTCCTCGCTCTTATGTCCCATCCTGATACAAAGTGGCAGGACCTCATTCCACCTCTGGAGGGCGAGGACCACTGGTGGGTCAGTCTGTATGCCACCCTCACTCCATGGCCCACTGGGGACATCAGTTGGCAGCTCCTCCACAGAGCTGTGAGCATGGGCATGTACTTGGCGCGGTTCACCCCTCATCCTGACACCTGCCCCTTTTGTGGCATGAGGGAGACCCTGGCGCACGTCTACCTAGAGTGTGCCAGGTTGCAGCCCCTTTTCCAGCTCCTCCAGAACCTCCTATTGAGGTTCTGGCTGCACTTTTCCCCACACCTGTATCTCTCTGCACTCCCTGTACGTGGCCCTATAAACTCACGGGATCTCCTTGTCAACCTCCTCCTGGCTTATGCCAAGACCGCGATCCAGAAGACCAGAGAGAGGGGGTTGGCTGGGGAAGGGGCCTGCGACTGTGGGGCCTATTTCTGGTCCCTTGTCTGTGCACGCCTCCAGGCAGAGTTCCTCTGGGCAGCATTCTCTGGCTCCCTCGACAGCTTCTGGGAGCAACGGACACTGCCTGAGGTTCTCTGCTCGGTGTCCCCCTCTGAATCCCTTATTATAAACCTGTGACCTTCACACCCATCCCTGTTATTACCTTAGTTGTCCCCACAACTCTTTTGGAAAATGGCCCAGTGTCACTTCCCTGTAGGCTAGGGGAGGGGTTTTAGATGTGGTGGGCCTGCACCCACCCACCACCGTCCTTCAACAGGACTACTCTCCTATAGCCATCAGGCTTGACTGTCACAGTATGATCATATTCTTTGTGTATGTATCTTATTCATACAGTAAGTTATAGATATGTGATATATGTCTCTATACAAAGATTTGTGCTGTGCCATTAGGTTATAGCCCTTAACCAAATTAGTGTTAGTATTGATTATTCAGTGAAGCCCATTACCTGTATAGTGAACCTAGGGAGAGGAGCCAGAAGGGTATCTGGGACCTTGTCATGCCTCGGGTAGTTACCTGAAAATAGCAAGATCAGGGCAGTCTGCAAAAGGAGAGAAAATTCTCTGAGCACTGGTGGGTGACCCTGAATTCAGGTTTCCCAACCACCAAACATATAATGTTTTTGATCCTTCACACTGGTTATCAAGAAGCTAAAACAAAGCTTACTCAGCCCCCTTTACTGCATTTCAGTCTCTGGCTCCCAATCAGCCACTGGGTCTAGTAAAAAGATAAGTTACCAGTACTTAAAACTCCATACTCTTTACCAAAAGGGTTCTCCTGATCCCAAAGGATCAGAAACATTACCAGATCAATATGTCTGGATCTAGCCCAAAATGTCACACTGGCAGTCAGTCCTTAAGTAACTAAAACTAAAGATTTATTACAAAAAGGAAAGAAACTATAAGAGACCTTGTCACAGGGTGCAGCAGCCAGGCTGGGCTAGCACCCTGTTGACTTAGAGGAAAGAGGAGCCAACTGTGCAGGCCAGCTAACAAGCTGGAGGGAGGACCAACTGGGAAAGCTAAGGGGTGGATAAAAGGTTCCAGGGAGGAGCTAGCAGGGGCTATGGAGGGAATAAGGAGACAGCCAGTGAGGGGTGAGCTGCTCAGAGCTAGAGTCAAGCTCTGCTGAGCTGATGAAACTCCTGTGAGCCTGTAAAGTTGTATATAGTTGGTGATGGGTGTTCCAAACACAATAAAAAGAGACACTGGTGGCAAGAAGGCTGATGTCCATGAGTGCCTGGTGGGGACCCAGGAGCAGCTAAGTGGGTATCATGGCATGACCCTATCACAGACCTGTTTAAAAGATTAAACTAATCAGATACATAAAATTATTTTAAAGTTCATATACATCAAGCCCCTGGCAGAATTTGGAAGCTGCAGGCTTGTATAGTTCCTCTGATGTACATCCAGCACCTGGATGGGTCCTTTGTTTCACAGCTGCAGTTGTAGATGAATAGATCAAAAGGTGGGTGAGGGTTAGAGGCTGAACGGAAAACAAAATGGTGGTAGTGCAGCTACCATTCATGTCCCTTGGCCTTGTTCATGCTGCACATTGAAATTTACAGGAATAAGATGAGGTCCAGAGTCACATGGGCAAGTCCTGATGACTCATCAGGTCTCTCTCAAGGCCCATTATACCTGAGAGTTTTCTTAATGGGCCATTAAGCAGTCCCCTTAAGAAACCATTCAGTCTGGGGTATGGCCCAGAAACACAGCACAAGTTACAATACAGATATATCAAACATATTCATAACTGCCAACACAGATATTACACATACACATAAACAATATCATCATACTTAGCAAATTGTAACCTTTCTTTCTGTACCTGAAATGCCATATCTCATGTGAATTATTGCAATTAACATATCGAAGTTAAGTAATATAAATGGTCCCCATAATTCAGCCAACATCGCAGCACCTATGGCTCATCAGGATATGTGGGGATATGCCTGTGATCGGTGGACAGCATGTGAGCCCATATGCAGTGAGCTTGTGTTTGAAATAAGCCCGATGGGCACACCAGAGACTATAAATGGCTGCTGCACGATCTTCATCTTGGTTTCGTCCTTGCCTCCTACTTATTTCTGGATCAACTCATCTACAAGTGAGCTGGAAAACAAAGGACTGAGGTGCCTCCGGGTACAGATATACGCCAGAAGAACTGTACAAACCTACAAACTCCACAGTTTTATTGGGAATCTGGCATAAATGGCCATATAAAGTCATTTATATGTATCTGATTACTTTGGCTATATAATATCTCACTTCTTATTTGTTCTTTCCTTTTATAGTAGACCTTTATTATTACTAAAGGATTGGCTGGCAGTATGGTATTTTGGATGAGATCCAAACTTGTATTGATTTAGCAATGGCACTGACCTTTGGGGTTCAGGAAAACATTTTGGTAAAAGGAAGAGTGTTTAATTATCTTATCTCTTTTCCGGACCTAGTTGCTGATTTGGAGCCAGGCAGAGAAATGCAATAAAGGGGGGCTGTGTATTTTTTATTTTAGTTCTTGACCTCTAGAGTGGGAAATCAGGAGCACTGTTTGTGACTGGTCATGAATCTAAAGTCAGTGTTATCCACCAGTTCTGGGAGAATCTGCTGTCCTTTCACAGCCTGCTCTGACCTGGCTACCCTGGGCATGGATGCATGTGTTGTTTTTGTTAAGCCAAATAAACGATGGGTGAATGTTTTGCAAACATAAGGCACAGATGCCAATTTGTTCTTAACTTTTTCAAGAACCAAGTTGTGCTGTCCCACTAATTTCTATTGCTACTTTTTTTGTTTTTGTTTTTGTTTTTGTTTTTACATATAACTGTGGCATTGGGAATAATTCTATTGGGTAAATTGTGAGCACCGTTCCCTTCAACAATCAACAGTGCAACTCATCACTAAAAACAAAACAGAAAATTAGCTTATCCATCTTTAATATGAACACTGACCCAGCAGAGCTGTTAGTCTTTAAAAGTGCCACAGGACTTCTTGGTTGTATTGCTGCAGAAAGTATCTAAACTGGTGATGTTATATGGTAGAGCAGGGGTTCCCAACCTTTTTAAGGCTGGGGACACCTTTCAAACTAAAAAAACTTTGCGGCCCCTTGTAGGCCTGCTGCCTCCTTGTTCCCCACCCATCAGTCTGTTCTTCACCCCCACACTGGTTTCCTGTCCTCATCCCCCCCTTTAAGTGGCCACTGCAGCTGCTGGCACCTGGCCAGCCCCCAGGCTACTCTCGCTGAGCATGCTTTGCATGCCAAGGGGTGGGTGTTTTAAAAACTCCCTGCCTGGAGGAAGTTCCCTGCTGGCTGGAAGCCTGGGTATCTGTGGTAACAGGAGACCTCGGCAGCATCCAGCTCCAGCTCCCAGCCTGTCTGTGGACCCCCAGGCGTCCTCATACCCCAGGTTGGGAACCACTGCTTTAGAGCAGTGACTCTCAACCACTGTGTTGGGACACATTACTATGGAAAGCCAGGGAGATGGCTGGATTCAGCCTGGGAGAGGTGGGATGGTGGGTCCTATAGGGTTGTAACATGCTGCCAAGTGTGTCACAAATTAGCAAACTGCTGCTTTAGGGTAACTCTGGACACTGTGAACAAGGCATTGCAGCTTGCTTATATATGCAATCCTTCACTTCGTAGGTAACGTTCAAATATTTTTTTCCATTGCATCTCTAAAAAATCAGATAAGAGCTATTTTTTTCAGCGTTACTGTGTATATATCAATTTTAATTGTTATTCAAATATAATTCAAAGGAGAAAACAAATGCTGAGGTCATGGATCAATCATATCTTAATACTGGTTTTGTCTGTGTTTTACAAGCTGAATTAGAGTAAACATGACATTTTTAGCTTTTTCTGCTCCACTAGACCACCGTTTCAGGAAGCATATTAAAACAGCTTTTGAAGACATAATCAGTATGCCCAACTGAGGGGAAAACAGAGTTAGCAAAAAAACTGAATTGACCATATTTAATTAATAATACATAATTATTTACCTGCATATGTTTTAAATTTGATGGCACCTTTTGTTGTCTGTGAATTCTCTGTCTTTTTGGTTTGTAAAAGGTACAAACATCTTCACTGAAGTTCCCACCATCTATAGCAATACCTGACAAAATAAATAAGGAGTCCTGTGGCACTTTTAAAGACTAACACATTTATTTATCACATCAGCTTTCATGGGAGAAAATCCCACTTCATCAGATGTTTTGAAGATAGGGAACTTATCTGACAAGTAAGTTCTTCTCACTGCATTTGGGTATGTCTTCACTGCTACAGTGCCAGGGAGGCAATGCAGTGGCATTGATTTCATGAGTCTGTGTCTCTGACCAACTCATTTAAACTAATTCCCTGAAAGAGTAAGATTGCATCAATGGGAGGTCATCTCCTGTCAACTTAGGGCTGTGTAAACCTCATGTTACGTGAACAAATATGAAGATGAATCAACTTGTCCAACAACCACTGCTGCCTATATAGACCACAGAGGTGTTGCTGGCCAGGGGAGGGGCCCGGGGCCTGGGCCCAGGCCCCACCCCCTGGCCAGGAACAGGGACAGGCGCTGCTGCGGGCGGCTAGGCCCGACATCCCTGGCCGGGGATGGGGCCAGAAGCAGCCACGGGTGGCGGGGTCCTGTATTCCCGGCCAGGGATGGGGCTGCCGCCGTGCATGTGGCTGGACCCTGGATTGCCTGTCGCGGCAGGGCCCCAGATCCCCAGCCAGGGACAGGGCCGGAAGCGGCCACGGGAGGCTGGGCCCCGCATCCCTGGCAAGGGATGGGGCCACCACAGCCGCCAGCGGCTGGGCCCCGGAGATCTGGGGCACCAGCGCTGGGGTTCGGGGCACATGCCCTGGGGTGCCCAGCACCAGTAATGCCTCTGATAGACCAGCCATTTATTTTCAGCCTCCATTATTACTGAAGATATATTTCAGGAGTAAAACAAACAAGGAGTCCTGTGGTACTTAAAGACTAACAAATTTATTTATTGCATGAGCTTTTGTGGGAGAAACTCCTACTTCATCAGACATTTTGAAGTGTCTGACAAAGTGGGATTTTCTCCCTCAAGAGCTCATACAACAAATAAATTTGTTAGTCTTTAAGTGCCTCAGGACTCCACATTTGTTTTAGTGAAATAGACTGACATGGCTGCCCCTCCAGGAGCAAAGAAGACAAGGAATCTATGGACAACTCAACTGGAAATGAACCAGGAAGTACAGTCAATGAAATAATGGCTGGCAGCAGTGAGGGTAGGCAGACACAAGACTATGCAATAGCTTAGGCTCCTATTTCCCAACAGCTCCTTCAGCACTGGTACATGCCCGGTGGCTGGTAGGAGTCTCCTACCCTGCCCTGCAGTGGATGTGATATCAGCCTCATTCTCTCAGTGCAGGACACTGAGAGATATGTATCTGCCTGCTCTGTACTCCACACACCTCCACGGGGCTTGACTGGGGTGGGGAGTGAGTTTCCCCTCTGTAAGTGGCAGAGAGAACAGAAAAAAAAAGTGAAGGCTGGAACCTGAAGCTCCCGGCCTGGGAAAGTGGGTGTTCTGCTGGGAGCCATCCAGAAGCCAGAACAGTTTAAAGGGATCTGATTATTTAATAACATATTTTGAAAAAGTACTTGCAGATAAAAAAAGCACTGAAGTTTCAGTGTGCTTGAATTAAATACAGAATACGATATATTTAAAGAACGTAGGTATAAGCATGCAGAGGCTTTCAAAATACTTAGATATGAACTACTGTGCATGGGAATGAACTAATGTGCACAATTACTTTACATCCTCCCTCATGTATCTCATGTTTGACCACTGCAAATCTGAAACTACCTCCTTCCTTTTTTTGCTGGTTGTGAAAAGCTGCTTTCTACTGGCCCAATTAGAAGCAAATCACAGTCAACATTTGAGTATCAGATTATCAAAATACTTGTGCTGTCCAAAAGGACTCAGATCAGGGATTTGATTAAGGTTAAATAATTAAGGGGGGAAAAAAACAACAAAACAAGGAGTCATGTGGCACTTAAAGACTAACGGATTTATTTTTTGCATGAGCTTTTGTGGGAGAAAATCCCACCTCATCAGATGCTTCAAAGATGGGTGAACTTACAGAATGGAATGAAAATAAATGCAAGGGAGTATATAACATAGGATCAGGTCATACAGTAACAGCAAATCAGAGCAGTTGTTAGGTTCAAACCCTGGGAAGGCTGAAGTCAAATTACCTTTTGTAATGGGAAAAGAGCCCATAGTCTTGAGTCAATCCTGCTTTCACACAATTTAATTTGCAGCTGTTTCTCTTTGAAGGCTTGATGTCCCAGTCACATCTCTGATGACTGTTGTTAACAAATAATTTATTGAGTGATTAGAAAGATGGAAGTGCTCAGCAACTGGTTTTTTGTTTTCTGATTTCTGATATCAGTTCTATGTTCATGTATTCTTTTGTGCAGGGATCGTCCTGTTTATCCAATGTATAAGGTGTTGGGCATTTCTGGCACATGATGGCATAGATCACATTAGTAGACAAGCAGCTAAATGAGCCTTTGATGGAGCAGCAGGCTTGACTAGGACCTATGATGGTATCTATTTTGCAGATATGTGGGCAGACTTGGCAGCGTGGTTTGTTGCAGTGATGTGTGCCTGCTTTAATGTTTCTGTTTTTAGATCTGTAGTTGCTGGTATCTGTTTAAAGTTGGGTGGCTGTCTGTAGGCAAGGTGAGGTCTGTCTCCGAACGCTTGAGAGAGTGAGGGATCATCTTTTAGAATAGGCTGTAGGTCCTTAATGATCTGTTGCAGAGGTCTGACTTGAGGGTTGTATGTGGTGACTAGTGGTGTTCTGTTGTTTTCTTTCTTGGGCCCCTCCTGTAGTAGATGACTTCGGGGAACCCGTCTAGCTCTGTCAATTTGTTTTCTTACTTCCCCAGGTGGGTACTGCAGTTTCAAGAATGCTTGATAGAGATCCTCAAGATGTCTGTCTCTGTCTGAGGGATCAGAGCAAATGCAGTTATATCTTAGGGCTTGGCTGTAGACAGTGAATTGTGTGGTGTGTTTAGGATGGAAGCTTGAGGGATGTAGGTAACTATACCGATCAGTAGGTTTTTGGTACAGGGTGGTGTTGATGCGTCTATCCCAAAGGTAATTTGACTTCAGCCTTCCCAGGGTTTGAACCTAACAACTGCTCTGATTTGTTGTTACTGTATGACCTGATCCTGTTTTACACTCCTTTGCATTTATTTTCATTCCATTCTGTAAGTTCACCCATGTTCAAAGTTTCTGACGAAGTGGGATTTTCTCCCACAAAAGCTCATGAGAAAAATAAATCTGTTAGTCTTTAAGTGCCACATGACTCCTTTTTTTGTTTTGGTGGGGTTTTTTTTGTTTTTCTGTTTTTTGTTTTTTGCTGGACTAAACTAATACAGCTACCTCCTTGGAAATAAATAATTAAGGCTGTCTCTTCAGACTTAGTAGTAAATGTTTGTTAATTTGGACTCCTCTGAAATTGTGCATATTTTGAGGGAGATTCCAAGGTCTATGGCAAACCATATTCTTTGAATGTATTTGACTACCTAAAGTTTTCAGTGTTTTCTTAAACATTTGTGGTGTAAGTATGTAGCCTTTGGAAGCTAGATATACATTCTTGAAAGTATTCATATGTCAAACAGGCCAATATGCCATTATTCTACTGATTTACTTTACTATTGTTCCTTTACAGTGTCAAATTAATAGCCCAGTGAAAGGAAGTCCTTTATTTATCTACAGAGCAAGTACAGACACAGTAAGTGGCAAAATTAATTCCCTGTACTTCTCCACTATTTCACTTACGTTAAACTTGACTGGAATAGTCACAGAAAGATTTTCAAAGAAAAATGTAAGCTCCATGCCCACACACTTCTTGGTATCTCTGCTGAGAATATCAATAAAGATGCCTGGTAAGGCCACATGTGTTAGTGAGTTATGATTGAGCCACTGATATATTTCTTTTAGACCATGGCACAGCTGTTATCTGCTGCTCAGGGCTGTATTAGAGCTAGTGTTAATGTGTCCTTTGTCTCAGTACCAATTATTTCACCCATCCAGTCCACAAAACATTGTTGATATTTGTAGGGTTAACCAAACAGAACAATTCAGAAACCTCTAGTAATATTTTAATATGCAACTTCCATCTCACTTCCATTTTAGCCTTTTTCCTCATTTTTTCCTCCAGATTTCTCATTGTATCCCTTTTTTCTTAAATCCTTCTGTGTGTCAATTTCAGTGGAGATCCAAGTTACCTCTGTGGAAATAACTGAACTTGGGAAACTTCACTGATTGAGTTTTAAGAGCATCTATTACATTTTATATGTGGGATAGTGCAGATGCACAAAATATTTATATAGTACTCAATATGTATCCAGCAACTAGTCTGTTTAAACCAGCAGTTCCCAACCCTTTCCTTTATGTGAACCACTATATCATCATCACAAGCTTTTGCAGACCACCAAGTAAGTGTTAAATATTTTTAACATAGCCTATAGCTGATAGGAGTCAAACTTATATATCAGGGGGTATTAAAAATGCAGCTATTTCTAATTGTTTATTATGCTCACTCACAAAACATATTGCACTCCTCACAGTACATATACTTGACATAGTTTTCTCTCCCAAACCCCTCTCCATGGACCACCTGCAATACCTTCATGGACCACCGTTGGTCCATGGACCACAGGCTGGGAACCACTCATTTAGGCTATAGTCTTGGTGTAGTAAGAAATATGCAGTGCACAAGGTTTGAAACCTTGGTTCTCAGGGATTCTATGCCAAACTCCGATTGACTTAAGGAGGCTAGAATTTGACCCAAAACATGCCTACATTTACAGATTAATTATACCATGTCAAAAATTAGGTATTTGAAGTACCAAAGAATAAGAGAGATGTCATTATAGAATTTTGAGTCCTGATTGTGAACCTCAGAAGTTTGTGAGTCTCGAGTACAAAATCAGCCAAAGGTCAGATGCATTATTCAAATTTCACCAAATTCTAGAACCTGCAAATGTGAACTGAAGATCTCATGGCAACAGGCTTTTGCAGAACCCTTTACTTTCTAGGCTATGTCTGTTAATATGACCCCCTAATACTGCAATATCTGAATGCCTCCCATGTATAAGCACACAATATTCATATGAAGCAGGAAGGTGTTATCTCCATTTGAGAAACTGAGGGGCAGAGAGATTTTGACTTGCTTAGTGCTAATCACTATATCTTCAATAGACCTAGGAACTGAACCCAGCTCTTTTAAGTCCCTCTTCAGTCCTTTAACCACAAGACCACCCGTGTTGCCCTTTTACTTCCATCTTCCCTCTCTTAGGCTATATCTATACTGACGGTGGCAATTTCGCCACCATCAGTTCGCCTTTCTGGAAGTGGATCACAGTAAGTATAAACTCACTGCACCGCTGCCGGAAGTCGACCCCGGAAGTCCTGGGAGTCAGGGGGCATAGGGGAAAGCCAGCTGCAAGTGATTTGCAGTTGGCTCTTCCCTGATGTGGCTGGCGGCTTAGAAAGTCACTGCTGGTTACACAAGGAATTTTATGCTCCTTGTGTAACTGGTGGTTGACTGCCACCGAAAAGCCCCCAAATGTAGACTAGGGCTTAGAAATATGACAAACCCCTCCTGTCCTGTAGCATTTCAGCTCTTCTGATTAGAGATCCAACTAGAATCTGAGGTGCAAAGGTATTTAAAAAATAAATGCCAAGTCAAAGAGTACTCCTGAACCATAAATTTGGGGGTATATTTTAATTCTAGAAATAGAAAAAAATATTAGGGATGACTTTTTTATGAATTGTCGCAGGCCTAATTTCCATACCTATTCATTTTTTAGCTAGGCAGCCACACGGCATCAGTTAAATAGAGTAGAAACAATTTTCCCTGTCAGAATAATCTCTGTTTAGATTTAGTAGGAAACCTTGAAGACCTAAGTTGGTGACAGTTGAATTGCCAGAAGCTAAAATTCCACTTAATGAATTTTCTCTGACATAATCAGCTAAATTTCTTCCTCCTTTTGACCTGGAGATTTTTTTTTCATTGTTATAAAGATAGAAATGCTGTGTATAGTGAGAGAAGTCAAAGGCAAGATTCAGTTTTGAAACTTACTGGAATTAAAGCAGAACTAAAACAAATTAATAATACAAAGACACAGAAAATTTGTTCTAGTCTTGCCCAAAATTTTTTAATAAAGCATGTAACAGCAGGGAAATAAGTCAATAATTACAAAAATATAGGAGTGATAGCCATAGACATATAGAAATGATGACTTAAGAATAGAATAATATTTGACTGAAGATTTATTATTTAAACAACAACGTATACACAGAATATTGTTATCAGCATATTTATAAATGGTAACTAAATATCTAAGAGTGTGTAACTTGGCGTCCTTTAGGGGATGGTTAGATTTTCTGTGGATACGTGCAAGACATTTACAATATACGAGTCAATTTTTGTCTTTTACGGGATGTGGTATGAAAGTAGATAACTTTTTGTGGGTGCAGTCTTGTTCTTATAAGAGTGGACAGATAAGCCAGTATTTAAAACAGCTAATTATTTGATTGTGCCTGAAAATCAAATAGACAGATGTCAAAATAATTTATGTGCACAAATGACTGAGTTCAAAATGGTGCTGTTTGAGACCTCTTTCCAACTTTGTCCTTCTACTTGTATTCAGATATTTTTACCAGGTATTAAAAAAGCAAGCTTGTAGGATTAAAGCTATAACATGGCAATAATAAGTGACTAATGTAAATAAAAGCTAGGAAATATTTTGAATTGGTTCATGGGTCAAAGCCATGAATTGACCATTTCACCCCTTGAACAAAGCTATGTTTCCTTGCAAACTCATTATTTCCCTCTTGAATTCCAAGTCTCTATATTCTATTTCAAAACTGGATTTGGCCCCATTTCCTCAATTCACATAAAAACTTACACTTGTTTTTACTAGAATAGATTGAATTCATGGGGGATGGGTCTGGGAAGACAATTGTAAATATTTCATTCTGACTAGGGCTCTGGTTAAACTTGCCTGAATTCCAGTCCACTAGTATCTGTGAATTTGCAAACCTTAAGAATAATGGCAGCTTTTTCAGTCACACAACTATTATGCTATACATATATTCAAGCCAGTTCTCCTGAGGCTCCACATCAAGACTGTACATGTAGCAAGACTTTGTCACAGAGCACTGTGGAAGTAAGAGAGTTAGACAGGCCATTGACTTAGTGGGCAAAGTTAGAAGGGCCATTGTGCATAGTGGCTAAAGTCTAAGCTTGATCCCAGACATCACCATCTGAAATCTTGACAATTGTCAGTTCGCTTGTGATTGTTGTTAAAAGTATTTGATTGCTAAATATGTTTGAAAAAACTAAAACCAGATCATCAGTGATTTTGGAAAGCCTAACCATCCCCAGTTTGTGAAATACATCCAGCTAAAATTATTTTATTTAGCTTTAGCTTTGTGAAACCTCATTTTGAAAACTGTTCAGATTTCTCTCATATTTCAGTTGTTGGCTGTGTGTGTATTCTCTCATGGTGGATGCTGTCCCAGCTCTGTGTGGATAAGTGAGATACAAAACCATGAGAGGATTATGCAATAAGACCAGAGCTCCGTGTGAGCACCACCCAGGTTTACTGCCAGCAAAATATAGTTCTAGTGACTCCACAGGACCATTAACACAAGTATGCTTGTTACAGTAAGCCAGCTAACTAAACAGTAGGAGTTTGTTTCTTATTTAAATGGTGTCTCTGTGGATGCGCCATATTAGGTGTATTCATGTCCCACTCTGTTCCATAGATGTCTTATGGCAGTAGTCCTGGAACAGCACCTGTCCAGATGGGTCTTGCAACAGCCTCAGAACACATGCACCCACCTTCCTTCAGTTCCTTTTCAGCTGCCCTCAGCTGAACACAGAGTGTCAACTCTCTCCTCGCATTTCAATAAAACCCTAAATTTTAGATAAGAAACCCCAGTTTTACTCATAGTTTCCTTAGTTTCCCTTCCCCTTCTAACCCTAAAACCACCTGCTATTTTTCCTTCCCACGCTTAGTCTACTACTTAATTTAGATAGTTGGATAGTGTCTTCTTCATCCTTTAATACTTTCAAATGACATCATACCCTGTTCTCCAGGCACGCAATTCCCATGCCTGACAGACATTCACACTGTGTCCATTGCTTCAGGGAGTCCCAAGTTCCCCAAAAGTGCACCTACTGTGCTGGCCTGAGCACCAGAGAACTCAAGGATTGAGACCTCCATCTAAAATTTTTTCCAATGGAAAAATCACTCTGATCTTCTTCAGACTCAGGCATGGAGAAAAATCATAAAGATGATTTACCTCAGAGCCATAAACAGAAAACATCTGCAAAGATCATGGCACCCAGGACTTGCCACTCATCTCACAGAAGATCTCGGAAATGCTGTACCCCCAAGGGTTCAAGTATGGTGGAAAGCCCCAGAATGGCATTCTGTGGTCCCCTATTTTTTAGGGGGCAGTATTCCAGGGCCCCCTAAAAAGAGGGGAATGCATCAGAACACTGTGTTTCTATTCCCCTAAAAATAGAAGAATGCACTGGAACACAGCATTCTGGTGCATTCCCCCAAGGGCTGGCTGAAGGAAGGGGCTGAGAACTGAAGCAAGCTTGGCAACCCCTCTCCCCCTTCCCACCACCTGCACCAGTCCCACACCTTCCTGCTGGGCCCCATGTCTCCTCTTGCCCCCTGGCCAATCCCACAGACTCCCCCCCCCCCCGCCTGGCTACTTGGCCACATTGGCAATGCCAGCAAGGGGGCTGGTGGTGGTGAGTTTGGGGAGAGGCATGCAGCTGGTGGGGAAAGTGTGGGGGGGTGAGGAGGGAAGAAGTCAGGATGGCTGGCTGGGGAAGTATGAAGGGGCTTGGGGGGCTAAAAGGGGTGGAGTGGGGAAATGGGGACAAGGGGGACTGAAAGGGGCTGGGAACATGTGGAGGGGTTGAGGGGCTGAAGGGGGTGAAGTGGAGGAATGGGGAAAAGGGGGCTGGAAAGGTGTGGAGAGCGTTAGGGGGCTGAAGGAGGTGGAGTGAAGATAGGGGAGCTGAGGGGAGGGGGTTAGGAGGGCTGGAGTGGGGGCATGGGTGCAGGGAGCTTAGGGAATGGGGTTTGGAGCTGAGGGAGAACATGGGGAAGGAGGGATCTGATGGGGGCAGGCATTTTGGGGGCAGTAACTAGGGTGGGAGCATGCATTTGTGGGGCAATAGCTGGGGTGGGGGCAGTAGCTGGGGTGGGGGATAAGCATTTGGGGGGGCAGTAGGTGAAGTGGGTGAAGGGGGCCCAGAAATTTAGGAGGGTTCTGGGGCACACCAAATTATACTTTAGGCTCCACCTACCCCAGAAGCTTCAGGTTCCTTGGATAGCTCTTGGGCCATGAAAAATAGAGACATAAAAGCTCTCTGAGAGGAGTTGAGGTCTCAGCACAAACTTCCATCTTCCACTAATGTGGCACCAAAGAAACATGTAGTGGCCTCAGCTTCCAGACAGCACTACACAGCAGTGAGGCTAGCCCTACACACAGACATGGCACTGAACCATGCCAGTTAAGGATATGGCCCTGACTTAAGCACCATCTGCCATCACAGCATCAGCCCAATATGCTCACGAACAAATGGCACCAATCCCAACATCAGTCCAACCCTTGACACTGTTACAAACCTTGGAACGGACAACCCTTCATCAGGACCAGCCAGCATTACCAGCACCACAATCACTGCCTCCATGTAAGAGGACATGAAAGGAACATCACTTGTCCTCTCCTAGGTGATGTAGAGGACTCTCACTTGTCTTCTGGCACTCCTTTCCAGCCAGAACTTCACAGTACCATAGATCCTACACATCCATAGATAAACGTACCTACCATCACAGTCCACCATGCTGCTATCCACATTAGTACCATAGGTAGTAGAGCAGAGGTCTCAAACACATGGCCCCCAGGCCGCATGTGGTCCCTAATGCTTTTACCTGTGGCCCGCAATGACACGAACGTTACCAATATTTGCAGTATCATTGTGTGGAAAGGTTTTAATGGTGTGGCCCTTGGGCTACCATACTAATCCTCATGCAGCCCTCTACTAGTCCTTATGCAGCCCTCATGGTGATTTGAGTTTGAGCCCCCTGAAATAGAGAGACTGCAATTCCTGCTCCTCATACTCTAGACCAGGGGTCTCAGACTCAAATCACCACGAGGGCTGCATGAGGAATAGTACGTTAGCCCAAAGGCCACACCACACATGAGAACTAGTATGGTTGCCCAAGAGCCACACCACTGAAACCCTTTCATACAACGGTATTGCAAATATTGGTAGCGATAGTGTTATTGCAGGCCTCAAGAAATAACTTGAGGGGTCGCATGTGGCCCTTGGGCCATGAGTTTGGGACCCCCGCTCTAGACATTATGAATCACTCCACAGTCCTGCTTGCTTTTATCATAAACTCGCTAGCAAACCTCACGCAGCTATATCACCTAAACCATCTGAACACATCCAAACCATAGACACAGCAATGGACCAGGATACCTCGCCACTTTTCCACAATTCTTCATCTCCCAATGATGCAGTTATTTCCTTTTCATCCAGCCATTTGGATGACCCAGAGCAATTCAAGGAGCTTTCCAAAAGGTTAGCAGAGGAATTGGAGATCCCTCTAGAAGAAGCAAATGAAGTTCAGCACAAACTTCTAAAAATCCTACACACCAATGGCCTCCTCTAAGATTACCATCCCTATAGATGTTGCCCTGATGGATCCTGCTAACATCATATGGCTGACTCCAGCCACCATCCTACCTGTGAAAAAATGTACTGACAGAAAATACTAAATCCATCCTAAGGGAAGGGAATTGTTATTTACACACCCACTGCATAACTCACTGGTTAGAGACACAGCAAACCAGAGGAGCAAACAACTTAAACTTCTGCTCAACTCCTCAAGACAAAGATGGGAAGTGAGTAGACCTTATGAGTAGAAAGGTTTACTCCTCTTCCAACCTATTCATGAGCATTGCAAATTATTCTGCACTCCTATCTAACTACAGCCATTCAATCTTCGAGAAATTGGCACAACTGACATCTTATCTCACAGGCAATGAAAAAGAACAGTACAAAGCGTTACTTACTGAAGGTCAGCTGGTGGCATGTGCATCCATGCAGGCCTCCATAGACGTGGCTGCTGCTAGGACAACTGCCACTACAGCAGTAATGCATGGGGCATGATGGCTCTATATCTCAGCCCTACCCATGGACCTGCAAAATAAGATAGAGAACTTACCTCTGATAAAATTCAACTGTTTGCTAAAAAGACTGATGGATACATCATCAGTGAAAGATTCTAGAGCCACCCTCCACACACTCAGAATTTACACTCCTGCATTTAATAAAAACAAATGAGATTTCAACCATATATTCGTAGATGGCATCCTCCATATCAGTATCAATGTCAAACTAGAAACTATGAAAACCAGCAAAGGGACAGACAGAGGCCATATAAATGCAAACAATGATCTCAACCATCCATGAACACACAGCCTCCCCAACCCCAGCAACCCACAATTCTGATGTGTTGGTTCAGGGCCTGAGATCTCATCAAGTTGCAGCAATGTTTCTTCTGGCATTACTTTTGAATTCTGACTGAAATTTCTGCTAGGCCTGGTACAACATCATCACTGATAAATGGGTATTAGAAATCATCACTATGGTTACTCCATTCCGCCATTTCATGTATAACCAAACCACCTCCCATTTCCCCTTCCCTGTCCCTTTTCAGGGACCCAACTCACATACAAATCCTACACAATGAAGTACAGGAACTCCTAAAAATAAGCACTGTAGAGACAGTTCCCCAAACTTATAGAAATACTGGTTTCTACTCCAACTATTTCATGGTAGAGAAAAAAGCTGGTTGACGGAGGCCTATCTTAGACTTAAGACCATTAAACAGATACATGAGAGAACAAAGATTCAAAATGGTTAACCTTTCTGGAATCATCCAAATGCTGCAACCTGGTGACTGATTCTCACTCCTTGATCTAAAAGATGCATATTTTCATATAACTATTCATCCTTCCCACAGGTCTTTTCTGAGATTCATGGTTGGGGATCAACACTACCAGTATGAAGTCCTACCATGCAGCTTTTCAACAGCTCCAGGAGTGTCTTCCAAAGCATTAACTGTCATTACTGCACACCTACACATCCAGAGTATCACAATTTACCCTTACTTAGATGACTGCCTAATAATGTCTCAGTCAAAAAACTCAGCTATATGCACCATCAAGATAACTCCATCACTATTCTATCAGTTGGATCGCAAAGTAAATATAGAAAAATCCACTTTCAACCCTAATCAAGAAATAGAATTTATTGGAGCAATGCTAAACTCCAAAACAGCAAAGGCCTCCTTACCTAGACCCCATTTCATGGCCATCCTGAACCTCATAGCTCAGGTCCAGATTTCACCATGGGTCATGGCACAAACAATCCTTTAATGTTGGGTCACCTAGGGGCCACAAGTTTTATAGTTCCTCATGCCAGACTACACATGAGAGCTCTGCAAACATGGCTTTCCTCAAACTACAAATGGAACAAATGCAGCCTACACTAGGGGTCTCAAATTCAAATCACCATGAGGGTTGCATGAGGACTAGTATGTTAGCCCAAGGGCCATGCCACTGAAACCTTTTCATACAATGATATTGCAAATATCTGTAACAATAGTGTTGCAGACACAGAAAATAGCTTTAGGGGCCACATGTGGTCCACAGGCCATGTGTTTGAGACCCCTGGCCTACACAAATGTCTCTTGTTTCCAACCACCATCAAAAATTTAGCTGTACAGTGGACTGTCAAGGACAGCTCGATGACTGGAATTCTGTTGGTTTGTCCTCAACCAAATCATCGCAATAACTATAGATGTCTCATTCCTTGGATGGGGTACACATATCAATGATACCACCATATAGGAAAAGTGGATAAAAACAGAATCTACTCTACATATAAATATTTTGGAACTCAGAGCACTTCACTATGCACGTCAGCACTTCTTGCTGATCATTCAAAACAACATAATCAGAATTATGACAGACAATGTGGCACACATGTTTTACATAAACCACCAAGGAGGAGCATGTTCCCCTTCCCTATGTGTGGAAGCAGTCATCCTCTGGAATTGGTGCAGCCCATGCCAGTGCCCCCCTCCCACCCACTGCAGTGTTGTCCTCCGCTCTCACCCCACTACTTTCAGCCAAAGGCAGCAGGGTGGGAATGTGGAGCTCAGCCACTGGACCAGCCCTTCCTGCCCCCAAAACAGAACAGTCAGCCCATGAGCAGGGCTGGCAGCCCAGAGACTGGACTCCACTCTCCCTCCCCACCCCTGCGCTAACCTTTCTGCCCTGGGGGGTGGGAATGGCCAGCTCAGAGGCAGGGTGGGAGAGCAGAGCCCAGCCTCTGAGCCAATCCTCCTTGCCCCTGGGCCGGCCCATCCCACCACTGTAGCAGAGTTGTCAGCCCAGGGGAGGGGCAGGAGCATGGGCCCAGCCCATCTCTTCAGTGCAGGGGGGCAGGAGAGGGCCCCCCACTGGCCAACTGGACCTGGGCCCTGCCCAACCCCAGGAACAGCACTGTGGAGAACCCACAGGGACACACATCGCAAAGACACTGGCTACTACAGGTGAGAAGCCATTTCTTCTCTTTGGGCTAGACCCTCTTTTATACACTGCTGCAAATATGTTCCATATTGCCCCTCTGATATGTGTAGTTGCCACCCTCTGACATGGTAAGATGCCATCCTTTACCTTGTACTGGATGGATCATTCAAAACATATCTATCCATTATATTGTCGTTCTGATGGGCCAGTAAGCCCTTGTTATCTTTGGGGTATTGGGATATTCTGGTACCTTTCTGGACTGTGCTTATGTGAGTGCTCTGCACCTAGTGCTTCTTTAGGAATGTGTGTATCTCCAATATCAGCTCTATTAATGACAGTTACTATGAGTCTACCAGCATTCACTGCATGACTTCTGCTAACTTTGCTTTATAATAGCAGGGCTTGACTATTGCTTTAGCTCAGGCCTGACCTATAACCCTGCTTGTTATACTAGACCTCACGTCTCAGGCTTTCACTTTGACACCTGAGACCTTCACAAGCTTGGTGTTTACCGGTGTGTGTGTGTATGTACATATACAAGAGACAAATGGAGAATCAAATTGATGGAGAATCAAATTCAAGTGATCTGATATATCCAAAATGTAAAAGTTGTTTGATTTGTCTAGCATACCGTTTGGGTCCAGTATGTTTTGCAATTTTGTAACTGCCATGGGATTCACTCTTTGATGTAGAAACTAAAGCTTTCATTAAAAAAAAAAAAAAAAAAAAAAAAAAAAAAAAAAAA
>ML681990.1:37414730-37490405 GCA_007922195.1 Podocnemis expansa
AAAAAAAAAAAAAAAAAAAAAAAAAAAAAAAAAAAAGATGCCCTGGCTCCAATGGAGTAAACAGCAAAAACCTCCATTGACTTCAATGGGACCAGGATTTTTCACCCAGTTTCTAGGCCTTAGGGCTACAATGAAAACATTAAAATATTGAAGTGTAAATTGATGTTTTGATATAGTCATCATTTTGCAGACAACCTGAAACACAAAAGTGTAAACTGCCTACATTGATCTCAATATAGTGCTAAGTAAAACTGAAAGAAAACATTTTCATAGGCAACATTGTTGACTATTCAGCTGATGATTTTAGCAGAAACATCAAGCTAATGTGCTAATCCCAAACAACTTCTCTTTTTCCTCAGATCTTCCGGGCTACCACCACCCCAGCTGCCAAAATTGACAGCTTCCTCCCAACAGCTTCTTTGATGCAGTTACCCATTGCCAGTATACAAACCTGCAGATTTACTGAAAACTGAAATGGTGGGAAGAGTGTGAAATGAATGTCAGCGTAAGTAACACTGGCTACTGTCCTACGGGTGTCATGATAGTTAATTACATGAAAAAAGGTTTATCTATAGTTGTGACAGAATTTCTATCCAAGTGCTCTGCAGAATGCAGGGACGTTACCTCAGAGTTTAGGTCTGGCTTGCCATTGTGTACCTGTGCCCTGCACAGAGTATACCAGACCAATGCTTATAAATTACAAATGAAAAGCTTTTTCAGCTAAGGAATGAAGTGGCTTAGAATATTTTTGTTTTTCTCTACAATAATTTGCATGCCTTCTTTACTGTAACAATAAATAACATCTGCTTTATTTTAACCAATTAATTTTTTTTTGTTTTGCTTTGGATGCATATTTATCCAACAGCCTCTATGCAAATAAATGCATTTTAATTCAGTGTAACAATGAATAAATAGCTATACTCTTTCAGTGTAACTGTTGTTCAATAGTCATGCTTTCCCTGACCTAAATCAAGAAGTGTGAGTGTGCATTTATTTCACACGAGCCTCAGACTGTGGCTCTGAAATATAATTTTGCTTTTCACTTCAGAACAATAAACACAAAAGATTTGTAAGTGCAATTCCATAACTTAGATATGGAATATTATGTCCTGAATAACAAGTTCCATAACCAGAAACTCAATTAGGTTGGTTTAAATGGAAACTAGGTGGTGGAACTTTATTGTCTACTCTTTTATTTGTGCTGAAGCAAGACTACTTACTACAGCAGTCACTCGGTTTGGTTAAACTTTTTTCTCTATGTGCTTAGTTTATGTAAAAGTGAAGTTCATTCCTGATTCCTGTGCAGATGGCCCGGCTAGTGTACCAGCTAAGGTAACAAAATACAACTAATGGGGAATTAATTGATGCACCCTCCTTGAACTGGCCATCTACACAGAAATATATTTCATACTATTATAATACATATGCAGACTTAAAATTAACATGCCCAGGTGAAAACTATGTAATTTGAAAATGTGTTTTCTCTATTTACCTAGCAAGATGTGACTCCCAGTTTCAGTATTTTCCCTGCTACAATTGATGTCACTATCATGGTTACAAGCCTAACCGCATCTCTGCAGTTGTCCCCTTTCTGGCCTTTGGAGTATATGAGTCAGCTAACTTTGGCCAGCCATAGCTGTGTCATGGGTGTTTTATTACCGTGTAGGTGTATCTTGAGTACACCCCCTCGGGTTTTAGGGTTCATGCTCTCACCCATCCCAGGGTAGAATCCTGAAATTCTTTCACTCTTAGACTTGGCTCTGGGCCAAGGCACTTGGTGTATCCTTTATTCTTTCTCTGCAGGTTTGACCAAGTTCAAGCACCTGCAGTTCTTTTCTTTGGGTGTGTAGCCAATGATATACTGATTAGACAGCCTTCTTAAAACCAAAGTATTGTTTATTTTAGCCATAGGAGCAAAAATTTGAGGGGTGCCATGAGAGGATGTTAAAACACCTTAAAGTCTTTTCATCTCCTGATGGTGACCTAGGCAGGCCCAACTACTTCAGATAACCCACTGTTTCAAGTCTGGTTCTCCCCTCCTCTGTGAGAGGATGTTTCTTTTTAAACCTCCCACCTTTTGTGTTCCCTGACCTTTTCCTATTCTGACATTGTCTCTTTACAATCCTCAAGTGTTCACTGAGAAGTGACTTCTCGTGAGCCATGTTTTTTTCTTCTTGCTTGTTTTTTGTCTGACACTCCCAATTAAACTACATTAATAGTCACAGTAAACAGCCCAAAGCGAGATAAACATGCATTGTTCATCAAATATTACAGTGCAACTCCAAATCCATCACAATCACAAATCCAATGAAGTGTAGAGGTTATTTCTCAGAAAAGCCTCAATTTTAAATCTCATCTCAAATGTAACTTTAACAGCACAGCAGCACATTTAACACCATTGCTTCTATATACTTTCTAAATGAAGTCTGTTGCTTACTTAATCACAATAATTAGAGATGGATCAAAAATTTCCTGTGCAAGTCTTTTAGAAATTTCAAAGTTGTTTCTATTTTACAGGGTTTGAAATGGTCTTTAAAAAACAAACAAACAAACACACAAACAAAAACCTTTACTGTTTACTGGAAAACTTTTAGTAAATAAGATTTCAATAAAGATTGATTCAAAATGTCACAAGATCCCAAAGTATCAGTAGGTTATGGTTGCTGGTGGTTTTTAATAAAAGAATCCAATTTTTCAAAGAAAAAAATGTCATCCAGTTCTAAAAAATGACATTTCTTTCAGCACCTAGATTTTTCTTTGAGGTCTTATCTAATAATAAGTGCTGATCAAGACTGGCACCACTTAGAGGCTTATTTTAATCACAAAAAAAGGTAGTGTAGCTGCAAGGACCTGTAATCACTATGGGCAGGTTTATACTGCCTGCCGTTTTCATTACTTAAAATAACTTGTGTTTCTCTCTTTGATTTCATTATGACCAGAACGTCCATTCTGCTGACTCAAAGGGAGGGCACTTCCTTTGGCTCAGCACTACTCCAGATGCCGAGGTAGTCTGCAGTAATTGACTTCCCAGTGAACTGAGAGGGTCTTCACAGACCCAGTCAATTGATTGGGAAGATTAATCTGACAGTGGCAAATTTATTGCCATCAGTGAAGACTAGCCCTATGTGACCAAGTGTTCATCCCCACACCAGCCTTCAAAGGGCTAATGAGGTTAAGATGGGGAGACAACTAACTTGATAGACATCACCTGAGGGGAACCAGGCTAGATAAATGACCATTGATTGGGATGGGAATAGAGCTCAGCTGAGGAGGAACAGGCAGGATAAAGTAAAGCCAGGAAGCTTGGCTATAGAGAACGCAAGCAGGAAATGGGAAACCCTTACCCTGAGGAAAGTGTGTACCCAAAGGAAGGTGGAGTAAAAGGGCCTGATAAAGGCCAAGTAGGAGCAGTCCAGGGAAACAGTAGCAAGGTTTGGGATGATGAGGATCTTGACTGTAGAATACCTGGGCTGAAACCCATAATTGTGCATGGGTATGTCTACACAGCACTTTTATTTCAAAATAACACTGGTTATTTCAAAATAAAAGATATTTGGTCCACATGACGTTTTCTTATTTTGAAAGGACAGATCCCGTCCTTTCGAAATAAGAACTGTTGTTTCGAAACAGGTTAAACCCCGATTGTTTCGAAACGGCTGTTATTTCAAAATGGTTATTTTGAAATAAGGCTGTTTGGACATGTTGTTTCAAAACAACACCATTGTTTCGAAACAACATGTCCAAATGGCTTTATTTCAAAATAACCATTTTGAAATAACAGCCGTTTCAATAGCAGGCTTTTCCTTAATTCGAATTAACATTTTGTTAATTCGAATTAACTTATTTTGAAATAAGGACTTTAGTTCAAAATAACTCATTTCAAAATCCTTATTTTGAAATAGCGATGTACATGTAGACATAGCCAATGGCCCCAGGTTCCCTTACTAGGCCCTGAGGAAGTGATACAGACATCAGTGGAGCAAAACAGTGCTCAAGACTTGGCTGCAACAGGAGGGAGAAAACACACAGTGATTTGGCCAGAGGGTCAAGCCATGATGAGAGAGCAGCACCCTGAGTTGCACAGAGAGAGGTGACAGGTCTTACAAATGTCTTTGCCCTTCTGCTGCCCCTATAGAGAACTAATCCCAAAAGAAGCCAGGAGGAGATAACCAGCAATGAGTGACCTATGTGGTACACAACTGAAAAACATTAATGCAGATTTTTTCAGCATCATCTACTTTTGTTACACAGTCAGCTGATCAAGAATTGTAGACTTTCCAAGTTCAGTTGAGTTAGCTGTGAATTTTTAATTTTGTCTAGTTCACTGAGACTTGAAGTTCAAAAAACTTTAGCATTTAAGTGAACTAGGTTAAATTTTACTGTGAACTGGCAGAGACTTCGGTAACAGTCATACTCTCCCTCTCTCTTCCTCTCTATGGTAACAAGGACAACTTTCCCAAGTGACTGGCTTTGTCCATGTGATATTTAACCTTAAATACTATTTCAATTGCTAAATTCACCAGCAGGCAGAGGGCTGACATTTTTTTCTTAAATGCACTACAGGTCTGTATGCAACAAATGCGTGTGTAATTAGATTGCTACACTTGAATAAGCAATTATGAGTCAGTCATGTCATTTGTATACTAATTTTAGTAAGTGTATAAGCAAACTAAGGCATGCAGTTTTATCTCTAACACAATGTGTAAGTTTGGTTCAGAATGTTTGCAAATACCCAAGTGTGACGGGGTAGGCCTGCCCCACACTCCAAAGGCCCAGCACGCTCTATTGACAGTGGAAGCCCTGCCCCTTAAACCTGCTGGGCATGCTCCAGATATTGCCATTGTATAAAAGAAAGCAGCACAGCTCATTTGGGCCAGACCAGCTAGGAGGAAGGACATCCAGTGGAGGGTCCTGACCAAGAGCCACTTCAGCCCCAGGTTGTGAGCAGGAGTCTCCTTGGAGGCCTCAGTGAGGAGCCAAAATGACTGGGGGAACATGTGGAGACAGACATTGAAGGTTCCCTGGCTGCTGGAGACCCATGAGAGGACTACCTGAACAAGCACAGTAGGCAGTAGCCCAGGGGGCCTGACAGGGAGGCCCAGGGGTGAGATAAGGGCTAAGTCAGCATGTTTCAGCCTGGATCCCCACTGACTTGCTGCCAGAACCCCAGCACCGATGGGGCCCTGGGCTGTGGCTTAGTGGAGCAGGAGAGCCTGAGCCCCCTACCCAGGTACTGCATTCCCTACAGGGAGCTCTACTGACCCTGGCAACTAGGCCACACTGCCATGCACCCAAGGGCCTCCATACTGACTCTGGCTGCTAGGCCACACTGCCCTGCACCCAGGAGCTTTATACTGACTGTGCCCACAAGGCCACACTGCTCTGAACCAAAGGAATTTGTATTAGCTTAACTACTAGGCTGTATCGCCTTGGTACAATAAGTTAAAAGGATTGCAGCAGCACCTTCCCTGCTGCTCGTGCCCCCTTGGTACTTTCTCCATCAAGGGGCACTAGAGAGGCCATACCCCACTGCACCAAGGAAAAGTAATAAAACAAGTGGAAAGCTTTGGAACATTTATAATTGTGAGAAAGGTTCTACCTCAATGATTACTAATAGCTAAAGACTGAGCCTGAACTGAAGCTGATTTTGAGTTGAGGTGCAGCTTAGTCAAGGAATCTCTATTTGCATTGAGATATAAGCTTGCCAGAATTTGAAAGCCCATTGGACTGAGTGTTCCGATTAAGGTCCATTTCTAACCTTCACAGTATTCTTGCAGTTTGAGTTGAAAAGTTTAACCTATGAGTTATGTTGATAGATTAGCTAACTCTACTAGCAAAACAAACAAAAAATAAAACCAAGAAACATAATAGTTAGTTAACTTGAATTTATGTCCTAACATCTTTTGCAAAGAAATAACTAGCCTACAAAAAATAACCCACCAGGAAGTATTGCATTCTAAATCTCAGGAATACTTGCACTTTTAACAAAAATGTTTACCTTCTTTTCTTTACTTTTCTGCACCCACATGAGTGCAGGGCATCCATCACTTCCTCCCTCTCTCTTTTTTTCTTTTCTTCTTTTTTATGCCGTTCAGTTCAGGTTTTAAGTGTCATAATGGATGTTGCTTATTTTTCTATTCTGTGTAGTATTTCTGTAGGTCACCCTGTTTTTCTTTTAGCTGGTGTCCATGCTGTTTCTTGATGGAACTCTTAGGTTTGTGACATCATTATACTGTATCCTAAGTATGTCTGTCACCATCCTCTTGCTTTTTTTTTTCTTCTTTAAACTTTTGTACTTAACATAGAATTTCTTATGTTAGAATATATACTTTTTCAATGGACTATCGAAAATCTTCCTCCACAGATGTGATTCTGCTTTTAAAACTTCATATTTTTGTATTACTGCTGGTCACATTACTTTTCTGAATCTTTTCAGGTTTATGAAAATTGTTAGCTGCTTTTTTTATTCATTGCTTGACGTGTACCATGCTGTCACCATCATTGTACCTCTCATTCTGAAGATAAGTAAATTGATAGACTTCTTTTACTTCCAAAGGATAGCCATGTTAGGCTAGTTTGGCAAAACAAACAAGGAGTCCTGTGGCACTTAAAGACTAACAAATTTATTTATTGCATAAGATTTTATGAGAGAAAATCCTAGTTCATGTTCAAGCATCTGACAAAGTGGAACTTTCTCCCATGAAAACTTGTGTGATAAATAAATTTGTTAGTTTATAAAAGCACCCCAGGACTCCTTGACTTCTTCTAGTGATCCTCTGTCTACTCTGGTAGCTGCTTTTGGAACACTGCTAGCCATCTATTTTGTCTTTCCTTTGATGAACAAACCAACTTTTTTTGTTGTGTCTGCTAAAAACTTAATCTTTCTTCTATTACATGATTTACATTGGGGGCAGGGGGGAGTGTGCATGCATGCTCAGGCCTGCTAACTGGAATTCTGAGCCCCAGAATGGTCCAGCCTTGCCTCTTCTGCCGAAGGCCCCATTCTACCCCCCTCCCCTGCTTGCTGCCATTTCTCATCCCTTTCTCTCTTCCACACTCTCCCTTCCCCCAGAAGGTGAGTGAAAGCTATGTGTCTCAGCAGGAGACAGGCAGCAGGGACTTGATGAGCAATGATGCAGGGAATGAGCAGGAAGGAGATGATGGATGCATGTGGTGACTGCTGGTGAGGAGGAAGAGGAATGTAGCAAGTAGAGGTGAGGGGAGAAGTGACAGATGGGGAAGGTAGTGAATGATTGAAAAAAGGGCAAATATAGTACCTTTCTTCAACAAAGGGGAAAAAGGAGGGCCCAGAAAACTACAGACCAATGAGTTTCTCCTCAATCCCTGGAAAAATCATGGAACAGGTCCTCAAAGAATCCATTCTGAAACACTTGAAGGAACATAAAGTGATCAGGAACAGTCAGCATGGATTCACCAAGGGCAAATCGTGCCTGTCCAACCTGACTGCCTTCTATGATGAGATAACTAGATATGTGGATGTGGGAACAGCTGTCAGTTTGATCATGACTTCAGCAAAGCTTTTGATACAGTTTCTCTCAGCATTCTTGTCAACGAGTTAAGGAAGTATAGTTTGGATGAATGGACCTAATGTGGATAGAAAGCTGGCTAGATCATCGAGTTCAGCAGGTAGAGATCAATGGTTCAAAGTGTAGTTGGCAATCAGTAACTAGTGGCATGCCCCAGGGGTCAGTCCTAGCATGGGTCCTGTTCAACATCTTCATCTATGTTCTGGATGATGGCATACTCAGTAAATTCATGGACACCAAGCTGGGGGGAATGGTGACCATGCTGGAGGGCAATGATAGGATTCAGGGAGACCTAGACAAATTAAAGCTTTGGGCCAAATGAAATCTCATGAAGTTCAACAAGGACAATTGCAAAGCCCTGCACTTAGGACAGAAAAACCCCAGGTACTGATACAGGCTGAAGATTGAAAGACTAGGTAGCAGCACTGTAGAAAACGACCAGGGGGTTATGGTGAATGGGACACTGTATATGAGTCAATAATGTGCTCTTCTTGCCAAAAGAGCCAATGGCATGTTGGGCTGCACCAGTAGGAATGTTGCCAGCAGATCAAGGGATGTAATTATTCGCCTGTATTTGGCACTGGTAAGGCCACATCTGGAAGACAGTGTCCAGTTTTGGGTTCTGCACTACAGAAAGGATGTTGCCAACTTATAAAAAGTCCAGCAGAGGGCAACAAAAATGACAAGAGGGTTGGGACACATGACTTATGAAGAGAGACTGAAGGAACTAAGCTTATTTAGTCTACAGGAGAGAAGACTGAGGGGGGATTTGATAGCAACCTTCAACTACTTGCAGGGATGCTCCGAAGAAGAGGGAGCTAGGCTGTTCTCAGTAGTAACAGGGGACAAAACACGGAGGAATGGTTTCAAGTTGTAGCTGGGGCAGTTGAGGTTGGATATTAGGTAAAGCTTTCTCACTAGGAGGGTGGTGAAGCATTGGAATGAGTTATCTAGGGAGCTGGTGGAATCTCCGTCTTTGGAAACATTTACGGTCCAGTTAGACAAAACCCTGGCTGGGGTGATTTAGTGAGAATGGTTCTGCTTTTAGCAGGGGGTTGGACTAAGTGACCTCATGAGGTCCCTTCCAACCCTATGATTCTAAGTGAGGGAGGAGAGGAAGGGATGCACTTGATGAGAGACAAGGGAGGGTAGGGACACTGCTGATGGGAAACCAAGTGGAGAAGGGGAGTTTGGAGATTTGGAATAGAGGAGGGAGGCCAAGTGAGGAGATGGACTAGTGGAGGGCGATATGGTGGAGAAAAAGATGAGAGCTAAGGTGGCCTGCGGGTGGGGGTCATAGGTGGAAGAGTTGGGACAGAGTATTAGTATACTTGAGGTGAAATGTTCACACAACCAGCCATGGCTCAGGCCCCCTTTAGCGTGTGTTTGAAACAGACCTTTAGTGCACTATTTCAATTAAACTGGACAGAAATTGAGAACCCTACTGAATTACAATATAGATTCATTGTATGACTAATCTAGAAGCTTCCTCTCTATACACAACTCTAGGAGGGCAAACCCCATTGACTTCATACTGCAAAACTTGATGAAGGACTATAGTCTCACTGAAAGACTTCAGCTTTCTTGGCTTGTGGAAGTTAGCTGTGGTTGATGTTGGTTTTGACTGCCAATATAGATATGGACTATATGCTTATTAGTGTTGCCTTTAGGCCTGTAATGTTCATAGTAAGGGTAATAATGAGGCCCACACTTGTCTTTCACAGCATAAATTAATGAGGAGAGTGAAACTTATTAGAAGAAAAATATCTTTAGCAACACCAACATCCTGCTAACATGTAGGTAATTATTTTAGGAAGTGAATAGAAAATATTTCATTTCAGCAGTTTAGCACTAGAAATGGGAAGAGTAAAGAGCTAGCAATGTGTAAAAATCTGTTTTTTTTTTTAATTAATCTCCAACCATCCCTCAAATATGTGATTCATACTCATCTTGGTTCTACAACCCAAAGCATTAGTGGAGAGAGGTTCATTTTGTGCATGCTGCATAGCTTAATTCTATGAGATGATGTGGTGTAAGAAGGCCCAGGCTAACAATGTGTTGCCGCCCAGTTTTTTCTTTACTTCCTCAGAAGGCATTAGGCTACACATTGGTTCTCCCATGTAGCTGGCCTACAAGTAATTGCTCTCTGTCGTATACTATCTACCATATGTCCAGGTTGCTGTCTTTTTTCTTTCTTCTTTTTTTTTAAAATAACTAATTAAATCACTGTTATAACAAAGCACTTAAGCATGTCCACTGATCATACAGAAATTAAGCATATGCTTAAGTGCTTTACTGGAAACAAGACTGTATGTAGATAGTAACAGCAGATAAAGTAGATATAAAACTTTGAAGCATTTATGAGTTTGTTTTAAGGATTTTCAAGATACAGTGGTACAAAGAAATAGCAGATGTAGCTTCTTAGAAGTGGCAGACATATTTCATATCTGCAACTAATGAGCATTCATAATAGGCTCTGCAAAATGCACAACCAATTTTCTTTTCAGAAAGTCAAATCCTTCAGAACACTGACACAAAAGCATTAAGCATTTCAGTGTAAACTCCAGCCTACAGTAGATAGACCAAATATTGGAGATCAGCAAAATTATTAATTTGTTAAGAGTAGTGAAGAAGATGCAAATAGAAATTTTAGAAGAGTGAGCCAAGAACATCACATTCCTGTTAGCTCATTTTCTTAATTCAACTGTGTAAACCAGGTATAAACCTAGTAAAGTCAGTGAGGCTGATAATCCTTCTATTCACACTGGTGTAATCCTATTGAAATCAGTGAATGCACTGCTCATTTACACTTGGATAAATTAACAGAATTAGCACCTTTACAATTGTAGGTGAAACACAGCCAGAGAGACATCAGCCAATCAATATACAATATTAGAAACTGGGATGGCAAAAGGTAATTTTGTCTTGTTCACAGGAGCACAGTACTATTCAAAGGAGTTTACTTTATAGGAAAAGGAGGAATTATAAGTGGCCAGGGCTGTACAGTATTTCAGTGAAATCACCTACATAAAACTAAATATAACTGCAATGTGCTTTTGAGGGTCAGGCATTAAATCCAGTAAGAGGATGAAGCTAATGAAGAATGCAATGACTCCTGTTAAATAGAGCATTTTGCTTTGAGATGCTTTAGGAATTGCAATATTATTTATGGGTGAGATTTTTCTGAAGCATTCTGCAGTGTCTTAATTTTGCTCCCACTAAAATCCGTGCAGCAGAAAGGGCTTTTCCCCAAAGATCTTACATTCTGAATAGAACTGGGCAGGAAGGCAAGGTGGATTTTTCTAGGTCCAGGGATTTCTGGGTAGAGTTTTCAGACTAAGAATAATTCCTATAGAGGCCTAACTGATCTGGGACCTGTTTACTGCCTCGTCCCAGACCATTATGTCACAGTTGAAATGGGATGATGTGCTCAAGTTGGTGTCTCCTTGCTTTAAGAAAGAGGGAGTTGCCAGCAAGTTATTCTCCGAAGGTTTTTCGGGTTTAAGAATTCACAGGCAGGTCCAAAAACAATCTGAGCAGGACCTTCCATGCATACCACAAAAGCCATTTTAGTGGCTATGTGGTGAAGGTAAAATTTCAGATTTTTGGACTTGGCTTGAATGTGGAAGGTTAAAATTGTACAGTGTGTGCTGACATTTGATTGTGGTAAAAAGTGGGAGGAATAAGATACAGTTTGGGCTTTGTAATTAATTAAAAGCATGAGATGAAAAGAACATTTAGTGTCTGGATCTCTAAACAGATGTTTTTGTGTTGCATTTTATTTAGTTTTAAATAAATTTAAATTAGAAAATGAATTGATGTTATTTGGAGGATTCTGATTACACACTAGAAAACTTATAACTGCATGGTTTTGTTTGTTTAAGGGTTCTTGAAAAATTCAAAGCAAGAATGCCATCAAAATTCTGACTAAACTTGCTTTCCTCAATTCTTTATTCACTGTTTATTTTCCTTGTTAAGTTTTCTTGTGTCTTTCCATTTGCTTTGGGAATATTTGGAGCAATTCTTGGTGCAAACAATCTTGTTTCCAGTAAGATTGCATGTAGAAGGTAACAGCAAATATATTAGATATAAAACTTCGAAGAATTTGTATGTTTTGAGGATTTTTGAGCTGCAATAGGACTAACATATTAATTTCTGGGACATGAACTGCTGATGAGATCTGGTGCATAAAGCTGCATCCTGGATTGCAGATGTGCAAGTTCATGTGGGAGTATGTAAAGAGCTGGGATGAGAAGCCTAGAGAAACATGCAATATTGAGGCTTGAATTGGAGGGAATTACATTGGGGTAGATTGCAGAATAGGAATGTAGTGGAGACGAAAGGAAAAAAATGTCAGACTTTTCCAACAAAATATACTCTTTTTACAAAACTGAAGTCTTCTGTATGGGTTTTTAAAAAAACTTTTATCTCAGGAAGATTGAAATAACTCCACACTAGCTGCCTCTTTAGTACAAAGCTCTAGCTAGTTTTGCTTCCTGCCAGTGACACTGACAAAAGTTTTCCCAGACGACTGCTGAGGCAGAGTGGCCTAACTCTCTGTCTTTCAGCCTTCTGACCATCTCGAGCAGTGGTTTTCAACCACTGTGTCTGGACACATTACTGTGTCTCCACACAGTGGTAACTGTGTCGTGGAAAGCTGGGGAGATGGCTGGATTTGACTGGGTAGGGAATGGAGGGAAAACTTGTGTGACTTGTAGGGTCATGAAATACCACCAAGCATGTCATGACCTCCAAAAGAGAACCACTGATCTTGGGAACCGGAAAGGTACAAAGCCCTAGTGGTCAGGCTCTGTCATCCTTCTCCAGCTACTGCAGCTAGTGCAAAGACTGAGTAGCTTAGATCTTTCCTGGGTTGGAAGGCTTTTGTCAGGTACTTCATGGAAAGAGAGTCCATTCTCCAGCCATCTCTAGAATGCAGTCTCATACTATAATGCATTGTTATGAAGGTAGTACTGTGTGTGGGCGGTGTGCACGTTAAGGTATTTAAAGCCAAAAGGATCTACAACAATCTGTTCTTTTGTTTTCAATAGCACAGATCATACAATTGAATCACTTTATTCCTGTACTGAGGTAATTTCCTAGGGACGGGTCAGTGGCTGACCTAAGTGGTCATGTCACAGCACAGTAAGGAATTTCATACCCTCTCCTGCCCATGCTTTGTATAGATATGGTGGAGCATGGGGATTCAGGAGGAAGAAGGCAGAGGATATGCAAGTGGCAGTGATTGTTGTGTGTGGAGTGGAGGCGTAACTTCACCTCTTTGATGTATTGACTAATACCATTTCCCCCTCCCGTCATTTGTTCAGTTGCAAGTATTTGCTGCAGGAAAGGGTCATCAGCAGGTACAACTCTGTGAGAGGAAGAGGTCATAGCTGTTGTGTCCTGGGCTGCTATTGAAGCGTACAGCAACGGCACTCCTTACTTTGCACTAGAGGTATAAGAAGAATCTATTTTCTGAAGTCTATAATTGTAGAGCCAATAAAGAAAAGTATGTGAGCAATCTCATTTGTAAATTAACATAACATCTTGTATGTCTGTAATCACAAAACCTGCTGTCTTTGTAGCATTCAGAGAACCTAGTACTTGACTACAAGGAGGATGGGGGGATTTAAACCACATTAAATTTAGTTAATAAAGTCTGAAAATTCTTGAACTTGACCCAATTCATTACCATGCTTTAACTCTGAATTTATTATGAACTCTGGAATCCCCTTTCAAAGTTTGTTCAGTTTTATGCCAGTTGTGTGAGTTTGGTCTCTTGCTCATGTGCATATAATAACTATACATTACTTTTGGAGTCCTCCAACTGCTATCCCTTATTGCTTTGTGGTGACCATCACTGACCTGTGTATCTGTGTGCCCTCCACCTCCTCTGGTGTCGAGTTGACCATATGTCCCCTCCTCTCTTTGAAAATTGCTGAGAGGTCAGAATTTGCCCATTTGCTTCTGGATTTGGATATATCAACATTGATGTGATATTACTCCACATGCTTCAGAGCAGTGTTTTGCCAACTGCATTCCGTGGAACACTGTTGTCCCGCATGATAAGAATAGATATTCCATGAAAGCATTTCAATGCTAGTGGTATTTTTTTCTTCTAAAATATTAAATATGAAGTTGTGTGTATCAAAAATAAGGTATTTGAAGACTAGATGATTTTCTTTCATTCTTCTGTCTTTATTATTTTTTATTCTTTGTAAAATGAGATGTTCCCCAAAAGACAAACTCTTTAAAATCAACTTCTGAAAAATACTTGCAGCAATTTTTCAGTATGAGCCCCCCACCCCACCTATCAGACCAACATGTATGTGTTTCATCAATATATTCCAGGCCCAGAAGTGTTCCATGGCCAAATTAGTTTGGGAAATGCTGCCTTAGAGCATGCCTCAAACAACTGTTTGCTGAGTCCCTAGATCTCTTCATGGTGTGCATGTAGCAAGCGCTTGTAGAATGAAGAATTTTTTTTGTGTACAATTGCTAAGCAGATATCCACAAGGGGTCAAAACCTGGATATCAACCAGGGAATTACTTAAAACTAAGAATATGAGGAACAGGTTAATCGGTAGAACTTTTTTGAGGATCGGACAGGATTTTGAGCAATTACACCACTACTGAAGGCAAGAAGGGATCCTCTTTTCCCCTCTGTGTCGATCTTGCCCACCTCCCAAGGATAAGCAGCCAAAGCTCTAGGAGGAACATAGAGGAATCAGTGAAGAGCAGTCTCCAGAAAGGCAGGCTCTGTTTTGGACTCTGATCCATGATGACAGCCAGGAAGTAAGCCTGATTCCTGCTGTGTAGGAGCTGAACCTGATGGTCAGTGATATAACTAAGCCTGGAACTGAAAAGGCAGATCTTTTGAAGGGGAATGTAAATATCAATCTTAATAGCATAATAAGTTGTAATGCAGTGCTACCTTCTGTTCCAGGTGCCCCATAGCCATGCCATTTTTGATAAATATGATCCTTTCTAAGTATACAGCCCCTGCCTCCCCTCCTTCCCAGCCCTAGTGTGGCCATATTTCCAAAGGGTAAAATGGGGCAGCATGTGGGGCTAACCCAGCTCCTCACCCCCATGTAGGGCTGGCATGCTATCATCCCAGCGCTGCCCCCTCCCCCTCCATAGTTGCTAGTATAGTTGCTAGCTCGAGTCCTACCTGGCCCCAGCCCAAGCCTGGCCTCCCCTCCTACATGCTGCTCAGCCACTGACATATTCCTCCTCACCTCCCTTGTTTGACAAAAGTGAGCATATCCTGGACAGGGCTTAAAGGGACCGTCTCTACATTTTCACCATGTCTGCTGTGGATAAAGCAGCATCTAAGACTGAGAAAATGCTCTACTTTGTTCTGGACGTTTCCAAGGACATCTGCATGGTTGTTTCCTCCTCAGATTCCCCCTCACCAGTCTAGGTCACAATTCCCTTCCACTCCTTGCAGTGCTTCTGAGGGGAGCCAGCACTTCTGGGGGAATTTCTCACTGTGTCTTGCTGGCCTGCCCTTTGCCTTTTTGAATAAGGCCATTTTTTGCCTCCTACTCATTTGCCTCATAACATCCTCCAAAGTCAGAACAGTCTAAAGATGCTGCCTCCCATCCTCCAGCTCCATGTAAGCACCTCCAAGTCATGCCAAAGCTGCAAAGCCAGACCAAGAATATAATTCCCAACCCCACACCACTGGTAAGGTACAATGGGAAAAACCCAAACAGCACTATACTGCCCAGCTAAAAATCCCAGTCCAACCCTCCTCATCTACACACGATTTACCATCTCTGAGGCTCTCCCAAGACAAGGTAGAATCTCTTAAAAGGGAAACCACAAATAGCTTCTGTGTGATATAAGCAATAACCACCTGTTTTTGTGTTGTGTGTTTTATGCCACAGCACCTACAGTAGCTAGACTCTCAAGGACAAAGCCTTTATCAGTGGCTAAGCAGTTGGTTCACTGGAGGTGGAAGAGAAGGAAAACTTGGGATGAAACATTTGCAGACACTTCCCCCCTCACAAACTTCCTCCAACAGTTGAAAATGGTGGAGACCATAACTGAAGTTGGAGAGAGAAAAAAAGAGTAGAGTTAGCCAGAAACTAACTGTGTTAGAGTGGCCAGAGGCTGCATCAAGTGGCCAGGGAGACTGTTACCATGGTGAGAAACACTGAAGGAGAATTAGAATGGTCCATTGCCACAGAGTCAGAATGCTTTATCGCAACAAATGCAGTTGTTGGGCTATCAAACAATGTAGTGCTCTAAACCAGGACCCAGCCATGTTCTGCAGCCGCTGTATAATACAAGATGCTGAGAATACCAATATCTTCTATCAGCAATGCTCCCAAAAAACAGTCCTTTCACAGACCCAAGCTTAGGGCAGTGAGGACCTGGGAGTCCAGCTCTTCCAAGCTATCTCATGCCCTGATAACTTTGATCACAGGCCTTCTGGTATCAAAGAACAAGAGGCAAGGCAGAGACTTGCTTGTGAACTGGAGACTGTTCCCCCCTTTGTGTTCTGGCTTTCAAGTTTTGTTCTTGGTTTAGTTAAATGTTTAATTGTGATTGTTCTATAATAGATTAATAAGGAATCAGTGATGGATTTTATACAAAAAATACATACCATTTGTGATTCACAGAAGCATGAAGGCACAAACCATGTGCCACATCCACCATGCATAAGAGATTACATTGCTCACAATCCATTCACCAGTCTACCTGCAGGGTAACAGATGGATACGCAGATGCATGTTTTCTGGCTTCAGACTCTAAGTAAAAGCAAAAGGTATATCTGAGGACAATATTGCTCTGGTTGTTTCTATTCTCTAGTGGACATCTTGCTGGATGCCCAAACTGCTGAGCAAGTCACTGCACATCAGCTTCCCATCCAGCTTTAAGGCTTTCTTCCTACTCACAAATACTGTGTAAAATAAAAGATGCAGGAATAATCTTTGAAAAGTCTTTCTTTCTGCAGCCTCCAAAGCATTACATAAACAGTCCCATCTTCATTTCAGATGGCCAGCTACTTTTGCCACTGTCATTTGGCAGTTACTGGGATGATAGTTAAACAGTTCCTGGCTTCTGTCCAACTGGCTTGTGATGACTTCATTGAGATATCAAAGGATAAGATGAATCTCACCCTGTAATGGCCAGAGTGATTTTGGGGAGAAAACTGTCCTTTATTTATTAAAATAGAAAGCGCTGAGTTGCAAAAGAGCCCAGTATTGTGGCCCTTTCTGGATTGTGGCCAACATGGCCTGCATGGCCACAATGGTCAACCAGTTCTTGGAGCACCATCAAGAAATAGGCCTTTCAGTTTTATAAATTTGGAGCACTGGTTGTTGGTGGTTGACAAATAATGGACAGACAAATGGCTCCCATCAATTGCTCATGTATAGTTTGGGATTCCCAAATGTGCAAAGACTTCAATCACTTCCTGATCATTGTTAAGCTTTCTATTCCAGTGCAACAGTACCTTATGCATAATATCTTACACCTGTAGGACAATGACTCTGAGTCTATCTCCCAATGTCAATTGGACCAATAGCAGTTAGGGTGGGCCAGCTTCTACAAGACAATGGCAATCCATTTGACAGTTTTGGGGCACAGCATGTTGGTATGCTCCCGCTTCAGAGCTAGTTCAGTACATCTTAAAGTTGCCTTCCCTATTCTGAAATTTTCACCAGTACTGGTTGTACCAGATCTGCAGAATGGTCCTTTTCCCACCAATCAATGCTGGTTTCCCTAGCTCAGAAATGGTGTTGCAATATAGGAAGCTGGTCCTGTTGTAGAAGTTGCTTGATATTGTCCTCTTCTTCCTCCTTCACAACTTGAGGAGCCATTGCTAAAGGCACATAAGTACTTGGAGCAGAGGGGAAGGCCAAAACCAAAGCCACCTGTCTTCAAAAGCTGAACTAGAGTCCAAGCAAGCTCTGTCCATTCATCAGTTCCTAGCATATTACACAAAGCATTGGGTCCATGCTCGTTCACAGCAGTTCAAAAATGGGACTAGACTGCCCAAAAACAAAACATGGGAGGGAGAGAATAGAATTATGGGATTTAAAAAAAAGTATCTTGAACCCACCTGGCTTCTACTATGCATCAGTACCACTAGTACATCTTCTTTTGGTGGCTCTGTGACTTCCAGGTGCTGTGCTATCCTTCGGTGATCTCCAGCCATCATGATGGCTCACTCTGTGATCCCTCTTAATCCAGGAAATGCAGTTTTCTTTTTATGATTTGGCCCTCCAGCCAGGTCACTGTGGTCTTCCCTTGCTAGAGTATCAAATTCTTTTTGGGGCAAACTGTTCCAGGTATTCTGTTCTCCACTGCCTGGCTTGTGCCACATCTCCACTGGCTGATGATGCCCATCTTCTACTCCAGACTCTGTCTCAAGACCCAGTCTTCAGCTGCTAAGGTCATCATTATCCTGTTCCTTTTCCTCTGAGCCTTTCCTAGCTTTCTGGCTCTCCCCACTCTTTCTGTTTGCCAGCCACCCTCCTCCCTTCTCACAGAAAGTGCCTGCAGACCCTTGCAGCTCCCATTCTGTTCTCAGCTTCTCGGCTTTAGACAAGGCTGGCCTGTTCCTTTTTGGCTGCGCCTCATCTGATTAATCCCTGCTTGGTGGCTTTTCCTCCAGGTGCAGCCTGAGCATTTAATTGACCCATCCAGTCACCTTAACTCCTTCTATGGTATGGACATCCCGTCAAAACCCCTTGATGCACCATGAGAAAAATCCCTGAATGCACAGTGCTCTTCAGGAAAGCAAAGGACCATGGATTATCTTGGAGACCCTGCCCCCAAGAGATACACATTGAAAGAGGGCCTAGCTATCCCATGTGAATGCTATTTAGACAGTTTGCATGTTTCATGTTACTTAGCACACATCAACTCAATGCAGATTATAAGTAAAACCTGTGTATGGACAAACTCCAGATGCTACGTAGAGTGGTGCAGAATTTTTCCTTTTGTTAAATCTAAACAAAATGCAATAGATAATTTAACAACTCAAAATACTTGGCTCAAGTTACCACTGGCATGTGGCATGTAAATTCTTCACTACTCAACTTTTTTTCTGGTGCTATTTATTATCTGCAAATCAGGTTTCAACTATTTACAACTCTGGGGCTTTGCTAAAAACTTTCACTGCAGCCAGATGGTGTGAGCTATGTTGTGACAATCCGTATATACTGTACTGCACTAGCAGACATAAATTATTATTACACAGATTCTAGCAAAACATGCACACAATTCCTTTGTCTTTAATATTATTTGCCTAACTGCCAGTACAAAATAATGAGCACTTTTCTTGAGTATTTAAGTTGAAATACAAAATAGGTGAGTAAAAGAAGCAAGGAGTCTTGTGGCATTTAAAGACTAACAGATTTATCTATTGCATGACCTTTCATGGGAGAAAGTCCCACTTCATCAGATGCTTTGAAGATGGGGGAAACACAGAATGGGATGAAAATAAATGCAAGGTAGTGTAAGACATGGGATCAGGTCATACAGTAAGAGCAAAACAGAGCAGTTGTTAAGTTTCAAACACTGGGAAACAGAACATAGAGGAAGGTGAAGTCAAATCACCTGTTGTAATGGGAAAATAGGTGAGTGTTATGCTATTGTATACACTTACATCCCCAAAACTGTCAAGATTAACATTTCCTGACCTAATGTTCTTTTAATTCAGAACACTTGTAAGCATGCATTATGATACTGTCTTTAATTACCTGATTACATGCTATCTTTTCTATGGGATCCATCCTTCATTCAGTGCACAGGATGCACAATATTTAAAAAAAAATAATAATAATCCTGTAACCCATATTGACCTCTCCCATTGGTATTAAGCAGGACTTTGCTCTTTAGACCCATTGCATAGTGCTGCAGCATGTGAGCTAACGGATTAAAATGTGGTAGTAGAAGGCTGTTATCTTTTATGAGGATTGTCCACTACACAGAGAGAGAGATACACCCACTTTACTAGTGGGTTTCTGAAAACCAGTGGGTTCTCACCAGCCTCAGGGAGTTCAACAGCCAACCAGCAATGTGACTTGGCCCTCTGGCTTAACCCCAAATCCCATAGCTCCAAACCAAATTCACCAAAGTATTGCCTGGTGGCCAGAATCACCTGACCACTATGGAAGGCAGGGCAAAGGACACCAAAGACAATGGAGAAGTACTTATAAAAGGGGAGTATAGGTATTTAATTTATCATATATACACAGTTTTTTACCCCATTTCCCTCAGTGATCTTGTATCTCAGACAAGTCCAAAGATTTAGGGTGGCAGGCCCCAGCCTGCACCCAGTTCTCCTCAAATTCACTATCATCCCCTCCCCTGAGGGGATTGGCTCTTCTTCTGTTCCTTTCCAGGACTGTTTGATGCCTTGGCATTCCTCTATAAAACACTGAAGGCAATGCAAAAAAGACAGCTATCAGACTATGTCACTCTCCTCCTAGTCACAGAAAAAAAGCTGACTTAGACTCATACCTTCCTAAACAAAATGTACTTAGTCTTGCTCCAGTGTATGCCCATGATCACATTTCCTACTAATCCATCTGTTACTTTGCATGCTTTTTCCAGTACTGATACTTCATTCCTCTGTTTTTCCATACTCTTGTCTTTATTCCTATCATGCCTCCTCCTGTAACCAAAACTCTCCCTGTCCTTCTCCACCAAGCACACTCTTCCTTTTTCAGATCCCTTTATTAAAGCTCACTCTTTTAAGAAATATCTTAAATTTAATTGACTGTAAGCATCCAATAATCACTCTGTGAGAAGGAACATAAATGTAAGCAGATAATGAGTTGAAGAAAGCATCTGCTTTCCCAGAAACACCTCCCTTCATTTTAGTATGTCCATTTTGGTGGGTTTTAGTGGGTACAAAGAATTAAAGATGGACTTATAGTGTTTGGGTTGTGATCTCTATAATCTATTTGTTATATTGATTCTTATGCCATGCTTATGCATTTAGTGCATTCCAGTAGTTCATTAAGAAATGTGAGAACATGTCTGCCATGTGGTGTTTATTGTCTCCTCCTCTCCCCAGGAAGAGAAGGATATGCAGTGGAATGTGATATTTTTGATAATGATCAGAGGGGTATTTTTGTTTCTCTTTTGTTTTTAAATTAATTTACCTGTTGTGTGTTTTGTTAGAGAAGGCAAGGTCAAAGAATTGTAGCTTATGTTTGCAGTAGAAAGAGTTGAAGTTTGTGAAGGGCTTTAATTTTGGAGAGAACTTATTCTTCAGTCTTGAACCTGCCCCCTGCCCTGAGACAGCTGTTTCCCACGTTAGTTTTATCATTCAGGATTTCATTGTGCCAGAGAAGTGAAGTTGTTTGATCATGGTCTTCATCCTGGTGCTTTGGGTGATATTTTAGATATGGTGGGACCAGGCTATGGAGCACTTTAAAGATAAGGCCTTGAAACTTGATTACACTTGTTTCTTATAAAATTTGAAAGACTGGAAGATGTATCTGACCTGAATATAGTTTTAGACTAAACAGAGCCTTGTTAGAATGGATTCCATTTTTTTCTTTCAACCTCCTAATTTACATGGAATTCCAAATGACAAAATATGCAAAACACTTCAATAATTATGTGATTTTATTTTTACTAATTCAATTCCTATGTTCAATGTTTGGCATCTGTAACCAGCCTGATTTCATAAGTCATTTGTCAAAGATCATATCTGTATTTGTGGGTGCTTTTCTTATCAGGATTTACTTTCATAGGCTATTAATTAGAAAAGTAAATTGCATCCCTTATCTCTTAAAGAATAATTATTAGTTTTAACAATAACCATTCAGATCACTGATAGTCAATCCTCAGTAAATAAATTTATCAGGAATGTAATTCATGTATCAGCCTATAGAACAGTATCATTCATACATTTAGTGACTTTTTTCAACAATGCAGATTTTTTTTTTAAAGGACATATATTGCCAACTTTTCTCAAGAAAGATAATACCCCATTTTGTGAGTGGTTCCACTTAAATCAACAGGAGTATGGTAAAACTAACTTGTAATTAAGGTGGGCAAAAATCTGGACCATAGAAAGTAGGCTCTAGTTCATATTATTAATAAGGGAACTGATAGAGTATGAATAGTATTATATTTTTCTATCAGTGTCATAGTGTCACTGCAACTTATCATTTCTTTGCATTGGCAGAGAGAGTTTCGATACTTCTAAAGCACCTTTCATGTTGGGGACTTGACATTTGCAATTGTTAACTAAGTCTGACGGTATCCTTGTGAGGTAGGCTAGTAAAAAAAAAGTCCATATTTTTGAGAAGGAGCAGCTGAGACCCAGAGTGATATGCCAGATTTACATGACAAATTTGAAATACCAATATGAGGTACTCCACAATGCTCTTCACTGTCAAAAACAAGACACACACACACACACATACAGAGGAGCAGTATCATGCAAGATTGCCATTTTCATATGCAGCTTTTCAGCAGTTAGAGCAATTCTGTATTTGTACCTACAACAGCAAAGTGAAACATACAGTTTTGTTACAGTTGGATTCCCCTTCTATATTGGTTAAACCAAACAGAAAAATGTGGTTCAGTGTGCTAGCTTTCCTTGATAATAAGTAACTTAGCTTTCTCTGTTTAGAGGAAGAATACAATTTTAAAAACTATTAATAATAATGGAAATACTAATGTTCAAAATCTCTTCTCTAACTGAAGTTATAGCAATTTGTTCTAGCCCCAAAATAGGAGCTTAATGAGAGCAACAGGATGGCAGATTGAATTCAACATAGACAATTACCATGGGGAGGAGAACAATAAAATCCATAATCTTGCAGGCACCTCTGATATAATGCAGTTCTGACCCAGAATTCCCTCCAGCTTCCCTTTCATAGATAAGTGTATCAGTGGCACAATACATGGCTTCCTCTCCAGTGTGCAAATGTCAAGTGTCAGGCCCCAGATGAAGGGAGAAACCTAGTACTCACTCTTTAGGCTAATAGAAATGTTATTGCAAACAGAGATAAGGAGTGGAAGGTTAAACAACTGATTTGCATGTTTGTTAAAACAAGGACTAAGTCTGCATAAAAATGAAGATTATGCCTTTACCACAAAAAGGGCATGGAAATGGATTAAGATACAGCTGAGTGCTCTGTATAGAGAGACTGTTATAGAGAATTTCTATGAAATTGATTAAAACAAAATCAGAAATCATGACAAGCTATGATTGTACAGTCAAAAGTAGTTATTATGTAACTAAAAAGCAAAATGACTTTCAGACCATGGTTGTCAGCCAGTGGCAGGGTGGAGAAGGAAAAGAAAATCTGCCTGAAGTACCTGAATTATGGGAATTTATATCCTTTTACTACCTTAAAAATGGGAATATACCTTTTTCTAATATTACCTACCAAATCTACAAAGCAGTAAATGATCCTGAGAGAGGTCTAGCCTCTCTCTCGTGCATGCAGCTGATGAAAAGCCTTTTTTTTCCCCCCTGATTGCGTATAGCCTATGTGAATTTGCTGGTTATGTTCTTTGCAAAACTAGCCCTTAATGTTCAAATTTCTGCCACTTCAACATTGATTAAGACATATAAGTGATCCTTTGAAAGACTTAGGAACGATGCCCACGAGCTAACATTGTGCAGCACAATTGCCAAAAGGTTCGCTAACAATCCATAACTCATGGATTGCTAGGAAGATGATTGATTGCTAAGAATTTCTTAACAGTGTTCTGCGAAAATTAGACCTAAGGGTTTTGGAACACTTAAAAGTAATACTTTTATTTGTGTTCAGCTACTGTGTAATTTATTTTGAAAGGAAATTTTTGAAAGGAAAATGATAAAATGTGAGAGAGTTGCATGGAGGAAGGATCAGTTTAAATTTTAATTTCTGTTAATCAAACAATGGTTTCTTTGACTGTAAATGGCCTTATATATTTATCAATTTGAAAATCTGCTCATTTTCTAGTAATTACAGCTACTTTGTTACTACAGTGACAAGTTCAAATGAACAATTGATGATATTCTGATACAGTAAACATACCATTCTACAATCACCGTTCCTAATAAATACTGAATTGAATGACATTTTGTTCAGTCATTTTTATTACACAGGGGAATTACACATGGGTAATCTGGAAACTAATTTGATGTTTGTGGTAGTCTGTGCCAGCAAACTGAAAAAGAAAATGGTTCTTCAAAGTCCCAGAAAGCTCAGAAGGGGCAATTCAATAAAAGATATTGAGCTTCCACCAGCTTATATCTGATCTTATCCCAGGTGTCAAACCTGAACTTCACAGTATTTTATAAACAGCATTAACTTACTTTTCTGTGTATAAAAAGGAAACGGATAACAAACATGGCAGATTTGAAAGCTGTTTTCTGTGTAACTAGTAGTACTGCAGTCTACCTTAGAAGTTGTGTTCTCACACCAACAGCTTTCCAGACATTGTCAAAATGGGGATTGACAGCAACTGGTGGCCTTCTCCACCTGATGGTACTTCTTTCAGCTTCTCCACTTATGAAAGAATGTGTTTATAGAGGGGATGTTCTAACTCTTCCATTGTATAGACCTCATCTTAATAAAGGTGACTTGTAGATCACCTAGGCTATATCCACAAAAGGCTTTTATTTCAAAACAACCAATGTTGTTCCAAATAAAAGTTGTCATGTCCAAATGACGTTTCTGTATTTCGAAATGACAGGACCCTGTCATTTCGAAATAATGTCTGTTGTTTCAGAATAATAAAACCTTGGTTGTAATCAAAATAGCCATTGTTTTGAAACGGTTGTTTCAAAACAACACCGTTGGAACCAGTTGTTTCGAAACAATGGCTGTTTCAATTAATGGATTTGACCTTCCTCCCAGGGTGCATGGCACCCTGGGAGGAAATCCCACTCCCCCTCAGCACCCTGGCCAGGAAACCATCAGCACCCTGGCCAGGCTGCTGATGCGAGGTGCCGGAGGGTGTGGGGGGGCAGTTCGTGTGGGAGCTGGCTTGCCCACTGCCCCCACTTGCCAGCAGCAGGGGGGCGGCGGGTGCTGGAGCCGACTGGTCCCACTGCCTGGGATCCGTGCCTGCCCACCCGGCAGTGGATGCTGGAGCCAGCTGGACCTGCTGCTCGGCTCGGCGGCTGCCCCTCAGGCAGGAGGGGCAGAGCTAGCTGGGTGCCCCAGTTGCCTAGCCAATGGCCACCTGAAAGCAGCTAGGGGAGATGCTGGCTCAGGCGCTCACCAGCTTCCTCAGCCCTTGGCAGGCTCTGCAACCTCTTGCAGAGCCTTCCAGGGGCTTTGGGAGCCAGCACCCCCCCGCTGCTTGCAAGCAGCCAGGGGTGCTGGAGCTGGCATCTCCCCTGGCCGCTTGCAGACAGCCAGGGGCTGAGGGATGGAGCACCCAGCTAGTTCTCCCTCTGCCGCCTGCTCACCCCTCAGGACGGGCTCCGGCAGCAGCTGGAGGGGTGGCTGGTGCGGGAACCCGCTCTGCCCGCCGCCTGGGCTTGGTGGCAGCCACCCGGGCAGAGGCCACAGAAAGCAGCTCTGCCCACCACCCGGGCTCAGCAGCAGCCACCAAGCCTGAGCAGCGGCAGACCCTGCGCCCTCAGCCTCTGCCCAGGCAGCAGGCACCAAGCACAGGGCAGAGGGCAGAGCCAGCACGCATGGCCCCCAAGCCCCGGTGGCGGGCAGACCCGGCGCCCAGGGCCCCTGCTCAGGTGGCAGCTGCTGGGCTGTTGGGGAGAGCGGGCTCCCTATGGGCAGCCCCCCAGCAGCCAGCACCCTGGGGAAGCCTGGGGAGCTGGCTCCAGGACCCCCCCCCCCCGCAGGGCTGGCAGCAGGCAAGCCCCACAAGCCAGCTCTGGGACCCCTGGCCCGGCGGCAGAGGGGGTGCCCCACGCTCCCTCCCCCGCTCCCCCAACAGCAGCAGGGGAGTCAGGGCAAGGGGATCCCTGCCCTGGGAATTGGGTGGCAACTTGGCCCTGCCAGGGGGCCATGTCACCACACCTCACATGGTGCCACTCTGCTGAATCAAAATAGCAAGTCCTGTGTTTGGACTTGCTATTTCGATTTGGTGTTTTTTGCTTATTTCAATTTAAGTGAATTCGAAATAATGATTTTATTTTGAAATATCTTATTTCGAATTCACTTATTTCAAAATAAGCATATACGTGTGAACATAGCTGTAGTCTCCCATTTACCGTGGTGTAGATCATACTGTCTTTTGCTATACTTCTAATTTCCCCTTCCCATCTGTTGTAACACAAGGGAACTCACCAGTTCTCCATGATGTGTGAGCCACAGCTGTCTAGTGGCCTTTATACTTTACTGAGGGTTGGTACTTGACCTTTCAAATCTGGAAGCTGCCTCCCTTTAATGGCCATGCGTATATATATGATGGCCAAGAAGGTAAAACAGTATAAATGGGAGCCATGAAGAGGTGAGTGATATGAATTCTGAGACTGTGTCCTTCAGCATCTGCTACAGTAGACAGCAGGTGACAGGAATGATGAGAACAGTATTTGTTCTCTCCTGTTTCTTTTGGCGGGATTCACAGTTGTAAACCTAAGCAGGTCTGTAAGAGCTTTAGACGACTGAGACTTAAGAACTTCCATGGAAGGTCAGTGAGACTGCTCCTGGGAGCTTTTGAAAATCCCACCCTCTGCCTTTCACCATCAAACATAACAGTAAATATAAATCCTGTCAACTGTTATATTTGGATAACAGCGAATTGAAGTGATGCATAAAAAGGAAAAATAGAATTGTTTGAAAGATAAATGTCCAAAAATTAAACTTCCTTTGTCAGAGAAACGAAAAAATTGCCACAGAAGAACAGAACAAAAGACAGCAATACGTAGCAAGCGATGAATACCAAATCAGATACTCTGAAATCTGAACTGAGGCTAGATATCACTATCATCTAGCTTTCACTAGCTATTCAGGCATGTTTTCACCTGTTAGCTGAAGAAACTGCTCCTGATTTTCAGATGTCTGAATAGACTGTTACCAAATAGACTGGGTAACCACCTGCTCTGAGTCTTAAAACATCTGCCTAGTTAGCCCAAAAGCATGAGAAGTAATTAGCTCATTTTAGAAAGCCATCTAAGGTCATTCTTTTGTTTACCTTCATTCTTGAATTTGAGTACTCTGCAAAAGGCACCAGTCTTATGACTGGTTCTCCTCTGAAATATGTTTTATCCAGTGGTGTATGAAGGGTGGGGACAGGGAGGTGCATAGCCCCCAGGCAATGTGCAGGAGGAGAGATGCAGGAGACTCTGAATTGCATGGACCCTGTTGCAGCCTGCACCCCTCCCTTGTTGTGAAGGGCTAGCCTGGCATTCCCCAGGTGCAGGGAAGAGGCTGCCCCCCATCAGAGCCAGTGGCTAGTAAACGCTGGAGAGTGGCTACTAGCCAGGCTAGTCTGTGCCTTCACAAAGAAGCAGTCTCAGGCTAAGCCAGTTGGGTGCTGCCTCCTGGGTCCTAATGCTGGGCGTCTTGCCTTTCAGTGTGTGCTGGGCTACCCAGCCTAAATAGAAACAAAATTCTTCCAGCACTAGGATCCAGGGGGCAGCATCTAACTACAGCACAGCCCTGGAGCCCCTGCAGGAAATTAAAGTGAAGAAAACTCCATAGGTCTGAGCCCAGGGACCCCTCAGATCCTCACTTGCACCCCTGCCATGTGCTGTGAAAGGTTGACCCCATTCCTCCCGTGCTCTCCCCTCTTCAGGCGGGGTGGGGGGGGATGAGGCTACCCTGCTCTGACCAGGATGCTGGGGGCCAGGCTGCAGCAGGGCACCGTAAGTGATGGGGGCATGGGGAGAAAGGGGGGATGATAAAGGAGGTGCTGAGGGAAGCCCCTCAATGTCCCCCAACCTCATTTGGTAAAGAGCTAAATTAGTCCCCCTTCCTTTCCCTTCCCAGGCAGGGGGTGGTGGTGATGGTGAGGCTGATCTGTCTCAGCCAGAGTTGGACTGCAGGACTGTTGCAGGACACCAGGGGTGGTTGCCATAGACTGGATAAATGTGGGGATTTGAGCCTCATGTCTACCCCTGTGCAGCTACAGACTTCCCCCTCCCCAGGGCAGCTGAGGGGTGGGGCTGGGACTCCTGCCTTGGGGGCGGCAGCATGAGGCATGGAAGGGGCACAGATTTGGCCTTGACCCCCAGCTGCTAGTCAGCCTTGGTATGCCACTGGGTTTTGTCTGTCAATGATTGACCGCAAAATAACAAACTTACATGGGAACCAGCTGCTACCAAAAGTATTGAACATAATCAAGCTAGCAAACCTACTGATACCTAGAAAAAGTGACTCAGAAAGTACCCAAAAAATAATTGTTTATAGGCAGTGTAATAAGATTTCTGTACCCCCCCCCAAAAAATTGTAATACAAATGACTACAAACATGCACTTATCAGGGTGTAATAAAGTATGAACAATGGAACTAAAGCCTGATGCCTTACTAAATTTAATTGAGTTTTATCACTGATCTTGGAGGATTCATATACTTTTAAACAGAAGGGACCATATTTTGAACATGTGATCTGACCTCCTGCAGAATACAATAGGACCTTCTTGAACTAATTTATGCTTCAAGTCTAATCATTGTGGTTAAAATAGAACTGGAAAAGCATGCATTCTTGATTTAAAGATATCCAGTGAGAGAATCCCCCACAGCCCATAACAAATTGTTCTAATGGTTAGTTCCCCTTACTGTAAAAAATAAAAAGCCTTAATCCTAGTCGGAATTTGTCTTAAAATTCCAACCACTGAATTATTTTATATCTTTGCCTTCTAGACAGTTACCAAGGTAACTGTATCTTTAACTTCTTGGTCTCCTTGAGGGTAGATCACTTAAGTCTCAGGCCTCAAGCCATCACCTTTCTTGGGGCAGAGTTCTGCACCTGTCTCCCTCCTGAGATGGGTCTTAGACCGAAGAATTCTGGAGCCCAGGCCTGGTCTACTCTGGTAATGTAGGTTGCCAGAATGTGACTTCCTTCAACCACGTAAACTATATGTCTCCACACATATCTGTTCCGCCAATTGCAGTAAAATTCATCCTAATAAAACCACTCCTGCAAGGGGCATAGCACTGAAGTCAAATTGTATCAGTCAAATGTGATTGCAGAGCTGCTGGCCATTATCTTTGAAATGTGATTGTAGAGCTTCTGGCCATCATCTTTGAAAACTCATGGTGAATGGGGGAGGTCCCAAAGGACTGGAAGAAGGCAAATATAGTACCTATCTTCAAGAAAGAGAAAAAAGAGGATCTGGGGAACTGCTGACCAGTCAGTCTCACCTCAATCCCTGGAAAAATCATGGAGCACTTCCTCAAAGAATCCATCCTGAAACACTTAGAGGAAAATAGAGTGATCAGGAACAATGAGCATGGATTCACCAAGGGCAAATTGTGCCTGAACAACCTGATTGCCTTCTATGATGAGATGACTAAATTTGTGCAGAATAGCTGTTCACATGAGATACTTTGACTTTAGCAAGGTTTTTGATATGGTTTCCTAGAGCATTTTCATCAGCAAGTTAAGGAAGTATGGGTTGGATGAATAGACCGTAAGGTGGATAGAAAGCTGGCTAGATCAATGGGCTCAGCGGGTAGGAATCAATGGCTAAATGTCTAGTTGGCAACTAGTAATGAGTGGGGTGCCCCAGGGGTTGGTCCTGGGGCCCATTCCGTTCAACGTGTTCGTTAACAATCTTCATGATAGGATAGACTGGATGCTCAGTAAGTTCATGGATGACACCAAGGTGGGGGGAATTGTGGACACACTGGAGGGCAGGGACAGGATTCAGGGAGACTTAGATAAATTGGAGCAGTGGGACAAAAAATTCTCATGTAGTGCAACAAGGACAAGTGCAAAGTCCTGCACTTAGGATGAAAAAACCCCATGCACTGGTACAGGCTGGGGACTGGTGGGCTAAGCAGCAGTACTGTAGAAAAGGACGTTGGGGTTATAATGGATGGGAAGCTGGATATGAGTCAACAGTGTGCTCTGGTACCCAAAAAGGCTAATGGCATATTGGGCTGTATCAGTAGGAGTGTTGCCAGCAGATTGAGGGATGTGATTATTCCCTTCTGTTCAGCCCTGGGAAAGCTGCATCTGGAATATTGTATCCAGTTTTGGGCTCCCCACTACAAAAAAGATGTGGACAAATTAGAAAGAGTCCACCAGAGGGCAACAAAAATGACTAGGGGACTGGGGCACATCACTTATGAGCAGGGGTTAAAGTAAGGCAGAACTCCCCGGAATGCCGCTCCAGGGCCTACAATCTTTAGGAGTTCAGCATTCCAGGACCCCTAAAAATAGAACATGGAATCGGAACACCGCATTCCAGGGCCCACCATAAATAGCAGGCTCCGGGATGTGGCGTTCCGGTGCCATGTTCTATTTTTCAGGGCACAAATGCTGGGCCCCTAAAAATAGCAGGCCCTGGAGCTGCATTCGGGGGTGTTCCATCAGGCAGGGACAGAGGCAGGGGCCAAGGGTGTTGCTGGGGAGGGCCAAGCCCCATTCCAAACTTCTCCCCTTCCACACCCGCCCCAGCCATGCCACCGCCCGGACCAGGGGTGTATCTCCTCTACCAGGGGCCTACTGCACCCCACTTCCCCAGCCATGCCACCACTGGTGAGTGCGAAGCAGCCCAGATCATGCTGGGAGTGGGTATTGGGGCAGGGTGTGGGGTGCTGGCATGTGGGGGGGGCAGGAGCTGGGTCGGGGGGGCCCACCCACACGGGAGCATTCTGGGCCCCCCCAATAATACTTTAACCCCTGTTTATGAGGAAAGGCTGAAGGAAATAGGCTTATTTAGCCTGCAGAAGGGAAGACTGAGGGGGAATTTGATAGCAACCTTCCACTACTTGAAGGGGTGCTCCAGAGAGGAAGGAACTAGGCTGTTCTCAGTGGTAACAGAGGACAGAACAAGGAGCAGTGGTTTCAAGTTATAGCTGAGGAAGTCGAGCTGGATATTAGGAAAAACTTTCTCACTAGGAGAGCGGTGAAGCATTGGAATGGGTTGCCTAGGGATGTGGTGGAATCTCCATCTTTGGAGATATTTAAGGTCTGGTTAGACAATACCCTGGCTGGGATGATTTAGTGAGAGTGGTCCCGCTGTTAGCAGGGGGTTGGACTAGATGACCTCATGAGGTCCCTTCCAACCCTATGATTCTATAAATAATCATCAGTGTAGGCAAAGCACAAAATAAATTGATGTCATTGGTCTCTGGGAGGTATCCCATTATGCTTTGTTGTGACCACTCTGGACTTTCTCATTCTGATACACCATGTCTGTGTGCACAGGAAACAGCTCCTCCCCTCAAGCTCCAGGAAATTTTGAATTTCTGATTCCTGTTTGTTCAGCATGGAGAGAACTTTGTGGCAAAACTGCTAATGGCAACTTGTCCCAGATGTGCTCCACCATGGAGTCTATCTGAGGTCTTGGATTTCATCAGCCTGCAGAACACAGTGTGCGTTTTGGATCAGCTCTGAACCAGCAAAAGAAATTTGGATTTCTATGAGAAGATATCACATGGTATGGTGAATATGGACTACAACAGGGACGTGTAGCAGTGCTGTGTTAAAAATCAAAGAACTGAGGCAGGCATACCAGAAAACTAGGGAGGCAAACAGTTTTTCTGGCTCATCATCAAAAACATGCCACTGTTATGAGAAACTGCATGCGGTTCTTGGCGGTGACCCCACCACTGTACCATCATGCAGTGTAGATACTTCTGTAGAATCCCAGTCCAGGTTGAATGAAGAAGACTTGGTGGATGAGGAGAACAGGGGCAGGTATCCATTCACCCTGCAAGCCACGATCTGTTTGTTGCCCTGAAGTAGTCCAGCCAGATATAGGACAGTGAGACTAACAAAAATGCCAGGGAAGGCACATCTGGTGAGTGTGTTTAGCAGATCATATTTCTGTGGGTATAGTCCTAGTCTAGCTGCTTATTTCTGTGGAAAAAAAGGAGTCTGTGTTTGTAGGGATGGGCTTCCTTGGGTTGGTTCACTTAAGTGGAGAGATATCTGCAGGATGCTTTCATGTACATACTCTGCAATCATTTGTAGAAGTTTTCTGGGAAGGGCTGCCTTATTCATTCTGCCATGGTAGGACACTTTTCCCCACCACTCTTCTATTAAATGAGCAGGCATCATTGTGGAACACAGCATAGCAGCATAAGGGCTATGTACCCAGATTCTTGCAACATAGCTCTTTCCTCTTGTTATCCTCAGGAAACTGATATCACACATGATCACCTAGAGAAGATAGCAGAAGTTTGCAGTACCCAACCAATATAGTCATTATGTGTTATTCCTCCTTCCATGGATAGTGTCCTCAGTCCCAGCACAGTCAATTTCTAGTCGTGACTTTGTTGTCCTGGGTGTTAAGGGTCTGGGAATGGCTGCCTCTATGTTTTCTCCAGCAACACTTCACCCACACCTTCCTCCAATCCCTTTGAACCATCTCCTTTGAAACTGCTCTTTGGGATGGTAAAGGGGGTGGAGGGCAATGATCTTCCTTCTTTGGTTAACTGTGGATCGGGAAATTTAGTCCTACAGAGTCTTCTTTATAATAGATGCAAGGGCCCCTTACTTACCATGGCTTGAACACCACTCTGACCCGTGCAATATGTACAGATTGGTATGTGGGTCTGTTGTTGCCTTGTGAATATGAAGGCTAGTTCTTTTTACCTTGCAACATTGCTTTTCATATATGGGACCAGCTAACAATGGAAACTTTATGCTTTCCTTGTCTTACAGTGGATAGCTCAGCTTTCATCCCAGCTTCCATGCTGCAGAGCACATTTCTCTCCCTTGCCCCCCACAAAACCTCCCTTAGGATGACATATTCAACAAACTAATGAGTGCCACTGTGGCTATTGAGACAGAGCTCAGAGCCTGAAGGATGTCATTGTCAGAAAAAGTGAACATGGACATGGAAAACAGAAAATCAGCCCAGGAGCATGAGCATTTAAAAAAAAAATACCACACATTACTCTTTATTCACTGAATGCTTGAGAATTGTTGGCAGGGGGATGAAGGCAAGGAAACAATGGTGTGAGGGTGGGGGATGGGAATGGAAGGAACAGCAATGACAGACAGACATTTCTGCAGTTCATTGCAAACAAGGGTTTTCAATGCTTCCCTGAGGCACGCTGAGCGCTCTGCTGTTGGCACTCAGCATTTCACTGGTATATGACTGCTCAAAATTTGTGACCAGCCAGCAGCCTCCAAGATCCAATCCAGCAGGAACTTTTCCTCCTTTTTTTCCCATATTATGAAGAACACAGGAAGCAGAGAGAACAGCTGGGATATTGTGATCACTGAGGTCTAATCTAGTGAGCAAACTGCCATTGTGCCTTTAACTAGCCAAATGCACTTCCACTAACATTCTGCACTTGCTGAGCTGATTATTGAAATACTCTTTCTCATTGTTCACGTGCCTGGTATGGAGCTTCACGAGCAAAGGGAGCAAGGAGTAGAGAGGATTCCCCTAGGATCACTTTTGGCATTTCAACAGGCCAAACTTTAGTTTTTAGCTAGGGAGAAAGTGTCCACACGCATCTTTTTGAGCTGAAGACTTTTCCAGGCAACCCCACATTCATGTTGATGAAGCATCCTCTCTGATCCACAAGGGACTGAAAAACCATCCAGAAGTATCTCATTTGGCTTATGTATTCTGTGGCAAGGTGGTCCGGTGCTAAGATAGGACTAGGCGTGCCATCTGTCGCCCCAGCACAGATTAGGAAGCCCATTGCAGCAAACTAGTCCACTGTGTCCTGCCCATTTCCCAAAGTCACTACCTTTCTTAGCAGAAGTCTATTAATGTCCCTGCACCTTTGTGTTATACCAGCTCCCACAGCGGATTTACTGTCTCAGAACTGATTTCTAACTGATTGATAGCATCTGGGGTTGCTACCTTCTACAGAGTGATGGCCAGTCACTTCTCAACTGTCACAGCAGGTCTCAAGTGAGTATTCATGTATTTCAGAGCTAGGATAGCTCTGTGCAAAGTGCAAGGAAAGTGGCCTTTCACATATGAATGTTCTGTAGCCACTGCTTATCCTGCCACACCATCATAATGAGACAATCCCACCAGTCAGTACTTGTTCCCAGGACCAGAAGCAGTGGTCCACCAACTGGTGATGATGCATGATAGAATGGTGCAAACAGGAATTGTTTTGTTCTATGGCTTGCAGCAGGGTGACTTCAGTAACATTGTAATTTTCCATACTACAGCTCCTGTCTTGGCCTTGAAAATTCTGCAAGGTAAGCTATGAGATATTTGTGATGCTCACAATGATTGTACACAGCTAAGTGGGCTCCATGCCTCCCTGGAAATGGCACGTGCATGGCAGAGATGGACATGACCTATATTATAGAGGAGATCAGATGAGATGATAACAGTAGTCCTTTCTGGCCCTGGAATCCATGACTCAATAGAGCATCTCATTATAAGAAATAAATGAATATGACATGCTGACAATTGCAAGTGCTGATCAAAGTGTCTAAAAGAGCTGCAGGTTATGGTCTGTAACAACCTAACTAAAAGTAATAGCAGAGTAAATTACATTCTATTTTATATTTTAATCTATTACCTGAGAATTTCCTTCGAAAAACATAGAACATATATTGTCAACTCCATCTATAGCTAACGATGGATGTTCTTTTATTGCTCAATACAAAAACTGAAGTGAATAAATAAGGTGAAGCTCAACTTAATTTACTAGCATCTATATCTAATTTCATGTGTGATTGAAATACATTTCTTGATAAATATAGTATCTCTGTACTTGAAGATAAAATATTTTTTAAAATCCCCACAGATCAGAAAGATACTTCTGACATCATAGGCATCAGACTAAAGTAAATGACAGGGACACAGTGTAATTCCAATTCAGCATTATCTCCAGACAAGGACTATGACATGACAGAGCACTACTGAATTCAGTGGACACAGAATGTGAAGCACAATGCAGCATCATAGTTTTAGCTGCTTTTTGCCTTATTCTTGTACATTACACTGATGTAAAACTGATGTAGCTCCATTGACTTCAGTGGTGTTACTTGTATAATCAGGAGTGTCAGTGAGTGGAAGATCAGGACCTATAAGTGCACTACAAATGTGTGTACTCAAATAGTTTAATAAATGTTTGCAAAAGTGCAAAACAATCACTTGAATCATATGCGTTAGACACATTCTCTTACCAGTTATGAAAATAACTGAAATGTGCTATAGTAATTTTGCTAATTACTTCTTTGGATGAAGCAATCAAATGTTATGAACCTGCTATGGTTCTTGGCTCGATGTCTCTAATAGACCATTCCCACTAATTAAGGAGCAGGTTCAATCCCTGAGTCCTGTCTTAAACATTTATTGGAAAAAGCATCAAATATTTATACAATATTAATTGAAAAATAGGTTATCTGTAGCATCAGCATCAAGAAAAAATGAACAAAAATTGGTATGTGAAAAATTAACTTATTGCCTGTCACATTAAAAAATAAAGAAATGCCACATCTTCTCTAATGGCTCTGAAACATCTTGCTTCCTCCTCCTCAGGATTTTCCTTCAGTCCATTAGACCTTTTAGTCTGCAGCAGAACAAAATGCTATAAAATAAAGTAGAAGATTCTATATATCTTGTGTACTTATATGGATGGCCCTGTCAGAGGCTGACTGGCCCTTTCAGGAGGGAAGGGTCCAGCTCCAATGGTGGTACGCATAGCTTGTCTACCATGGTGGAGAAAATGAGCAAAATCACATGGCAGGCTAGTGAGGTCATGGGGCTAAATCAGGCTTTCTGTAATGTAGATAAGACATCTTTGGAGAGTAAAAGAATAACTCAAGGTAAGTAGCCTGAAAACTGCAGCTTGATAGAGCAGAGACAGACTCAAATGAGCAGCAGGGCTACATGAGCTATTCTACATAGCATAGCTCTCGCTGTCTCCCAGGCAGAGGGGATACGTTCCTGCAGAGAGTTGGAGTCAGCGAGGAAGGCTGAAGTTTGGAGAACAAGTCTGCTTGAGAAATGTCCCAAAGGGAAGTAGGCTAAGAAACTTGCACCAAGGGTTGTGAACCAGCTAGGAAGACTGGGTGGAGTTTTTGAGTTTCCTTGTGTAGTTTTTTTTAAAAAAGCTGGGCTCCCCCAAGAGGACTACAAGTATATCAATTCTACAAGTATATCAATAACAAGAAGAGGATCAGGGATGGTGTAGGTCCCTTACTGAATGGGGCAGGCATCCTTGTGACAGAGGATGAGGAAAAAGCTGAAGTGCTCAATGCTTTTTTTAGTTCAGTTTTCACAAGCAAGGTCAGCTCCCAGCCCACTACACTAGGTACGGGGGACTGGGGAGAAGAAGAGAGGCCCTTGGTGACAGTAGGTCAGGTTAGGGACTGCTTAAAGAAACTAGATGTGCACAAGTCCATGGGGCCGGATGAACTGCATCCGAGGGTGCTGAGGGAGCTGGCTGATGAGATAGCAGTACCGTTGGCCATTATCTTTGAAAACTCGTGGCGAACGGGGGAGGTGCCAGAGGACTGGAAAAAAGCAAATATAGTACCTATCTTCAAGAAAGGCAAAAAGGACGATCCAGGGAATTACAGACCTGTCAGCCTCACCTCAATCCCTGGAAAAATCATGGAGCAGCTTCTCAAAGAATCCATCCTGAAACACTTGGAGGAAAATAGAGTAATCAGGAATAGTCAGCATGGATTTACCAAGGGTAAATCATGCCTGACCAACCTCATCGCCTTCTATGATGAGATGACTGGATTTGTGGATGCGGGAAGAGCCGTTGATGTGATATACCTTGACTTTAGCAAGGCTTTTGATACGGTTTCCCACAGCATTCTCATTGGCAAATTAAGGAAGTATGGGTTAGATGCATGGACTGTAAGGTGGATAGAAAACTGGCTAGAACAACGGTTTCAGCGTGTAGGAATCAATGGCTCCATGTCAAGTTGGCAGGCAGTAACAAGTGGTGTGCCCCAGGGGTCGGTCCTGGGGCCAGTTCTGTTCAATGTTTTCATTAACGATCTGGATGATGGGATAGATTGCACACTTAGTAAGTTTGCAGATGATACCAAACTGGGGGGAACGGTAGACACCCTAGAGGGCAGAGACAGGATTCAGGGAGACCTAGACAAACTGGAGCAGTGGGCCAAGAGGAATCTCATGAGGTTCAACAAGGATAAGTGTAAAATCCTGCACTTGGGACGAAAAAACCCCATGTACTGCTACAGGCTGGGGAGTGATCAGCTAAATAGCAGCACTGGAGAAAAGGACCTGGGAGTCATGGTGGATGGGAAGCTGGACATGAGTCAGCAGTGTGCTCTTGCTGCCAAAAAGGCCAATGGCATACTGGGCTGCATCAGAAGAAGTGTTACCAGCAGATCAAGGGATGTGATCATTCCCCTCTATTCTGCACTAGTGAGGCCACATCTGGAATACTGTGTCCAGTTTTGGGCTCCCCACTACAAAAAGGACATGGACAAATTAGAGAGAGTCCAGAGGAGGGCAACCAAAATGATCAAAGGGCTGGAGCACAAGCCCTATGAAGAAAGACTGAAGGAACTAGGCTTATTTAGCCTGCAGAAGAGAAGACTGAGGGGGGATTTGATAGCAACCTTCAACTACTTGAAGGGTTGCTCCAAGGAGGAGGGAGCTCGACTGTTCTCGGTAGTAACAGAGGGCAGAACGAGAAGCAATGGCTTCAAGTTACAGCTGTGGCGGTCCAGGCTGGATATTAGGAAAAACTTCCTTACTAGGCGAGTGGTGAAGCAGTGGAATAAGTTGCCTAGGGAGGTGGTGGAATCTCCATCTCTGGAGGTGTTCAAGTCCCAGCTGGACAAAACACTGACTGGGCTGATCTAATGGGAGTGGTCCTGCTTTTTTTGGCAGGGGGTTGGACTAGATGACCTTGTGGGGTCCCTTCCAACCCTATGATTCTATGACTGTTGTCATTTGACCCATGAAAGCCTATGGGAAAGGTATTGGGGTATCCCAGTGGAAGCAAAATGAGACAGTGGTGAACCTGAAAACAGAACATGTAGGTGGCACTGTACTGGGTCTCATCAGGGTACAATTGATCTGGAAATTTTTCGTATATTTCACAGCAGAGGTGTGGAAGAAAATGGGCAGTTACAGAAAGGTCACAGAATAACGTAATTTTCTTTGTAGCAGTATGGGCAAGAACAAGGAGACTGAAGGTTGAGTTGTGGGGGTGTTGTTGAACAAGTCCACCCCACCTTTTCTGCATGTGAAGGACCTTGTCTGGAAGGTCTGGGCCTGAATCCCCATTCTGGGTATTATAACATTGTGCAAAGGGTCATAGTATCTCTCAAGGTTGTTCCATTCATGTCTCAGTCTCTGTCTACAGAGAGGCAGATGGGTCAGACTTGAGTGGTGCTGGACCTATGGCTGTGTTCACACACAGCAGGTTATGTCGATACGATTGTTTTGCAACAACCGTATATCGAAATAACGCTTATTTCGAAACAACTTATTTCGAATTAACAAAATGTTAATTCAAAATAAGGAAAAAAGGCAGGAAACAAAATAGCAAGTTCACACTGTGAACATGCCCGTTGCCTTCCACGGGGGGCTGCAGGCACCGGCAAGTGCTGCTGAGCACTGAACGCCGCCGATGCCTGCAAAGGGGGGCTGAATGCCGCCAGTGCCTGCAGCCCGGCTGTGCAGGCGCTGGCCAGGGGACACCCCTCAGCACCCTGGCCAGGGTGCTGAGGGTTCCCTGGCCAGGGTGCTGAGGGGGCACGCCTTGAACTGTTGTTTCGGAACATCTTGTTCTGAAACAACACATTCACACAGCATTGTTTCAAAACAACCGTTGCGAAACAACGTTGTTTCGCCCATGGACTAGGTTTTACTTGTTTCGAAACAACGCGGTTGTTTGAGAACAACAGCTTCCTGTTGTTCCGAAACAACCGTGCGTCGTGTGAACAGCTGAAACCTTATTTCGAAATAACCTCCGTTGTTTCAAAATAAGGAGGCTGTGTGAACACAGCCTATGAGGCAAGTCAGAAAATGAACTGTAGGGGGAAGTGAAGCTAATCAAATGTCTTTTTTATAGCCATTTCCAAGATTTTGTGGATTTTATTCAAATTCACAATTTCCAAGCCCTTGATGCCATATTCAAAGTTTTAAACCACAATATCTAAGTTTCTCACACTGTCTTTTGTAGTTCTGTTCATCATAACACTCTTTTGAGGTGACTAAGTGCTATTATCACGGCTTTACAGATAAGTCTTTCTGTGCCTCTGAACCCTACAGCCATATTTTCCAAGCGATTTATGTGCCTAAAGATGCAAATAGGTACCTCAGGTTATTAAATACATTCAAAAAGTTGTCCATTAGTGACTTTCTCAGGATCACACAGGAATGTTTCTGGTGAAGCAGAATTTGAACCTGTAACACCTCTAGTTCTTGTACATTGCCTCTTATAGCAAATCTTTCTTCCCATATGTATAGATACATGAATTCAGCTAACTAATACACATGTAATGGGAAGAACAGAATTCAATTTTTTTTTTCCAGAAAAGCAGGTCTCTAGAACCTTAATTAAAGCCCTGATTCAGCAAAGCACTTACGCATGTGCTTAATTTTAGTCCTATGAGTAAGAATGTGTGAAGTCACTAAGTTTTATTTGCAAAATGACCCAAATGATTTAGGAGTGCTGCCACTGAAAGCCAGTAGATTTAGACTACCTCTCCCCCATCCGTGACCATTCTAATGTGATTTGTTGAGCATGAAGTACCTGCTCTGAGTTGTAGTGTCACTGACTCTAGAGTACACTGCAAGGATTCTGTTGATACATCTACACTGCAATAAAACACCTGCAGCTGGAATCAGTCAGTTACCACAGGCTCATGAAGCTAGAAAATTGCAATGTAGATGTTTCGGTTGAAGTTGGCAACTGAACTCTGAGACCTTACAAGGAGAGAGGGTTCCCACAGCTTAGTCTCTGTCCTGAGTTTGAATGGCTGCACTACAATTTTATAGCTCTACAGCCCAAGTCATGTAAGCCTGAGTCAGCTGAACCAGGCCAGCCATGGATGTTTTACTGCAGAGTAGACATATCCGTTGGATTAGCAAAATTCAGGTTACCAGGTCCTGGGTTTGCTAGGCTAGGGTGTGAGTATCAATACTCATTTGTAACCCTGAGTTAGGAATTGCTGAAGCCTGGGTTCTAGTGTGGGGCTCCAGCAGCCAAAGTGCATAATGCACCATGATCATAGATTTCCCATCACCTTTCCAGAATGCAGCTGCTTTAGTCATCTGTTCATGGTTGTGTGGAAATACTTGCTTGTCCACCAGACTTGACTGTCCATCAGATGGAGAAAGTAAACCCATGGGTTATGGGATACTTTTGGCAGACTCCCAGAGCATAAGGCCAATGAGACTGTCTACATTACAGAGTAATAGGGCTTGAACACTGGGTCCCATCTTTAGAGCCCTGCAAATCTGCAGGTATCCACTGCAGATCCGCGGTTATCTGCATCCGTGGGTGTGGGTGTGGATAACCACAGACCCATTGCTGCAGATTGACTCATGGATGCGGCTTCTATTTTTAAGTTCTCACAATGCGATCCATTGCTGAAGCCCCTTCGCTGATCTGTGTCGACAGCATGCAGGGGAACCAGGAAGCGCTCCGGCCAATCCTAGATTGTGATCTGCCAGCCAGTCAGAGTCTCAGGGTGGGGTTTGGAGATTCACTGCTGGCCTTTGATTGGCTCATTTCCCTGCCCACTTCTTCCTTTTCTTGTTTCAAGTTGGCAAGCCATTGCTGTCAATCAGAGATTTCATCTGTGGGCAAGGAAATCTGATTGATAGCACAGCATGTGAACCACAAACAAGAAAGGAAAAAGTAGATGGAACCCATATGAGAAATGAACCAATCAAAGCCTGAAATGCTGCATGTGAGCCCAAGCTCAGGTGCAGATGCGGTTACAGATTCAGCTAAACCCTGGCATGTGGATTGCAGATCGAATGAATGCTATCGCTGAGCGGATGCTGATTGATTGCAGTTCCACATTTTTTGTATCCTCTCAGGGCTCTACCCATCTTGCCTTGGGCTTGGACCCTCTACCGTGATTTGTATGTAGATGGAAGGAAAGTTAAGCACGAGCCTGAGTCTGAACCCTGTCTTTATACTGCAGGGTAGACATACCTTGTGAGTCACAGCCTACTCAGGGTCTCCAAAACAAGAAGGGTGCTAACTAGCATCCTGGAGCAGAGGGGGTGCCACAAACACTGCCAGAACAATTGTGAGTCTCTTGTTTCCAATGGACCTTCTCTACAAGACTAACTCAATTTGTGCAGCTCCAGAATGCTGATTCTGGAATCAAAGCCTCAAGGGTGGGCCTAGAATGACCAGAATTTAAAGCATGTTTGAAAAACTGAGACAAGGAGGAGGGTCTGTGTGTGTGTATGTGGGAGGGGAGTAATAGGTGCCTATAAAAATAGAGCCCCAAACATCAGGGCCATCCCTATAAAAGTGGAACATCTCGTCCCCCTAGGTGGATCTTTCTGGAAATCAATTAAATGCTGCACATGGGTAAGCCCACATGGATCCGTTTGTAGGACTGGTGCCCTATCCTATGAAACTCTGTTGAGGATGCCTCGTAGTTTGCAGTTATCTGATGTACAAGTTTCTTCCTGGAGCCCTACAATAATACCCTCTGTTTCCCACAACTAATTCAGAGCTGTCTGTCTTTGATCAATATACATTATTCTAGTATCCATCACAGAGTTGTATCTTCCCCATCTCTCTGTAAAGTGACTATGGAATCTCGACATATAGGTCTTATTTTTTGTTCTTGTGTAAAAGACATTGCTGTCAATTGAGTCTCTCCAATTCTGAGACAGCTCTACCATTTCAAGGGTTGTACTGAAATAAGTTCTTGCAGCTCTTTTATTGGTTTGCCATCTCCTTGCCGATTTTCCAGATGGATACATACAAGTATTTTTTTAACATGAAATACTTGTTTGGTTGTTTTTTTGTAAAATGATTAAATGTACAGGGGTAACTTTATTTGGAACTGTTATTATCTTTGGTATGTAGAAAACTGCCACCTTTGATGATGAAAAGATAATGTGGAGTACTTTGACTAACAAAACTAGGGGGATTAACATTAAGATGATGCATCGAGTACAAACATCAGAAAGGATGTTTGTTTAAAAAAACACCTTGGAAAAATTGCCTAATTACAAGTGAAAAATTGAAATGACTAATACCAAAATTGCAGCTACACAAACACCCTGTTGGGTTGCTGAAATAATATTTGTAGGTTGCCACCATCCATTACTTTTCAGAACATTTTTAGGTTTCTGGTGCCTGTAGTTCCCTAGGGTTTGTATCTGGGTGAAAAGGGAAATTGCACACCAGATGAAAAACTGTAAATGCCTATAAATGCAACATGACCGAAGCATATAACTAATACTTACTTTCCTAATGGTATTCAGGTATAAAATACATAAACAAATTTCTATGCATATTACTAGACCTGCCTTTTTAACATGATGTATCTGTTAGAGCTGGTTGGGAATTTTTCATCAAAATGATTTTTTCAGTGACCAGTGTGGTTTCTGCAAATCAGAACTTGATTTTCCTCTTTCTTTTGCACTTGAATTCTTGAGTTCTGTTCTCCCTGCTACATGCATATTGTTTAGCTGAATGTATTGTAGCTGCATGTATACAAATAATTTGTTACAGAAGGAAATGTACAATAAGTATAGCAACCCTCTCCCAAAACATCCCCCCACCCCCAAATGCATTTTTGAAAGTCATATTTGGTGCCTAGCTGCATCTTTGTGTGTCTACATGCTTAGAAGATCTGACCCTTAATCTCCTGAGCCCAGATCTACAAGGTATTTGGTCTCCTACTTTTCCTCGATTTCAGTGGAAGTTAGATGCCTGACTACTTTGTGGCTCTAGGCCTCTGTCCTGGAGTTCCCATCTATTAAATGGGAATAATACCACTTCCCTACCTTACAGAGTGTTGAGAGCATGAATGCAGTAGAGATTGTGAGACATTCAGGTACCACAGTGACAGAGACCATGAGCCTCATAGCAGTTTTGTGTTCTCTCACAATGCATTCTTACTTTCTCTCCTCTGCGCCAGGTAGGATTATGTCTCTCACAATGCACTGTAGTTTGACCTGTTGTTGACCTGCTGTTGTGTCCCATGAGAATCCAATGACTCTGGTGCATCATATCATCCCCAGCCTTCAGTAGATCAGCACTGGCTGAAGGATAAGTCAAATCTATTCAGGATATGTAGTCACTTTTATTTCAGCTCAGTACACTACATGTACCTGCTGTCTGATACACAGGGAAGGAGGAAGAGGGAACTGTCAGACACCTTCAGATATCACTTCTCTCCTCCACAGCCTCCTTCCACTGGCCTTTAGGAAGGAGCTGGGTACGCTAGTATCTTATTTTTCTGTCTTATTTATTTGAGTTATCATAGCATCTCGGAATTCCAGTCTTGGTATGTGATTTCACCATCAAACACAAAACAAAAAGCCAGTTCCCATCCCAAAGAGCTTACAATCTAAGTATGCAACAGGTGGGGAAGTGCAAAGAAACAATGAGATAATAGGCTGCTAGTGTGAAGAAAACAGCCTAACTATTGCTGAGTTTTTTGGAATACATTACAACAGAGGAGAGTTTTAAGAAGAGATTTGAAAGAGGCGAGTGAGATACTTTTGTAGATGTTCATGTGGACCTCCTTCCAAGGATTAGGGACAGCTCACGAGGAATAATGAAAGTGCTTGTTTGAAAATGTAACATTATTTAAAATGTTGGCCAATGGAGGCTGGCATCATGGACTGATCAGAGTTGATTTTTTGGTACAGAATGAAAAGTGGTAGATAGGGTGGAGTTAGGTCATGTAGGTCCTTGAAAGTGAACACAACTAGCTATCCTTCCCTGGCAAAGAGATCATCTCTCTTCTTCTCACTTCCCCCAAAACAGCTTCCTGACAGGATGGGGGGAAAAGCCTATGATGATTATTGACTCAGAAAACTGTTGTTGTGGACTAGGTTAACACCCTCAAGGGCAGTGGTTAAAGTATAACCTGAGGGGCCCTGGAACCTTCTTAATCTCTGGACCCCCTTCATGCATATGTGGACCAGATTCTCCTAGGTTCTGGAATCTTGGCCTCAGAACTCTGGCCCATCAGATTTGTGGTGCCTGGAACTGTGTTCCAGGGCATTCTGGCTTATTTTAACCCCTGCTATGGGGTTATATCCCCTCTTTCATGTAAGACATCAGTAAGCTCCTTTGGGTATGTCTACACATCTCTTTTATTTCGAAATAACACTGGTTATTTTGAAATAAAAAAGATTAAGTCCACATGATGTTTTCTTATTTCAAAATGATGGGCTCTGTCATTTCGAAATAAGAACCGTCATTTTGAAACAGCTTAAACCCCATTCATTTTGAAACAGCTGTTATTTCAAATGGTTATTTTGAAATAACAGCCGTTTTGATAGCAGGCTTTCCCTTAATTTGAATTAACTTATTTTGAAATAAGGACTTTATTTTGAAATAACTCATTTTGAAATACTTGTTTTGAAATAACGATGTGTGTGTAGACGTAGCCTTTAAGTAACCAGATAGTTGAAAAAGTAACAGCTCTCCACCCCCCACCCCAAACACAGGCACATGTGGTCAGAGACATTTCACTGAGTATTCTTGTTTGTCTGAGGATTTGCCTACAACACAAAACATCATGCATGTCAGCTAACTACAACTTGCAAAGTTCTGACTGCAGAATTATGAAATTGCAGTGTAGATGTTTGGTCTTTGCCCAGACGTTCCCAAAGCCTGGGCTGCAGCCTGAGTGCCAATATCCACATTTCAATTTGGTAGCCCTCCAGTCTGAGCCCCATGAGCCTGAGTTAGCAGACATGGGCCAACCAGGCATATTTTACTGAAGTGTAGACTTACTTTCTGTGTCTCTGAGAGAAATGTGACAAAGACTACGGAAACAGAGAGAAGATAGCGAGGATGCACCAGACATTGCCTGGACAAGCACTAAGAGTAAGATCTAAGAGAAGTCCTGGGAGAGCCTTTGGCTGTGAGCTGGCTGACAGAGCTTGGAACTGTATGCAAAGAAACTGTTTCTTCTTGTTTTGATTCCTCTTGTGCTCAGGGAAAGTGAGCATCATACAGTCTCAGTGAAGAAACTGAATTCCACCAAGGATACCTGACTCCATCATTAATTTCCCCTCCCAATGAATACGTCACATGGCCCTAAGCTTTGGCTAACCACGTTGTTCAAAAAGGGCCAACATTTCTGTATAGGCATGTGCATTTTCCAGAACTTTATATGTTGATATTCACATCATCCATATCCTTAAAAGAAATATAGTCATCATAGGATGTGAGTGAAGCTCTTAACAACTTACTGGAAGTGTGCTTTAGGTTTATGTGCCTAAGAATTCCTATTAAACCCTTTGAAGTTTAGATGGATTTTCAGATGGTTTCATGTTGGGAAGCTGCAAGACTCTTCTTTTCTACAGGAGCACACCACCAATAAAATGGAGCCTACGTGGGTAATTACATCAAATTTGTTCATAAGTAGTTAAAAATTGTTTCTGAGATCTTAACATAATAATTATTGACCTTGTGTGTGTCGGTCAAGTTTCATTACTTTCTGTTTTAGGTGTACAAGAAGAAACTATATGTTAGCTAAGCTGCTCATGGAATTGTAATTTAGCATCTTTCATGAAAAGGTTAAATTGGCTATTAACTGAATTCACAGAAAAAGGATTAAACACTGTATCAAGGATGGATAATAACTTTCACTCTGTACCCTCCTGTGACTTGATGCAGTGCTCAAAGACTGAAAACAGCATGTGCTGCCTCTCAGTCACTGGAGTTTTTGCTCAGCTTGAGCAAGAAAATATCTGCACTTTAACCACTATATTTCCTCTGCCACCCTCTCTCCCCAAGGGCTTTTCTAAATGCTTCACATTAGAGTGATGGGCCAATTGTAAACTTTCCACTACAAAGAATTCTCACATTAAAGTACATTAATGTTCTGGGTCTTCCTTACTGGCTATGTTAAGGCTGTAACCAGAGAAGACAAGAGCTTAGCTCCTTTTATTAAAATCAAGTAATTAGTTTAGTTTAACATATGTAAGAATTAATGAAGATGTAAAGAAGTTTTCTTTTCAAATTTTGACCATTTTATTTCAGAATTTAGGTAATAAACAGAAGTACTGTATATCTCTGCCTTGGTCTACCCTTACCTGGAAATTTGGCAGCAGTTGACATAAGTTATGCAAGCTACACAAAGTAGGCAGAGTAGCTTGTATGATTCCCATCAACTTCCTAACTCCCCCTTCAGCACTGTGCTGTGCAGATGGGAAATGCATTCCATTTGATGCAGTGCTACGCCATTTGAGGGGGTGGGTTTAACATGTTGACTTCTGGATTGATAGAGCGGGTCTCCAATGGCCACTCAATTGATCTGGAAAGATCAATCTGACAGCACCAAATTTGCTGCTGTCAGTGAAGACATGCTCTCTGTTGTCTTCTCTTTGGGTATCAGGGGCATATGAGTAGCCAGGAAAATCTTTTGAGCAGTCCTCAGATTTTTGTTCTTAATTGAACCACTTGAAAGATGATTCATAAACCCATTTATGCTGATTATTATTCCCCCCTCATATTACTCTGTTCTACAAAGAAATCATTCTGCTTTCAGCTAGCTCCATACCAGGAGTGTCATTTCAGAAAAATTTGGGGCAGGGGGAGGGGAAGTTGTTAGCATATAGAATATTATATGTGATTAGATTATAGCCTGCAAAGTCAGAGGGGTGCAAAAAGTGGAAGACACAATGGAATATATGGATTTATGAAAAAATACGGGTAGGAGGCAATCCCCTTCCTCACCCCATAGCAAATGATGTCCCTGCTTCAAACCCAGCTACTTCCAGCCACTCCACAAAAAATCCCCACATTCCATTTTCCCCCAAATCCAACAGCTTATCTCATCATGTCTGACTTCCTTACCAATAAAACAAACAAGGATACCAGTGGCATTTTTAAAGACCAACAAATTTATTTACTCTATAAGCTTGCATGGGCATAATCCCACTTGACGAGAGACAGGGACTGGAAAACTTAGCATGTACCATTCCTTATCAATGGATCTTCATGGCAATAACAACAGCAGGACTAAAGCAGACTACATCTACAGTTGTGGTGGCTTCATCCCTGGTGCCTCCTTTGTGATGAATCACAGAGCAGGATTGATATTCAGTACTGAGTACTGTTTTCTCTGGGTGAGCTATCAAGGCAATCAGTAGGTGAGGGGATGAGTGCAGCTCTGGCAAGCAAGCAATAAACCTGAATGCACAGAGGCCTATGGACCAGTTACCCAGCAGTCCCCTTTAAGCCTGAGCACATCAAACTCAGTAAAAATATATTTTAAAACCTGTGCTGTTAAAAAAGAAACAAACACCACCATACTTAGCTTGCTTGTCTTTGACCTTAATTTAGACCTGGCTTGTATGCAGTCTGTAATTTCATGATCATATACTGGCCTGCTCTGTGCTGCCAGGACAATGTGGTGGCAGTTGATAGGAGTTAAGCAGGCTGTGCAGAATAGCACGTGCAACTCCAGTTGAGTTCCTAAATGCCCTTCAGCATGGTGTTTTCACTACACTGCGCCACTTGAGGGGGTAGTCTTACTAAGTCATGATCGACTTACCATGTCTTAACTGACTGCTAAATCAATCCAGAAAGATCAGTCAGATGATGGTGACTTTGCTGTCTTCTGTGTTGGTGTGGCCACTGTTTTTCCCCATAGGACCTGCCCTCATTCAGTGCTGTTTATACTGGTGCAAAGTGGAAATATTACATATAAATGAGAGCGTAAGATGCAAATTAATAGGGATTCTGTCCATTGTTTTAAAAGGGCTCAATTTTGTACTACAAGGGCAAAGAACCAAGGGCTCAATCCAAAACTCATTGAAGTCAGTGGCTGTCTTTCCTGTGACTTCAATAGGATTTGGATCAGGCCTAGGGAAATAATTACTCATGTGGAAAATGTGCTATTGTCATCTCTGAGGATTCATTACCAGAGAGTAATGTCCTATTCCTTTTGAAAAACAGAGCTGTCCTCTATCGTAAAATGAAGCAGGTCTCCTGCTTTGGGATTATTGGGGAGAAATAAATCCCAAACTAAGCTCAAAGGCTATTATTTTTCTCAGTAATTAACAATAATTTCTGGGATTTCCTTGCTTCAGAGATGGCAACATACAACCTATATCATCTGGGAGCCCCTATTATCATTTCAATCTTCCTCTGTCAGATGTACTTAAAGAAATTAGTACTGTTTTCATTTGTATTCTATATGACTTTACAACAGATATAATATCTTTGATATCTATTGTGGTTAAGCTATGGTGGAAATGGACCTGAAATACATATATTGTATTTGAAGAATTTGTAGGAAGAAATTTATGTCCTGGCCCTGCAAATAACTCTCAGCCAGGTCAAGAAATTTTGTTAGAAATAGCATATAGATATCTTTAAGGCCCTGAAAACTAGATGTGTCAGAATAATACTAGAGGTCTGCATTCAACAAAGTGGGAAGCTGTACTTCATAATGTTTGTATTTTTCTTTTTAGTTCAAATAAACAGCTTCCTTGTTTACACTGCCATCTTTTTCTTTTTCAAAAAAGCTCTGAATCTTCCTAGTTTGCTGGCAAAATTTCCACAAAGAATGGAACATTACGTATGTTAGTGCAGCAGAATGAGGCCCTCTGTTCCCTCTGAGAATTTGTTTTTCATTATTCAAAAAAAAAGGGAACATCTTGCTCTTTTTCATTAGTAATCTGTAATCAGATTGCCCCTTCCAGTAGCAAAAGCCAGTCAGGGATTGCAAAACTCTCATAATGTGGAATTAGGCAGGAGTCAAAGCTTCCCATCACAGCAGATGTGGGCAGAAACAGGCCCACTTACCATGTTGATGCACAAGACAGATCTTCATGTGCAGAGCAGGGCCCAGGTCAGGACCATTCCCTTGCCCTGTGGAATGGTCAGGAGAAATCATGCTGCTGTTGGCTCAGTCGCTTTGAAGCTGCTCAGTCGCAGCCACAAAGGAGACTGCACACAGAATGTCTCCATTAAAAAACTGGATTTCCTAAAAAAAATATTCCACCTTCACCCATGATAATAATATTCCTGTGTGCCAGCACTAATGGACTGGGAAATCTGTTCATTTTTACCATTTGAATAAATATGCTTTCTCTTCCTCACTGGGCAAACCAAGTCAGTTTAGATTTATTTTTGCAGGAAATATTTATCTTCTGCTCCTGCAAAAACAGCTAAGTCTTTGGTACCATACTGCAGTGATCAGCTTTGTGCCATGTGGAATAACAGGAGATGAACTCAGGCACTTTTAGGGGAATCTGAGGATATCTTCTCCCAAGAATTGTTTTTAAATATACTATCCATTTGGTGCCACTTTGGTCTATTACAAAGGCAAAAATATTTGCTCTTCAGAAAGCATTTTTATGAGCCTATGGATAGCTGAGAAGCAGGTTTAACTGTAACTGTAGTGTAGTGACCTCATCACAAGTTGAGAAAGCAGTCTAACCAGACTAATCTGGTGACAGAAGTTTTACAAGTTGCGCTTAGGTGCTATTACAGGATGGATTGGGCCAGCCGACCTGTGCCTCATTACAAGTGTCCATGAGACCTGGTAGAGGGTCTCTGTAAAGAAACAGAGGGGAAGAGAAAGGCTCCAAGAGAGTTGTCAGGGAGAGAAGGACTCCAGCCAGGTAGGTGTGATTGCTGCAAACAAGAGAGGAGTCTATGCAGGAAGGCCTGGCAGTGGCCAAGCAGGGAGGAGGCTTCTCTTCTGGGAGAAGCATTGAGCCCCAGTATAGTGTCTTGTTTCTAACTGTACAAAAAAAATAGGTTCAGAAGGAAAATGCTGTGATAACTCTGGTCTGGATGAGATTATTTAAGGATCCTTGAAGAAATAAAACTCAACAGGATGCTATAAAGTCACCCCAGGTCATGAGGAAGGGCTTGGGTGACAGCTGCTCTGTCACAGAGCTCCATCCACCCCCTTCTCGGTTTCTGCATGGCAATCCACAGGATGGTCTGTGCCTTCAGGTTGTTCCACCAGGACCTTACTTCAAAATTTGTGATGGAAAGGCCCTGCAGAGAGGCTGCTGTAAATTCCTTGAAGACTAACTATGTTATGGAGATATGTGTCCCCTCATCCCCTTCCACATAAATTTTTTCAATGAGTTGGTGTGGAATTTCATGTGAATAGATCCTGATTGGCTGGGCAGAGGAGACAGTTGAAGCTTGTCTACTTTATAGTAAATGCCTAGTTATGAAGATAGGCAGAAAATGTTAATGACCTGAAAGCAAGAAGTAGTGGAAGGTAATGAGCTTGCAGTGAGAGCTAATGAGTGACTGGATGCCTTCTTTTGTCCATTTGCATGAACATATCATGTGCTCCATGGCAACATAGAATAGTCAGACTGCAGGTAAAAAGGTATGGGTGTAAATGTTCAGAGATGTGTGGGTGAAACCACAGATTCAAAGAACCTGATTCACTTGCTGCTTACATGTTGTATAGTCATTTACACCTGTACAAAGAGGGTGTAAAATGCAATCACTGTATTAAATGAGCAGAGAATTCTAATTAGTTTGGGAACATTTCCTGTCCTGTTTATACCTGCATTGGTGACTACACAAGGCAGGGCAGATTCAGGCCCTAACACTTGAATGGCTTGGTAGTAGCTCTTTGTGTTAGCAAGAGAGCCCAAAATATAAAAAAGAGACAGCCTTTCTTCTTGCAGGGCCCTTTTTCTTTGCTGTCTTCCGTTGTTCTATATGGTTTCCCAGCCTCAATGTTTTGCTGCCTTCCACTCAATAATTCTATTGACTTTAATGAAGTTTTACTTGAATCAAAAGCTTGAATTATTTAACTTTGGCACTGTGCAGGTAAAACCCTCCAGTATCAAAATCCTTTTCTGTTGCATTTAAGTGCCTCTGTGACTGATGCTTAGAATGTGTTGATGGTTCTCGTCACAACTGCATCCAGCTGTTTCTCAAAGGAAGTGTCACTGTAATGTGGAACCTCTAAGCCCAGTGCCAAAATGAACAAGAGATTGTGCAGGATCTCCTTGCTCCCAAAATAATACTATCAAAGAAGATTTGCTCAGCAGGTGGGATTTTTTCTTAATTCTCAAAGCTTTGCTAAATGCATAACCACTCTGCAGGAGGTGTGGTGTTTACTCTGATTCCATTCCCCAGTTTTATATTAGCTACACAACTCCCCAGACATAGCTAGACCGTAACAACAATAGGGTTTCTCCCAGGGAGTTTCTGTTAACAAGTGAAAATGCCTCCCAGGCCTCTGTAAGTGCTGTGAAGAAAAATGATAGGAAGATCAGTTCATTTTTAACTAAAAAGGAGAAAGTAACTAACATTTGAAATGGGAACATTGAAAATCCTGTTTTATACAGTTTTGAAAAAGAAGACTTGCCAGAAAAATGCTATGGGCAAAACCCCATCTATTATATACATAAACATAACTATGGGTATGCATGGGGTCTATTTAACAAACAGAAAAATACATGGGACCTGGCTCCCTACAGTCTTATGCTCTGCCTACTGTGTGAGTTGAATGTAAAACCATCTGTCAGTGTTAGGGGTTAGAGAGGTTTCATTCAGTAGCATTCTTGTATCCATTTGGCTTAGGTGTGTGGATCACTGCCCTATGTGTTGTGTGCTTGAGGATCAGGCATTGGTGCCTACATATAGATGCTTACAGATTAATATATGCTGGTAACATGAGTGGAAGACCATCTGAACAGCAACTAAATAGGCAGAAGGAAAAGAGAACAGCACTTGGGTAGAGTTTTATTTTCAGTGACTGAGACTAGCTTTGCAGGGTGCTTGAGCTGCCATAATTCACATCTTAGGGTTTTAGAAAAATCTTCTGATTTCAGTTACTATCCTCTAAACAATGGGAAAGAGCAGTCAGAGCAGGAGAGTGGGTTTCAGGAGATAGGGTATACAATTCATTATTGCTCTCTGACTCCTTTGTTCCAGCTGGATTAAACACCACTAAGGGGAAGTAGAGCAGACCTAACTACCCATTTCTAGAGAATATGCTTAATGCAGAGGGCCACTGTGCTTGACTCAGAGCTGCCTTCGCACCAGCCCCAAGCAAAGAAAGTATTTTGGGGTGAGCCAAGTGCAGAACAAGGACGTGCCAGGCTGGGCTGGAGGTGGAAGGGCAAGCCTGTTGCTGTGAGCCCACATAGGGCCCATTTGAAATGGGGGCAGGATTTAGGGCAGCTGTGAGAAAGCCCAGCAATGGGACCAAGCTGTTCTCTGGCTATGGGAGATGCAAGCTGCCTCCCTGGTGTCTCTCCACCAGTGATCTATCATCTGGATTCTCTTACTGACTCTGAACAAGGTCACAAAAAGAGTAAGTGGCAATCAGCTAATGCCTCTCTTTCTATGTTTACTTACCTGTAAACGGAAATATTATTCCTTATCTGCTAAGTTCCAAAGGGGCAGCCGTGTTACTATAATAAAGCAAAAAAAGCAAGGAGTCTTGTGACGCTTAAAGACTAACATATTTATTTATCACATGAGCTTTCATGGGAGAATATCCCACTTTGTCAGATTCTTTGAAGAGGGAGAACTTACAGAATTGGATGAAAATAAATGCAGGGGAGTGTAGGACATGGGATCAGGTCATAGTGCAATAGCAAATCAGAGCATTTGTAAGGATTCAAACTTAATGCTCTGATTTGCTGTTGCAATATGACTTGATCCCATGTCTTACACTCCCCTGAATTTATTTTCATCCAATTCTGTAAATTCTCTCTCTTCAAAGCATCTGACGAAGTGGGATATTCTCCCACGAAAGCTCATGTGATAAATAAACCTGTTAGTCTTTTAAGAGCCACCAGACTCCCTGGTTTTTTTTTTTTTTTTTTTGCTTACCTGCTGTTCTTTCCATGCTGGGGAGGGAATATATTTAGAGGTATTTGCATTAGGTCCAAAATATTGGCAAGCAAACTATAAAAGAGCCCCAAAACAAGCTCTAAGGCTATGATATGTGACAAAGAAAGAAACATCTATTTTGATTTGTCTTTTTGAGTTGCAAAGCAAAGAAGTGTATGGCCCAGGAAGTGTAACTCAAAGTAACTGGACCTCTTGACTCTACCTAAATTAGGGTGGAAGTCTCCGGAGGACAGACATATCTGGTACTTCCTGTTTTTGTGGGGCCAGACATATCAAAAACTAGGTAAACTCCAAGGGGTAGGTTTAAATCCAGGGATTCAGTACTGAGCCCTTTACTTCTCCAAAGTTAAAGGAGTACAGATTTGAGATCTGTTACATACAAGTAATTAAAGGGGGACACAGAATGCTGCACATCCTGACAGTCATTTTAATCTTAACACAACATGTGCTTCTGTAGGTTATTTAAGCCAACTTATTTAACATTGAAGAAATCCTTACACTGCTGTTTTATTTAGAGTAAAAGTATTGGTTCTGTTGCTTCAGACCAGGAAGGGATTTCAGAGCCAATTAAATACATCATACATTTTTTCAGATGTACAAAATTTAAACATTAGACATCAGATTACAAGCTTTGGGAGCAGAACATTTTTTCAAACCTGATTTTAAAAAACAAAACAAAACAAAAAAAGCAGCTTCTGGGCTGAGACTTTGTGTTCCGAATCAGCTAAAAGGAAATGTGTATGGATGGACGCTAAACTGTAGGAGTTTACAAAGGAAGTGCTGACCCAACTATAGCGGTGTGAATAATGCTACTCTAATATAGCATTACCATATGTATTATAACTGTGCAGCCATACATTTTCTTGGAGAAAAAAAAAACCAGCTGCAGTACTAAAACTTTTAATCTTCTCAAAATTACAAGGCAGAAAAATACTTAAGCTTCAGAAGCTGGGTATCATAAAAGGAATGCTCATTGAGACTGAATTATGATAAACTATTAACTCCTTTATGTCAAGTAAAGCTTTTAAACCAAAGACTTTGGTTTTAACCTCGACTACATAACGGTGCATTTCTTTGTTTCTTCAAAGTTCCACCATCCTCCTTATGCACACTAGCAAATTTTCTAATGTATACAGCTATAGGAGATAGTTCAGATATTTCACTGGAGTGGGAAATGCAGCCTCTTAGACTAGTTTTTTACTGCAATTAAAAACCCACCTCAGGCCCATGCCAGCTGACTCAGGTTTATGGGGCTTGAGCTAAGGGGCTCTTGGGCTGGAGCCCAGGCTCTAGGGTCCTGTGAGGTGGGAGGATCCCAAAACTCAGGCTGCAGCATGAGCCTGAACATCTGCCTCTTAGGCTGTGCTTCATGATCTCAATCAGCTGGTAGGAGCCAAATGTGGGTTTTTAATTGCAGTGCAAACATACCCTTGCTGCTCAACTGTGAATATTTAGGTGCTAAGTAAGGTACAGGGATGAAAAGGTCCTGTCAGAGAGAAGAAATAAAGAGCCCAGTAGTGTGTGGCCCTGTTTGGATCTGTACTGATTGGGAAGAGTGTGTGAAGTAGCTTTTCCTTCATTTTGCATCCCTGCAAACTGTATGGGCTAGCCACAGTCTTGACAGAGTGTGCTGAGTAGGACCACTGAAGGAACTGACCTTCCTAAAGGTGGCAGGAATGGTGGAAGACATGGCCCTACCCTCACTTGGCATGAAGTAAATGGTTGGGCATTGGGAGGAAACACGGGTGCCTTTCAAAGGAAGGCTGATGAGCCAGTATGTAATGCCTCCAGTTCCCTATATCCAGAAATCATGAGATTCTTTAAATCTCATGATTTTGAAGCAAAGTTTGAGGATTTTTACTTTGCTTTCAGGCTTTGCTTTTGTTTTGAGCTTTCAGGGTGGACTCTGGTCATTCTTTCGGGATATTTTCCACAACAACGAAGGCTACAAAGTAAGGCTTGTTTTGTGTTAAATAAAAGCTGAAGTTGGTACCTAATTAGTTGCCTCCAAGATCTAGGCTTTAATAAAATATTGGATATTACAAGATCTATGCCATAATTGCGAAAGCTGCCAACTACAGTTAACCAGGAGAGTTTTACCTCGGTAAGAACTGAGGCCTGCTCTATAAAGGAAGTGCACTGGATTAAATAAAGTGATTTAAAAATCCACCTCTTTAAACTAGTGCAAGACTGTAATACATATGCACTTAAACTGATTTAATTCCTGCTTTATGGAATGGCACAAGTTTAATAGGATCAATTTTTAAATATTTAATTAAACTGATCCATGTTTCTAGTATAGATAAAACCTGAGATTAAAACTGAATATGCAGTTTTGCATTAGACCCTGTAAGATAATGTTTGCTAACTTCTTTTAGTTAAACCCAGAACCTTACCTATGATAACCTGTACGACATTAAAGCAATGCAGAAAACATTCAGAATAGCAGCTTGGAACAGTCTGTGTAGGGCAGTGGTTCCCAACCTTTTCGCTGCTGTGGCACCAGGGGCGTTGCTGGGCGGGGGAGGGCCCCTGCCCTGCAGGCGCCGCCCCTGGCCTGCAGGCCCCATCCCCTGGCCAGGGACAGGGACAGGGCCAGGCGCCGCCATGCTGCCGTGGGCAGCTAGGCACCACATCCCCGGCCGGGGATGCGGCTGCCACCGGCGCGTGCTGCTGGGTCCCAGATTGCCCACCGCAGCTGCAGGTGGCCGGGCCCCAGATCCCAGGCTGGGGACAGGAGATCCGGGGCATCAGTGCTGGGGTTCGGGGCATGTGCCCCGGGGTGCCCAGCACCAGCAACACCTCTGTGTGGCACACCTTGATACCTTGAAATTTTTCGAGGCACACCACCATTAAAAACTCATGAATGTTCAAATTAACTTAAATTACTTACGAATGTTTATGAACCATGGCACAGTGTTTTGGAAATGCTCCTGTGTGGGGTAGTATGGGTAGCAGAGCAGGGGTGGCAAAACACGGGAGGTTAGGAGTTGTGTGCAGTGGCAGGAGTGAGTGTGGGGAGCACAGCAGGGCAGGGCTGGCAAGAGAGGACAAGGGGAGCCATGTGGGGAACAGCACAATGGTGGCGAGAGAGGAAGGGAGAACAAGAGTGGTTTTGTGAGGGGGCAGAGGGGAACCTGAGGAGTGGGAAGGTAGGGCAGGGGAGCATGGCACAACACCCACTTCCCCCTTCTCCACAGTGGCTCCCTGCCACCCAGGGCAAATCCTCACCCCACTGCTGCTCCCTCCCACCCCAGTGGGTCCCATCCTCCCCTTTGCCAGCCCCCTGCTGCCTGTGATGGACCCTCCCATCACTGCAGGAGCCAGAACTAGGCTTCCAGCCCCCAGCTACACCGACCCACAGCCACCCCAACCCCCCAGCTACATACACCCCCAACCAAACAGCCACCCCACAAGCTGAGCTACACACCCTCTGCTGCACATCCATTCCCAACCAGCTCTGCTACACACACACACACGCCTGCTGCACACAACCCCCAGCAGCCCTCCCCCACAAAGCCCTTACCTGGGCCGTTTGCAGGCTGCCTGAAGCAAGCTGCTCCACCCTGCAGGGGGAGATTCACACACTCCCAGCCTCCTGCCCCTCTCTGCTGGCTGGGCCTAAGGTGGAGCCACTAGAAGGCTGCATTCGGGGTGCTCCTGCTATTTTTAGGGGGACCCTTGGCAGTCTGTGTTCCAGTGCCTTCCTCTATTTTTAAGGGGGCCAGAAGGCTGTCTGCTTAAAAATAGGGGACCCCAGAACTGTGTTCCAGTGCCTTCCCCCTTACTTTAACCCCTGCCTTTTCCCAGCCCTGCACAGCTGACATGGCTGGGCTGAGCAGGGAGGGAACTTTAACTCCAGCTCTGGGGGATGCTCGCAGCACACTGGTTGGGAACCACTGGTGTAGGGTACAACTGTACTGAAATGAAGTTCTGTTGCCGTTGAAGATGTTTTAATGTCAAACTTTGAATTTGGCATTATTTGTGCTATCTAGACTTGTATTAGCTTTTACAGTGTCAAAGCACTGTAAACTGATTAATCCTCCCAGCCAGCACCCGCACATGAGATAGGGCAGCGTGTATTATTTCTGCTCTGCAGAGGTAGAATTTGAGATGCAGGAATAGCACTGCAGGCTGGGATTATTAGAATTGCAGGTTTTCTTGGCTTCCAGTTCATTTTTATAGCCATTAGTAGAGTCCTGCAAATGTATGGGTATCTACTTTATATCTATGGACCATTTTTTTGTGGATGGTAGATTTGATGAGGCTCTCAAAGGCATGAAAGTCATCTATAGCTCATAGCCTTTGAGGCTGCTTCCCCACTTTCAGGTTCTGGTGAGTGCCAGCCTATCAGCTGTTGGGCACCCCCCACATGGAGCTGGCTACTGATTAGCTGTTGGGTAAGGGCTTGACCAGGTGCCTACCTTCCACTGATCGCCAAATTGGGCTTGTTTGTGTTTCTCCTTTTTTCAGGCATTGTTTCCATTTCTTTTTTCCATGGGATGGGCAACTTGCATCCTAGCGCATAGGGCTAGGATCCCTCAGGCAAGGCTATCCCACTGCTAACAGAGGATGAGTTCACAATGGGAGCACCCTTGAAGAATGGAGAGTGAGTGCTGGGGCCCAGAGCTGGCTCTACCTCAATGGGGCCAACAGCAAGCAAGAGCCTGACTAGGGAACAATAGAAGACTGAGAAGAGACCGCCTCGCCAGTGGAAAGCCCACCTCCTGCTTCTTTGCTTTTCTTCTCACATCCCCCCAGCCCAGTCCCCTTCCCCTCTGTTCCCCCCACATCTTCTTGACAGCTTCTCCTCCATTCTCCCAGGCAGAGCAATCAGCTGTTCCCGCGGGGCCTTGGGCTGGCTGGTGAGCAGTTGACTAGCACACAATAATGATAGGTGGTGGTGGTAGAGTCACCAAACAGCTGCTTGTTAGCCTAGCAGGTGTGGTGGGGATGCGGGTAGGTACAGTAGGATGGGCAGAGGTGGTTGTTCATGGATGTAGAAAATATGTGGACTCACATTTTTATATCCTTTCAGGACTCTGTTAGATGTAGTGCTTGCGTAAGAAAGTACACAATGGCACGTTGGCCAGAGTATATGATAACGGAGAGATATCCGAGCCATTCTCTGTCTCAAACGGAGTGAAGCAGGGCTGTGTTCTTGCTCCCACTCTATTCAGTCTCATGTTTTCCGCCATGTTGACAGATGCCTTCAGAGATGTGAAAATAAACATTGGCATCAGATATCGTACTGATGGCTCACTCTTCACCCTCAGGAGGCTTCAAGCTAAAACTAAGATCATGACAGACACAGTTGTTGACTTCTTATTTGCCAGTGACTGTGCCCTTAACACTGCCTCCGAAGCTGACATGCAATACGTCGCTGACAGGCTTTCTGCGGCCTGCACAAACTTCGGGTTTGCTATCAATACAAAAAAGACTGAAGTAATGTATCAGCCCGCCCCAGGAAAGCATTATGTTGAGCCCAACATCACTATCAATGGACAGCGTCTGAACGTGGTGGACAAGTTCACCTACCTTGGAAGCACACTATCCAGAAACGTTGTCATCGACAACGAGGTGAATGCCAGACTCGCCAAAGCTAGTCCTGCCTTTGGCAGACTCCACAAGAATGTGTGGAATAGGAGAGGCATCAACCCAGTGACAAAGATCAAGGTATACCATGCCATAGTTCTTTCCACATTGCTCTATGGCTGTGAGACGTGGACAGTCTACCAACATCATGCAAGAAAACTAAATCATTTCCATGTCACCTGCCTTAGAAAAATTCTTGGCATTAAATGGCAAGACAGGATCCCAGATACTGAGATCCTTGTTCGTGCCGGCCTGCCCAGCATCTACACCATCTTGATGCAAGTACAACTTCGTTAGGCAGGTCATGTGGCTCGCATGCCAGATCATCGGCTACCAAAGAAACTGCTATATGGCGAACTCCAACAAGGCAAACATTCCCAAGGGGGCCAGAAAAAGCGCTTCAAGGACACTTTAAAAGCGTCACTAAAGGCCTTCAGAATCAACTACTTTACATGGGAGCTGATAGCCCAGGACAGAGGAGAGTGGCGTTCAGCTGTCCATCCGGGCATGGATGCATGCGAAGCCAACTGGATTGATGCAGCTGAGCAACGCAGACGAGCCAGGAAAGATAATGCCAGCAAACCACCATCAGCCGCCACCATTCCCTGTCCGCATTGTCAGAGAACTTTCCGGGCATGGATTGGTCTGATTAGTCACTTGCGCACCCATGGACCCCTACCCTAACCCCTGGATGACTAGATGGTCTTCATCGTTACTGACGGACGAATAGACGTAGTGCTTGTGTAAGAAAGTAATGTAATGAGAACACTGAGGACTATTAAAATCATTGATTGTTCTAGTCCTTGTAAAATGTACTTAGCACATATAGCACTTCACAGGCCTGATTCTCCCCTCATTTATCCTGGTATGACTCAACTATTGACATTAACAATAGTGACTGTTGACATTGATTGAGTTAACGTCAGTGGAAAAACTGGTACAAGTGAGAGAAGGAGCCCCTACATTTCAAAGCACTTTGCAAGCTTTGCCAGCTATACCATGCATTCTGATGGCTTTGTATGCTGCTCTAGTGATGCAAGTAGTCATAAACCCAGGCTAACTGACCAGCTAAATCATTTCTATTGCTAATTTGTATTTTAGTGCTGCACAGAGCAACCAGAGTGTACTTGTGAACCTAGTTCATTAATTATGTAGCAGTAATTGATTAACATGATACAATCAATTCACAAATGTGACTAGGATACTGGCACTGCCTGTACTGTACCACATTTTATGCCTGTCAGTTTGGCACCTTTGTTTTTGACCTGGAAGTAAACCTGAAACCCTAAATAAAGTTCTCATCATGAAATCTTGCAGTAGAAGCATGCATGTTAAAATGCTAGCACTTGATGAAAGATCTCACAGAGAGATAATTTGCCAAAAATAAAAACTGTAATGGGTAAGTATTACTGCTGGTGAAGACTTTTTTTTTTTAAAAGCTTTCAGCTAGTAGATTCCATTAATTTTGACTCCCTTTTATATGCGCATTTTTAATCTTTAACTTTCAGTGCCAATGGCAAAGCCCACTGGTAGTGGTTATCAATGAGAATACTGTAGACTTTCCTACAGCAAATGTACTGTATTTCATTAACTAGAAACCTGATGGGTTTGAATGCACAACAGAGAGACTCTCGAACACCATCTTCTATTTAATTCTTCTGAAAGTGATGTCCTATTTATGGGGTGTTGAGGACCCTAATATTGATTTCTTTTAACAGTATCCCTCTCTAGCCTCAATATATGCTGAACTGATTTTTGCTTTGAACCTCACATTAGACCTAAAGGTTTATGGTCAGTACAGTGTATGAGAAGTAATTGGCTACTCCACACTTTGACATTATAAGGAGCAGCATAGCTAATTCTCATCACAGAAACTCTTCTTTTTAGCTATTGTTTCACACTCACAGCTCTATATTTGCTTGTCTTAAGAATTTTGATGAATAGGTTTATGATTTTTGAGAATGGAAACTTAGTTATATAACTATTATACTAACTATCTGTACTAGACTATGCCTGTTGGGTGTGTGCTAATGAAAGCTCAAAATACTTGGGTCAATGAAGGCCAGAGTGAAAGACGAGGCTCAAAATGTCACACTTCAAAAATGGAGTGTAGCATCTCTGTCTCATTTAGAGTTACTTATTTTATAAAGGGCTATATAGGGGGCTGAGTGTGGCCGCAGGTGTTCCGAGGCCCAGCATTTCAGGGTCCCTACAAATAGAAAATGGAGCTGGAACACTGCGTTCCCAGGGCCCACAATTTAACATAGTGAGCCCTGGAACACAGTGTTCTGGTTCCATTTTCTATTTTCAGGGGCCCTGGAATGCTGAACGCCTCAAAATAGTAGGCCTTGATACACTGTTGCAGCGCGTTGTGGCAGGACAGGGGAGAGCGGGGAGGCATGTCAGGCACCCCAGCTCCCTTGTGCACATGCAGGCTGCACTAGAGGCAGAAGCCTCAAAGCACAGCCTGAAGGCAGGGGAATTGGGGGCAATTCTTCACCGCCCTGCTGCACTGCTGCCAGTGAGTGTTGGGGCAGCCCAGCTGCGCTCTGCTTCAGGAGTAGGAAGCTCATGCTGGGGGGGAACCCTGTCCCCATCATGGGGTGCCCAAGTTGGGGTTGGGTATTTGGGGCAGGCATGGGGGGGTCAGTAGCTGGGATGAGTGAAGGGGGCCCAGAACTATGTGAGGGGGGCCTGGAAATTTATGGGTGTTCCAGGTCCCCCCAAATTATACTTTAACCCCTGTATAACTGAGAGTAGTTTTGCCATGGAGATGGATAGAGGAAGACTTTTCTCAGTGAGGAAACAAATATCCTGTGTGAGGGGGAAGAACACCAAACAGGAAGCTTAAGGTTGTTTTAAAAAAAAATTGTTCTACTATTTCTCATTTAGAAGTGTTCAGGTCTAATTTGCCTCTTGTATCAGGTTGATGGTATTGGACTCCTTTGACTTCAGTGACCTGATTTACAATAATGTGAATGAGATTCAAAGTGTCTAACAACTGTCTTCACAAATACACAGTAGGGCGCAGAGAGAGGCAAAAAAATCAAAATTAATACATCTTTCTTCTGGCTCCTAGTTTGAGGGGGATAGTTGGTAAGAGACTTAAACATGTCTGAATTTATGGAACTATGGAAAGTGTTCATTTGGAGAAGCGGCGATATTTACAATGACAATCTTCATAGAGAGTTTGGAGGGTAAAAATTCTTGGTTGGGCTGTATGAGAGTGGTGTCACTCAGTGTTAAACCTTGGCAACATGGCTAGGACAGCCACACAGGCTATTAAAATTCAAGAAGGTGGGGGTTTTTTTGGTTTTTTTTTTTTGGTTTTTTTTTTTAATAATCAGCCTAGGTCAGTTTTGCCACTGTTGTTTTTAGATCACAGTGCTGACTCTAACTGATTTTTAAGTAGAGTAAATAACCTTGAAGAATTACTTGCATCTCAAAGAGGAGAACATTGCCTATTTCTGCTCCAATATTCAAAACTTTAGGGGGTTTTAATTAATCAACCATAGTGGTTATATTGTCTGGCTGGTTTCTGCTGTGAGATATGCTGTATAATATAGATATGTTAACTACCTCATAGTTAAGCTGTAATTACAGTACAGTTGTAACTTTTGTTGAATGTCATTACTTCTAATTCATATAACTGGAAATTGTACTTAAATCCTGAATTATTCAAAGGAGTACACTGTACTCAATATTCCACACTGCATACTGTGTTCATACTGCCCTCTAACACTACAGACTGAGGTACTAAGCTTCCAGGAGTAGCTGTGAACCAAAGTTGCAGAAGGTCTATTACCTCCATTGTTGCACAGGGACTTCTAGAATTCTAGTGCATGTGTGGATGAAATGGGCTTGTGGTCAAGGGAGTGAGAAGGTCTCTCCAGTGGATTTTTTTTATTGTAGAGTGGACAAATAAGTTGCCTTTCAAAAGTCAAGCAGGGTGTTGTTGGAAACAGTGGCTGCCCCACGTTGGAGTGATTCCACCGTGGGGCACTGTGAGCCTCCCAAGTGCATAGATGCGTGGTTTGCCTCTATCCCCATGTCTTGTAAGGAAATTGTATAACACAAAGAACGTCCAGCATGGGCACATATGACTCTTTCACAGAAGACTGACTCTAAATAGTACCTATTTTGTTTCCATGACATGAGGAGCTCTTTGAGAAAGATGGGTATGGGGGAAGAGTGGGGTGCTTTTAATAACCCAATAAAGCAGTGGGCAAGTAAAGGGCAAACCCAAATCCTTCACTTATGCAACTTATACACTGGTGTGGTCAGAATCAGTCTCCTGGTCTGTTACACTGACGTAGTTCTGGAGCAGTTCCAATGTCTTCAGTGGAATTACTTTGGACTTTGATATAGGAGAAATTCAGAATTTTGACTCCATTGATAGAAAGCAATAAAGCAAGCCAAATAAAAGCAACCTTTTGAATAGGTTGCATTTCAACTGAATTTAGTGAATTCCAAATTAACTCAAAGTGTCTGATTTTTTTTTCTTATGTTTTAATTAGCGTGATCTAGAGAGGCAAAAATGATGATTTTAGTGGAATTCTTTAAAACTTATCCTTCCCAAGCCCTGAAGAAGGCCGCTGTGTAAGCACAAAAGCTTGTACCTTTGATTAACAAAAGTGGATCCAGTAAAAGATTACCTCACCCACCTTGCTTATTCTTTAGACTGCCAGTTCTGACTGTTCACTTCATGATCGGCAGTGATAGTGAAATTGTTAATATGTATACTGAAAAGGGTATGCAAAAGTTGATAAAAATGTCACAGTACCTCCAGAATTCCCTTATGTCTCATTTAAACATAGCCTCTAGATAGTTTTAAAGCTCAGACTTGCACTTCAATAAAGAACATAATTTATTATGTCTCTTAAGCTTTCTAATCTTGTTTTATTAATTAATACTATAATTTGGAATACATATAGACAGGGCTGTTGCTGGGGGGGGGGTGAGGCCTGGGGCCAATTGGACTGTGCCCACCCCATGCTGGCCCAGCCCAGAAGCTGGACTCCGTGCTCCTGCCTGTCCCCTGAGCCAGCCACTCCATCCCTGTGGGTGGAGTGGGCCAGCCCATGGGTTGGGCTCCACTTTCCCATACTAACTATGGGCTGACCCTCCCCACCCCTAGGGTGGAACAGCCAGCTCAGGGGAGGGGAGAGAGAGCAGAACCTGGTCTCTGGGTTGGCCTGCTCTGCCCCTGGGCTGACTACTCCTGGTCCTAGGGATGTAGTGGGCTGGCCCAGAGCAGAGGTCAGGTTCTGTGCTCTCTCCCCCACCCTGCTGCTTTTGGTTCTGTGCCAAAGGCAACAGGGCAGGGACGGTGGGGGGGCAGCAATGCAGGTCCCATGCTACCCTTCTCACAGCAGAACAGCGTGGGGCCCATGGAACCCTGAGGCCCAGGGTGATTGCTCATCTTGCCTCCTGCCCCCCCCCCCCCTTCAGGATGGCTCTGCATATAGGCAACACATTTTGACATGTAGAAGATGATATAATTTGTGTCACTGTGCTATGAAAGCCCTAGTTCATCCATTCCATCATATTAGAATAGAATCATAGGGTTGGAAGGGACCTCATGAGATCATCTAGTCCAACCCCCTGGGGTTTGGGCCCTGGACCTTCTGCATGTAAAGCAGATGTGCTAGCCACTACACTAAAGTGATACTACTATATTGGTCTGTTCAGCTGTGTGAAAATGTTTTCCTTTTCTCAAGATTACTAAAATCTGTTTGCAGCCACTTCCTTGGAGGCAGAAAAAATCAAATACAAAGTTAATCTAAAAGCAAAACTCTAACTCTCTCGTCAGCCACAATGCTTTAGTTTAATGCCTTGGTTGGTGTTTTACTTCTGTGATTGAATGTAATGCTCATGAAAAAAAAGATCAAAGAGCACTGGCTTGAGATGCCCACAGTACCACCACAGCTCTGTAGGCTCAAACCACCTTTCTTCATTAGCCCACTATTATAGTTTTGGGCCTCTTCACTCTACTGAGATTTAAATCTGTGGAAGTAACGAAGAAAACCTCTACTCAAGCATTTAATGGGATTCTAAGTTTGTCTGTTTGGTCATGTTCAGGCTGTTCTGTCTTTTCTATAATTATTGGTTTGAGGGCAGATGTTATCTCTTGCCTTCTGAATATATCGTTTTGCTAAACATGTATGCTTATAACAAATGCATTCAACTATTTGTCTGTAAGGTCACAAAGACTTAACTGGAATAAATGCAGTCTACCAACCTAAAGTATCATCTGCTCCTCCTCTGTTCCATGCTGCCAAGGGTGTTACCAAAGAGAGTGCTTGAGCTAGCTCCCCCTCATTGTAAAGGGCAGGAAGTTTTCTGTGAGGGCTCCAGGACTGGGGAACTTGTTCCAACCCCTTGATCCAAGAGGGTCTGAATTTGGTGCCTATCCAGTCCTGCTGCAGAAGTAGCATTTGAGAGGATTTTTAGAGAAGGCTGGGGATGTGACACATCTTGGTGTTCTCTTGATGCCAACTGGGAGGAGGCATATAGGGTTTTACAGGGAATCCCTCAATCAGATGCATGCATAATGGCTTACTAAAGGGTGGTATGTGAAATCTTTACCAAGAGCCAGTAGCCCTCTGGTTATTTTTCATAATTATGAAAAGTCTGTAATTGATAATGTTTAAAGAGTTACATATTTAAAATACTAAAATTTATCCTCCTGAGGTCTTGGAGCTAAGGCAGGATACCAGGAGGTGACATACTCTTCACATGACAGGAACATTCCTGAGATGGCAGATACTTGTCTGGCCATTTGTGTAATGAGTGCTTTGTAATTGTAGGTCTATTTGTGTACTGAGCCATAAGCTAAAAAAGACCAAACAAATGAGGAAGTCTATAAAATGAAACAAACAGCAGGGAAATCTTCTGCTTTTGAAGAGAGATAAAGATTGAATGTATTCTAGGCTGTAAAGAGATGCAAGGAATCCTATATACTCACTTTGGATGCAAGCTAACAATATGCCTATCTCATGAAAGGAGGATTATAGTTAACCTGGCTATAAAATACTGCAATGATTTGGGGTGAGCAATATTCTGCAAGACATGAGGGTATCTTGTTAGTGAAGCCTGGGCTTTAAAATTTATGCAATGACTTTGTTTTATATTTAACCATTTCTTCTACTTGCTATCACTTGAATATTTCTTAAATAATCTTTTATGCTTGTTTTTGCTCATAAGTGAATCTAGGATCTGTATGTTAAGCAGGGCAATGATGCAAGGTGGAGGCCATGAGCTTGGGGAGCACTGTCTTTGGAGGCTACAAATTTGCATACTGTGAATGCTTAGTAGACAAGGGTCTGAATGCTCTAGAGAGAAAGTAGAAAAGCTTCAGCATTTGGGGCCAGTAACTGTAGAGTGACAACAGGACCTGTGAAACCTGGAGGGGAGTGGTTGTGTTTCCTGTGGCCTGTAGACTTGGGAAGCTGATCCCTGGTTCACACAAATTAGGCTTCCTCACAATAAGGGCAGGTAGTAGCAAGATGCCTCATGAACTTGGGCATCTCTGGGATGCATCCCTGTGTGCTTGTCAGATGATGTTATGGTGGATGACTGAGTTCCTCTTGAGTTGATCATCTGAAGGCTGCCGAGATTGAATTGTGTTGGGAATGCATTTTAGGGCACCTAGTGCCCATAGATGTCTTACGTGTCTAATGATCACCCAGTGGCTGAAGACAAGGGCCTTCAGCCCTGCTTCCATCATTTGGAAAAAAGGGGACAGGCAAGCAAGGGAGATAAGTCCCAGCAGCAGCAAGACTCTTGCACAGCAGCATCTAAGGAGCACGTCTACACTTGGAGCAGGAGGAAGGTCTAATTAGTTGTTAGACAGCCTTTATATTAACTTCAATCTGTCTGTATTCCTTAACTCAAGCAAGTGACCTTCTGAGGTAAGGGGATGCACGCTCCCTATGTAATTTAGGGGTCTGTACTGCACAGTGAAGGTGATGGGTACAGAGGTTGGAGTAAGGCCTCCTCAAATGTTGCATACTTTCCCCCTGTCTTAAACTGTATATAAAGATATAAGCAAGGTCTAGAGGCTGGGCACTTCTGTCGCTTAGCATGGCAGTTCTCAACAACTGTGTCAAGACAAAAGGGTGTGTCATGACACCCCCCCCCAGCTCTTCAAGGAAAATTGGCAGCTTGGCTTGAATCTGGCTTGGGGCTCCTGATGCCCTCAGTGGCCTGCCTCTGCTGCACAGGACAGGCAGCAGCCAGGGCGAGATGAGTAAAGGGACTTAGGGGCTGTACCCCAGAGATCCTGGGCAAGGGGGACACCACCTGCCCCACAAGAATAAACCTGGCCCCTTTGAGCCAGGCCACCAGAGAACCAGCTTGTGCTGGCTTGACTTTGCCTCCACCCAGGTCCTAGAACACCACAACCTCCTAAGCACTCCTAGCCCAAGTGCCACAGGTGCTGGCAGATTGTAGTGTGTCATGCAGGGTAACATCTTCTGTCAGGTGTTGCAATGGAAAAAAGTTTCAGAACCACTGGCTTAACAGCTAAAAGGGGGGTGCCCTATCTGCATGGGCTTTGTATCTGCATGAGTATAATTAAGTATTTAGCATAATTTCACTGTGTATGGATGAATCTGCCCCAGTGCTGGGCATGATGGATAATAGTATGTGTGTCTGGTTTGGGTTAAAAATTCTCCAAATCCTGTGTTTTAAATGAAGATGAAAATTTTTATTTCATGATAGGCTGCCCCTTGATTGTATAGCCTGCTCTAATGGAAAAGTCACCATCAGCAGCACAGAACTCTGAAGAATAGCCAACACTTTTTTTCCCCCCCCTCTCCCTCCAGTCTTGTGAAAGGAGAGAGGGGTAGATCAGCTCTGTTGAAGAGCTGTGCCTTAGGCAAAGCCTGATTCCCCTCCCATTGTTAAAGGACTTGATGGCCCCTTGTGGAGGTTTTTGGTTTTTTGGTCCCCCCCCCCCCAGATGATCTTTATATTAATTTTGGTCCACTGATGGTGGCTAGATGGGACCCATCAGGCACCACTGGTTGTGGCTGGATTGGGCCTGTGGCTCGTGCCACTAGCAGAAGGTGGCAAGACCAAAAAGTCAATAATATAACAATAATAATGATAGAAGGTTTTGGGTTTTGGTTTTTGAAGAGATGACCTTAAAGCAGTGCATTAAAAGGGAGAAAACAAGATATTCACATTCAAAAGACTTCTTCTACAAGGAATTTTAATGAACTTGAATGTATTAGTTTGCAAAAGTTCAGATGGCCAGGGTAAATGTGACTGCGACATTATACTTGCCAAACTGGCCACATGACCTCTTGCAAACAAATACATTCGAGTTCATTAAAATTCCTTTTACAAGAACTCTTATGAATATGAGTAGCTTGTTTTCTTCCCTTAAGTGTGCTGCTTTAAGGTAATCTCTTTTATATTTTATTTCTACCTGGAAGGTATGGCTGCAGTAGAATTGATTGAGGTAGGGTGCTAAAAATAGAATCGTGACTGCAGCAATAAAAGAGGCTAGTTGCCCCAAGTGTGTATCCATCCAAGATGCTAGGCCCACTGCTCATGCAGCCATGGCTGTGCTTCTGTTCTTAGTGTGGTAGCTTAGTCAGAACCATCCTGAGTATGTCTCCTCATGGTGGAAATTGTCTTCCCAGCTCCATTGCAGGGATATCCTAAGTGTCATAGTCCTACAAACACTGTTTCCTTAAGTTCCTGTGTGTGAGCAGTCCTGTTGACCACCATATAGTATGAGCACTTGCGTAAGTGTTTGTAGATCTGATACCTTGATTCCTGAAGATCTAATTCCATGTTAAGGTATTTTTGGCCCAAATGCTTATTTTCTGTGTGTGCGTGTGTGTGTGTGTTTATTTTCTAAGGTATAGTCAAGCTGCTACTATTATGGGAAACCAGACAAAACAAATCCAAGGCATGTTTGCTATAGAGAAATTATATTTTGCTAATAAGTTTTCAATTAATTATTTTCTAAAATGAGAAAAATACCTTCTCACCATTTAAGTGCTTCCATATCAGATTTACTGTGAGTGACGTTAGCATTAGGGTGTGAAGCTTCTCAAGCTTGTATGCTTCTCAGTACAAAAAGAAGGAAACATAAATAAAATAGTTAACTAACTTTGTGCAAATAATCTTCCTGATCCACAATATGAATTGTAATATTTAGTACTTGTATTGTGTGACCACTCCACTGGCTTTACAAGGAGAAATTCAGCAAGTGCAGTACTCTGAGGAATATCAATCCATGCTGTTGAGCAAAAAGCATAATTTTTGCCAAGAGATTTTAGTCCTTGGGCATCATGTTTTCAAGGTTTTTAAGGAAAGCTGAGATTTCTCATATAACATGAGTGAAGGAGATGGGGCTTTAAGACAAATACCATATGGATGAGGTTTGAGAGTTGGGAATGCAAACTATAGGTGATTGATTTCATTTTTTCTTAAGAATAAAAGCATCATGTATTATTGATAACAGTAGAGCAGGGATGTCAGAGTTATGGCCTGGGGGCTGGATCCAGCCTGACAAGGACTCTGATCTGACCCACGGAGGTGCTGCCTGGAAGATCTCTGCAGCAGCAGTGAAAAGGAAAGACAGGCTGCAGAGCTGGGATAGGTGTGCATCTGACTCACTCATGTGATCTGAGTCACAGCACAGGGGAACAAAGGAAGCGCTCCAGCCAATCCCAGTTCAGCTCTGCTGTGGTTTGCCAACTAGAGCCTCAGTCACAGTAGGCTGGACTGGGATCCTGGAGATCCACTGCACCGCCACCCACCCCAACTGTTCAGTCAGTCAGGCAGCATGCTAATTTGATTGACAGCACACTACATGAATCACAAATAAGAAAGGAAAAAGTAGCAGGGGCCCATGTGGGAAGGAGCCAATCAAAGGCCAGCCAGGACTGAGCCCAACCAAAGGCTGCCATGCTGAGTGACTGAGTGTGAGTGGGTGGGGAGGGAGGAGGCAGGATCCCAGCCTGCCTGTGCCTGTGCCTGTGACAGACTGCCTGCTGACACAGGATAGGGGTGTCTTGGAGCTGCCCAGCAGGAGAGGTTCTGGGAGTCAGTGTGGGAAAGGGGAGCCCACAGGGCAGGGAAAAGGGAAGGTGTCTGAGCCTGCGGGATAGGGGAGGGAAAAGGGGAGCCCATACCGCTCTGAATGTGGCAGAGGAAGGGTCGGAGAGCCTGTGTGGACACATGGCCTGTGTGGACACAACGCTGAGCCCCTAAAAATAGTGGGCCCCGGAATTGTGTTCCATGGTGTACCTCCTTACTTTAACCACGGTCTTTAACACAGTAACTAAAATGGGCTGAACATGTATAACTTAAAGCAGAATTTGGCCCCCTGCTAGTCAGATATTTTCTTCTTGGCATTAGCAGATTTTGGCTGTCAAGTAAATGGCAGAGGCTTTCAAATGCATTTTTTTCTGTATAAATACTTAGTACTTTCATTATTTTAACATTTTTAATAGTGCAGGCTAAGGCTATGTCTACACTAACACTGACAAATCTGTTGACATCAAATTGATTTTTCTGATTCTATTGAGCAGCGGTGAAGAGGTGCTCAGTTGATCTGAAAGCTGATCTAATCCACCACCAAAAATCCATAGCACAGCATTGATGGGACCACATTTCCTGTCGGTGCAGCGCAGAGGAGATGGTGGGCTAAAAGAAAGTTATGAAGTTGACAGAAATTACACAAGCTTCTTTGCATGTCTTGCATGACTCTTGTCGACTTTCACTGAATTTTACCAGCAGTGGTGACCAGGCCTAAGAAATAAACTCTGCAAATCTAACAGTAGTTCTTTATTTCTTTTTTTATTTTACAAGATTCTTTTGCAAGCAAAAGGTTTGAATGCGTACAATTCAAATAGAGACATGCTGAGTGGCTCTCTTAAACATATGGTAATGGCATGTGGTGTTATAAACCTCATAGAAGCTACTTTCCTTAAGAAAGTGGAAAGGTGAACGCTCCCATCTATTTAACAAGCAACTTTGTTGTCATGTCAAGTGCATTAGGATAATTGTCAACCAAAGTTAGCTAGGAATCAGCTTTTTCAGCACATACACTAACACCAGTGGGAAGCCCTGAGTACCCACTGTTCAAAATGATGCTGCCCATTAAAGCATCTATGGAAACAGTGCAAGTAAAAAACAGAATGGTTATCTAAGGCATAATCATGGTACTGTGCCTGTCAATCCCAAACACATTTATTGAGCTGTCTGAAACGTGGTGTACCAAGTGATAAAACCAAAGAGGGTTTTGTGGTGCATTAGGCAGAGAAAGAGTAGAACTGCAAATGCATCTCTTCAATATTTTTATTACTTAACTAGGCTGCAGAAAAAAGAAGGGGAGCAAGATGCTCTCTGTATTCAGTGTCTGAGAGACATGGAAACATTGAGCTTCAGTGACTGAGGAGCTACAGGAGCTAAAGGGCTAAAATAAACAGCCATTGTGTACCTAAAGCTATACCTGCCTAAAGTAGTGGATCCAGCTATGTCTCTTGTTTATGCAGATTTTCTGGCTGGCCGTAACTTAATTTCTGCAATTCTGATTCAGGGGAAAAGGTGCACATTGACTTCAAGTGGTTTGCAAGTATGACTTGTTGCAAAATTTGACAGTTATTTTATGTGCAAACAAAGGCATTTGAGCATGCCTTAGTCACGCTGGTTTATTTGTTTTTGTTCTCAGCAAGTATATTTTAGACAGTGTTTTGCCCACTGTCATGAGGGTCATATGCTTCAGTGTCATCCTTCAGTGACAGCTTTGCTGTAAGGAATTTTCTGTAGATCATGCTGAAGACTCCTGCAATTGGCAATTGTATGTGATGTAAATGTGCTTCCTTAATTGAACATATATTTGTGGGTAAAGAATGCCTGTCTGCTTTAGTGTGGTAATACTAATTACTGTTAAAGGAAAAATAGCAACAAATGGAGATCTGCATAAAATTTCAGTAGAGCACACAGGCATTATTCATTTGAGCTGGCAAAAACTAAGCAAATGTGACCCATTTTACTTCTAGTAATAAAACTGTTCACAGAACTCTAGCTGTAGTGTTATGTTGCCTTCTGTTTCATGTGAGATTGTGTTTAAATCCCTCTGTTGCCATCCCAATTAGAATTTTCTTCTGTAAATTAGGGACATGGTACCCATTAAATCCTGTAAAGTATTTTGTGATCTGTGGATTAAAAACATTTTAAAAGTGCCAGGTATTGGTATCCAATGTTACCCTTAGCTGTGTAGGCAGGCGGAGTGGCACCAAGGACAGATGAAAATGAAGTATTGCATTGAAAATAGTCCGGGGGGGAGGGAGAATACATATGTATAATGAGAGTATAAGTGGGCAATCAACAGAAGTAGCTTAACTTGAAAGGGCAGAATTTAACATCTCTTTTTATGTGGTGCAATACATGAAAAAGGCTTTGCATACGGAAAATAAAATGGATGATATGCATTGCTTCAAGGCAATCATTCCCAATACACTATAAATCTATTGCAATATGTATAAATCTCTCAGTCCTACATCAGCAAATGGGCCTTAGCATAGAGGAGACTGTCCAAATCCAAAACATTTGTTACACTTTGAATTAGTCTACTCCAAAAACAAGCAAGGAGTCTTGTGGCACTTAAAGACTAACTGATTTATTTATCGCTTGAGCTTTCATGGGAGAAAATCCCACTGTTCTTCAAAGTGTCTGATGAAGTGAGATTTTCCCCTGCAAAAGCTCAGGCAATAAATACTTTGTTAGTTTTTAAGTGCCACAAGACTCCTTGCTGCTTGCTTTTTTTTTTCTTTTGCTTTATTAGACTAACACGGCTGCCCCTTTGAAACTAATCTACTCCAGTGGTTTTTGCAGCTTTTGGGATTTTTCAGTCCTCCCTTGACATCAATATCTTGTCTAAGTGTGTAAATTAGACCTAGATACACGAGATCAAAACATCTTTTCTTTAAGAAATTCACTGATGTTGCAAATTTACAACCAGTTAGCTTTGTTTGAAAAAACGTATTTAGTCCCAAGATAGTGTTGTGTTTTGTTTGTTTGTTTGTTTTTTTAAGAGGGAAAATGTAGCTGCCCAAATACATGAACTAGTTTTCATTTTGTCATGTTTATTCTCTTTTAACATGACTCCGGTTAAGTGTAAGTGTGTGTGGGGAATGGGAAGGAACTGGACAAAGATGGCTCAGCTAAGTATGTCATTTCAATTTGAAATGGGTAGTTGAAATATAATATTCTTGACATTTTTATGGTCTTCAACAAATATAAATGATTGACCCCATATTTTGCATTCAGATATCACTTAACCATCTTTTGTGTTGCTTTGTTTCCTGTTATAAGCTATTTAGGATATTAACCTTATTGTATTCAATGTAAATACATCTATGGCATTATATGCTGGTGTGACTGTCACAGGATGCATCTCTGGAGTATGATTTGTGTAACTTTGCTGTTCACTTTTGCCATGTAATTATGTGATTTAATGCAAAATATGCCATACAAGATTCCTTTTTTTTTTTGAATGCTTATGACATGGTTTGTGCTATTGTTATGGTGTCATGTTTCCTGCAGCATCATGTATGTGTACAGATGTGCAACATGTTCTCATATATTTCACATGGCTCAGGGGCAGGGGTTAAAGTAAGCAGGAACACCCCAGAACCGTGTTCTGTGGCCCACTGTTTTTAGGGGCCAGCGTTCTGGGACCCTAAAAACAGAATACTGGGACAGAACACTGAAATCCAGTGCATTCCCCCCAGGACCAGCTCAAGGGGCTGCAAGTGGAAGCAAGCCTGGCCACTCCTCCTTCCACTTTCAGGTGCCTGCGGTGGCCCTGCCCCTACCTGCTGAGCCCGTGCGGCATGCGTAGCCTGGTCCAAGTCTTGTGCCATTGCCCCCTCTCTCTGGTCAGCCAGTGCTGCACCTGCAGCCTTGTCTCAGCACCTCAGCCATATCATCATCGGTGGCAGCAGCCCCTTCCCCAACCTACTGGAGCTAGACACTCATAGCCCACCCCGTAGCAGGCAGGCCCAGCTGGGCTCCAGGCAGCTTGTGGAGTCTCCCCTTCGTGCCCCATGGCAATCTGAGGCTGCCAGCTTGGAGAGAGGTAGGGGGTCCTTCAGGCCAGCTTCAAACCATGCCAGGCCCCCGTGCTTTCTGGAGGAATCAGGGCCTTGGGAAGAAAAGACCAACTAGAGTCGCGGGGGGGGGGGTTGGGCAACTGGCAGGGAAAGCACACAGGGGGGTAGACTGGGAAGACGGGGTCAGGCCAACCTGGGGGGGAGGGGACTGGGAAAGCTGATGGTCAGGTTAGGGTTGGAAGAAGGGGTAGGGATGGGGGGGATCTGTGGAGGTGTGGAGGGGATTGGGGCCAGGGAGCTGAAGGGGGGCAGAATGGGGGAATGGGGACAAGTGAAAGGGTCTGAAGAGCTGTGGAGGGAGTTTGGGGGGCTGAAGAGGGGTAGGCTGAATGTGGGGGAGTTGGGGTGGGGGATAGAACTGGAATGGGAATGTGGAGGAAGGGAGCTTATGGAATGGGGATGGGGGCTGAGGAGGACATAGGGAAAAAGGAGTCTGATGTGGAGGTACTAGGGGGCAGGGTTAGGGGTGGTGAGGATTTGAGACTGTGTTTCATGTGAGGAAAGAGCTGATGGGACTCCAAAATGCCCACCTAGACTGAGGCCTGGACAATGCGGAAGGGGTCCTAGAGACTAGGAGGGTTCTAGGGCCCATCAGATTATACTTTAACCACTGCTCAGGGGGAGGCAATCAGATCTGTCTCCCAGCAGCATGTAAATATCTGGGAACTCCCCACCTTAGCCTGGGAGGCAGAAGATCATGGGGAGAGGGCAGCACAGGGGACTCTGTGAGCCTCACTTTGACTGTATTTTAACATGTTAGTCTACACATAGCTTGTCCCTGAACTGTTGGTTGGTGTGGGGTAATATAATTATATCAGTATAACTCATAGTGTGGCCACAGTTGTACTAGTATAAACGTGTGTGCACTATTATCTTATTCCCTTTCCCAGTTGAGAATAGCCATACCAGGACAAAACATCTTGAGATTGTTGTTACTGCACCCACACTAAGGGATTGGATCACTTCTGAGATTTAGAAAAGGTCTTATTTAATATATTCCAACTATAGATGTCAAAGCTCTTCGGAAAGGTGATTTCATGTCCTTTCTATTTTATAAATGAGGATATGGAAGAACAGCTAAGTGACTTGACGCAGAGGTCACAGATGGCAATAGAACTCGGTTCTCCAAAAAGAAATCTGGTAACCATGTGACCACCTTACCTAATAACATACCAAATAAACTTAATGCTGTGATACATTAGCAGTGAAGCAGGAAATGAGAATCTGGTTTTAGCAGGAATTAGGTCATCTTGAACAGAAAATGTTACTGAGAGAAACAAAGAGCTTTTTCTATAATGACTTGCACAAAAAGAGGAAATTGGAAGCCAAAGTGGTATAGCTGATTGGTTCTGCAGCAAAGCAGAACCTAACCTTTGAGTAGTGTGGACTGAGAAGCGTTTGAAAGAGGATTCAGGAAAGTACAAAGCCAAATTCATGGATTCTCAAAAGAAAGGACTGAAAGGTGTTAGAACATGGTGAGTCAGTGTAAGTGAAAACCTGGTTGTAAACATCATTAGAACTCTGGATATATATTGAAGTAATAGAAAGAGGTATAACGGGGCAAACAAATACATCCTATTTTCCATTTTGAATCAGAGACCCCAGAGGAGAAACCAAGCAAGCAATAAGAAAACACTGCACTCAACAAAAGATTGCTGGAGAATGACTCCAAATCCTAATAGTCCACTAGACGTTAAGTGTTGCTTCTCCACTTGTATTTGTAGTCTTTTGAATGTGACTAGAGTCAGCATGTTGAAGGAGGTCAGCAAGAAAGCAATAGTAAGAGAGCTTGATACAAAAACGTTGGCTGAAATGTAAGATGTATGTTAGTCTATGATAGGCTTTAGCACTGGGGAAGCATTGTAATAATGTCCTTTATAAAGTCATTGTATTGTAATCTCAGACTTCTAGTGCCATATTTGGGGGGGGAGGGGGAATTTTCCCCCAGGGCAGACTGGCTAGGGCTCTGGGGTTTTTTTGCCTTCCTCTATAGCATGGGGCATGGCTCACCTACCGGTGCATTCTTTGTATCTTAAAGTTCTTAAATCATGATTTGAGGACTTAAACAACTGTCATAGGTTGGTTAGTTTATTGATGGGGTGGGTGAGTGAGGTTTTGAGGCCTACATTGTGCAGATCAGACTAGATGATCATACTGGCTCCTTCTGAGCTTAGAGTCTATGAATCTAGTTAGTTTAGCAAATGAGCTGGTACAGAATGGAGTACACTGCTAATGTTAATCAACAAGGAGTTGTGTGGCACTTGAAGACTAAGGGTGTGTTCTCACAGCCCTCTTATTTCGAAACAACAGAGGTTGTTTCGAAATGAGATTTTGGCTGTTCACACGACGCACGGTTGTTTCGAAACAACG
>ML681990.1:37490805-37513556 GCA_007922195.1 Podocnemis expansa
TTGGCCAAATGATGAATGTAACAGGGGTAAGAAAGATTTTTTTTTTTTCCTAGCAGAAAACAGCAAGCGAACAGTTGCAAATGTGTATAAAATCCCATTTGGCAGGCTGATTTTATACTCTGCTTTCTTGACTTTTAGGGTCAAGCCGCTATGTCTGCTTCTAAAGAAATGTCCAATTTCCTTAAATACATGGAAACTGAAGACAACATTAAGGTATATGGGGAATTTAGAAACACACTGCTGTCTTCGAGCCAGATTCCAATAAAAATGTTGTCCTGAGCTAACACTGGAGTTTAAATGTTATGACCACTTAATAATCCCTTGAAATATGTATTAACTACTTATGCTAAAAAACCTGTTCCATCTTCTGTTTAGCTGTGACACTTGTATATTTACCAGACCTGAAGAAGTCTCAGTAAGCTCAAAAGTTTGTCTCTTTGAGGGTGACCAGATGTCCTGATATCAAGGGCTTTGTCTCATATAAGTATCTATATTATCTTCCCCACCTCCCCACGATGACTTTTCACACTAGCTATCTCATCACCCTAGTCTCTTTTACCAAAAGAAGTTGGTCCAAAGAAAGGTATTACCTCACCTTTCTGTAAGTTCACCCATCTTCGAAGCATCTGAGGAAGTGGGATCTTCTCCCACGAAAAGCTCATGCAAAAAATAAATCTGTTAGTCTTCAAGTGCCACACAACTCCTTGTTGTTTTTTCACTGGACTAGACTAACATGGCTATCCATTTTAAAAATGTTAATCAAGCCTGCTGCTCCATCAAAGGCTCATTTACCTGCTAGTCTATTATTCTGATCTATGCTATCATGTGCAAGAAATGCCACAACACCTTATACATTGGACAAACAGGATGATCATGCGCAAAAGAATAAATGAACACACGGCTGATATCAGAAACCACAAAACAAAGAAACCAGTTGCTGAGCACTTCCATCTTTCTAATCACTCAATAAATGATTTGTTAACAACTGTTGTCAGAGATGTGGCTGGGACATCAAGACTTCAAAGAGAAACAGCTGAACTCGAATTAACATGCAAGCTAAATTCTGTGAAAGCAGGATTGAATCGAGACCATGGGTTCTTTTCCCATTACAAAAGGTAATTTGACTTCAGGCTTCCCATGGTTTGAACCTAACAACTGCTGTGATTTGCTGTTACTGTATGACCTGATCCTACGTTTTATACCCCCTTGCATTTATTTTCATTCTATTCTGTAAGTTCACCCATCTTCGAAGCATCTAATGAAGTGGGATTTTCTCCCATGAAAGCTGATGCAAAAAATTAAATCTGTTAGTCTTAAAGTGCCACATGACTCCTTGTTTTTTTTCATCCATGGTATCCTGCTAATACTTTTTATTACTGTATTCAAGCCCTCAAGGCTGTGGGAGACCTTGACCCTCTGCTTTTTAGCCAATTGTGAGGATGCAGTACTACTCTGAAGCTTTTGAGGGAGTATGCGGCTAGCCTTTGAGATCACTCTTGTGTTGTATTGTGATGGCTGTCTCACTGAGACACATTCTGCGTTTCACTGATGACTGACTTTTCTACCAGGTGAATGGAAAGAAATAGGCTCATGTGGTGCTTCTTCCTCTATCTCATATCAGTCTTCTGGAACAAATAGGACTTGTATAATATGCTGCTTGGGCAGCTGGGATTATCATTTTAATGAGATAAGCTTGGATCATATAGTGACATCCACTTATTCTAAACACATCTTGTTCTTACAGTGAAATGGAAATTATTTTATTTCAGGAAAATTGGTTTAATTAGGTTGAAATTGGTTTAAGTAGGTTGAACTTTTTTTAGAAAAACAATTTATTACAGTTAAGACAACTAATTTTGGGACAAAGACAGAAACAATTAAAGAGAGAGCATTTAGGGAACTTCCAATCCCCTTCCTCTTTTATGTTTGTCTATCTACCACATTCCTTTTGTTCTCCATCTCTGCATGCCTCATCCTGGGAATCTGTCTAGGAAACACTACTCCCTGATGTTGAGAAGCCGTTCGAGTCCTATTAACTCTTCATGTTTGCTGACCTCTAGTCTTTCTCCAGCAACAAAGGCAATAAATTATAAACAATTGTGAAATTCTCTAGTTCATAAAATTCCAGTAACCCTCTATATTAAGTCCAGCTGGATTTGCACATCGACAAAAGTGAAGAACCTTTACAATCTAGTCAGATAATTTTTCAAAACCTTACTGTTCAGCAAGGAGGAAGTGTGTTCTTTCCTAGCTGAACCTTCTGAGGTTGCAAAATGTTTAGTTAATGTCTTCCTCAATTCACTTTTTTTCTTTTAAAAATGTGTCTGCTCTTCCTGGCTTTTCCTGGGATCAGTTGGAGAAATAGTGACATCCCAGCACAAAGTATTGTACCACACTGATTCAACTTAGCCAGACCCAGAAAGTACTAGACATCCTGAGAACAGAGTTCAGTTTCTGAATTGAAAGGGCTCATCCACAGAAACAAAACTCTGAACAATTTGAGCTTTTTTACCATTACTCTGTACAGTAATGAGCTGAAAACCTCATTTTCTGGTGGAGCTAAATGAATTCTGCTCCACAGTGATATTAGTCATGAAAGCTGATCAGTCTGTTTCATCTGTGATCATAGGCATAATGACTTCTAACTGAGCTTGAGATCTCATGATAACTGAGTTTATTGCATTTTTTTCTTTCAGTGCATAAAGGATGGCTACAGCCTGTAGATGATTTTGATCTGGGAAGTTAAAGGCAAGTACTCTCAATGGAGGACCCCCAATGCTGTTGTTTATTCTTTGTCTTGGTTCAATCTTATCAGACTGTATTAGCCTGCGGGACCTAATGCAAAGTCTCTGTTTACACTTGGATTCTCTAAGTGATGAGCTGAATGTGTTAACTGTATCAGGTTACAATTTTTTGTGGCGTTGAGATTTCACTAACGGCATTGGGTCAAGCGGAAGTTGTTTGTTTTTTTAAGACTCATTAGTTATATGGCAAGAGCTTGACATCAAGAAGTCTGAAAAACACACAAATTAAAATTATGAGCAAATTGAAGATGCCTTTTGAGAAGCTGTAATACTTAATGTGTGCAGCAAAATTAGGGTCGAACTCCACCCTTTCACACCCCATGACATCAGGGCAGAATTTGGTCCTAATCTCTGCTTTATTCATAATCTATAGCCATTCCACAAATATTCATTCTCTTATTTTATCTTGAGGCCCTGGTACCCCGCCTACCTTTATGTAAGACAGCTATTCCAAGGTGAGGACAGGCTCTGTCATGTATCTTCATGAATAGAACACGGGATTGTGACTCACGAAATCTTCATTCTGTTTCAGGCTCAGCCATTGGCCTGCTGAGTGGTGTTGGACTAATCACAGCTCCTTTCTCTTCCTCTGTTTCCCCATCTGTAAAATGGGAATAATGATACAGGCTTCCTTTTGTAAAGTATTTGAGATCTACTGACAACAAGGACTGGATGGTATTGGGTAGATGAATGGGTCTCATTACCTGAGGTAGTTGTGGGAATAGAGTGTATGTATATTTTAAATGAAAGACTACTGTCAGAAAGAAGGGATTTTATAGATAGTTTACAAAGAAGAGATTTGTCACATTCAGTTGTGCATTTTTGGTTCTGATTAGATCTATCAAAAGCTGTTTTTTGTACTGCAACTTTTATAATGAGTTTTACATTCATGACTGGGCCTCCTAGTTACTACTGTGATATAAATCCAGGCATAGGCACAGTTAATTAGATCGTATTAAAAAACCATGTTTTGCCAGGCCTATTGAATGAGCCATTTAAAAAAAATCATGCTCTGTTAGACCTCAGTTGTGTGCAAATTCATTCTTTTTTGTGGTAAAATGATAGCATGTGCAGGTTTGCACATGTAAATGATTATGCATGCAAAACGGAAAAGGCGAAGTTAAAGATGAGGCTGAAGATTTTTTCTTATAGATGTATAACCTAGTACTCTACATTAGAATGAATTCCATGTCTTTTGCAAACATTCTTTTGCTGTGCCAAACTCCACTGAGTTCACTTAAGCAGGTATAAGTGGGAGTTACACAAAGCATATGTATCTGAAGGTGCAATTTTTCTTTTTGTTATAACCCATGGATGGTCACTTGCACAGCAGTAACTTCCCACCATATACCATATGCCCCAAATCTAATTACCAACTATGTGTGTATATTTATGTGCATGTGTATGTTTAATATGTTGCTGCTTAAGCCCACACACTAAAAGTTATCTTTAGACAAAAACAACAAAAGTTCTGTGGCACCTTATAGACTAAGGGTATGTCTACACTTACAGTTTAGCTTGAATGAATGAGGATATTAAATTGATGCATAGCTACACTGGCTTTCATTACTTCAAGCTAAGGATTTCCTTAGTTGGAAGTAATGAACACTAACTTTGAAGTTTATAAAACATCGCTTAACTTTCAAGTAATGGTTAGTTCGAACTTATTAGTTCGAATTTAACCCAATGGAACCACTAGTTTGAATTAATGCAGGTTGACTTTCTTCATCACAGGGTGCCTTCCTCTTTCTATTTAGTGGGTGGGGGCATGGCCCTTTAAGGGGGTCATGTTGTCACACTTCCCATGGTGCCCCCCTTCTAAATCGAACTGGCAAGTTCTGTGCATGGACATGCTAGTTTGATTGGGTTTCTAGTGGGGACATGTTAGTTCGAATCAACTTAGTTCAATTTAATTAAATCAAACTAATAATGGTTAATTCAGACTAAGTTAATTCAAATTAACTTAGGAAATGTAGATAGAGCCTAACAGATTTCTTCAGGCATAAGCTTTAATGAGTTCCAACCCACTTCATGAGATGCCTCTGACAAAGCAGGTTGGAGCCCACCAAACCTTATGCCTGAAGTAATCTGTTAGTTTATAAGGTGCCACAAGACTCTGGTTGTTTTTGCTGCACACAGAGTAACACAGCTATCCCACTGGAAATATCTTCAGGCAACAGCCTTGGCTACATATGGAAATATGATACAGTGCCTTACAGTTGCAGGCAAAAATCTAAAGAAAAAAGGAAGGCTTTGTGCTGTGATTGAAAGATAGGATGTGATTAATTGGGCATGAAAGACTTTGAGGGATAAGCATTCTAAGCTAACAGTAGCTAGTGGAAGAAGGGAAAGGATGTTGTTTCCATTGTATCCCCCCTCTCCTTAAAGGAGTGAGGCCAAAAACATGTTGTGTGATTCAGAGAAGAAGGTGACACTGTGATCAGAATTCTGGAAGGGGGCAGCATGAGAATTTGAAAGGTAGGAAGCTGAAAAGTACATGCACTTGAGAGATCATATAGACAGGGTCTCCCTTTCTAGAAAAAAAGTTTTTTATTCTTGCAGCATTCTATACTGTGAATGCAGATTACAGATATTTTATTTACCTTTCATAAAATCAAAAGATCTTGTTCTGTTAAATTTTCTAATTATAGTAATGAGCTTTCCAAAAATGACTAATGTTGTTGGTAGAAAATAATCCTGTTGGTGAGGGATAAACCCTTGTTATTATTGACACATTTATTTCAACCAATCCATCTGCAAATAAAACATTAATGATAATCTTAGCAAATTCCACTATGGCAGTAATGTTTTTGACTTTAATGAAAAGACCCTAGGAAAATGTTTAATATTGGGGAGTGGGCCAGGATATGTTATGGGGTTGCTGTGGATGAGCAGCTGCTTTAAGCTCCTAATAAGTTTTGCTTAGGATAGGAGTCTTATTGTGTTTTTGGCATTGGGCAGTGTGTAATCTTAACCTTGTGCAATTTATTAGAGCATTGCTTAGTATAAGGCATCTCTCTCTTTTCTGGCCATTGAGGATAATGTCTGCAGTTTACAAAGATACTTTTCTGTCCCTTTTTTCCTTGCCCTCGACATCATGTTCTTGCTTATCACCTGTCCTCGTCCCTATCCCCCTTGCGATGTTGTGTGCCCCAAGGATTACTAATTGAGCAGTTTAACAGAAGTAAATGATAGAACGCTTGCACAGATTGGATATGATCAGTAAACAGTAAACAAAGGTGTGGATAATTATATGCATTATATGCCTATTAATATTCATTAAGTACTAATGTAACCAAATAAGGGTCTTTGGGGCAATATCAGTCATGTCTGTATTATCATACTGGTTTGGGTAAAAAGAGTTAGTAAAGAACCCCACTCAGCTGACTTGAGATGTTGAGGTAATGAGCGGTGGGTGATAAAGGGTTCCATTTGACCCAATCCTACTCAGGGACAACCTGTTTGCTGCTTCTTCCAACACCAGTATTATCTGCAGCAGACAACAGAAGTTGTCTTATGCTTTATTTCTTATGCTTTAAACTAATATATTTAATTTGTCAAATGTTTTCCCTATAGCTGATTACTTCAGTATTTTTATAACTATTTAGCTTGGTGTGAAAGAACAGTTCTTTCAAAGCATGCTCTGTCTGGAGAAAGTGAACAAATTTACAGTATCTAAAGTGACTGATTGCATTATTTATTTTACAAATTATTTTAGAGTCCAGATTCTCAGATGGCGTTGCTTCAGGGGAAGGGAGCAGTTATAAAGGGGAGCGGGCAAGGAGGACCCACTTCCCTTGGAAACCCATTAGTGCCAATCTAGCTAAATTTAAAGTGAAGCTAAGTGTGATTTCTCCTTTAGTCTGTGGTGCAGATTCTCCTGGTAATACAGTTTGGCACTATTTAGCATGATTGTCAATGTCTGTTTAGTAGAAGCCTAGGGCTAGGATAAATTAGGTTATTGGACGTCAAGATTAAGACCGTGAATGGGAGCTTGCATGGCCTCTGACAACACTGTGTGTCTCTTTAGCTATCATTCTCAATCCCTCCCTTTCATAAGCATCAGACTTATCCAATCTTTTATTAAAAAAATTAAATTCCACTGAATGCTTTTATAAATAAAGATGGAAGTATATATAAGCTGAAGCACCTACAGGCTACAGTGGTTCAACATAACATGCTTTCAAAAGACCTCTTTTTGAAGCAGATATTTTAAATTTCCTCTCTGGGGGGGGAAAAATGAGACTCCAGAAATCAGCTAAGCAATGACAGAAGTAGCAGCATGGTATGAGACTGTTAAGCACAACAAAAAGAGGGCTTATTCTATTTGTTTTATGACTGTGTTTGCATGTATTATTTGTCACTTGGCATCCACCTGGTGTGTAAATAAAAAGACTTTTGGATATCAGTACATCATCACCTAACAAAATAATACCCTGAAAAATAATCATTGATTCACTATAAGACAAGTTTCTTCTATAGCTGGGAAACTCCCTCACAGAAATATGTACTAAAAAAATATATGTTAAGAGATTAGGAAACGTTTTCCAGGAAAAGCATTAAGAATGCTCCAAGTGTTATAGGAAATCAATAACTTTCACTGTTTGTAACAGATTAGCTAACAGCTAGGAAGCATTTGAATATCACAGTGGTGGGTGCAGCAATGCACTATAATGATGGATGACTGCTGACCTGATAGGAACCTCTTCCCCTTCTATGATATATGTCCTTTAAAGTGAGTTTTTATGTTTATGGCATGATAAAGTGAGCATGAGCTAATAGAGGTTTAATGAAAATGGTAAATGTGCTTAGGAGAAAATATGTTAAATGATTTACTTTAAAGAACCAGTTGAATGTGTGGTAGTAGGTCACCAGTAGTGACCTTCTGTACTTGGGGCAGCACAGACAGTGACATTAAGATTGTTTTGAAAGTTCCAAGGGGTTACTTGCAGTAGATCTTCATTACTGACTTAATCTGAATTTGGGCAGCCAGCTCTGGGAGCTCAGATTATCCTATTCCAGGTGTCAGTTTCCACGTTAAGTCCTGCTCACGTTATACCTGTGTAGCTGGGACCCAGCAGGTACTGCATTAACCTGAGTGAAGGTCTAGAACTTCTAGAGTCATATCTCATGGTTCTTAACTCAGCACTGAGATGCATCACTCCTATGAATTCTTCTGTGATGTATTGTGGGAAAACTTGCCTGTTTCCTGGGCCTCTGAGTGGACGTGTTCTTGGCCCACCAACCCAGTAAAGTGTGACACTTTTAATTGGGTATGCCTTATGCACTTCTTTGTTGTCTGTTTCAACTGGTAGAAGGCATAGATCCAACTCAAGATGATAACCTGTTCCAGCTATTAGTACTAATACAACCCTTACCACAGCAACAAGAAGCAGATACAGGGCATGAGACACAGTGGGGGGTGTTTGGGCAATGAGAAGGCTTTGATGCACCTTGCTGAGAAAGCTATGTAGCCTGTATATGGACATGGAGGAGTAGGAACACCTGATATAGACTTTAATACCAGTGAAATCTCACCATGGTGATAGGTGGTTCTTGTGTAGGGCTACAGATATGGAGTGCTGAGATTGATACCAAGCTGGGAAGGATTGCAAGTGCTTTGGAGGCTATAATTAAAATTTTAAAATGATCTGGACAAATTAGAGGAATGGTGTGAAATAAACAGAATGAAATTCAATAAGAACAAATGCAAAGTACTCCACTTAGAAAGGAATCGGTTCCATACACACACAATGGGAAATGATTGTGTAGGAAGGAGAACTGGGGAAAGGGATCTGTGGGTAATTATAGATCACAAGTTAAATAAGAGTCAATGGTGTAATAGTCTTTCAACCCCCCTGAAACATTCTGGAATATATCAGCAGGATTGTTGAAACAAGACGTGAGAAGTAATTCTTCCACTCTACTCTGTGCTGATAAAGCCTGAAATGGAATATTGTGTCCAGTTCTCAGTGCTACATTTCTGGAATGACTTTGATAAATAGGAGGAAGTTCAGAGAAGAGCGACAAAAATGATTAAAGGTCTCAAAAACATGACCTCTGAGGAAAGAAAAAAAGTGGGCTTGTTTAGTCTGGAGAAGACATGAGGGGGTGGAGCATTGCTAGGAGGAAAATTTTGTTTTCTTTAATATCTGAATATAGAACAAAGAAGCAATGGGCATAAATGGTGGTAAGGGTGCTTAGGTTGAACAATAGGAAAAGCTTCCTAATTGTCAGGGTGATTCTGTACCGGAATAAATCACCTAGAGAGGTTGTGAAGTCTGTCAATGGAGATTTTTAAGAGCAGGTTAGACAAACAACTGTCAGGGAAGGCCTTGACACTAAATAATAGTTAGTCACCTGAACTCAAGGCAGGACTGGACCTAAAGTTCTCTCAAGGTTCCCTCCACTGCTATACTTCTATAACCATGCAGACCAGGGGTACTCAGAATTTCTGCATGAGGGAGACCATCATGAAACCATGTGAGGAGCTTGTCATAGTGCTGACAAGCCACGGCACACACAGATGAGCAGGTCATAACAGTCCAGAAGCAGGTTGCACTTGCCATCTGGAAGTTGGCTACATCAGACTGCTACAAGTTTGAGGCAGATCAGTTTGATGTTGACTAATCAATGGCCATGATGGATTTTGTGAGGGGATTAGCAATCTTCAACATCTATGGGTTATCCACAGCAATAATATTCCTGAACTGGCTTTAAGCAAATGGGGTTCCCAAGCTGTTGTGGATCATCAGTGATCCATATAAGCCGATTGTCTACCTTCAAGAAGATGCTCATGAATGTCAGCCAGAAATGCTACTTGCTTATTATGCAGCCCTTATTACGCAGGTTGACCATGTAAGATGGTTCATGGACACCAATATTGGATGCACTGATAAAATGTCAGGGCATTCTGAGGATCTGGAGCTTTCAAATCTGGACATTCTTGGAATTATTCCCATCCAGGAATAAGGATATCAATGTAGGTATCTGTGTCCTCTGTTCTTCTCAGAAAACCAGCCTGTACTCTACTGCCCTGGAAGCTGTTCCCTGGCATCAGAGCATGTAGTACAAGAAGGTTAAATTACATGCTGAGGTGGAGCAGGCTGATGGTGTGACATTCCCCAGGAGAATGTCTGGATTGCTGAACAGCTGTGACCCCTCAATTCTCCAACCTGGAGTACCTTTTACATTGCTTTACTGTTAGGACAACCACTCTCACATAGCTTCTAGCATGTCAATTACTCCCACCTATACAGTATGAGTGCTATGGCCACCTACTCTTAAGTTACACTGAAGGCTAATATAGGAGAAAGTAAAAGATTAATATAGAAACAATAAAAAGAAGTGCCCACCTGCTGGTCCAAGGCCTAACAAAGTAATCCAAAACATGGGGCCCTAACAGAAGGAAGTAACAAGAGATGGGTTGTGAAAGTTCAACTTCACTGAAATTGGCAAGAAATACGCGAAATTTCAATAATAAGTATGATGAATGGAAAAATACCTGAAAAGTGGTGTAAGGGAAAATTTGGCACAAGTCATTGTTATGCATCTTATAATGGTTTGTTGTTCGAGTTTCTCCTCCCCAGAACTGGGAGTACTGTGTGTGTGTGTTTGCAACATTGTTGTATTGCCAGGGATTGCTGAGGAGGTCTGCCTGGCAACTGATGATGCAATCTCACTGAGAGATTGACAGGGACGCTGGCAGGCAGCCAGCAGAGTGAATTCTGCTCAGTAACAGGGGCCGCGTGCAGCAGCAGAGCCGGGCGCAGACTTTCTGAAACTCTCTCAATAGTGTCCTGTGGAGTCCGGTTTGGCGCAAATTAAGGCGCATGGTGATTGGCCCTTTTGGTTGGGTATTTAAGGGGCGACCCGTGAGGAGATAGGTGTCTCCAGAGAGGGTTTGGAAGAGAGTAGTCCTGTGTGTATGTCTGTGTGGACGCTTGTGGGAGAGCTGGAGATCAGGAGCCTGAGGTCCCAGGGACATTGGGACTGAGTGTTTGGTCTTCTGTGATCAGAAGCTCAGGGAGACTGGGTGCCTCGAGAAGGGCTCCGAAGAGGACCCCACCGGACCAGTTCAGAAAAAATCCCCGAAGACACGGAGGCCTCTGATTGGGAGCAGGTTCCATTTAAGGACATTGATTAGGGGTGAAAGGACTATTGATTAAAGGACCCCTGGGCTGCCAGAGACCTGAAGTAGACAGTCCAAGGCTGGACCCAGAGGATGATGAGGGACCACTTTGGCCACCACCGGAGTCGGCGTTCAACGCCGAGGGTTTGGTGAAGAAAAACAGTGAGGGTGTCAGGGCTTTAATTGATAGTGACCTAGCCTGGTGTGAGGAGCTTCCTCAGCTGGGCGGGGGTGTCCTGGGTTCAATCCCACTGGAGGGCAGAGCCTGAGGGGGTTCCGGGAGGTGTTCACTTGGGTTTGATTCATTGATTATTTGATCATTTATCTCATGTGTTTTAATTAGGGGTTTGTTTATGGGATTATTGTTTATATTTGGGTTACTCAGAGGTGTTGGTTAAATAACGTACTAGTTGCTAACCCAATTGGCCTGGTCTCTTGCTGCTGCTGGGAACAAGCTGCCAGAGGTTGACAGATGCCTCAGGTGGGAAGTCCCAATTTGTATCCAGGTAAATTTTTCCCGAACAGTGGGAGGTGTTGGGTTGGCTTAGCACCAAGGAGATAAAGGTAATGCTTCAGTCAAACCTGACACCTTGATGGATGTCCAGTGATGCATGAACCTATCAAATTAGTGGGTAGCAGCAAAAAAGGGGTACATGAACCAATCAAGCTAAATTTGGATCTCAAAGGGGGCCGAGTCAATAGGTCTGAGTATGGTATAAGAATAGGAGCCCTGAAGCCCATTCATGCAGCTGAAGGGGGTGATGGTGACTTCTGCTGTCACTAGAGCTGTTCCATTGTATTGAAACACCAATGCTGCCAACAAATCTGTTGATATGGACTGTTTGCCATAGTGCTACATTGCAATAAAGCCTAGTCTGTTACCTTCATTTCTACACAGATCCGTGGTTGTATTTGTTTCCTCAGTTTTGAGTGTTGCCTCAGATTACTTCTTGCACAAAGGGTATGCCTAGGCTCCAAATCGCTGAACTAACTAGATACTCACTAGAGATTTGAGCCGAAGGTAACTCAAAGTGTTAACCAAAGGAACACCTTGGCTTAGGATCACCAGGCTAACAGAGTTCCTGCTTAAGATCCAAGCCAGGCTCTACATCACAGGACTAACAATTCCCACTTAGAGATCTGGGCCAGGGGTAATCCTGATGGAGCATGGCTTCAGGGATTCACGCACACATTCACATATGTAGCCAACCTGATATCAGTGCTGGACATAGTACAACACTCATAAGGACTCATCTTGCTGGCTGTGCCTGACCACAGTCTGCTTGGCATACCACAGCTAACACCAATGAATTCTCAGTTGCAGATTATTCCGCCCAGAAATATCCATCTGGTACTGCCTGGCACCCTCCAGGACAATACAAGGTCTCATGAAGTCAGCCATTTTATTAATAGAAAATAATATGCACACATTCTGTTATCTTCAACAGAATTTCCCAAGCACTTTAACCAAACACACTGGTTTACATAAACAAGTTTATTTAGCACACAAAAATAAATTTTTGGTGATTAAAATAATGAAGGGTAAAAATCAGAATCGGTTACAAGAAAATAAAGATAAAACAGAATTAATGCCTAACTTAAGCTAAATGAATTAAAGCAGAAGACTTTCTTGCCACATGGTTCAGTTATTGTGTGACTTCCTTTCCAAGATGTTCCTCAGGAGTCATGGATAGAAAGAAAGGGAAGAATGATTTGCGGCCTTTGTTTTCCTTCTTACTTTTTTGCTCTTTGAGGATCACCTCTAGCTGAAGTTCAAGAGACAAGAAGTCTGTGTGGGTGAGAACCTCCCGCTGTTTCTTTGTCAAACTCTAAATCTTCACCCATGTCCTCTTTCCAGCCATAGAATGGCCACTTAGCAAAATCAAATGGGCTAAGTTGTATTACCTCACCTTGTCTCCTCGAAATCTGATAGAAGAGGAGTTCTAAATGGGTCTATGAAAAGTTTATCTGGCATCCAGGGTAGGATTTAGGTGGCAGTGACCCAGGGCAACCACTGAGGATGCTAGATTCGGGGTGTTAGGTTTTGTTCTTGTTAGAGACAAAAGTGAAACTAGAATGTTTTGAAGTAAAATGTTTCATGTATTCTATATGTGGATTAATTTTTCACTACCTTCCTAGAAAGTTTTGGACTTTTGTAGATTCTTGTGGAATCTTCCAGACTTTCTGAGAAGTACATTTTTCTCTAACTTCTAGATTTACAGATCCCAGCAATACAAATTTGTTATCTTGTATGACAGGAATAAATCATTCAGGCAAATCGTGCTTCAAAGCCATGAGAAGGGCTATATGTGCAATAGAAAACAAGATAATCAAAAGTTTAACAAATGTGGAAGTTGGTCTGTAGGAGTTTCTTGCTTGGGGCACCATTTGGTCTTGGGCTGGCCCTGTTGCCATCATTGCACAGGAGTGCAGTGAAATTCTGGCAAGCATAGGTAGGATGCAAAAGATAGCAACCTAGACAAGTGCTTTTGTAACCCCGGCCCTCCATCCTCCCACTTCTGCAGCTCCACCAGTTCTATCCCACCCTGGAATTTCCTTATGCCAGAGGAAATCTTTATTTAGCCAGTTCAATTAGAGCTGATTGAAACTTGCCTTGTTTTCATAATGTAGTTTATGGGGAGGGGAAAAAATTAATTTGAACATTTTCCTGAAAACTTTCACCTTAAAATGAAAAATTTCTAAATGATTTTTGACTGTGTTTGTTTTTTTGGGGTGGTAGGAAATTTCCACTTTCACTTACTTCTCTTCCCATACACCCCCTTTATTTCCCCACCTAAAAGGAAGGAAACAGCTGCACAAAAGCATGGAGGAAATGCTCTTTTTTTTTTCCTCTTCCATTCCTCTTTTCTCCAGCTGGGGGGAGGGAGGGGATTTAAATGTAAGCAGAAGTAGGTGGAAACAGTTTCTCACTTCTTTAGTTATTTACATTGGAAAAAAGGGAATGTTGCTTCTGTATTTTCTTTACCTTACCTAAAAATAGAGCAAAACAGCTTAAAAGTTTGAACTAAATTTTTTAATAGTGAAAATGTTAGAGAAAGTAACATTTTACTTTCCCTACACTTTTCTAATGGGGGGGGGGGGCATTGAGAGAATGTGGTCATTTCCCCTCAATTTCAAAATGAAAAATTTTGATAATTGTGAAATTGTTTTTCTGATTTTTTCCAGAGACATTGTCAATTTTTTTTAAATCAGTTTCAACAGAATCCTATTTTTACTTAGAAAATTAAAAATCCAGCAGCACAAAGCAACTGAAAAACTGATTAAAGCAGGTCAAAAAATTTCATATTCATAACTTGACCAAATTTGGGTGAATTTTTCATGGAGATGGGAAAAGTACCTCTCTTGACAGTAGAGTGACCCTTCCCCTGCCAAATTTCAAGTCCTTGCTCCAAATCATGGACATGTTAGTGCTTTTCAGCAAAACACAACTGAGAACAATGTCATACAATAGAGCATGCTGGGCGGCCTAATAAAATGGTGTTATCTGTGCTGTCAACAATATGTTAATCTGAATTAGTGTTGAGAATATTTTTTCATGTGACACTATATGTAAATTTCATTCCTAAAATCTAAGTCTATTGAGTCTACCATGTTCCCTTCATCCACCAACTGTGTTAATCTATCTAAATAAATCTTTATGGTAAGAGTGAAGATTTATTAAGAGAACACTCCAACACTTACTGATCTTTGTTTTCTTTATCTTCTACTTGTGCAGTAATTGTTTCAGTTAATCTTTGTTTTATTAGGAAGAGAGGAAGACAGATTCACTCTAATTCTTAAAGATTAATACCAAATTTATGTTTTCCTAATTTCCTGTACCTCTTCAGCTCTTTATGAGTTTTTTCAGATGTAACTATTCCTGCTTGACATGGCTTGTTAGCAAATGTCCTTTGCACCCTACTCTGTAGGTCAACTACAGCAATTGAATTGGACATGTATAAAATGTCCAAATATTTCCCTACCTGATGTTTACCTATAGCAATTTCTGCAAGACTTTCATTGTGTCCAAATTGTCTAAACTTCATATTCCCTTAAGTTCTCTTTGAATTATCTTTAATTTGATCTTTGTACTATTACTTTATCCCTGATCTAAAAATGCCCTTCTTATTACCCTGAGCCCCAGGGCATGCTGATATTAGCTCATTCTGCCCTTTGGAGAAGCCAAAAATATTTTTTTTCTAGTTGCCTCACTTCCTCATTATCAGTATATTTTCTCCTCAGATTTAAAGATTCTCACATGAGGCCAAATTGACTATTACTCTCATATTCATTCTTATTTTTCAGGGCTATTATACCTTGTTCTTTTAACAGCATCAAGCCCTTTTTCATACTGGTGAATTTAAGTACTTCATGTCATTGGCCCTTACTCATTAGGGGCCTGATTCACCTGCAGTTGTGTTTAGCTTCACTGCAGAGTAACTCAGCTGACGTAATCCAGTTATACATCTATGAAACTGAAGAAAGGCAATGGTGAATCAAATCCTCAATTTCATAATTTCTCAAATATATTTTCCTGAACTCTGAGTCTGATTCTGCACTACTTTGAACCTATATACATTTATTAGCAACTATGTAAACAAGGTCTGAGATGTCACCAGATCAGAAGAGGAATGTTATACAACTGATTTACTCTCGCTTTGGACAGGTGTCAATGACCATGGCAGGTAGCAGGCAGTGGAGAAAGAGGATCAGTATATTTGTCCTGATGCATTCTTTGAAGCTATTGCTTCATGTAGCATGTTGAATTCAGGTAGCTCAGGAAGAAATATGACTTCTTAGGTTGGACTCCACTTCATGTATCAAAATGTTACCTTCTTAAATTAGGGTCTTGTTTGATGCATATTTTACTGCCTGAGTTATCACATCCTGTCCTGTGTTTTAGAGACAGGGTTGGCCACTAGCACATTTAGTCAGAAGGGTCCATTATATTCATCTGACCTGAACTAGGTCAGGCAATGTAAATTGTAAAACTTCATGTTATAAACATCAAACTTTATTTCTGAATTAAGTTAGTCTGGCTTCATCTTTCAAGCACTGGCTTAAGCACACCTAGGATCATTTGTCCTTCTGACTTTTGCTTCTTGCATCTTTACCCAAAGAATTTCACTTCTTCCCTGCCCCCATCTTTATTGTTGTGTTGTCTTATGAGCATTTTATATCCAACACTTCTGTCATAATGCCATCATCTCTTAATCTCATCCTTGTGTCTTTCAGTTCTACCCATCATAATTTCTACAAATTGATAACCATTCCAGATCTCTTCCATAGTTCCTTTTCATTTGTGAATAGGCACAAACATTAATCTCTGCTTATTTTTCTGTTTCACAGTACAGTAATTCTAATTTTGTATGTTCAAAGTATATGATAAATTGTTTGAGCTGGGCAGAAGCCTGCACCTCTCTATTTCTCTTAATTAGACTTAACCAGCTGTGGTGGATAATCTTACCCCTCATCATGTGTAGAATTCTCATGCCCTATGAATCCAAAATACTCATCTGTACATAACCAGTGAATTCATTTTTTAGCAACTAGTATCAGTCTTGTATATTGTTTTATCCACATCTGGCACCCACAGAATTTCTGAGAAAACCCCTTCTATTGAACTTGTTATCAGTTCTCTTCCAAGTTTCCTCATGCGTACATGACTCTGTTTTTTGTGGCACTCTCTTCATGCTTCTTGGTCAATTGATTTCAACTGACCTTCTTCTAGATTGTTCGGCTGGCTTGCCAAGAATGTAATAGCTAGCATGGGACTAGGTTTAATAGCACCAAATAATTTTTAATGCTGTTTTGTGATTTGTGACCTTCACTGAGCTTTTTCTATTGATGGAATGACTACTTACAGCTGAGTTTGAGCCATAAGCCTTAGTTGCCATTCCTGATTAAAATGGACATTGGCAATCTTTACTAGCTGAATTCTAAACCAAATAGATCACAGCTCAGCATGAACTCAATAATACTGCACATATTGATCTGTCATCTGTCAGCTTTCAACCTCATTTAAACACATTTATGGTTTGGAACATTTAGAATTCCATCTGACATTGTAAGAATGGAGTGTCTCTTTATTTTTCTTTTATTTTTTTAACCAAAACTCAGAATATCCTCTTCAGGGTTTGATAGAACTTGAAGGTTCTAGAAAGGTAAATCACTGTACCTTTATATATGTGATTTATTCTTTACTTGTTGGCTTTCAGACAGACCAAATAGAGTGCTAATATTCCTGAGTAAAATAATATGCCTTTGAGTCCATTTACTATGAAAATGTTAAATATTTTTATATAGATCTGCAAAGGGCTTGACTCCATAATGCATGGCTCTGGAATGTAGAACAAGATACAAGGTAGTAAGGAAGATGGGAAGTACAGAGGAAAACCAATCTTGCCTACTAATAGAAGTTACAGAAAAGAGGGGATTGCCAGGTAAGTGCTTTGTTTGTGTGTAAAGGATCAAACTTTAGTACATGTCATCTCAGTCTCATCTAATTTCTGTCTCTGTCCACTTTCAAGAGGAGAGAACAGAGCCTTGAGAGGCTGTACCATTCAGTGCAAAGGAATACACCTACCACTTACTACTCTTCCTTATGCTATTTACACTTGCACTGGAACACAACAGTCTTGCTCTCTCCACTGTATTCTGTGAAAGGATTTGTATGATCATGCTATATCACAAGACACAAATTATATTATATAGCATCTTAAAATGGAGCTCACTTTCTTACGTTTGCCTAAAACTGTTCAGTTCTGCTTATTTGGGAGACAAGTGTTACCACATGTTCTCCATATCAGATTTGAAAAGTAGTACAGGGCAATGAGCTGCTGTTTTATTCTATCTTCAAGTGCTAATATTTTTTGTACAAGTTCTGTTCAGTTAAAAGATCAGGTTGTTGATTAAAAATAACTTGATACCTTCAGAAATAGGTGAAATCTATTGTATGCTCTCCGAATTGTTCTTTGATAACGTATATTTTATAATTATGTAAGTCACCCAGAGAATGTACTTACTGATGTAATTCCTATTCTTGGATATGAATCAATGCCATGATGAAATCTTTCCATTTAGTGAAGCTGAAAGTACATACTAAAGTCTAAATGTCTGGTATACTAAGTATATATGCAGTAGGATGTTATTAATCATTACTACCCAATGACTGAAATACTGGAGCCCAGTCTATAATTGCATTTTATTAAATATGTCCATAACAGTGATCACTGCTTATAGATTAGTGCAGAATTTAGCAATTTACTGTTGAGGGGAATATGCAACTTTGAGATGATATCACTAATGCTCCACGATCTGTATTGGCTTCCTTGTGGATTTTAAATATATGTCAACAACACACACTTCTTAGGGCAGAGTATAGATTACATGTGCAAGTAGCCCCCTAGCATGTGTATACATAGCAAAGTAGATGGTGAAATGCTGTTTAGGTGAAAAGAGTAAAGACTAGTCTGAAGCTAGTGGACGTATATATGGGTACATACCTCTATGTGACTTCCTATCACCCAAGGAGGGCCTCCTCAATATACATTTCTGTTTTTAGAAGTGTAGTGTCCTGAGAGATTCTTTCCCTGCACCAAAAAAGGGCTCAGGAGGAAGGGGGTGATGAAGGGAAGGGTTTTACCAGTTTCCCACTGGCAGAGTTTTTCTCTATCTTCTGCAATTTGGTCTGGTCTGCAGATACATAAGCAGGTTAACTGGATGGGCTACCCACTGCTGCATGATGCAGCTTGCTTTTCACCGCAGTGTGCAGCTACGTTCCCTGAGTGCTGCCAAGCCTTGTGTGCTGAGTAGGCATAGCTTGGGATCTTGATTTCAAAAAGGGAGAGAGTTGCTGGCTGGACATTCCTAATGCGCTTCAATTAACTTTGGAATTTGCCCCCCTCCAATTGAGCTCTGGTCCAGAACAAGAGAAACTTGTCAACTGTTCTTTTTATGAAGGGGTTTGAACTGAGTTTGTCTTTGGGAATTTCAGGAAGGGGAAATTTTTGATTTGTTTGTTATATTCTGTTGACTGTTGGTTGTATGTAAGGAGAGGGGGATGAATGGTTTGTTTTGATTCTTAATGATTGTATAATGTATATTTAATTGATGGCAAGGTGCTAAATGCTGGGAATATGCATTATTGTAGTATCTTATTTAACTCTAATTAAATAAGCCATAGTTATTTGATTTATAAAGGGGTGCAGTTTGCTTGGTACCATTTCATGTAGTCTAATTTTTTTTAAAAATAATAATAATCCAAACTAACTTTACATATGTTTGCTGCCTTCTACAACATATGAGCACCCTGAGATAACAAGTTTCACTTTGAAAAGATTCACTTACTCTATGCTATTAAATTTTAAAGTGTGATCTATTACTCTTGTATAATAAACTAGAAGAGTAAATTTGTTTTGCACACTGCATGGGGATTTAACTTGCAACTCTCATTAGTGCTAATGGATATTGTGTAGTTAAATCACACTGCACTGAAAATTCTCTCTACCCATAAGTGTCCTTATGTTGCTGACTGGGAAGGAGGTTTGCTGGAGAATGTGTATGTGTTTCAGTGAGAGGAAGGCTTAGTTTAGATATAGGACCTGATTTTCCTGTGCCCAGATAACTGTATTCATGTGAGTAGTGCAACTGAAGTCAAAAGACCCAAGCTAAAAAAGGATTAGCACACTAAATGGCAAGAGGTAAAGGAGGAGACTGTTGTCCATCAGGGGGCCTACTCACATAAGTAAGGTTACTTGTAACACTGTTTAGCTTTTATCCCACAATTTTCACTAAAGGCAGTTTCCATAACTCCCAGATAATGGATTTATAAAACAGGGGAACAGAAGGGTAGGTTAATCCTAACTTTATCTGAACATGACTATTTTAATTACTGACCTTTGCTAACCTTTCTCACTGGTTTTGGGGGAAGAGGGGTTTGCAAAAGGGGTTATTTTCTTATTTAGAGCCCAGTTGTGCACATGCAGTCCTATTGATCTGTGGTCAGAGTGTGGCCCCTAAATTGTCTTGTTCTTGTGGGATCGGATGGGAAAAGGATTCTTGTGCCTTCCCATTAATGCTTTGAAATTAAATGAGTACAGAGCTCTTGCACTGTGGAAATCAGATTTCACACAGAAACTATTTTGATTCGGCTGTGGCAATATTGCTTTTGACTCCAATTACCATTAAGTACAGGAGGTTTCCTAGCTATTAAAAGGTATCAACTGAAATTAAAATATGCATTTTTTCCCCCAGCAGCAACACCTTAAATACTGGTTGTTGAGTATTTTACTGTAAGGACTTTAATTTTAAAGCCTGGTTTTAGCCCTGGGTTGTTGGTCAAGATCCCCCAAGAAGAAGTGACATGCGTATCTGGGTTAAAAATTATTGTGGTCTATTGTGTATGCATACATAGTGCAGATACAGACTGATAAAGATAATGGTTCCATTAAGAGTAATAGTTGACTTGTGTGATGCTTTGCTAATATGTCTCTGGCTGTGCAGTAATTGTAAGCTCTAATGAAGCAGAACAACAATGTACAATGCTGAACCAATCCTGCCTATGGTAGCTAGGAGCATGCTGGGCAATGCAAGGAGGGGAAAGGCAAAACAAAGGGCACAAATGGCAGGGACACACACAGATGTATAGCAGCAGAAAGCGCAGCCTGGAACTCAGGAAAATGCTTTACTGGGGGCAGGGCTGGCCCAAGCTTTTTTGCCACCTTAGGCCAAGTAATTTTACCACCTCCCCCCACCAACCGCTCAGTTCCAGCCCTAGCCAGGGATCTTGCCATGGGTGGAGAGCAGCGCCACTGCAGGTTGGGGTCCAGCTGCAGGCATGCAGCAGATCACCCCCAATCCTGCCCTGGGCACCCCCTAATTGTTGGCACCCTAGGCGCTGGCTTGTGTCACCTCTATGGAGGACCAGCCCTTACTGCAGCGGGAGCAGGGGGTGGCAATTTATGCATTTGGAGCACCTTGACCTCAGCTGTGCCCAGAATAGTCATTCTCAGGCTCCAAGTTCCCACATCTGTCTTCTAGAAAGTGTGTGGAGAGGAAGCAACTGCTCTAAGGTGGCACTTGTGTGCATGCATGCGCATACACACCATTTCAGCAGGATAACTCAAATTCAGGTGGTGCCATCAATGACTGCTTTGCAAATTGGTGAGACATTTTGTCCTGTAATTGTAGCACGCTTACAGGATGAAATTTGACACCTTTTCCACATTATGCTCTAAAACACGTGAAACTTGTTCAGTATTATTCTGTTGTCAAAATCCTCCTTTCAAGTTACTGCACTTGGTGACTAAACACAATGCTTGAAGAGCATGTTATTTTATTTGTAATTAGTCACAGAGAATAAAGTAGTAATTCCCAGAATAGGATTAAAGTAGAATCCATGAATTTGTGAATCCAAGTCCTGGCTTAAGTTGAGTCACTGATTTCTGGATCCAAGAATTCATGGACTGGAAGAAGCCGGAGGGAGTTGTGGCGCTCTCCACAGTGACTCAAGGTAACAGTGACAGGAAGCCACATGTTTCAGTAGCACTTCAGTGTGCAGCCCTGGGTTTAGATTGGATCCTGGCCCCTTTTGGCTTAATCCACCCTTGGTAATTACATGCATTAAGATGATGATGCCCATCATGATTCTCTGTGGCTGCCAGAATGAATATTCTTTCTAGTTTGCCTCATGACCTTCTATTTTACTTTTTAATTTTTTAAGAAATATACAGAATCTTTTATGCTCTTTCATACATTTTTTGTTTGCCTTATTTAATAATGAATGGTTCTGGAATGAAATTCACATATGGGGCTTTGCTGCCATACATAAACCATTTCAGCAGCATTTCTGCAATTTGTCTGCTGAGTCTACATTGTGAATTAAAACTTTATCTCCAATTCAGGGCCGCCTATTACACTCTGTTGTAAATTAAATATTTCAGTATGGGTGGCTTGTAAAATACCTCATTAGAGTCTAAGACCAGATGCTGAATTGTCAAGAAATGTTACTCTGGGCTGCGTCTTCATTAGATCTCAGAGTAACTAGGGTAATGCCTGTTCATTGCTTGAAGGGAAACCATTGTGGAAAACCCATTTTTTTTAGAAGGAGTTTTGGTAGAACTCAATAACTGGAATTCTTCCCCTGAATCAGTGTAAAGTAATTTTTCCATATTGTGCTTTTAAAGACATTGGTCCAAATCAGCAAAGTTCCATTTAAATCTTTTGGATGAGAAGAAGAACCGAGGTCCCAACCTATTGTTGCTATATATATATATCCAGTCACACCCCAGGACAATCTGACGATAAGTGGGCTACTGGAACAAACCATGCATGGACGAGACAAGAGAACCTGGAATTGATGGAATGCTACTACAACAGCAGACCTAATGAGAGGGGATATATGAAACGTATGAGGGAACTATGGATGGACAAAAGACCTACATCCACACTAACTGAGAAACAGCTAGTTACCCAACGCTTCTGGAGAAGTACCAGGGCCTGAAAGAGGAACTAGAACAGATGTAAAATTCCTCTCTCGCCCCCTATGGGTGGTATGTGTCATCCTCAACCTCGGGTCCTCTACCAGAGGCCTGGGAGTTGGAGGGTTCTGTGCAGTATCTTAGCTGTTCCCAGCACTGCACTCTTCTGGACAGAGAGCTCTGATGTTGTTCCTGGGATCTGTTGGAGCCACTCTCCCAGCTTAGGAGTCACAGCCCCGAGTGCTCCTACCACCACTGGGACCACTTTGGCCTTCACTTTCCACATCCGCTCTAGTTCCTCTTTCAGGCCCTGGTACTTCTCCAGCTTCTCATACT
>ML681990.1:37523556-37607434 GCA_007922195.1 Podocnemis expansa
AGTATGAGAAGCTGGAGAAGTACCAGGGCCTGAAAGAGGAACTAGAGAGGATGTGGAAAGTAAAGGCCAAAGTGGTCCCGGTGGTGGTAGGAGCACTCGGGGCTGTGACTCCTAAGCTGGGAGAGTGGCTCCAACAGATCCCGGGAACAACATCAGAGCTCTCTGTGCAGAAGAGTGCAGTGCTAGGAACAGCTAAGATACTGCGCAGAGCCCTCAAACTCCCAGGCCTCTGGTAGAGGACCCGAGGTTGAGGATAACACATACCACCCATAAGGGTGAGAAGGGAATTTTTTTTTTTTTATGTATATACATATATATATATTAGGGAATTATGCTGAGAGTCAGGGCTACTAGGTTAGGTCTTGATGGCAAATTTTCAATGTAGATCATTTTTATTTCGCCATCTAAATCCAAATGGCTGATGAATATTGTTGTGTATTTTTCCTGCACTAAACTGTTGTATATTATTTACCCAGCACAGATGGCTATCTTTCAGTAGAGTGAACTGACTCCAGTATGTTTATGATGTAAGCATATTTACATTCTGGATACGACTATAGAAAAGTGAAAGGTATGGTTCAATATGCAGCCTTCACTCTGCCACTTACTCCACTTACTGCAGTGTGATCATGGGCTCTTAAAATACGAATTCGTTTTGTTTTGTTTTTTAAAAAAAAGGTGTTTGAATTTCTGTACTTATATTCCTAAATTCTATTATGACTAAACAATCTAAAGAAAGCTGGCTGTTAATAACTCCTTTTTATTTAGCAGTCATCCTGCTTTCAGTTCTTTCAAGCCAGGCAAGTATGTACCTTCTTGGGTTTTGCTCATCTTTGTAGATATATGTAGCACAATAGGATTAGCGATACCTGCGTTTTTGTCCTCCCTGATTAAGAGAATGTGTGGCATTTGGATTTTCTCTCTTCTAAGATCTTTGGTGTTCAGACTGGTGCCAACTGAGAATGTGGTTGCCCACCATACAGCTGGTCAGCGGCTTTGCAGTTAAATTTCTGGCACTGTAGGAGAATTTGCCTATTAACGATAAATTGATCTAAAAAAAATTCTTCAGATAGGATTCCATTTTGCTTTGACATTGAAGAGTAAGCAGTTCTGGCTAGCACGCCTTATTCCCTGCAAAATAAAGGCAACAGTATGTGACCTATTAGTGGCAGTGGAGTTACTGTGTGTCCTCTTTTGGGCTAATTAATGCCTAGGATTTTTAACCCTTGAAAGGGAATCTTTAGTTTGTGTTCATAGACTCATAGAACCAGTGCTTAATTTGTAATGAATGAGGTGCTGGGGCTCAAGCAGCTTGGTGCTCAAGTAATGTTTTTACATTCATAACAGATGTAACAAACCCAGAGGTGCCAGGCCCAGCCTTGGCAAACCCTGGCACAAATTAAGCAATACATATCCAGTCAGGATAATTCTGTTTGAGTTCACCAAACAAAATCTCTTAGTCTTGTTTAGTTGCCATTTCCAGCTGGAGACCATGACTTAAAAGGACTTGAAGATTTGTTGAAAATTAATTTAAACATAGCTTTTGTATGTAAAATATGAGTGGGGCCACCTGTTATTGGGCAGGCATAATGCTTCCTATTATAAAGCCATGTTTTAAGCAGCTTCTAATTTTGCCAAAGCTTAACTGTGGGATGGAAATCTTCCATGCAGGGTGTCTTCCTCAGGCTGAATTATTATAGAAAATTTCACTCAGAATGGTCCAGCCATTTCTGAGAAAGAAGGTAAGGAAAAATAACTTCTCACTGGGTGACTTTTTCTTTAATAATTTCAAGAACTCCAGTGCTTTGGAGTGGGCACTTCAAATTTGGTGCAGGGATGGACTTTGCATCATGGGTGGTGTTTTTTGACCATCCTTTTGAAAATCCAGAGCCTGGACAGAACTCAAGATCATTGTGTCTTATCATTCCTTTGCTGTCAGAAAATACCTGTGAAACCCACTGGCAAAGTGTCCCATCTACGCAGAGGATGATGACTGACTAGTGCTGTCAATTACTCTGTTAGCTCAAGAAGCATAGGCTGTGTAATAGATCTAAGAGCTCCAATCCTGCTGTTGACCATATGAATTTAAATATGATGTCACATGGTAAAATACCTGATGGGTTTTTTAACCCAATCTTTTAAAATCCTTGGAAACTGCACCACAAAGACTACATTAAAAGAGTGTTGTTAAGGTTGCTAAGTCAAAGTTGGGAAATGTCAGAATTAAGGTTGCACATATTCTTTTATACATATCCATCTTTAATTCCTCAATCACATATCATTTTTCCTGCCTGCCCTCATTTAGTGCATAGGATGGACCTGCTATGCAGAAGAATCATCATTGTGCATTGAATGAGGCTGTTTTCCAAGTGATAGCTGTCAGTGTGAAGTTCCAGATGGGTAGCCTTGTTAGTCTAGTTCACCAAAACAAACAAGGAGTCCTGTGGCACTTTTAAAGACTAACAAATTTATTTATTGTATTAGCATTCGTGGGCATAGCCCACTTCATCCGATACATAAAAGGAAACTGCAGTATGTAGTGAATATATACATTCAGAGAAGAGGAGGTCAGAGGTCCATTTCAGTTTTTGCACATTGGCCAGACTGGATTGCCTGTGCACAAAAGAATAAATAGACACGTATCAGACACCAAGAATGGTAACATTCAAAAATTAATAGGAGAGCACTTCAACCTCTCTGGATATTCTGTAAAAGACATGACAGTAACAATGCTTCGGCAGAAAAACTTTAAAATCAGACTTCAATGTGAGACTGAAGAGCTAGAATTCATATGCATATTTGACACCAGCAGATCAGGTTTGAATAGGAACCTGGAACGGCTAACTCATTACCAAATATAATCAACATTCTCACCTTCTCGCCTATTCTTCCACACTGTTTGAATCACAACAACTTGCTTGATTTGCCTGAAAAAGTCACAACTGACCTTGTGATGTACCCTTCTCTGCATATATATATTCACTTAATGTACTACAGTTTCCATTTCATGTGTCTGTTGAAGTGGGTTTATATCCACAAAAGCTCATGTGATACATCTGATAGGTCTTTAAAAGTGCTACAGGACTCCTTGTTTCTTTTGCTATAGGTGTGTGCATCTTGTATACTGGGACCCACAATTTTTTTCCCCTAGTAGTGCCCATCAAGGAGGCCATGCATGTATCCTGCCTCCCCTCATGCTTGGAGCCAAAGATATGAATCATGAAAGGTACCCACACCTCTTTTATTTCTTCTTTACTGCCGGTGGCTGGTTGCAGTGCATTCAGTGGCGAAAATATAATTTGGTGGGCCCCAGAACTCCCTTAATCTCCAGACCCCCTTCCTGTATTGTCCAGGCCTCCTTCATGCACGTGCAGGCCCCAGCCAAGGTAGACATTTTTGAGTCCCACCAGTTCTCTCCTCACACATGAAACACAGCCTCAAATTCATATCACCCCAACCTCATCCACTAGTGCCCACATCAGATCCCTCTTTCCCTATGTCATCCTCAGCCCCCACTCCAGCCCTCCTAACTCCCCACCTCCCCTGTCATCACTCCCACCCTGCATCAGCTCTCCAACCCGCTATATGCCTCCCCAGCCCCAAATCCTTACCCCTCTTCCCCCCCCCCGCCAACCTGCCTGCTAGCTCTTTTGGTCTGCCCCCACCCCAAGTCAGCCTGACCTGTTCTTCACCCACTCCCTTTCCCTGCTGACTGCCCAAATGTCCCCAACCTCAGCCTCCTTATCTGACAGCCAGGCTACTCTCTCCCAACCATGGGCCAAGGCCTTTGGGGACTAGCTGCTCTTTTCTCCCTGAGGTGCCAATTCCTCTAACACTTGTGCTCAAGCCATCGCCCCCCACCCCAGGAGCCAGCCAGCAGCTGCACGGAGAGTGCAGGGGCCTGGCACAGTTTCAGCCTGCCCAAAGGACCCCTGTCTCCCCCCAAGCTGGCAGCCCCAGATTGCTGTGGGGTGCCATGAGCCACCTGGAGTCTTGCCAGGCCTGCTCACTGTGGGGTGGGCTGTGAATGTCTGGCTCCGCTGGGGCAGGGAAGGAGCATGCGGGGACTCTCGGCCATCACCGACATGTCTGAGGAGCCAGACTGGGGAAGGGTGAGGGAGGCTGCAGCGGCAGTGCTCACCAGCCAGCAAGAAGGGCACAAGGACCAGATGGCATGAGACTTGGTCTGGACCATGCATGCTGCCCTGGCCCAGCAGGTGGAGGTGGGGCTGCCGCAGGTGCTGGGAAAGGAGGGAAGGGTGACTGGGTTCACTTCCGCCTGCAGCCCCTTGAGCCAGCCCTGGGGGGAGAACACACCAGAACACTGTGTGTTTCACTCCATTTTTCTATTTTTAGGGGCCCTGGAATGCTAGATCACTAAAATGTTGGGCCCTGGAGCTGCGTTCCAGTGCGTTCTGCCTTATTTTAACTCCTGATGCATATTGCTGCCCTTTAGTACAGTCTTTGTCTTTAAAAATGGTTATATACCTGGATGATTAGTTGGTACTTGGCCACTTCAGCAGTATCCATCAATTCCTTCATCTCATCAGCTGCTTAGGCTTAATAATAAACCAGGAAGAATTAATTCAGTCACTACTTCAAAGAGTAAAGTTCATGACTACTTCTCCCAGACTCAACTTTGGCCAAGGCAAACCTGGCAGAAGGCTTTTGGTTATCGGGACCTTTGTGTGACCTTCCAAGAAGCAGCCACAAATCAAAGAATGGAATTTCCTCAGGCCCCCAGTGTACATGGGCACTTGAACTTATGGGATGTAAAATGCCAGGCTCCATTCCAGGTGACTTACGTATGGTGCATTCTTCCTACTGTCCATGGTACACCAGCTGGGCAACTTGGCATGCTTCCTAGCTAGAGTGTTGGTATCACTGGACTAGTGGATGGACCAAGATTGTGTTTCCAAGAGGGTCCCATGCTCACCAAACTGCAACTGTATGACTTTTGGTTGTAGCACTTCCACCATTGGGTGAGCATCTTATTTGGAGGGAAAATAAACCAGCTCTGGACAGGTGGTCCACATGAAAAGCTAATTTACGCATAAATGTTCTCAAAACTGCATGTAACATTATGAGTCTGTCAGCAGTTCCTGCATCATATTCAGGGAGAGGCCACACAGGTGCTCAAGGACAACAGCACAGCTGTGTCTTATGGAAACAAGCAAGCAGGAGCCAATCAGACAAACTGTGTCGGAAAGCAATTGGGCTGTGGAATTTCTGTCTAAGGAATTTTAGAACTCTCAAGCTGTCACACCTGCCCAGAGTTCAGAATTACTTGGAAAGCCATCTAAGGAGATTGTTCAGCCTAGAGCTGGGACTGGTCTCAACCTGAGGATTTAAGGGTCTGTGTTTTAACATAGGTGGAATTCCTGTGATAGATCTATTTGCAGAACAGGAAATGCCCCACTTCTGTTCCAGAGTGGGTCACAGTCAAGGTTCCAAAAGCGGTATTAAAACTCAAGCAGAGCTGAGGTAGAATGATTCCCCTAGTCCCAGCGTGGATGAGATACTGTAACATGGTACTTAAATCTGTGCAGGCTATCCATCTGGGCTTGCTTTCTTCTGCTGCTTGTCAGGGACTTAATCTCCCAGATCTGCTGACAGGAGCTGTGTTTGAACCTACAAAAGTTTCATCTCTTGGTTGGGCTACTCAGTGGTTAGTACCAAAAGAGGCACACTGTTCCTCAGAGGTCTAGAATATTCTACTAATTAGTAGAAAACCTTCCACAAGAGCTTCTTAATTTAGGAAGTGAAAAAGCTTATTACCACACTGGGCATCTTAACATGATTCATTTCCTACACAGTTTTCAGTCCAGGTGATTTTTGGACTAGCCTTTTGGTCTGAAGGAGTCAGGTCTGGCAGTCCCCTTAATGAAGGTGCATCTGACTACTTCTTCAATGTTTCACTCCTGTATCATCATAAGGATGATGATTTCACTAATCCCATAGCAACCAGGCTTCTGAATGGATTGGACAGGCTTTTCTAAACAATATGGGTCCAGCCCTTCTTTGGGGTTTGTGTATTAATTCTGTCAGCTATCATAGGACTTCTACTTGAGCCCTTAGCTTGTTGTTCAATGTTACATCTTTTGACTACTGTGGCCTTTGTAATAGCCATTACCATTGTGAGACAACATGGCCAGTTTCATGGTCTGATAACAGCTCTTCATATAATATGCTACTAGGCCAAGTACAGTTTAATCCTCATTGTTTATTTCTATTCAGACTAGTGTCTGACTTCCATCTCAGTCAGCCAATATACTCCATGGTCTCTTTTCCAAAGCTATGTGCTCAGAAAGCTGAACAAAAACTGCATATACTAGATAGGCATCAAGCTCTGGGTTTTTTTCTTGTGTGGAGAGAATGAGAAGTTATCCTGTGGTGAAACAATCTTTCTAAATTAATTACTAGCTGCATATGCATGTGCTATACTCCTAAGGGTCTGACATGTACTGAGAAATTATCCATGGATTCAACAAGAGCACTTTTGGCACCTACTGCCTTTGTGGGAAGTGTGCCTTCTGTAGATATTTATACAGCAGCATCGTGGTCCTCTGTGTATACATTTGCTAGATGTTGTGCAGTTACAGCTGCTTTGATGGGTGATATAAATGTAGGTAAAACAGTAGTACAGTTCTTCAGCTGAGACTCTTAGCCCCACCTCCATTGATGACAGCTTCGGAGTCACCCACCCTGGAATGGATTTATACAGGCACACAAAGAAAAATATTTCTTACTTCCTTGTAACTCGTCAGGGTGTGTGGGATATGGTCTATTCCATCACCCACCCTCTTTTCCTAGTGCTTCAGTCTATCACTATAAGATTCTAGCATAAAGGATTTGAAGGTGGAGTTCTGTCTCCTTCCTTTACACCCCTCTACTCTAGATACAAAAAGAGAAACTATGCATGTGTAATAGCCTTTTGGGCATCACTATGTAGAAGGCTTCAGTATCGGTGCATATGACGTGCACAATTACACTGGAATCAAAGTATGCAATACATCTTGAAGGACAGTGGTTATGGGAAGGATTCTTTTCCTTTGGTCCTTGCTTCATTTCTTGCAGGAGCTGGGAAGATATGCTTTGAGAGAGGGAGGAGAGCACAGAAGGAGAAGGGATGGTCTCACAATTAAGATAGTTGAAAGCTGGCCTGGAGATCTGGATGATAGATTGTCCTCTGCCCCAGAGTTCCTGTGAAATGCTGGGCAAGTCATTTAAATCAGACTCTTCAGAAGAGATCACTAATTGTGTGTTCCATCTAGCACTCAGAAAATGAAGGGATATCCTGATCTGTGATTTGCAGAAGTGAAGGACAACTCTAATGGAAGTCAGTGGGAGCTATGACTTGCACATATATAATACTATATAATGCTAAAGTCTGGTCCGAGGCATCTTCAACTGGACACCTAAAGTTAATAGATATGTTTGACCTTAGTCTTTCTATGCCTCAGCTCCCCATCTGTAATGTGAAGATAAAAACAACCCCTCACCTAACACAGTTGTTATGAAGATATGTTAATAGCATTTTTGAAGCATTCAGATGTTACATGAGCACTTACTGAAAAGCCCACAAGGCAGCTAATAACAATCCTAGCAGAGCAGAATTTAAATATTATGCAGTAAATGAAGCCTAGGGCCATATTCTCAACAATGAACAGAAACCATGCTATTGAATGGCTGCTCATTAAGTGAGCCCCATTCACTCCGTGCATTGAGTGAGACAGCCTCCTGTGGAAAAAGTGGTATGTCATCATATAATTAAAAAACTGTATCATAATGTATACGCACAAGGAGGCAGGTTATGGTTGAGTGGGCAATCTTAATTCTGGCAGTTCCTAACTTTTGAGTGCTTGACTTTACAATGTTAACGTTCTTTTAAAGTCAGGGTTTTGTGTACTGTTTTCAGTGCCATAATTTGTCCCCCTTGTGTAGGTGCGTCATGGTGCACTTAGTTCTCAGTAATTACTATGGTTGAAGTTGTGCAACACCTTCCAAGAGCAGGTGAAACACCTGAGGTTTTTTTTTTTTCCCCCCAACAATTACTCAAGAGAGCTATTGTAATTAAAATCCTACAGAATAACGATTGTGATGGAACTGGTAATGTTGACTTGGCTTCTGAAATTAGTGGCAGTGAGTGTAGAACAGGTGACATTGAGAGTTCGACATGGTGAATCATTTAAAAATAGTTCAATCACTGTCATCATGTCCAGGACATTAACTAAGCCCTCTCTGCTTATCTGTTAAGTTTCAGAAATGATTGCCCAATTTCACAGCTTTTTATTAAGGAATTATTGCTGATATGTTCTTTGAATCACAGGATTTTCTCATGAACACTTTCAACCTTACTACCATTGATACACAGAGGAAAAGAAGTAGTTTTATACACTGTTAGCTTCTGTCTTTTTTTTTTTTAAGACAAAACCAAAATGATTTTGTTCTGTTAGGGGAAGAGAATTGAGTGATTAATATTTTCTTTCATTTTTTTAAGTTGGCAAAATGTGTTTTGAATTAGAGATAAACATGCTAAGTGGTCCTCCCCAAAAGAAATTTAGTAAAGAAAAGTACTGGCCAGGGGGTTGATTTCACATAAAATCACTTGATAGATGTTAATTTTAGTGTGATATATTTAGAAATCTTCAGAGAGAAATTGCAAGCAAGAGCTAAAATAACCACATCTGTACTTTCATACAGGCATTCAGAAAGACTTTATGCTTGTCATAATTACAAGAATACCTATAGCTTGCTACATAAAGTGCTGGTAATTCGTCTGAATGAAATGTGTCAACGAGGGAAGGAAAATATTTGGTGATTGATATTTTTTTTTCCCCCTCTTAGTACTCCTGCAATCACATTAATGGCAATAGGATTGCAAATTTCTGCTGGGGCCCTGCATGAATTGGTTCTTAGTCCTCTGTTTTCTATCAATGACGTGGAAGAAAACATAATTACTGATTTAAGTTTGCAGATGGCCTGCTAATCAGAGGAGTGGGAAATAATGAAGAGGCCAGGTTAATGACTCAATATGATTTGGATCACTTGGTAAGATGGCCTCAGTCATACAATTATTCATTTTAGTACAGATAATCCTAGTTGTAGGCACTGAAAATTAAAGAATGACCATGCTTAATGGATGAGGAAGTCTAAGCTGAATAGGATTTGGGGGCTGTCGGATAATCAGCTGAACCAGTAGTCTGAGGGCTGTGCTTAAAAAACTGATGCTACCCTTTGCTGATATGCAAACGGGGACATCTCAGGTAGGAGTAGGAAGATAATTTTACCTCTAGCATTGGTGAAACCTACAACAAAATAGTGCATCCAATTCTGATGGCTTACAAATTCAAGCAGGATGTTGATAAATTGGACAGCATTCAAAGAAGATACAGAAGAATGATTAAAGGATTAGAAAACGTGCCTCCTTCTATGAGTGCTTGTTCACATCCATTCCAATATAGATGTGTGCTCACCCCAAGCACTGCCACCAGAAAGTATTTTGTTTCTTCTCCTCAGTATCTGTTGGGTTTATTCTGGTGCCCCCTGGAGTCCTGCTCTCATGGCACTGGAATATAGGTCCTCCTGAATTTCCATCCCCTTAGTTTCTTCTTACTGCCTGTGACAGTTGGTGGAAGTATGGCTTGTTTTTAATTCTGCAAGTACCTCCCATGGACTTTTTCCTCTGTTTTACTGTATATTTTTGATTTAATTTAGTAATCACATTTCAGTTGTTAATAGCTGGTCAAGAATTTAGCAAACCCCCACTGAGTGGAATTAGCCTTTCTGGTGCTGGGCATGACTTATTCTCTGGGTTTTAAGTCTTATGAGTCTTGTCACAAGCATATACCTGTGAATGGCACCCCTACCCCTCCATTCCCAGCTGCCTCAAGTGTCTGGGGGATGCGTACATGCAGGAGCAGTACAGGATGTGTAAGAACCTCAAACCCTACTTCTAAAAGGATAGAGACTTTAAACTTTGGACTATTTTCATGGAGAGAGCCCTCCAACCTTCCTTGAATAATGGCCTCTTGAACTCAGCACCAAGTACTTTGGCCTCAGTAGGAGTGCTCCAGTTCAGGACTTCTGGTGTCCTTCCCCATTTCCAGCAAAGAGATTACTTTTTCTGAGTGTGTCTGATGATCTATGGCACAATCAAACATCCCTAATGTAACACTTCTGCCAGGGCAGGCTGGCAGAGCAAGGGCCGGGTTCTATGTCTAGGGGTTTCCCAATAATATAGCACCACCAACTGGCTTTAGCCCCCACCCAGATCTTTGGGAATCCTGCACTGTTCCCTGGGCACCCCAAAGGGTAAGGCTTCCCCATTTGCAAGCACGAGTCTGAGTGTAGTAAATGGAGTTTTTTAATAGCAGTAAAACAAAAATGCAAAAGGCCAAATGACAGAGATCAGCACTGATCTAGGAAACTTAGTATAGAGCAAAGTTCCCAATAGCTTGCTAACTAGGCTCCCAACCAACTGTAAAGTACATAAGGAGTGTCTTTTCCTCCTGCTGCCCGCCGGCGCCGCCCTCCGGTCACTTGTGTTGCCCAGCTCACCACTGGCAGCTCTTGCCGTCCTCTGGCTTTGCCCACTGCTTGTGTTGCCCAGCTCACTGCTGGCCACTCTCACCTCCCACTGTCTGCCGGCGCTGCCCTCCAGTCCCTCCTGTCGCCCAGCTCACCGCTGGCCGCTCTCGCCACCCCCTGGCTCTGCCCACTGTCCACCAGCACTGCCCTCCAGTCCCTCATGTCAGCCAGCTCGCCGCTGGCCGCTCTCACCGTCCTCTGGCTCTGCCCGCTGTCCACTGGCGCTGCCCTCTGGTCCTTGTGTCATCCAGCTTGCTGCTGGCTGCTTTCGCAGTCTGCTGGCTCCACCCACTGTCTGCCAGCACTGCCCTCCAGTCCTCACGCTGTCCAACTCACTGCCAGCCACTCTCACCCACATTCCAGTCAAAAATAGTTGAAGGACAAGAAGGGGAGAAGGAAGAAGAACACATTATTAGCAGTATGTTTGTCAGTCAAATGGCTGATCAAATCAGGAGGGAAAACCGGAAGCATCATTGCGCAAATGGTGGGATTTCACACTATAGAAAATTCTTCTTATGATTCACATGCAAAGATTGCTCTCATCTTTCCTTGGAGCTGTAATAATCACTGTTCAGTAATTACTTATGTTGCCTTTTTTACTTGGGAGGGAGCTGATTATAAAAACATACAGCAGGTATGCACTTAAAAATCTGGTTCTATCCTTATTTCCCTATGTTTATCATAAGAAATTGCTCTGAAACTTGACATATTTCCAAAGCAAAATTGGCTTTGTACATGTGCCCAGTGTACCATTTGGTTTCTGCCCAGTATCTGATGCTGAGACAATATTATCTCCTTGTGCCACTACAGTTTTCCTAAGTACTGTGGATGAAAGCCAGTTCTCTTTCACATTCATCATACCCCTGGCAAATGCAGCCCTGGCTGTTGCCCAGGCCCTTCAGATCCTTGCCATTCAACTGACAATCCATAGTATGTGTAGCCACCAGACCTCTATTACCTCCCTTTAGAGGCTGACTGTGTAATTTCCCACTGGTGGGGTGGTCTATAGGAAATACCCAAAAGATCTTCCCGACATCTTAATTAAAACTCTATTAGAAATAGAAAAGACATGGCAAATGACACAGTATGAAAGTCAATTCAGATTCACTTCAATAAAACAAAACTGTACAGATGTCAATGTTCATATGGAAGATAAATATTTTTTTCACAGTTTCAGCATGCTGTGTTAGTTGCTTGTCATCTGTCAAAGAGTCTATTACTCCCTCACTGAGAAGCTGGACTTCAGTCTGCCGCTGCTGAATCTGACCCAGAGGTGAGCTTCATTGACCTCTTGCACTTTTATAGCAATTTCTCCAGTATGACATGAAATATTGGTTAAGAAAAAATGTTATGTCATTGCAGCATTGAAATTGGAGTTTTTAAATTGTGCCTGTAGAGGGCTGTGTTTGCTCAACTGCTTTCAACTTGGGAAGCAGAAGTCTCCCATTAATTCAGTGTCTCTACATGATTGGTTGAAATAAGAGTTATAAAATGCTTGGATGAAAAATGATATATGTGTAAATCAAACTGGTTGTCACAGCTCCTAGTGAACTTCCCTTCCAAGCCACCCAGTTGGATTGCTGTAAAGGGAATCCAAGACTCTGTGCTCTGCATCCCCTGGGTTGTGTTAAGCTTCTGAGACTTCAGCAGACTGTAGCACCCTTTTTTCCCTTGTCCTCGCTGGCACGCTTACTGTGTACTTACACTCATGTCTGCTATCCTTTTCTGGAAATGGGACTCATCAACTGCCCGGGCTAGTTTTTCTAGGACCAGCACTGTCCCCTGAGACACACCGGTTACTTAAATAAACCCATTTTTTTGGAACTCTACCCTAATGGTGTGAAGCTTTTGGTTTATGGTTTAACTCTCTCAGGGCACCTGGTAGTTGTAAAGGCACCAGTGCATGCCCACACACACACTTTGCACATTTTCACACCTTTTACACTTAATGATGTTAGGCATAGGAGAGTACAGATCATGCAAAACAATAAACACTCAAGCAGGGACATGTATTTAGTTTCCTCACCACTCCAGGGCTTTCTTTGGGCTGATGTCTGAGTTCCTTTGACCCAAAGATTCTGGGCAATTCATCTGGTCTCACAAAAGTGGGTAGGGCTCTCCACCCAATGAGGCTGCTACGTAATGGATGACTTGTCTCTCCTGTAGCCCTTTCCCCAATTTCTATCCATGTTGTCTCTTGCTCCACATTTCCTCCTCTTGGTTGGCTCCCCCAGTTCCTGGATTTTTATTTGTTTTTGTTAAAGCCCTTCTACTTACTCAGTCTTTTTTTTCTTTTTTCCTACTCCTGTTAAATTTCTGTTTTTGTCCTTACTTCACCCCTCCCCTGCCCCTTTCAGAGGAATCAGTTAAATGGGAAGTCCAACCCTTGAGGCCCCCTCCCCCTTTTCTAAGCATAACTTTTGTGTGGTTAATGCACTGTTAATTTTCAACATTTCCCTTTATATTTATCTGGTGGGCAGTGCTACAGGCCACTCAACACTGGTGGAGCCATACCTGGACAGGCATTCACCATACAGCAGTTTGCTCTTGTGAAGTTGTACTACAAGAATTGGACTTTACCAGATGTACATAAGTAACGCCTATTCATCACAACTTCCAAAAAGGGAAAGCATGGCTTTCCAATCTATTTTAGGGGAAGCATATCAACAAGCTAATGACTAAAGCAGAACTAGTTGATATTTGATTAATTCAGATATTTCATTCAACTTTCAGAAAACTTTTGTCATGCTCCCTTAAAGCAAATTATGAAAGAAACTAAGTAGTCACAGAATAGTTAAATCTAAGGCACCAATCCGACTACTTTTGCTTAAATATGTGAGTAAAGTTGCACGTGCATTCACGTGTTTGCAGGATGAGGGCCAAAAATTTATTCACAGAAATTATATGACAGATTTAATTAAAATGAATTCAGGAAAAGCATGATCTGTTCATGGACAATTCATGAACAAGCAAGCAAAAAGTGAACTGTGTTCAATGAATTATACAGAAAAAATTAATGTACCAGATATACTATGTACATATGTATTATCAGCCTTGTTTCCAAAACATTCACTTACAAATTTTTAATGTAACTTATTTAATATCAGATTGCTGTTTTATTTTGGAGGACCCCTGATTTTATTTTCTACCGGAGTTATGCTTAGGTACTTCATATGCTGAACTATTCAGATATTAGGAAAGGTTCTACATATTGTAGTAGGAAGAATTTTCCCTTATGACAGTCACAACTGTCAGTTTTCCTAAGCTAAAATTAGATCTCATTTGAAGAGTTTGGAAACATTCCCAAATAAAAAGGGATTTTTCCTCTCATTTAGGTTTCCATGTAAATGTACCTTTTTTTTGTTGTTCAATTTTATTTATAAACCCATGAAAATGAGTTTATAATGAGCACCCTGATAGAGTCTTAAATTATAGCATTGATGCCCTAACAGGCAACCTCGGCTATAATCAAAATAATTAAAAAGGCCAAGTAAACGATAAGAATATGCATATGAAAAGAAACATCATTTTCCTGATGGAGGTTTTACCGTCATTTTATATTTGCCTACACCCTGTAGTGTGTAACCACTATTTGAAGATGAACTACTTAAAACAGGAGAAGGTTTTTTCCTCCTTATCTCCTTTAAACCAAAGCAGTATTTTCAAGGATTGGCCAATTGGGCCTGTGCCTTTCAAGGTTTGTTCTTTAAAGAACTGAAGCACTTTGGTTTATCAAGAACAGCAGATGCTCAACTCACTTGGGGACAAATGAGATGAGCTACTTGTGTACTGAATTTTTAATGATGTTTTCTTGGTAAAGACTTCAGAAAGAACTTTTTGAAGATTAGAAAATAACATGGCAATAAGCTGTTGCCTTCCTTTCAGCCATGAATAGGGCTAAGCAAAAAGATCCACATTGGTTTCTATGTTCAGAAGTCACTGCAGGATGTTCGCTTCTTTGCGGTTTATATAATTGGTAGACGAGAGAACCACTGATAGAAGATAACGTATGATCACATACAAATCTGGTTTTCCTCTTCAATTAAAATATGTACAATTTTAATTTGGACTGCACTTCCTTTTATAAAATCCCTATTTCTATGTTTGCAACATTTATCCTCGTTCTCAAATACAGGAAGTATAAAAGAGGAAAGACACTGAGATCTCTGATGCAAACTCATTAGGGATGTGTAGGCTCTAAGTCCTGGATCAGCCTAATGCTTGGCTTTTAAGGAAAGCAATGTTTAAAAGGAAAGAGAGGAGATGTTGTACCTCTCCCTCATCTTGAAAATATTTTGCTCCAAGTTTTATATCTGATATGCAAATCCCAACCAGGTGCTTTCACACCAGTGCCTCACCTGTCATTTGGAATTCTCTTTCATAGTCAGGGCATCTCCACTGGGCATCAGCATAAGTGTGCAATGACCAGTGTGGCATCATTTGCTCAGTGAGTACCTTTTTATAAATATCAGCTTGTAGAAACCTATTATCAGAGTGAGAGATGTCAAGAACATGAATTGAGCAATGGGTTATCTTTGAGTAACACCCATAAAGCTATAGCTTAGATTAGCACTGCTAACTTGAGTTACATACTCAGTATAAAAATTCCTCTATATATGCTTAGAATATAGGCACTGAATAAGCTCACTGAAACCTGATTATTTCACCTTGGAAGCCTTCCTCTAAAGGTACTGCAAGACCACTGTAAATTTACCAATGTTTGTACACTGAATTTTTAGACATGATACCACTTCTTAGCTGTCAGCATAATTTCTAAAGACAGATGATTATTAAGACCTAACAAGTGTATAGAACCCTACTGAGACTCTAGTCACTTAGCTGCAGTTTGGTATATAATACCTTCTCAATAACTTCAGTTATCTAAAATGCATTTTCTAGAGATCCTTTAAAAACTGATGGTTTGTTATACTAAACAAGAAGAAAATGCCCAGAAAAATCCAAGGTGTTTTAGATTTCCTAAATGACTTCCATATGTTGCTTAGTTTAGTAGTAACACAGCCTTGACTATGATTGTATGGGAAAATGACACTAGTTTTAAAGTCCCTACTCTGTGGGTACATTCTATAAGTGACACTGGATTACATCTGCCATGCTGTGAGGACAAAAACTGCAACCTACCATGTCTTAGTGCAGTGGTTCCCAAACTTTTTGAGGGCCCAATACAGCTTTTACTACCGTGAAAGGCCACCAGTCTCCACCAGCAGTCACTCCCCACACCTCCAGCCAGACAGATGGAGATCTGCAAGGGGGCTCTTTCTCCCTTGCTGCAGCAGGAAAACTGCATACATCCTGTAGCCTCCTACGCTCCTCCATCTGGATCCAGAGGCAGCCAAGGGGATGAAAGATCAGTAGTCCCCACCCAACAGGGACCCTAGTAGCTAGGGACCCAATCAGAGCACTTTGCTGTGCTCCCTGATATCTCAGGGGGCAGGAGAGTGCTGATCTCCCATCCACTTAGCTGCAGCAAGGAACCTGGTCTTTTATTCCCCAGCAAGGCACTCTGCCTGGGTCCTTAGGCAGCAGCTCCCTTCTGCAACTAGTAGAAAGGGAGTGGAGGGACACTTTTAGCCCCCAGGCAACAGGTTGCTAACTGCTGTCCTAGTGCTGCATGTGATACCAAATTCTCCTTGTCTGGCTTGATATGGAATCACATGATGGAAACAGCTTGTTTCTAAACAGTACCTGATTAAAACAACTAACATCTTAAAATGGTTAGATGGACACTCATTACTAATTTAGTGATATTTCCAAGACAGGAAGTAAAAACCTGTCCAATAATGTGGAAGTAATGTATTAGCTCCACAACATGGGGGATGAGGGCACTCTTTAATGTTTGGCTGGTAGCACTTTTATATCATTCAGTGATTGATTACATCCCCTGTGGCATACAACTATCCAAGAGTAAATAGATTATAATGTAGATGAAGACCTGCGTTCATTGCTGGGCAGTGTATGATAGTTATATGTACCTTAAAATTTGATAATCTGAAATCACCAGTTCTGTTTATCTTCATTGTTCTACACTGTACATGCTAAATATTGATTTCACTTAAAAAGAAATTAAAAAATACTCATGTAAGAGCTTTTGAACCCAATTCAGACCAGCTGATTAAGTGAAATCACTTTGTTTAGATCAAATATCTCAATTCTTCTGTTATTTGATTAAACCTTCTTTTTCTGTGAGCCAGCTATCAGTCTGTCTCTAATCTCTTCTTTACCAGAAAAAGTTATTGAGAAGTTTGTAGTGGGGCAACTCAAATACCACATGGAGTTCAGATTTACCTGTCCCTTTGTCAACCTATATATGTGGGTTTGGTACAAAGACTTTGATGTTATTGACTGATTGACTTCTCCTAGCAATATATAATAGTCAAGTGTCCATGATCTTAGATCCATTAGCAGCCACATCAAAGTTGTATCCTTTTAACCTTTCTTTTCAGCATAATAGTGAGGCCAGTGAAGGAGACAGTGAAGTGATTTAAACTGAGATGTCATCAGTTTGCAGACAAAAACATGCATTGTTTTTCTGCCTCCCAAATGATGTAGTATTTTTCTGCCTAAATGGCTGAGATGCATATAGTGAGAACAAGCTGCCTGAAATTTAATCTGGTGCGACAAAGGTAATGTTAATGGGGGAGGAGGAGAAGAGAATTTGGAGGGCATGGTGAAGGCTTTTATGTCTCCCTACCTCTCAAAAGTATTGTTGTGAAGACAAAATATATTAATGATATGGGGTGCAGGCACACACACATGTACAGGTTTAGTGCTATTTTATTATTGCTAGCAAATTCTGGCTGTTCCATAGTTTCAGTGCTGTTGCACTCCATTGACCATCATCAGTGCTGGGTTTCTGAGGCCCCTGTAAGGAGCATATCATTATATTGACCCTCACATGCTATAGTGAGACACTACGGACTTGGCAGCCTTACATTTAAGATGCTCAATGGCCTCGACCCAGGATAGTAGAGACCATCCCATCAAGGTGGGAACTATTGTTCCCTTTGATTTTTCATTGGCTGTGTGCTCAAAAAATTCCTTTGTGTGCACAAAAAAATTCTGTGTGTGCTAAAATTAGCAGTGTTGAATTTTTTCTATGTACAGATTTCACAACCTGTGTGCACACACACACGCACAGCTTAAAGGGAACAGTATATGCCACCAACACCATTGCATAGGCACAGTGGAGCCTTCTTCATGTAGTAAAGCTCATTTGTGTAGGAGATGAAGTTTTCTTATCAGCCAGTCTGAGCCTGAAAGAAGTTCTACCTGGAATTTAAAGACCATCATCAACTTCACCACATTTTTCCTCAAATTAACACTTCTTTGACCTTTTCTTCAAAATGTGAGCACACACACAATGTGTGAAATGAACTGAAAGAAAACCCATGATAATGAAACGTGTCATTGTGCACACAGTTTTCCCCTTGAGGAAAGGGCATTTAAGAGAATGAACTTTGGATGGCAGATGTTAGCTGCATCTCAGTACAATGCTGGAAGGTGCTCAGGTACAATGGAGAAAAGGAGGAGGTATAGGAAGCTCTACAGAAGAGGGCTAATAAAGTTAAATTTACAACTAAAGTTCCAGAGGGGTAGCCTTGTTAGTCTAAGTGCCACAGGACTCCTTGCTTGTTTTGCTGAACTAGACTAACAAATTTATTGCAAGAGCTTTCATGGGAGAAAATCGACTTCATCAGATGCTTTGAAGTAGGATTTTCTCCCATGAAATCTTGTGCAATAAATAAATTTGTCTTTTAAGTGCCACAGGACTCCTTGTTTGTTTAACTTTTAGTTTTAGTTCTCAAAAAATTGTTTCTTCAGTGGTAGTCATCTTACTGTGATCATATTCCAAAGGCTTCTTGTCCTCTGGTGTTTGCAGTGGTGTGAAGGTAGTACGTTTTTCAAATGCTTCCTGTGAACTTCTAGTTTGGAGTCCTTTTTACCATCAACAGTCTTCCTGGATTTTTTGGTGGTTTCATGCAATTTTTTTCCTATAAAAATTGTGTTTCCTTGTGTCCATGACTGACTTGAACTTCTAGGCAGGGTTTGCCATCCCATTTCTGCCTTTACTGCTGGTTCCTCCAGCAGCTGTTTTGTGTTTCCTTTCTCTGTGCTTGCCACTTGATTTTTCACTTGCACACTGATTTTTGCTTATTTTAATCCCTTTCTCATATTTTGCAGAATTATCATTCCCATAAGCTCTTCATTTTAGATCATTTTTCATGTTATTTCTCTTAGTAGGTGACTGATTGAAATGTAGAGACAGTCCATTTAGGAATAATGACTTCCATCTTCTTCACTTTGGCTTCTAATGTCTTCATTTGATCATTTTTAATATTTTTTCCTAAATGCGAACACATAAGTAATACACTTCTGCTGATGGAGGTACACACTGATATCTTTTTTTTTCCTTTCCATTTCTGCTATCAGGGACTCCAGATGTTCTTGAAGGACACTAAAGTTTATGCAGGCTGCAAGCTGTCCTCTTGTCACAGATGTGCGTCTGCTTCATTCATAGCAACTTGTTTTTCTTGTCTTCAGTTTAAAGACTGTCATCTGAGAAAGCATTCATAACAGAATGCTTTGCTTTGGTTTCATGCCACATTTATGATATTCATTTTCCAGTATGTAAATTGATTAGTGTGCTATGCGGAGGTATGAACTACAACACATTGCAGATGTCTGCTAGTGTTGCAGGTTTGTTTGCTGTAGTGTGCACACAATGTTATCCTTGTTTTTCATGTCAATATCTCTTCTTCCGCCATTCCTAGAGGTGTAATCCTATGTCCAAAAGCCTGTCTATTTTGTTTTATGTGTCTTATAAAGTTTCTTTTGTATTCTTTGTTAGTAAGGATAAACCACCAAACTATGCAATGCCTTCAACATAGTAAGTTGAAAGTACCTTCTTTAATCAAGGTGTGTCCAAAGAAGAGATTGCAAGTCTGATTCCTAAAGTAGGGTTTTTAGCTAAAAAGACATAAATAAGATGGGAACTGTGATGTGGAAATTTTAGTGACTGCTGAGACAAAGATAAAGGCAAGTGCAAGTGAATTTATACTAAACACACCTCACATTGGACTGTCTTAGTGGACCCAGTCCTGCCCTTTGTATCCGGACAAAATTGTCATGGATTGAACTGATTTAAACATGCTCTATAAGAAGTTTCTTAACAAGAAGCAAGTGATTGTAATACATAATTCTCTACAGACTCTCACAGTACAGTTTGTTGCTTAAACCATGTAAAGTTCAGAGGAATGGACTATGCTGAATTCTTAATAGATCATTCATCTTCCTTGCTCCTTTTAGACAGCAACATGCCCTAAAATTAAAAATTCCTCAATAATAGAACATCCTACAACATTGGTGAAAATAGCTATATCTAACATAGGGTTAGAGATGGTTGAATAGTAGTAATTTCACATCTTCTTAGCAGTACATTGGGAAGCATCTCACAGAACTCCATGGAAAAGATGCATTTCTCAGCAACTTCCCACCAGATTTTAAAGAAGTTTTTGATATTTCTGAAGCTGGCACTTTAATTTTGATTCTTTGTGCCATCTTTCTCAAATCTCCCAAAACTCTCAGATATTATTTGTTTCGTTATACCTCCTGAGATGATGAAAGAAATAAAGTGTACTTGAGGGACAATTCCTTCATTCTGTGGTAGGTTCATAGTTTTATAATTTAAAAAATAAAATAAAAGAAAGAGATGTGGAGGAGGAAACTGGGAAGAGGAGGAAGAAAATTCAGGGAAGATTCTTCTGAAAAATATATTTCAATTTGTAATGTTGGTTTTCAATTTATTTAAAAGTAAAGATTATAATAAGTCTCATTCAGTGTTGTGACAGCTCCCTTACTCTTCAGGCATGTGGGCTGACACAAAAAATAGTTAAATTTATACCATATAAAAAATGCCACATTGTTACTATGGAGTCTGTTCTTCTAGCCATGCATGGAACATTAGCATGTGAATCTTCTCTAGGAATGAATGAATGAATGAATGGGAGTCAGCCAAATAGTATAAATCAGTTGCACATAAGTGAGAGAGAAAGAGATTCCAGAAACATCATTAATCATATTTTCATGCATCTTGAGAGAGTGCTTAGGAACCACAATTATGAATTGGCTCTCTATTGCACCAAAACATACTAATTGTGGTGTTCGTCTCCTGCAATCTGGGCTTGTGTTCCACTGTGCCCCCCCAATTCTCCATTACAGGGCCCCAACTTACCCCACCTTGTTGTGTGAACCCCCACTCCTAGATCAGTTCATGCCAGCCTCCAGGGTGTATGTGGTCTCTCAGGCAGTGGAAGTGTGTGTTTTCACTAATCACTCATGTGATGGTGCCCCAGAGAGCACACCCAGCCCCCAGATGCAACTCTGGGAACTTCTGTATTGCAAGGTTCAGGATATGCCCACTAGGTCTTGCAAGCTCGTTACACCAGTCCATCAATTTAACAAAAAATTATATGCATTAGCTTTTGGTCTCAGTCAGGCATTCGTATGTATCCAACATTTCACTACCTTAGATTAAACAAATATAAGTTTATTGATTTAAAACATGATTTAAATGTGAATGTCAAATCAATACCAAATCAGATAATTGATCAGTGAAGTCACAAATAAAAGATAACTCACATTCTTGACTAAGATCACTGTCACAGTCCATGTCTAGCCTACACAGCTTTGGCTACTGATGATTTTGCAGCCAAGTCCTTCCTGCCCTGTGGACATGGGTCAGTCCTTGCTGGTGCTTAGAAGATGCCATTCATGGAAAAGAGAGAAACCAGTTGAAAATATCTTTTCTCTTTTCAAACCACCCTTGACATCTTTCTTCTTACAGTTGGGTGATTCTTCTCCCTCAATCCAAGGCACTTAGTTGGCATTGTTAATGTATGCATACCCTCACTGGGTGCATGAATGTAGGTCTGATTGCATCCCACTCTTGAGCCATGTGAAATACACTTGGGGACATGTTTCATATCTGCACATAAGCATGCTTTTCAGGACACATGCTACCATAAAAGTAATGCGGAACATGCCATGAGTGTTCCAAAAACACCTGTCATGACATACTTTTCATTAGACAATCCATAGTTACATTGTAGGGAGGAACAGGAAAGATCCAGAGATTGTGTTACAGGGGTGTGCAGGACTGCAGCATGTCATGCCAACAAGATAGTCTCTACCCCAAAGAGTCAACAGTCTCAATATAAGATGGGCAACCAAGAGGTGCAATACTCAAGCAGGAGGAGTGCAGGAAAACACTGAAACACTCTGTAGTACCCCTTGGGAAGGAAAGGGTTAACACTCTAGTCAGTGAGTGCCAGGACAACCAATAGGAACAAAGCACAGGTTTTTGAATTGGAGCAGAAGCCTTGCCTGTTCCTGTTTGCATGCAGCAGAGCTCCTGGAAGGATCAGGAGGAGGCTGGAGAGAGGCCTGAGGAAGGTTCCAGTGACATCCTTACCAAAGATAATCTCAATTTTGTTAGTGACCAGGTGTGAGTAGAACAGGGAATGTTTACTTAAATGCAGTGCAGGTATTTCTTTGGTTTTGGTTGTTTTTGGAGCTCTCTGTGCTGAGCACATGTACCCCCTCCCACTACCCTTTAACTACCTAAGTTAATTCCCAGAGAAGCAACTCTCTGTGTTTCTTATCTGTTCTTTTTAATTAAAGATTTTACCTTTTTAAGTAAGCTCTGATTCTATGTCCTGAAAAGGAAGAGGTTTGTATGCATGTGCCTCGGACTGCACAGCCAGCTTCTAAACGGGATTCTGTCCCAGTTCCAGCTCATACCCCAGCTGGGGAGTCAATCACTTTGCTGAGAGAGGAATAAAAGTGATTGAGGATACCTCACAGGAAGGAATTCCCAGGTGCACCTTCCTGGGTTTCAAAAGGTTTTTGCATTTGGCAGCGATACCTCTCCAAGGCCAGGAATTGGAGGCTTGGAGAGTTTTAAGACCAGGCTTTAAGGCCAGTGGCTTTTAAGTCCTGTTGCAGGCCCCCACCTTTTGCCCTCAGAGTGCCAGAGTGGGCAAACAGCCTTGACACACTCCAATTAGCATGATAGCAGTAACAGCATAACTGGCACTTGCTTGTACTGTTCAAAATTAGATGGGTAGAGGTTTTGATTTTTTTTTTTTGAGTTTATTCACTGGGAAATGACTGAATAAGTAATTTCTAATAATGACACTTGGCCCAGAGAGAGTTTAGGACCAGTTGTTGCCAGTATTTGACATTCAGAACCAGATTATTGATAAAACACCTAAATTGCATGATATGTTTCTTCTTTCTGTTTGGTTGAATTCTTGGATGTTGGTTTCTAGTGAGTATAATTATCATTTGTGACAGGGTGTTGTCTGTAACATGGAGGTCACTAAGGTGACTGCAGAATTGGGAAGCCTGCATGCTTTACTGAAGTTAATTAGTCAGTTTCTGTGAGCGATCACTGACCCTTTGATGGCAATTCCTGGAGTAATGAGAAAATGGGGGAGGATATCTTTGGGAGGAAGAGGAAGGTAGAAGAGAGGTAAGAAGGTGAGCTAGGGAGACCTGAGAAAACCATGTGGAAGTCTTTTCTTCCCGCTGCATACTCAAGGCTTAAAATGAAGATTCAACAAGCGTGCAGTGTACAGGAAACAGTATGTGTATGTTTGTGGAGAGGGAACTCATGGGGTAGAGGAAGGGACCTTCTGTGATACCATTCGCTCTCAGTGAATGTTGTGCAATATTTGTTAAACATTTACCAACATTCGCAGCTGCATGCTGGTGAGCAAGTTACAAGAGCCTTGCATGGGCTGGGAGAAATTTGGAGCCGTATTTCCAAGATATTTAGGCACACTATGGAAAATTCTACTAGATACCTTTTGGTATCTTCATGTCCCATTTACAAATCTGCTCCTCTGTCCTTGAAGTCAGTGCCTGTTTCAGTCATTACCTACAGGATATGTAGCAAACCAGTGGGGACATTGAGAGGAGTGGAAGAGATGTGACCTTGGCTGTCTTTTTATTCCTGTGACCCGCAAAGCAAAACTGCTGCCCAGAGTGAGAAGAGGCTGAATCCCTTTAAGGGACATAGCAGTGGGTGTACTGTCCTTGCTCACTGGGAAACTGAAGTAAGCATTCTTCTTTTCTGAGGCAGGTTGACTTTTAGTGTATCCCAGGGGACAGTCTCTGGCTGCAGCATGGTCACTGTCTAGGGATGGCAAATTGCTTGACATTAGCACTTCTGGTATAAAAAGCCAAGTAGATACTGTGAGCTGGACCTCATGGAAAACTTTATTTTGGAGGAAAAACAAGCAAGGAGTCCTGCAGAGATATCTGTTCCATGCTAATTAACATTGTTTGACACCATTACAGCTGTAAAGAAGTTATAACCTCTACATAACACAGGACTTTTCTACAGCAGTGTGGCAAAATGCATGAATGAGAGAATTGTGGTTTTGTGAAACACTCTAGGTGCCATGTGCAGACCCTGCTGCCATTCTCTAAAAGGTACCTATGTATGAGTCATAAACCTGCCTGCAAGGTGTACATGGCACAGTTGTTATAGAATGGTTGGAGAGATCTGTGGTTGCAAGTTACAAATAGATTCACAAAAGTAGGCCATAAAACTGATTATAAATGAAAAATTATTTTTGTTTGGAACAGTATGTTTTTATTTGCAAAAGTACCAATCCAGACACCCTCATATCAGCTCTTCTTCACTATGCAGGACTCCAGGAGATCCTGCAGGTGCAGAATTCCCCTAATGGAAAAGTCTTAGGATTTAATATGGATAATGCTCATGGGATCAATAGAAACATAATAGGTTCTTCAGCAATTACTCAACAGAACACACTATAAAGCGTTATCCTTCAATGGGATTATTTTTAATCATCTTTCTGATTTTATAGAGTTGGTAGAATTCTCTATTCAGTTCTACAGGGGGATTTGAAAGTGCTATGAAAATATTACTAATTGTCTATTAAATACAGATACTAAGGCCAGGTGCTGGGTTTAAGAGATGCCCTGATATGCTTGATGCAAACAAGACCAATGTAGCTCCTAGTTGTCTGGAAACGTGAAGCTCTACGTGACAAAATACTGAATCTGTTTTTAATTGACGTGTGTCCTTAGAAATCTCACCTTATTCTTCTGATTCTCTTTCACTGCAGCCAGTGGCCATGAAGACTAATAATGCTCTGGCTTAACCTACCAGTGGAGCTATTCCTCAGTCACTTTCTGACAGGTACAGACACATCATGTAATATAAAGCCTTTGAACTCAACTGCAAACTGATATCATATATTGACACCTGTTTTGCTATTCAGTACCCACGAGGTGGCAAAGAGAATGATTTATACTGCCAGCTTAAACATTTTATGATAAACCGCTATAAGTAACAGAAGACACTGTTTATATACAAACCACAGTCTGATGGTACAGGGAGGGCCCTAATCATAGGTTCCATGCTGCCACAGTACGGTAGCTAATTCATTTTTAAAAAAGCATTCCTGGATCCCTGGTGTACTTTTCATGACAGCAGCATGGGGTTTTTTTCTGTTTTCCCAAATGCGTGAGCACACTGGTGAGCTGCTGCTCTGAGCTGCTTCATACCTATGTCCCTTCAGTTTTGGGTATGGCCACTAGTCCTTAATGTCTCGCCTGGAGTAGTGCTTCTTGTGGACCTTTTGCAACATCCTTCCAGGGCCTCAGGTACCCCTAGACAAAGGTGGATGCAAGGCTGGGGGGCCTGGCCCCACAATACCTTATGGTAAAAAATAATAAAGTTCACCCACATCTTGATATTCCCCAGTCTTCTAAACTATCTCTCAGGGTCAGAGACTCAGTAGTGCTCCCAAGAGGCTGTCCCAGCTGTCAGATTTGTCATGAAGTTTTCCTCATGTGCAGAGGCAGAGACGTACCTTCTGTCTCTTTGCCAGTCAGCCCTGATCAGAGACAGAGGCTCTCCTTGTCTTCTCCCCCAAGGCCTGGCTTTGACCACTGCAGCTGCAGTAGGGCCAGGGTAGCTGGGCCAGTAGGCTCTCTCTAACCACTTTTCTGCTGGTGTGAGTTTTCTTTGGTCTATCACACATGCCATATAGTAATATATTCCAACTACTACACTCTGTTTAGCTTCCCAAAGAGAAGATTGAGGAGTGACTTGATTTACCTACATGAGGAACTGGTATTTAAGAATGGTCTCTTCATCTAGCATAGAACTATATAACATAATGCAATTCTTAGAAATAGAAGCTAGACAAAATCAGTCAGAATATTAGGCATAAATTTGTAAGAACAAGAATACTTAACCACTGGAAAAATTTACCATGGGTGATGGTGGATTCTCCATTACTGGTAATTTTTAAATCAAGGTGGGATATTTTTGCTAAAGGATATGGTCAAAGAATTATTTTGGGGAAGTTTTATGACTTTGTGTTATGTAGGAGATCAGACTAAATGATCACAATGGTGCTTTTAGGCCTAGGAATCTATTAATATAATAAGGCTCTTGTTGGCTGTAGTACCTGCTCGGGTGGGTGGGTGTGGGGGGGGTGTACACTTGTATCTCTGCAAGTGGCACAATCTATTCCCTGGAGTCACAACTACAAACTCATAACCCCACCAGAGTTCCTCATTTTACGATGGGTTTGTATATAGAATTCTTTGTGGTCCAGGAAGCCACTAATTGGTTAATCTCTAGCTCAGTCATAACGATAAAGTCTCATTATTTCCATTTTTCAGTCACTTTCTGGTTTTCCGTAATGTTTCGAATTTTAAATTCTTCATTGACCTACATAATTCTTGGATACTTATTTTGTCTCCTGTTCCCTAATACTCCCACATCATGCTCTTGAAGCATAAACGGGAGATGGCAGATATCAGAGTCTTTAAGTGTACTTCCAAGACTGGGGTTCACTCTGACTGATGCTATTACATCTATTCCTTTTATCTCTGTTTAAAACTAGGTTAAGAATCTGTAATTCCTTGATTATTTTAATTGCCTTAAGTGAGTTTAGCATTTATTGTATTATATACCACCTTGTGTTGTTTTTCCAGAATGACACTCTTAGATATAAATGCCAACTAGATATGGAAGGAAGGCATGTTTGGGCCTAATGCACTGATTTAAGAAATTAGCCAAGCACAATTAATTCATATGACAAAAAGTATTTCCCATATAATGCTCCAAAAGTTAGTGTTTGCGTGTTCTCTCATTTGTCTGTAAAGTCTGGTAGTGTATGTTTCTGCTACTCGAGTGGCTTATGTTAGTGCAGCTGAGATTATTTTTTTAACATCTATTAAAACAGTAAAACATACCCCTGGAGTAAAGATTGTCCTCTTTTCTGTATTTTTTTTCTCTCTTTTGTACAATTACTATAGAGTCCCTCTTGTCCAATGTGCACCAACCAAATGCTTTATTGTGCAATATTAATCTATGTTCATAAATAATTATTCTCTGTGAATTACAATATGGGACTTAACAGGAAAGCACTAGAAAATTTTTTCTTTTGAATTATTAGGATTTCAATCTAAGGAAATTTCAGTCCTGCTAAAATGTGGGAAGAACAAAGTAAATCTTGTTCCTTTGTTCATTCATTCAGTTTCAATTTCAAGTACCATGGAAATAAAGAACTATCATACTTACTAAAATGTTTGCCTTGTCCATGAAGCTAGCGTAAGTATTTTAACATAAAATAACCCATACAAGATGATGGATAGATGTTAAGAGTTTTTTAATCTTCTCTTGTACTGTGTCTGTAAGTTAGCCCATCTCTGGTGCTTTGTGAAGATAGTATAGCAGAGGTGATAGAGTAGGTGATTCATGGCTATTATTATATCTTCATAAATAAAGAATAATGAGTGGCATGGTTGTGAAAGAACTATCCACTACTCTTCTCTGTGATAAATTGTAGATGAAATCAGCATCAGATTGTACAGTACAGTAAGTAACATACATTAGAAATAAATAAATAACAAGAATGTTATAGTTAAACATCTTTGCTATTTTAAAGGATAGAAATAGTGTAATGTACATAATATCATTGCAGATCATATATTCTCTAACAAATCTAGTCATGTTACAATTTACTTTAGAAGTTCCAATAACAATCTATACCTTGACACTTGTTTTGAAGTTTTTTGTGTTACACAAAAATGTTGTATAATGACTAAGGCAGGGGGTAGGAAGTCAGCTGTGTAAGATGCACACTCAACATTACCTTTGCCCCCTTCTGTACTGTGCAGCATGACACTTCCTTAGGTATATGTTTGTATACTAATTTTTCTTGCAAGCCACTGCAGGATGTGCAGTTCCAATGAGCAAGGCCAGAATTTGGTATATTCTTACTTCATTCTGAGTCAAATCCTTTTTATGATTAAATAAATTGATAGAAATCTAGATTAATTCACTGAAGACAACTGAGTTATTCTGCGTTTGTATCAAAGTAACTGAAGAAATAGTTGGCCCCATGTGAGACATTTGGATGGCACATAGTTGGGTAGGCAGGACAGTGCAGGAGTCACAGTGGAGGTTGGCAGGTTTAACAGGATCCCATTGGGAGACAGGAGTGTACTTGATAAACAAATAAAAGACAAAATTATTTCATGGTATAGAATCTCTGATGCAGTGTAGCAACTTTGAGATGCCTTGACAGCCCTAAACCTAGCGTTATCAGTCTAGGGGCATGTCTATACTGATGGCAGCAAATTTGCTGCTATCAGTGTTCTCTTCTGGATTTGATTGATTGCACTCAATCAATCTACAGCTCAGCACTGAAATTCCAGCCCCATAACTAGAGTAGCGCTAAGACAACCGGGTGGCATTTCCGGTCACCTTAGTGCAGACTATACAGGGAGGTAAGTGACAGTTAGTAAGGTGACAAGAGATATACGAGGTATTTTACATACCTTGCATAGCTGCTGTCATCTGCTGCGGTGAGCATAGATTAGGGCCTAGAAGACTTCCGCTGATGTAAGTGATCAGTGTAGTGACTTGGACATGAAATAAGCACTCTTATATGGCTGACTTTCCCTGGGGCAGTGTAGCTAGGAAAAGTGATCAAGTCTGGGGCATAGCTAAACTTTATAGATCATCAGCTGCATTTTCAGTCTCTTGTGGTTTATTCATCGCTCTCTGAGGGAACCTCTGACATGGTTCAAGGGAAGGAAAGCTGCAGCAGGATCAGAGGAGTGCTATGTTCCAAAGGGGTAGTTGTATCAGTCTAGAGGTATGTACACACGTCTCTTTTTATTTCGAAATAACACTGGTTATTTCGAAATAAAAAAGATTAGGTCCACACAACATTTTCTTATTTCAAAATGACAGGCTCTGTCATTTCAAAATAAAAACTGTTATTTTGAAACAGCTTAAACCCCATTCATTTCAAAATGGCTGTTATTTCAAAATAGTTATTTCAAAATAACGCCGTTTGGACATGTTGTTTCGAAACAACACCATTGTTTCGAAACAACTTGTCCAAATGGCGTTATTTCGAAATAACAGCCATTTTGAAATAATTGCTGTTTCGATAGCAGGCTTTCCCTTCATTTGAATTAACATTTTCTTAATTCGAATTAACTCATTTCAAAATAACAATGTATGTGTGGACATTGCCTAGTTCAGCAAAACAAACGGAGTTGTGTGGCATTTAAAGACTAACAAATATATTTACTGCATGAGCTTTCCTGGGAGAAAATTCCATGTGGTCAGACACCTTTTTTTAGGAGTGCTAAGGTGAATTTAAAGCTGCTTTTGCAACCCTTACTCCCTTCACCTGCATTGTGCATATATCAGCTCACTCTGGGATGTGGCTTATCTATTTAATTTTTAAAAATGATTTTAAGGAAGTATTTAATGTAAGTGTACTTATACAATTTTGACAGAGAAAATCAATTATTTGATGCATGCAACTTAATTTTGTGTTGTTTTTCCTGCATGTATGTTCCACTAAATTATATAAAAAGAAATGTCCACCACTATCTCATTCAACGTAGAATGAATGAGTCTGTGGCTCCTGTGAAAATAATAGCGTGTGTTCTTGTAATTAAGACTTTCTTGTAATACATACAAATGAGGAGACAGAGTGTAAGGGCAGTTTTATTATGTGACTTTGTATAAATGTGAAAAGGGTTCTAAGGGTTCCAGTTTTATTGTCTCAACAAATTTCAACTTCCAGTGTGCCAAGTGTTCAAATAAAATAATTTGCTTTTACTAGCTGCCAGCCCTGTAAACTCTCAGCCTGGGTTCTGAGAGGCAAATTGGGCTCTTTCCCTCTGGAATTTCAGCAGCAATTCAGATTCTACAAGATAGAATATATCTTCATTTATATCTTTCAAACACTGTTGTCTTCACTGCACTTATATTGGTGTAATGAATTGTAATCTAGTAAACAATTCCACTGATTGAATAGGGAGACTGTAAAATTGTAACATACTTGTTTTCAGAGGAACCATATTTTAAAATTAGCCAGATACCTTTAAGTTAGGCAGTTCCTAACACCTGAGTGTTTTGACTTTTCAACTTTTTTGCAGTACACATGAGCAGGCATCCCAGATCTAGATCTTTAAGCCGCTCTGGCAACTTTCCATTGTTCTAGCAACCTGAGGATTCCCCTTTCATAAGAGGAATCCCCAGTTAGCATACAGTCAACACAGCCTCTCTACAGCATCACTGATCTTGCACCCAGGTTAAGAGGTGTTTCCAGTAGAAACAGAGAATGGCCAGTGTGTCCCATTGCATTTATGGCAGGTTACCACATGAAGCAGGGAAAAACTGGGCATAATTTAGAGCAGCCTTAATGCTGTTCCAAATTACTTCAGAGAGCATCCTGGTCTTCAGCCACCATTAGGATTGCAGTAAAGCAAAGCTGTTTTTGAATCACTTTTTGCCTTGACTTCATCAAGCTGCAACAGCAGTATTCAGGTCATATCTGAGATTCTGGCCCAGTATATAATGGCAATATCCACATCCTGAGCGGCTTTCGGAATGGACCCCTTGAATATTTCTCCTCTCCTCTGCTCATTAATATGCGTCTTCTAAGGGTACTTCAGATTTCAAAATCTGAGCAGTTTAAAACAATCTGCTGTAAAAATAAACAGGGAGTCCTGTGCTCTTTTAAAGACAAACACGTTTATTTATTGCATCAGCTTTTGTGGGTGTAATTCCACTTTGTCAAATGCATGAAATTGAAACTGTAGAATGTCAGGTGAATAAATACAGAGAAGAGTAAGTAACAGGCACATGTGATAGATAAATTTGGTAGTCTTTAAAATTGCCGTAGGACTCCTTGTTTGTTTTGCTAAACCAGACCAACACACCTACCCTTCTGGAACTTGCCATAAAACATTTCTTTCCCTTTAAATGTGGATTGTGCCATCAGAGACAATTTTAAGGTCCAATATGTTAAAAATCTTTAGGGATGAAAAGAGGGGTTTTGGGGAGAGAAGATGTACAGTTTTCCAGCAATTACAGATAATCACAAAGGAGATGCATAAATCTGTACAAGTATTTAACATTTCAATTGATTCAGAATAACATCAGTTTAGATATCACATATTTTTGTAGTGAGAATAAAGAATTGATGAATGACTTAGAATAGGCTTTCTTAATGTTTAATCATTCAATCCTGGATGAGGTTTAAAAAGAGGATATGGTACATTTGTAACTTGATAAATATGTTAATAGTAATTGCCAAAGAGGGCAGTTTTTAATCTTTTAATTATCCTAATAGCTGTTCCAAGATTTTGCACTGTTCTATTCTTGAATTAATATAATCAGATACTTTTGAATAAAGATAGTTAGTGGCCATATTTATAATATCTGAACTAGTGATTTCGGATGGTTGATGTACTTGGTTCTGTCAGCATCTTTCTAATGTCTGATAAAGGCTTACCGAGTCTGTGGAAGTATATCCAATTATTATATATGTAAATAAATTATATTTGTAATAAACCAGTGTACTTTTTAGAAGTGATCTTGAACAGATCACAGACCATCCCTTTTATCCTCATTCTCTGTAGGCTAAAAGTTACTTTTAAATAGTTCCTGTGGAAGAAGTGGTTTGGAATCTGTGAATAAAGTGTTTAAATTTTAATTAACTTGCAGGGCAATATTTTCAAAAGATAAAATGCCGTATCTGCATTGTAATTAGGTATATTGGCCCTTTAAGGGTAGAGAGGACCACAAGACTTCATTCCATGGACCTGAAATTAACAAATGCCCAGGATATGATCACTATTACTTTTAGGGCCCGGTATCAGGAACCTGTAGAGCAGTGGTCCTCAATCTTTTGTGGGTCATAACATACTTGGCAGCATATTGCTGCTCTACTGGACATAACTAGCCCACTCCCTCCAGGCCAAATCCAGCCATCTTCTGGCTGTCTGTGACATGCTTACTGCTGTGTGATGACACAGTAATGTGTCTGGACATAGTGGTTGAGAACCACTGGTGTAGGGTAACATGTGGTAAGGGCCCACTGTCTTCCAGCCAACTGCCAGAAGCTGTCTGAAGGAGGGCAGTATATAGGCAGCTTTCTCTTTCAGAGCAGGGAAGATACTGGGAAGAGAAGGAAGCCAATGCCTGAGCCAATGCTCCTTCTAATTTTTTATAGGGTGTGTGCACAAAAAATCTCTTCTGTGCAAATTTTCAGAACTGGTGTCCAAATTTGTGCACACTCCAATGAGTGTGGTCAAACTTGTGAGTACAACGAAGCAAGTGTGCATGATGCAAATAATGTATTAACTTTATTTTGATATGGTGATAGAAATGATTTTGTAAATTACAAAACCTTATTTGAAACATGCTACTTGAAACAGCTTTCTTAAAGCAGCATAAAAATATTTGCACTGTTGAATTATTTTTTCTGTGCTTTATTTTGTTGTATGCATGAGTTTCACAACCTGTGTGTGTGCACATACACACACAACTTAGAGGGAACATAGGCCTGAGCCAGAAGGCTAAACTCCTTTGGGAGACAGCTGTTTTGTAGTGGGGAAAGAGCTCTTATGTGTGGCAGAAGAGCCAGACATAAGTGGGCACCTGTGGATTGCAGAGATGGATTTTATTGGTGGAACTGTTTGTGGTCATTAAACAGTCCCAAATAGAGGGCTCAGAGGATTTTTCTTATAACAGAGCTGAGGTGGGTCTGTAAAGGGTCCCAAAGACTCAGAACACAGGCAGGCCATTGCAAAAAGAATTCTGGTTATGAGCAACCACTCAGTAAATGGCATCCCTGGTACATGCATACAGAATACAAATGCACAACTAATCACCCAGAGTTGCTCAAACAACTAAGATGATTGTATGAATAAATGAAGAATTTACATGTGGAACAAGCTATTTAGAGGCCTAATTAGCATTTTCATTCATATTAGCTTGTGCAGTGTGGAAATACTGCCTGTCATTTGTGGTCATGCTTTTGTGCAACAATCCATTTTCATTTCCCTTCCCATACCTCCCTCTGTGTGCGTGTGTGTGCACGTGCGTGTTTAATGTTCCTTGATTCTTGCTTATTTCACCTGATTGATATAAAGTCTAGTGTGCCTGGGTTCTGGTTTGGGGTTCTGTTGTACTATATTATAATTTTTTTTTATAAACCTAAATAACTTGAATTAACTTCTGCTGGCATAAGCAATCTTTATCATTATTAGGACCCTTAAAGACTACAAGACGCCATGTTTTGAACTGACTTGGAGCCCATAGAACTCTTTCACTATTTCAACAGTTAGCCTAAGGGTATTTCCGCATACAAGCAGAAACGTTGCTTCCCAGCATGGGCAGACAGACAAACGTTAGCTCTGTTCAAGCTACAATGCTAAAAATAACAGGTTGGTCATGGTGGCATGTGCAGCAGCTCTGGCTATCCACCCAGTTCATACTCAGGAGGATGGACAGGATTGTACTCAGGCCATTAGAGCAAGTTGCTGCCTGTACTGTCATGATGGCACTGCTGTGTTTTGGTGCACTAACTCAGAGCTAATGCATGTCTCTTTAGTTGTATAGTCATGCCCTAAGAGTAAGCAAGTAAACATGCTGAGTCACATTGATGAGGCAGTGTTCTCAATCTTGTGCTGTCACTGTCTCTGCCCTGCTATTCCTTGAATAAATAGGAATGAAGTGTTCAGAGTTTTTAAATAGCCATCTTCCACCAGTGCAATATCAGCCATTTCCTATTGAATTTAAAAAAAACAAAATTAACGTGGATGTGTTTAAATCTTAGAAATGTAGTGATAGAAGGGACCTTGAGAGATTGTCTAGTCCTGCCTGCTGTGCTAAGACAGGCAATGCACAATAAAAAAATATCTCCTAATCTTTAGCCAGAAGCGTACTATGAAAGGAAAAAAAGAAACAACAGCCTCCTAGCACAGGCTGGGGAGCATCACTCTGGAGATCAGTGAGATGCAAATTGGGTTTAAAGTTCTCAACAATTAACAGTGGGTTACTCACCAGTAACCGTCCTTGTTTGAGATGGGCTGCTCGGATGCATTCAGTAATAGGTGTCTTCATGCTGGAGCACTGGATTGGTCAGAAAACTTTTGTCCTAGCCTGTCAGGAGAGGGTAAGCTGCCACCACCCCCCACGCCACCCAGTGTCTATATATATGTCCACCTCCTGACCCCTCCCCAGTTCCTCAGAGTCGCCAACTCCAGATGTGGGGAGGGACCTGAATGAATCCGAGCAGCCCATCTCAAACAAGGACGGTTACTGGTGAGTAAGCCACCATTCTTTTTCGAGTGCTGCTCGGATGCATTCAGTAATAGGTGACTCCTAGCCATGCTGATGGATGGCAGGTGGAGTTGGCTCTTCCACCTTCAGCACAGCAAACACCCCAGATGGGAAGAAGCCCAGCGAACAAGATTCTACCAGGAGCCAGGAGACCAACTAGCCTCTTGGCCTGGCAATGGAGAACCGACAACTGTGGGCCAATCCAAGTAAGGGGTAGGTCCAATCCCACCAAGGCAAGCATGCGTGGGCTGGATGGACTAAGGTCACCTAAAAACAGAGTCGAATTAATGCAACATGACTAACATGGAGACATGCGTTTGGTTGCTCTACCTGAATGGTATAGCTCAAGGTATGAGGGCCAGAAGATAAATGTCTGGCCATAGGACATTCCAGCATGAACTTACAAGAGAACGTGCTGGAGGCCAAAGGGATTATGGGGCTAGCCATGATGGCTGCAGTCTACACAGATAACGATAGAAGGGATGAATATTATCCCTTGAACTGATTGCATCCAGGCCCAAGGGCACATGCCCAAAGTGTGTAAGAATTGAAGTACCCAGCAAAACATAAAGGAACAAGGACTACTGAGTTCATTAGAGAAGGGTCTATGGAAAGACACTTCATGCTGGTTAATGACGAAGAAAAATCAGGGTGGTGTGATGAGCGTCACATGGCATATCGGTCAAGATGTCCCTGGGTCAGGAGGATGCATCTCAAGCCTCCAGCCCTGTACAGTGTAAGAACCCAGAAGGCTACCCATGGGAAGGGCATTCAGACTACTAGGCACCTATGAGGTGGCATGCTGGCCTTAGGGAGTGCTGCTGACCTTGGTATTTATAAATACCTTGGGATGCATGAAAACTCATGGAAAGGACTTTCCTCTTAACCTTTGTGTTCCACCCCACGATTCCGACACTAGGAAAAAAGCTACCTGGAGAGTGGGGGATGGTGGGGGGAATGGAGGGAGGAAGGAAGATGAGGGCAATGCAAAGCAATGCCCCCAGCTGGTCACTGAGTAGGGATGACCAAAGAGCATATGGGGTTAGAATTCTAGAGATCTAAAACATCGTGTCTCTAGCAGGCACCGCCGGAAGTGATATCTGCCCCAATTACACTGCACCTAAGTGAGCACCGGATTTAAGGGCTCATTCAGAGAAGACTACGTTTCCGAGTGATATGGGTTATACGAGGAGTGAATGGTCTCCTCACCAACCACCTGGGAGGAGTGAAACTCCCAGAGTGTAGACCATGATTGTGCAGGAGTACCTTGGATTTTAGAAAATCCAACAGGGGTGGCTTATCCCTATCATGCGAGCTTGTCCAGGACAGTAACCCACATGGAGAAAAAATAAACAGGCCTCTGGGTTTCCACGCAAACAGTAAGTTGGGTCGTCATCTTCTTTTAATTTTTTTTTTTTTAAACTTGAGCTCCCGCAGATGGGTGAAGGAAGAACAACAGCCTTTAGCAGCTGCCTTCAGAGAGGGTATCGCATAGAGGTTACCCAATGGTTTTCGGCCTCAGGTCCCACAAAGGAAGATGCGATAAGTGCACCAGACACCTAGGTAGCAGTATCCTGAGCCCAGATATGAATGATCAGGGTAGCAAGGCGACCCATGGTTAGTCATTTATGTACACCCCAGTTGGGTGACAGCCATGTGTGGGGCCCAGTGATGCGCATGAAACTTGTCAATGAGCTAGAGTCATGATTAACTAGAAGTTAGTCTGGGAGGCCTGAGGTGGGTCTCCTTTACCTCTGTCCAGATGGTTGGAGAAGAGACATTGTCTCCTCTCCCATAGGTCCTGCTGATCTGGTAGATTCCAGGTCGTGCATATAGAAGCTGTTACTTCAGGGGTGGTGGGGGGGTATCACCACCACTTCTTGAGAGGGTGGGCCCTGGATAGGGACTCCCAATTGGGGATGTCCTGTTAGCAATGAAGCCATCCCGACGAATCAGGAAGAGCTGTTGTTTACCATCGGCTGTTTTTCCCCCTCCTCACTGTGGGGGACGGAATGAGGAATGGATTGAACTGCTCTCCCTTGGCCTCCTCTCAGACATAAAACCGCATGCAGTAAGTGTACTGAATATCATATTCCCATCAAACGAGTGGGTAGTAGGAGGATTTTCCATAAGTGGAGGTGGCTAAGGACCCACCAGGACTGACTTAACCGCGTGAACCGACCAGTTTGTTAGCGTGGGGCGATGCCCAAGGCGTCCCTCCCCATCCCAGGTATGAAGTAGATCCTAGGTGATGTAGGACAGACAGTGGGTTTTGCGCGTCTGGATGGGCACATGTGTCTGAGCATACCAGGAGTATCTATAGGCATGGCTGGAGCTGCTATGTGATGCGTTCTTCAGTGTTAGCAAGGGACACTCTTAATTCTTACGAGAAAAGACAGGATGGTCAGTCGAGAATGTACCTGAAGATGGGAGGGGGGGCTTTGTTGTTGCCTTTCTCCGATGGGGCCCCAGGAGTAGCAATGGCTAAGAACTGTCTGGGCAATGAGTCGCAGTTTGGGTGGGTCTTGATACCTGAGAGGGGCTTTGGCTACATGGGCCGTGCCTCTTACCAGATCGGAGGACAAGGTGAATGCCTGACTCACCTCTGTTCGTGATATCAACCCAGGGTTGGCCCCAGTAAACTCCCTATTCCCCCACTAAATGGAGGGGGGGAAGAGGGGCATCAGCCAATCTCTGTGATGGTGAACAGAAACCATGGCCATGTCCTGGATGTTATCGGGGTTACGATGGCAGTCAATTTGGATAGGTTCCCTTCCCTGCAAGGGAGGGAAGGGGGGGGAGAGGGGTTCTGAAACCCTGAATCGAGCTAAGGGGTGGTACATAGGGATTGAGTCTCTGCCCCAGGCTCGACCAAGGAAAGTGGAAGGAGCGGTTTTCCCCCCCTTTATTTATTTATTTATTTATTGGTTTATATGGGGCAAAGAAGAGGCCCTGATGGAAGGAGGCCGAGGTATTTAACCTCTCCCCTAGGGTCCTGTGCAGTACCCACTACAGTTAGGGTCTCGGGGGGGAACAAAGCATCACCCCCGAAGGGCAGGTCAAGCGCCACCTGCTGCGCAGTGGGGGGTACCCTGACCTCCAAGTCAGGTGGTTCAACGGATGATCACAGCTGAGGCAATGGTGCAGGCTGCTGTATCTATTGCATCCCAGGCTGAGCGGAGGAGATCCTGGGAAATTATTCTCCCCTCCTCTAAGAATGCATCGTACTCCTCTTTGGCCTCTGGTGGGAGCAAATGTCTGAATTTCGCAACCGATTCCCACACATCCAGCATGTATCTGTTGGTTAGGGCCTGATTATTTGCGACCTGAAGTTAAAAGGCTGAAGAGGAGTAGACCTTGCATCCCAGTAGATCCAGGTCCTTAGCTTCACTCGAGGCAGGGAGGGGTTCACTAGAGGGCTTGCCCGGGCCTAGTGCCATTTGTACCACATCCTAAGGAGGGACTGGGTGATCGGCGAGGGAGGGGAAGTGGAAGTCCGACTCAGGGACCTTATACTTGAGACTCACGGTGTCTGACACTGGAACAATAGAGCTCGGGTTCTGCCATCGGGAGGATGCCAGGTCCCAAACACTTGAATGGAGAGGGACCGTAAGTGGCTCAGCTGAGGAGAAGACCAGCCCGAACAGGGTGTCCGAGGGGGGATCAGAGGGCTGGACCTCCATCTCTAAGTGTGCGGTGGCGCAGTGCAACAGATAGAAATACGCCGATAAGTTGCCTGTATATGAGCCCGGTGCCGGGGACAGAGCGGTACCGGGTGTCCGCCTTGGAGGAGAAGGGGTTTCGCGGGGGGACCATTCTTGAGGGCGGAAGTGGAAGGGTGATGGCACCGAGGCACAGCGCTGGGGCCGCTTAGAGCCCTTCAACTGACCTTCCTCCAGGCTTGAGCTGGGGGAAGTACCTCTCAATTCTAAGGGTGGTACAGGCAATGGCAAGGTGATACGTTGCTGGGGAATGGCCCTATGGTACCAGGGCCCAATGGAGTGGAAGGTGGAGGGCTTTGAGGCAAGGGAGAGTGGGGACACCCACGGTGGACCCAGGCCTTGGATATAAAGGCCGATTTGCCCTTTCTAACCGGTGTCAGAGGAGGTGGTGTGGGCAGCAGGAGGACTGCCCGAGTGGCCTCCACTGCCTCCCGGGTCATCGCTATCAGGAGCAATGCTGAACAAGCCTGAAGTAAGCCCTTACCTGGGGAGAGAGGGCTGCCTGGTTTAGCCAGGCCCTGCACCGTCGCTACTGGGCTATGACAAGCCTGCAGTGCCAGAGGTGACTGTGGTCGGTGCCAGGGCGAGCCCTGCACCGTCGGTACCAGGCTATGCTGGGATTGCAGTGCCATCAGTGACCTTGAACGGTGCCACAAGGTTCTGCATCAGTGCCGAGGTGCCAGGGTCGGTACCGAGCTCATTCTTCGACGGCCATCGACAGCACGTTGCTGAGCTGGCTCCAGCACCGAGTTGGGTCTCGGTACTGGGTGGGAGCCTGAAGCCTCAGGCAGAGAGAGAGTGCTGAGCCTGTTCAGAGGCTAGGGCATGGTGCCTTTGTTCCCTCTCCTTGATTGTATGAGGTTTAAAGGACATGCATAGGGAACAGGCTGAGACCAGGTGGTCTTCGCCTAGGCACCAGAAGCACCTCTCATGGGGGTCGTCCCAGGGGAAGGCCTTGACATGCTCGGAGCAGGGTTTAAACCCCGGCATGTTAGATGATCTCTGCTGTTCCAGCTGGAAAGCGGAGGGTTCCCATGGTGGGACTACGTCCACAAAATGGCGCTCCCAGTCAGGTAAAAAGCTCATAGAAAATGGACAGGCTGCTTGCATTCACATGGAGCGGACGTTCCAGATCTGACACGCAAGGTGGAAGAAATGAAACTGGGGGGGGGGTCGGGAGGCGGCCGTATATATAGCCACTGGGTGGCTTGGGGGGGGTGGCCGCCTACCCTCTCCTGACAGGCTAGGACAAAAGTTTTCCGATCAATCCAGTGCTCTGGCATGGAGACACCTATTACTGAATGCATCTGAGCAGCGCTCGAAGAAGAAATGATCTTCTAATGATCTTCAGGGTAATCAAAGAGGGCTTGAGATGAACAGAACTATACTTACTGTAGTTATTCCAGTTGTTCAAAATAACAAGCAACACTGCAAGAGGGGTTAGTTTGTTTTTTTGTTTAAGCAAAGTCTCTTGGCTTTCAGATATGTAAGAATACATCTGAGCATGAGTTTTGCTTATTAAAACTATTATTTTTCATTGGTGAAATATCCCTCAAGTTCTATCCTCTACTGCTAAAACATTGCTTTTCTGTGCTCTATGGCAAAATATATTGATCTTTCAGGGACTAAAGAACCTGAAGGGTCACTTAAAAAAATGCTGAGAGTGTCAAGAGGATGAATCTAATCTACCACTTTCCATTTTTATTACATTCAGTGTCCCAAATCCTACTCCTGCTACAGAGCTGTGTAAGAAGAGTTTGGCTAGAATTAGGCCAAAGAGTTTGGCAAGCATCAGATGTCAACACAGAGGGATGAATGTGCTCAGATAATTAGAGGATATTCTCCAGTGTGGCACCATTGACTCTGGGCCAGGTTAAGGAGATATTCCAGCAGCTAAAGATGCAGATAGGTGCCTAATGAGATGCAGATAGGTGCCTAACTCCCTTTGATTTCATTCTTGACCATCAATCATTCCGTGATTTCAATAGGAGTCAGATGTCTAGGGGCTTTTGAAAATCCCATTAGGCACCTAGCTGCATATTTATGTACTTTTAAAATCTGGATCTACATTTTCACCTGTCTTGAACTAGCAAATGGGAAGCTCAAACAACTGCTGTGGGCTATGCACATGACTCTTCTTACCTCTGAAACTACAAACTCTCTGAACAGCATTGTTCAATATCCTGATTCTGGATTGGTTTTGCTAATGAGTCACGGATTAGTTTTTAAGTAAGTACAAGTAAAACAGCTTACTCTCATACTTGGATTGTCCCCTAATGATATCATAGTTTGGCACCATCTCCTCCTTCTGCTTTATCTTGCCCATGGTAGTGATCACTTATAACTTCTTAAATCTGTTCCAATGTATCTAGAGGCTATGTCTACACCTAAAATCTTAGTTTGGACTTCATTAGTCTGAACTAGTAGTTCATAGTTAGTTTGAACTAAACCATTTTTTTTTTTAGATCGAACTAGCTGAGCATTTTTTAGTTCAAAATAACTTTTTAGTTCGAACTAAAAAACGTGGTTTAGTTTAAACTAACCACTAGTTCAAACTTTTTTAGTTCGAACTAGTATGTCTACATCATGCTACTTCAAATTAGCTAAAGTAGCTAGTTCAAACTAAGCAATTATTTTGAACTAACCAGCTGAGCTAACTAGTTCGAACTAAGCTTCAGCTAATGTGGATGGATTCAAATTAGTCTGGACTAAACTTGCTTAGTCTGGACTAACTTGCTAGCGTAGACATAGCCTCTAATGCCTGTCACCTAAAAGAATCAGTTGAAAAGTGGTTTACTGTATGAATGGCAGGTTCAGGAAGTGCTGGTATATTTGTAGCAATAATATGCACAGTAGCTAGTGCAAATTATATCTAGCTAAGTGTATCAGTGGTGTATTCTGGAAAACAGAAAGATTTGTTAAAGCTTGTGAAGTTTTTATGAATATAGACAGAATATTTTAGAGACAGTAAAGTTTCTATAGTTGCTTCAGAATCTCCAAACTTTCTGGCTTCTGGAGTGTTAAAAGCAGAATTCTTTTCAAGGGGGACTGTTCTCATGTGGTATTATTGAGAATTACCACATGGCACTATAAAGGGTATGCTTGTAAGTTCTCTTTAGCTGAATGTAAAGGCAGTTAGATCTTAGCAAATATGCCTCATTGTCAGTTGTGATACCGTTCATCTTTTCAAAAGCTGTGTGTATCACTAGTAATAATTGTTCACTGCCTAAGTCAGTTTGATATGAATCTCTTAGGTGCAGAGCTGTTCCTTATGAGATACTGAAACAAACAAACCCATATCTATTCACTTAAAAAAAACAAACATGTAGAGTGTGCACATGGCTATAAATTTTTAAAAAGCTCCTAATTCTCACTTATTTTTCAAAGGCACTTTGGCTCCAGAGTGACTTATGTGCTTTTTGAAAACAGAATTTAAGTGCTTTTGAAAATTCTACCCACAACCCCCGTAGTGATAACATCAGAATTCCACATTAGGTAAGAAAATGCATCCAGGAAACAAGTCCGTATTTCTTCAGGATGATAGCACTAGACACTGATATAGGGCTACCATTTCAATGACCCTTTGATATTGAACTCTAGGGCTGAACCTAACCATTATTTTAACAGTTAAATCATCTTTCAAAGGATTTTTAAATTGTAAAGAAGGGCCAAGATTTCCATGGACTAAAAACATTTATTTTAGCATAGTTGTTCCAATGTTAACTGCTATAAAAAGAGAACAAATGCATGTATCCATCTGTATGAGACAGGAAGGATTATGGTTAAGGCCCTGAACTTGTTCCTGAGATCAGGATTCTTTTCTGCTTCTACCATAAATTTACTGTGTGATGTTGGGGTACTTTCTCTGCCACATCCAGCTTCCATGAGGCCCAGCAAGCAAAGGAGCTGCCAGGGATCCCATTGTGCCTCCTTGGTTCTCTGCACCTGCGGTATTTTAAGGAGCATAGAAGCTGTGCTAAATTGTCCCAGTGGGGAGTGCCACACCCAGTACACTCCTTGCACTGGTTCTGTGGCTGCTGGGAACCCCACCATGCCAAAGATATCCCCAGGAGAGGAGTTAATGGAGATGCCTAGACTGAAATCTGCTCATTTCTCTTTGTAACCTACATGCAAAACTGTGTATAATCCTTCCCCTATCTGTGCTGTCTAAGTACAAGCTCTTTGGGGCAGAGTCTGTCTTCCACAAGTATTGCGCAACGTCTGGCAAAGGGTGGCTTTTATAGCATTTTGAGACCTGTAAGTGCTCCTGTAGATCAAATAATTCATAAGCATAATCACTGATCCCCCCCACCATTGGCTCACTTATAAGGTAGCTGGCTGGAGAGAGAACTTGGGTGTCAAGTTTTTGTCTAGCAACTTACTATGGCTGCAGCTCTGTGATTAAGACCTCAACCTTCCGGTCAGAATGAATCCTCTTTCTAGTTCAATTGTTCTAATAGATGAGCAGACTGCAACTCAGCTAAAAACATTTTTAATGCCTATCAGAAAGTAACACATTAAGAGAGCATGTACAGAAAAAATATTCAGCTCATTTACAGGAAGTACTGGATCTCAGTGCACTGCTAGATGCCTGAAGCGCAACTCCATTACACAGATTTTTAAGATGGATTTTATTCATTTTATAAGCCTTTGTCAAACCCAATTAATTTAACACTCTTCCTGCAGAGTCCTTGAAAATGGCATGGCTCTCTAGGTCAGATGTGTGTGACAAGGTTTATTGAATTCTGGTCAGGTTTGCTAAGTAGCACATCCCCTGCAGCATTTACACACCAATATTAATAACACAGTGCATGCCCACCCTCTCAGTCCCTTCAGCTGTAAAAGTACTGAGTTCTCTTCAATACCAAGCTAGGTGTAAAATATGGGATGTATCCTATAATCTCCAAGGGAGGTTCAAATCTAAAAAAAAGCCCAAAGGAAAGGAGATTTGTTTATTTGCATTTTTACCACCAACTGACCCATTCCTGTACTCCCACCAGAAAATGAAAGCCGTGCTGATTAGCTCCACTTTTTTAATCACGAATCAGACCTGAGGCAGGTAAAGAGAAGCAGGCTTGATAAATTCTGAATTTGCATGGAAGATTTTGGTATTAACTTTCCTCCCTAGTAACTGTAATAGCTGCAGGAGAGAACATAATATTAGCACAATGTCCTTGGAGTTTATTTGCTAGGCCGTGAATTTTTCGGTCCTGTCACTGGAGTTCTAGTCATGCCTGCCAGCAGCACTGTAAATTGAAGTCCTGTCAGAGTTTACACCATAAACACTTTTACTCTCATAAAGATTTGTCTCTGTGTAACGCCATTCATCTCAAAGAATCCCAGAGAGTTTTGTGGACTGTAGTACAACATATATATAGGAAATGTTTCACTAGTGGGGCTTTGCCTGTGTGCTGCAGTCCACCCATATGTTACCTGGACTGGGCTCTTAGAAGAGAGAACTACCCATGTCATTGTCTGAAGCACCTCCATCACAAGTCATGGGGGCTGGAGAAAATCAGTATTTGAAAACTGTGTACCCCACAGTTTACATCCTACATGAAAAACATAGAAACAGAGTGGTGATATCAAACACCAGTCTATGGTGATTCTTGGCAAAAATTGACTTGAATGTTGACCACTGAGTAAGTTTATTGAAGTGTTTTCCCCATCAAGTACTGACCTTATCCAACCCTACTCAGTGTATGAAATCTGACCATATCAAAATGGGCCCTGGAAAACAAACTTTTAAAAAATGGATTTTTCTGTGCTTTTTCTGTGCCACCTAAGTACTGGTGCCTTTTATATACAGTACAAAAATGGAGCAGTCAAATTAGATAAGGTTTGGAGATGGAGTACTCCATACAGACTGTTACCCCAGAAGATCAATTCCCAGACTGTCCAGCAGTCTGAGTCTTAATTTCCAACACTCTAGGGCAACGAGGGTGGGACCATTCCTCGCCTAAATGGACAAATGCCCCAAGTGGAGAATACGGCTACAGCCCGCCCATCAAGCACAGACCAGAAGAAACAAAAGACTTAGAGCCGAGGGTTCTTCAGAAACAAACATAAGGTTTATTACAATGCTTATTCTGAGGATTGACAAAGAATTCCTACTCATTTCACATATAGCTTAACAGTAACACAACACATTAAAACTATTCTATGCAAGTAAAACACTAAACAACACTTACATTTACAAAAGACATTCAGCAAGTGGGGATCAGTCACCTGCAGAATGGAGAGATCTCAGATCTTAACATTACTCCTTTTAAACCTAGTGTGGATTCCTTATCTTAAGCCTGTTTGCCTATCACCACAAATTACTTTTGTGAGGATTGGGGCCCCTACCAGCAGTTAGCACATTAAACAGTTTGTTGGTCTTTAATCTTAACTGGTGATGTCCTACTCTCCTTGGGACCCTTCTCTTACCACAATTTGAAAGGATTTGTTCTCCATAACCAGTCTGGCCTTCACTCTTGCTGTCTGCCATCTCCTTCTCTGTTGCGGTCTCGGTAGCAGCTGGAACAACGGTGGCTCAGAAGGCTCTAGAGAGCTCGCAGGTGCGCCTGCCACTCTGCGTCAGTGGAGTTCCTTGTGACACCTGCAGGAGTTCTGACAATGCCAGAGCGCCAAAGCCTCAAGCTTTTGAAATGGGACTTTTGTGTATGGCTTACGTGGAACCAGGCTCCCTCGGAAGCATACACCTTGAGTCCAGGCTCAGGTGTCAGACTGGTGCAGCCTCTTTTGGACAGCCTATACCAGAGACGGTGAGACACAAAATCCCCCAACTGGGAAGCTGTCCCAGTTGTACCCTCTGGCCACTCCTTCCCAGAGACGGTGAGACCTGAAAGTCCCCCAGCAGAGACTTCACTCTGCTGTACCCTCTGGTCGTGGAGTGTACATGCAGGCTTTTGGCTGTGTGATATTCATTGCTCACAGACTTAACCTCAGGACTCAGTTATCTGCCTGTCTGGAGTGCATGTAAGATTGACTATTTAGGCTCACCCTTCTGAGACTAAGTCCAGAGACCTACCTCAGAGACTAAGTCCCACAACTTAGCTCATGAAGTTCCACCAGAGACGTTGTCACTCCCTCTGGGGTTGAGTGGTGGTGTGACTCCTAGTGCAGCGGGAACATAGCCAGAGGCCAGTGGAACTCAATACGGAGTAGGAGAGATCTCCGAAGTTCTGCTGCTGTGCTGCTTCTTTTATACACTATCATCCACTTTCATCCTCTCTTAACCACTCACAGAAGGGGTGATTTCATCCTTAACCAATCACAAAGAGGATGATTTCATCCAACACCTGCACAGTGCTGTGATAGAGATCAAAGGGTTTTGGGGGTAACTAGACAGTGGGAGGAGAGCTCAGAATACTTGATGGGAGGGGGCACGTGGGAGTTCAAAAGTTTAAAATCTTCCTCCATCTTGACCTACTTTTCCTTAAAGAGATATATATGTTGGGTCTGCTCCCCTATGATCCATATGGATGGAGATCAGATTTCACTTGCTGAGTGCATTTTTGAGTAATAGCTTTGTTTTAAACACTTGTAAATGATAACTTATGACTACTTTATCACTAATTATTACATATTATGCTATTTCTAACTTTATTTTCACACACAATTTCTGCTAGATTGCCTTACACTATTTTCCTACTCATATGTCTTTATCCAATCAAGATTTGCTCTGATAATAAAGAGATGGCAAAAATCTCAGGCTACAAGACAGAAGATTTTTCCTTTACTTTCATAGTGCAAATTCTTCTTTGCAGGCAAGATGATCTCTGGATTAGAAGGGCAAGGTGGGTGAGGGTTCTTTTACTGGACCAGCTTTTGGGTTTATACCAAGCTGTTCCTCAGGTTTGAGAAACCAAGGCCTGGCCTACACTACAAAAGTTGGTTTACATAAGCTGCCTTGTGTCAACCCAGCTACAGAAGTATCTTCACTTAAATTTGGCTCCTGCCAATGTAAGTGCCACTGTATGCTGATTTAGTAACACCACCCTCAGAATGATGTAGAGTCATGTTCTATATAATTAGGTTGACTCAACATCAATGTAGGTGCTGCATTGTTTGTCAGTTGTTACTGGCGTTCAGGTGCCATCCCTCCATTCTCCACACTGATGTTACAAGTGGTATGGGTGAAAGGACACACCAATGATGCAGAGAGCTAAATATGAACATGCAAGGGATCAATAATCACAGTGGTTGTATGCCAAAGTAAATTAGGTTGAAATAATTTTGTAGTGTAGATGTGGCCTAACTCAAGGTGTTGTGCTAATCTGTTTAAATCTTGTATTTTGCAGCAAGTAGTTCCTTAGGATGGTCCCCCAAAATATGAGTTAAGTGACCCTCTGGCCCACGAACAGCTCAGGTGTTTTGTTGCCTGCTAAACACCTGGTACAGTTTATTTAAAATATTGATTTCCTCCTCCCCTATTTTCTATATAGCATCTGCCATCGAGTCCAAGGGAGCCCTTAGCTCCTGAGGCTAGCAGGGAAGAGAAAACTCTCCTTCATTATCCCTTCTACTTCTTCCTGTCCTTTTGAGTGCCTCTAGTTTAAAGCTAAATAGAAAGTTTGGGTGTGGAAATGCCATCAAACAAGTCAGGAAAAAAAATATATTGATCAGTGTAATGTTTTTCTTTCCAGAAAAAATTCCTTATGCTCTAATGTCAAAGGCAAAACTATGCCCAATGCAAAAAAGCACTTTACCTTCAGTAAGATTATAGTTACAGATTTAAACAAAATATCTCCCTGGCTCAGGTTTTTTTTTGTTTTGTTTTGTTTTGTTTTTTTTTTTTTTTTTACCCCAAGAGCATCAGTTTTTCAGTAATAATGAGTCCTATGGTACAAGGCACTGCACAAATACTTAGCAAAAGACAGGCCTTCCCATGAAAAGCACAAGCTTGAAAAGACAAGAAAGGTAAAAGATGAACAAAACGTATAGCACTGATGTGCATTAACCAGACTCGTACTTCAGGGTCAAACACCTCTCTGAATTAAATCAACAAATACATTCTTTACCTTTCCTTTTTAAATTTCTCATAATACTATCCACTCAGAATTTAAGAAATAGTACATCCAGGCAGATCATCAACTTGAAAATCACACTTCATCTAAACATGTTACAAGTCAGACCTCCAACTACTGTAACTGAAAAGAATTAGGTATGAAACTTTTTTCAGTTAGTTTACTTTTTTACATTTGAAAGTACTCTGTGTATAGGAATTCTTCCTGTTTCTTCTGCATGGTCAGTTATCTGGTTGTCTTCGCCAGTTTCTCAGCAACAAGGGAACACAGAAAAAGTAGAAAGTAGACTCAGCAATAAGCATCGGATAAGAATATATTTTTAAGTCATTTTAAACACTGATTAGATTCTAAGTGTATGGTGTCTCTTTAAAGACTTAAGACCTAAAATATTACTGAGATATCAAGGAGTTTGAAACAGACTTTCCATCAGTTGATGACATGCCTAGCAAATTTTGGGAAGTTCCTTGGAATCAGACCTGAAAACATAATTGTACTAGCTCTTATCATATACCAGGTACCCTGCAGGACCATTTTAAGATGGGCTGATGTGATATCAAACTCTGACTGTTTAATTCTGCAATGGGTACTGGCGTGTATGTGGCAACAGTAAAGAATAAGGGGAGGAATCATGTTTTTAATTTAATCATGATTTTAGTTATGAAAAGGAACTAAGGCCCAGATTTTTAAAGATATTTACTTCAAATAGGTGTTAAGCACCTAAACAAAGCCAGAGTACTGGGTTCAGTTTTGGTTGCTAATGTATAGAAAGGATTTAGAGAAACCAGAAAGGATCCAGACACAAGTAACAAAAACAATCAAAGGTATGGAATACAAACTATACAAGCAAAGGCTACAGGAACTGGGTATGTGTAATATGGGGAAGAGGAGATGAAGGGGGGAGGTATAAGAATGATCTTCAAATAATTGAAAGGCTGCCATAAAAAGATGCAGAAAAAATCATCTCTTGCCACAAAGAGCGGGACAAGAAGCCGTGGGTTCAACCTAAATTGTAGCAGATTTACATTAATTCTCAGGGGAATCTTCCTAATTGTAAGAATGGTAGGATAATGAAATGGACTGTCTAGAGTGATTTGTGGAAGCTCTTTCACCACAGATTTTCAAAAGGAGACTGGATAACCATCTGCCTCGAATACTTTAGACAACAAATCTTCCATCTTGAAAGGGGGGTTAGACTTAGATGGCTATTGTGGTCCCTTCTAACCCTGTGATTTTATTGATATCAATTGGAAGTGGACACCTAAAAATGCCAACATGAAACATGTAATTTCATTAGGAAAAAATATTGCCTCTAAACCTTCAGTCTGTCTGAGGTTCCCTGGTGAGCTTTGGATGAGTATATTTAATGGCTAGCTTGCTGTGAGACTTAAAGAAACAATGCATATCCTTATAACTACTGGTTATTTAAACATACTTATTTCTTGTCACCTTGGAGGGCTCCACATTACCTGAGTTCCTTCTCACACAAGCCTAGAGAATTATCAGGGCCTGAGTTACATACAGCAAAAATGTACATAATGGTGCTATTTTATCTCTCAAAATTAATGTAGACCTTTTTGCAAGGGTAGTAGAGCAGTCAGGGAAGTGAAGATGTCTGAGATAAGCACCATTCTAGAGCATGGGGGCCTCTTAACCTGTGACCTCATTTGTGATATATAAGGTGGTATGCAGCAATAACCAGAAAATCCTTTATTTATTCCTCACAGAGTACTCATGATACCATACTCAGTTGTGGGGGTTTGGGGATGTTTTGTTTTGTTTTGTTTTTGTTGGGTTTTTTTAAGGAATAGAATAACTAGGAGTAAAAGTTTTAAACAGAAGCATCAGTTAATAACTTGAAGAATTTTATTGTATATAAAAGAAAACATTTGACTAATGTTTCTTCTCTAATATCAAATAATGAAGCTACCTATTTTCTACCTTTCAATGGCTCCTGTTATTCTCTGCAGGAAAATGATATACCAGTAATGAAAAAATGTGGAACAGAAGGTGATGGATTTGCTAGATACAGATTTGTTTTCAGGACCTAATGTTCATCTCTTTGCTGACACTGTATGAAATCTGTTTGAGCTGTGTTACAGGCTCAACATTTTGAATGAGCATGAACACTACTGTGGTAGGATAAACGTCTTGCCATTTCAAAGCTATCCTATATAGCTGAGTATCACTAGAACTGATTAAAAGTTTTCAAACCTGAACATCTTGCAGCTAAGGAAACAGGCTATAAATCTGTTTTTCATCAAAGCATGAGCTGACGAAATGCTTCTTGATTAATTGGATTTTAAAATACATATATATCCAGTCTTCAGTCTTTTAGGGTTTTCTTTATTCCTGCACTAATATTTGTTTTAACTGATCCCAAAAAGTATTTAAAGTGGTTATAAAATGGGGATTAATTAATTTTCTAGTTCTGGGTAAAGTTGCTTGCACACATTAAGGTAAGTGCAATGAAATTTTGAACAGGCAGCATAATTGGTATAGAAAACCATGTTTTATATATGCCTGAGAGCAGAATTCCAAACCCTTGATGGTTTGGTGGATCCAAGATTTATTTATCCTTATGAGTCTTATTTTAAGCCAGAAGTGCCAGATCATTAATAAAATAAAAAAATACCATGATCATGATCAGTTTTTGGAAGACTGACCGAATTATCCTGGCCAATGCCACCTCCTCAGCTTCCAAAAAGCCTTGTTAACTTAAAGTTAAGATTGTTTCAAAATTGAAATTAAATTGGAGTTATGCAATATATCAGCTTCTCAATATAGGGATGAATTTTCCCCTTATTTTATGTAGTAGACTTTACCTTCTGTTTCTTGTATACCAAATAATATTGTTTCACTTTATTGTTAATACCTCTAACATTAGATGCTGACTTTCTTTAACATTCTATTAACTTGTTCACTCTTCTGAAACGTTCCCCAAATGAACTGGTGGTGTAAAGATAGATTCTTGGAGAAGCAGTCCCTTAATGTGTTTAGATATATGGACTCACAAGACACAAGTCATCTGATTTAAATAGGCATTCATATCGATACTGTTTTTATTAAAGGTAAACAGAATGATTGTGGTATTTTCTTATATAAGCAATAGAAGTGTACAATATACGAGAATATAGCATAGTCAAGGTAAAAATTTCTCATTCATTTGGGACAAAATTAGTAGTATTTTGATTTCTACTAATCATTCATGTATTTCTATATACAGGGGTTAAAGTAAGGGGGAATGCATTGGAATGCAGTTCCAGGGGCCCCTATTTTTAGGCTGGCAGCATTGCGGGTCCCCTTAAAAATAGAGGAATGCACCAGAATGCTGTGTTCTGTGGCTGGGCTAAAAATAGCATGAGCAGCCATAACATAGCAGCCTAGTGGCTCTACCTTAAACCCTGCTCCTCCTTTAAGCCTAGCCAGCATAGAGCTGAGGCAGTCTGGGAGTTTCTGAATCTCCCCCTTGCAGGGCGGAGCAGCTTGTGGCTGGAAGCAGCTTCCAGCTGGTCAGACAGTCTGCAAACAGCCCAGGTAAGGGCTTTGGGCCCCCCCCCCCCCCCCCGGGGGGGCCCTCGGGGCCGGGCGTGGGTTCTGGGGATGGGTATTGGGGGAGGCCCAGCTGTGCAGGAGAGTTCTGGGGCCCACCAAATTATACTTTAACCCCTGTCTACATATATATCTCAACATTCATGAATATTAGCTTATCCATATAGATTCATTCATACACAAAAGAATTCACCACTTTTACATGCATATTTATTTCACAATCTCAAGACCTTGTTAGGTCTCTGAGAGGGAGGGATACAGTGTAGTTTGGGGTTCAGTGGTAGGTTTAAAAGCAAGACGGGGCGAAGCAAGGAAATAGCCATTCTTTATGTACCTGGCAGTGTTATATATGGAATGCAGCCAGAAACAAATGCAGCAGAAGGTCCTAGACTTCTACAATGAGCCTACCTTTCCAGGAGACCAATATGCCTGATGCATTAGACAAAAAGACAAAGTGCAACTCTGTTCATCCAGGATTTGCAAAGCAGTTAGCAGTATGGTGAACTGAAGCAAATGATTTCCTTTCCCCCCATAGTCTGTGTGCCTAGTCAATCTTTTTCCTTTTCTTGAGCAATGAAGCCAGGAAATGCAGTGAATATTCCATTAGAGGAGCCATCAGATACAACTTTTTGGTCCAATCCTGTGATGCTTACTTTTATAATGGGCGTATTTATGTAACGAATCAAGCTTGTAACTTGTGTTCTCAAGCATTTTTCATATAACGTGTGTTGCAGAATGCATTGCAAAAATAAATTAAAACCTACTAATCAGCAGACAGTATTTTATAGTCTATGAACTGAAGATTCTTTCAAAACCCCACTACAAGGGCATTCTGTTGAGAATGTAACTTGTTCTCATACCAATTCAATTTACAATTACAGTGCAGAGATAGAGAATCCTCTTTATTCTGTGAAGGAAAGTAGCACATATGATCATAGTGTGCAGTGGGTTAACCTATCATGTTAGGGATTAGTTATAGCTCAAAACTTAACCTTACCATAATCCATACAGGTGCAACAGAAGAATACAATAGCGGCATTCTTGTTTCTGATAAGCCTAAGGAACACATTTTCAGATCCTAAGGAAAGATGTTTGTTTGTTCGTTAAAAATTCTTCTGATTGAGCTGCTTATATTTTAGTCAGATTTGGATTCAAGGAATTCTGAGCATATTAAAGAAAATGTTCTGAGAATGATGATCTGGTCTGTAGAGTTCTGTCAAATGACAAGAATATTTCCATGGTTCTGCAAATGTTATATATCATGGGCCATGCTGATAGCCTCTCTCTTTCCTCCCCTTTATGCAAACACTTGGTGCTGCAGACTAAGAACTAGATACAGCTCAGTTTTGGCCCAGCTCAACAGAGTTCAGAGCAATTATGGGACTGCTCTAAATGCTGCCAGCTGGTATTAGTCCCCATGGGGGATTTCCAGAACTACCCAGAGTAAAGCATTCTCTAACCCTAACCCTTCCCATGACACCCTCTACATAGGTGGAGGATTACAACTGTTTTTAGCTTACTTTGTGCCACCAGAATCATCAGCTTGTTTTGTGTAATGTGAACAGATAGTTAATTTGACTGAATGCTCCCATGCTGTCTCTGTTGTTATTATGCAGGTATCATATGTATACTGTACCCCAAAATACTACATTAAGGTTGGAGAGTTAGGCGCTCACAAGTTATGAAATGCCAGAATTAAGTTATCCTGTGCTACCTTAATTCAGCTCCCTCATACCTATTTGGTATGATACAGTCTTTAATTACAAGACCACAGAACCATTGCCTCATTCAATATACAAAGAAGATGGTGCTCAAATAATGAGTGCCTATCAATATTTTGTCCTCTCCTTTTAGTTCAGTGTGTGGACCCAGGCCTTATTTAGTGCCCTGTTCAAATTCAGCTTTGAAGATAAATTTCAGAGGGGTAGCCATATTAGTTTAGTTCAGCAAAACAAACAAGGGAGGCCTGTGGCACTTTTAAAGACTAACAAATTTATATATCACGTGAGCTTTCATGGGAGAAAAACCCACTTCGTCAGATGTCTTCAACTGTCTGGAGTGGCATTATTTTCCACAAAAGCTCACGTGATAAATAAATTCATTATTCTTTTAAAGTGCCACAGGATTCCTTTTTTTTTTTTTGGACTGAAGAGCTAATTATTAATTTCCTCATGGGCTCCTCTGTGGTGGTTATTACTGTATCCAAGTGTTTCAATATCATTAATGAATTTATCTTCCCAAAACCTTTGTAAAGAGATGGTTGTGCTAACTCCATATATCAGATAGGAAAAATGAGGTACAGTCTAACAGTCAAAAGATGCTACTAATTATAGCTGCCCAACAAGAGGCGTCTAGAACCTGAACTTTTTCAGAGTACTTAGCCTTATATAGCTCTTTTTATGTGCAAAGCACAACTTTTGACTTCAGTTGCAGCTGTAAGTGCCCCAGAATCTTCTCTTCAGATTCTGGCTGCACTTGTCCCTACACCACTTGATTTTTACACACCATATCCATTACCCCACAAAGTCATGGGACTTCTTGATACTAGCCAAGGTGGCCATACATCATAGCAGGGAGCAGGAGTGTCATTGCTCCAGGAAAAGACCTGGGGCCCAGGCCTAGGCCCCACCCCCTGGATCTGGCCTCACCCCCTGCCCCGATCCAGAGTTGGGGCCATGGGCTCCTGCTGCTGCCAGCCGAGCCCCCCAGCCCCAGCTGCAGACAGGGTCAGGTGAGGCAGTAGCTGCTACAGGCGGCTGGGGCCAGGACAGGCAGGCGCCACCGTGGCCAGGAATGGGGCTGGGAGAGGCAGGTGGCGTGTCAGCCGTTCAGAACACTGGTGCTGGGACTCAGGACATGTGTTCCCTGTGCCAGACACCAGCGACACTCCTGGCAGAGGGAGATTTTTGGATATGAGGTGTTCTGTGACCCTGGAGCCTATTTCTACTGTGTGCTTAAATCATACATCCAGACAGAGCTCCCCTGGGCTGCAACTACTGGCTCCCTGGATTCCTTTGAGGCACAGTGGGTGCTGTCTGACTTTCTCTGCTTGGTGTCTGCTCTTTGATCAATTCAGTGTCTTTAAGAATGAATCTATCATTAGTTCTCAGTAGTGTGAAGCTATATGAGTGTGTTCCAAACAAGGACTGTGTATTACAGAAAAAGCTCTGCATGTCACGTTTGTCAGCAGATGCTTGAATTTCTTTTGCTTTGTACTCCCACCATTTGATTTTAATTTCTTGGATCCTTCTTTGAACCTCAACAAAGGTCCAGATGATGGATTGTTTTACTAGTCCCAGAAAGCCGCCTTCTTCTTGTCCTAGAAAGATGTAATCTCTTGTATCGCAGCATATAGCAGCAAGGCGTAATGCTAACAGATCCTTCACAAGCCTCGTGGATGGTCTATTTTATGGATTGCCCATCATCTTTGACACCTAGGTTGTCATTTCCAGATGTACGTATGGTCATTTTATCACTAAGATGTACTTCGATATTCTTATGATGCTCTGCAGTAAAAGTCTTTTCGATGTTTTATTGCCATCTAAATGATTCAGATTACTTTCCACATTTTGGTGCAATCTTGATGGACATGGCTGACTTCACCATATGGTAGTCAGTCCAGTAATTATTGGCCGCTCTTATAACGTATAATTTGGACCTCTCTTATATCCTGTGTTCTTACAATGATGCAGTCCAAAAGGTGCCATTGTTTTGAGAGGATGGGTTGCCAGATCATTTTGTACTTATTGCACTGTTTGAATATTATGTTTTGTGTTTGTAAAACCATGCCCTATGTATTTACTGAGTAGTAAAGTGCTGTTAGAATTGGTCTTACCTATTCTTTCCTTCCCAGTGGTGCCACTCTATATGTTAGTTTCATCCAACTCTTGTACTCAAATCCCCTAAGAGGATTATCTTGTTTGTTCTTTTGGACTTCTGTCAGGGTCAGTGTAAAAGGATTCTTCATGCTCTTTAGCATCAAATGTTGGTACATATGCATTGATGATTGTAGCAAATGGCTTATTGACCAGTTGAATACAAAGGGTCATAAAGTGTTCATTGGTGCCAAAAGGCAGTTCAGTCAGGTGATTGACTAGGATGTTCTTAATTGCAAAGCCAACACTATGTATTTGCCTGTCACCTGCTGGTTTCCCTTTCCAGAAGAAAGTGTAGCTGCCAATCTGCATGTATTGCTTTGCTAAGAGCATTGGTGTCAGAAGTGTATCTAGAGAGTTCTTGGGTGGTGATTGCTGTTCTACCTTTGGGTCTTTCACTTTTCGAAACATCTCATAAGGTAAGGACATTCCAGGTTGCAAGACACATTTTTGTTTTTCAACCACATTGGTTATGTGACCCTTCTGGACACAGTTATCCACATGCAGTTGGTTATTGTAGGATAGCCTATGTTCAGGGCACCTCTTCTAGGCCCTTCCCCATGTGGAGTGAGCAGAAGGTTTCCCTAAAAAGACCAAATGCCTGCAGCTGAAAATATCCCCCATCCCAGGTCCTGGGACAAAAGATGGTCATCTTACAGTCATCACCTATGTGTAGGTCTGTGACTATTGAGCCCTGGTGACCACTTCATCTATTCCCCATTGCCTCTTTCCCATTGCCATAGGACTTCGGTGAACAGATGTGAACACTTTGTCTTACACTTTGCTTTTTGATCTTGCCACCATGAGCAACCCTATGAGGAGTACAAAATCCCCAATGGCATCACTCTTAAGGTCCCTAGTACATGAAGGCTTCTGCACCACACCAAGGTGGCAGGCCCCATGTGTACATAAAAGCCAGGTGAGGGTTTCATAGGCAACCCTAATTCTGGCATTTCTTACCAACTACTTCCTATAAATGAAGAGACTGACTTTATTTGTGAATAGTGGGTAGGTGAGTTCAGAGTGAAGGACAATAATTATCAAGGGCTAGGCAAATTAATAATGAATAATAATGAGTATTTTATCTCTATTCTATTTATGAATTTTCCCTCAGCTGATTGTGATATTTTGTGAGTTTATTCAAAATTATTTGCCAAAGAGTTTACAGGAGAAAAATTTGGTCAGTGACTGTTGAACAATTTGCTGTACTATCTGAAATTCAGGCTGTGCTGACCAGTTGGAAAAATCATACAGGTTTCTGTTCCCTCATTGGGTGAATGTAACTGTTTGAATCAAGGTCCTAGTGCATATAACCATGTTTGTGAATTCAAAACTTGCTTTTAATGAAAAATTCTTCAGTATTCATTTACAATTCTGTGTCTTCATGAGAATATTGATGGAGAGAAACATGAAATAGCAAAGAATACAATCAAAATAAGTCTGATTTAAAAATAAAATGCATATTCATAGAAAATGGCTTGCTATATTTCCTCATCTCTACAATTACCTCTGTATCATATTTGGGATGGAGAAAACAGTACTTTTAGAAGTTTCATAAAAATAAAGAATAATTTACATTTGTGATTTACCTTTCCATTGTGGTCTCCATACGCTTTAGACATTAAGCATATGTATATGAAAAGACGTACCTCTGAAAACAGTGTGGTGGAACAAAATTAAAGAATCAAATAATCCTTTATTTGTATTTTTCTGAGGAGATTAAGGACAATAGATAATTTGCAGAATCAGCTATTTTCCTGCCTGTATTAAGAAATACTACAGTAGTCTATGGTAAAGACCAAACCTCTGTGTCATCATACCTCGTATGTAAAATGCTGTGTTCCACACTGTGGAATTCTGTAATATTTTTGATATGGGAGGCAAATAGAGATAAACATATGGATTCCTTTTCCTTGATATTTTCAGAGGGGTAGCCGTGTTAGTCTGCATACAGCAAAAACAACAAGAGTCCTTTTGCAACAGAGGGCTCCAACCCACTTCATGCATCTGATGAAGAGGGTTGAAGCCCATGAAAGCTTATGCCTGAAGAAATCTGCTAGTCTTTAAGGTGCCACAGAACTCTCATTGTTTTCCTTGATAGGTTTGAATCTTTGGTAGGCAAGAGGAAATACTGCAGTGATTTCCATTGTAGACAAGTTAAAAAGAGGCTACAGAAAGAAGGGACCAGTTAATAGAAATTGGAGGTGCAGCAACATTCATTTATTGGGGATTTAAGTGGCAAAAGGTCTATGAAAACAGTCAAGCTCAAGTACTGCTTTAAAGCACACAAGAGGCAGTTTTGAAGCACCAAGGGATGTTTAATCTTCACTGACAATCATCCATGAAGCAGTAAAAGACACCTTTGTAGTAGAGATCAAAATAGCAGTTAAAAAAACCCCAGGGACTACAAAGTTGCTGTGGAAGAGTGACTGTTTTAGAGAGTAAAGTTAAACAACTGTTGCAAAACAGTTCCAGTGCACACATGAAATTGAAGAAATCTATCTCTGTCCCCCCTGCCCCATCAAAGCACCTGAGCATGAGTACACTTGAAGGTTGTAACAAGAATCTAATCTAGATTTAGGCTAACTGTTGCTTGGCGCCAGTGCATCACTGCAGTACTGACAGCCTGGTAATTTTCACTCCATGGTGAGTAGAGCTCAACTGCACAGCTGGGAGGACAGGTTCAAAGTGTGTCAGCCACACTTTGAAACCCCTGCTGGTTAAATAATTAGTGGAGCTGCACTGATAACATTCCTGGAGCAGGTGGTGGGCCCTGGCTTTCTCAGATCTGATCAAAACAAGTTCTTCCTCTAGTTAGAAAAACAGCAAATGCACAGTACATCAAGAAAATAAAATCACCCAATCATACTCCAACAGTATAATAATGCTGGTAAATTGCTATTGCAAAGAAATATCATTGTCTAATATACTTAACATGGGACTGGGAGTCAGGAATAATTTGAGTTCTAATCCCAGGTCTCATGAAATCTCTCTCTTTCTCTCTAATTGGGCAAGTCTTGGAGCCACATTTTCAATCACATCCACTATATTTTGGTTCATTTATTTAACAAAGCAACAGAAAAACAATGTATTGGCCAGCAACCATCTAACATGAAAATAGTTTCACTTGCCACTTCCTGTACATAAAGGATTCTCAATGTCCAAGCCAATAGTAGTGACCAAGGTGCATTCTTCCTGATGTTGGTGCTTTAAGCTGATAGGCAGTATATTATTATGTGTTGTATAACAAAAGCCATTTTACCTTGTCAAACGTATATTGCATTTTTGTACAGGGTAAAACCCATGATGCATTCAGGACATTGCCATGCTTGGGTTTCTTTTCTGTTATGCCATATTTGAATTACACAAGTAGAGTAAGGTCATCTTCACTATAGGAAATTACCTACTACAAATAGAACATTACTATATGCTACACAATATTACATTTCCCCCCCCCCCCTTGAATGTCAAGCCAGTCATCACTATAAGGCCATAAGTCATTTTTGACCACTGTCCCATTTTAGAGACACTGTGAACCTGATTAGCCCCAGGGGGAGCCCAAGAAGGTACAGAGAGAATTTGCTTCCTGTACCATCTCTTCAGGGAGTGCAGTGTGGTGACACAACTGGGGAAGGATGGAAGAAGACTGAATACCTTTACCCCTCCCCTGCTCAAAATATTATTATTATTATTATTATTATTATTATTATTATTATTATTCACTTGGCTAAAGTTCCATAGGAGACATGGGGGTGTAAGGGACATTTTTGCATCCCCACCCTATTCCCTTACCCCCAGAAATATCTGAATTGGTGCCACTATTATAATGTGTTCCCCAGTCCATATCACGGGACTGATCCCAAGTCTATTGAATTCTACGGCAGTCTTGTCCCTGATTTCAGCAGACTTTGGATTATTCCTCATTCCAGTACCACAAGCCACTGTGAAGCAGTGAACAGGCCTATGTCCAGTTTTCTCCATGTGTTCTCTGGGGGATCTTGCACCCTAAGACATGCTAGCAGAAGCTGAGATTTTTTACTAAATTTATTAGAGATGAAGAGACTCGTGAATTTAGGATGGAAGAATCTGATGGACTGCTACAGATTAGGGATCAACTAGGTAGGCAGCAGTTCAGCAGAAAAGGGTCTGGGGGTTATAGTGGACAAGAAGCAAGATACGAATCCACAGTACACCCATAACATCATATTGAGCTGCATTAGTAGGAACATTGCCAGTAGAGCAAGGGGAGTGATTATTCCCCCCTCTTCAGCATCGGTGAGGCCTCATTTGGAGTACTGTGTCCCGTTTTGGGACCCTGTGACATGGAGCTGGCTGAGAACTGAAGGTTAAACCAGTCTTCTGCCAGTAGAGCCTTAATCAAAGAGGGGTGGGTTGGAGGCATCTGAGCAGCCCTGTGGGTACCAGGCTAACGGTGAGAAGCGGTTTTGCTCATTAGATAGGCCCTATTACAGGCTCACAGGAAGGAACTCAAATGGAGCTCCCCTGAGACTCCTATCAGGAAGGAGTGAGCAAGCGGTCAGCCAGGGAGAGAGACACCTCAGTTGGAGGGAAGCTACCCTGAGTGAGGGGCAGAGCTTGTGTGATCCCTGAGGCTGTACTATACTTCTAAATAGCCACTGGTGGAAAAGTCTGTTAATAAAGAGCACTAGTAGGACCATAAGGCTGCAATCTGCCCCTGGTTTATGCACACAGAAGCATGAAGCAGCTGGGGGGGACTGTGTAAGCTGCTGGGGGGACTGTGTAAACCTGCTACAGAACCTGCTACTCCCACTACAGAAAGGATGTGGACAAACTGGAAAGTCCAATGGAGGGCTCCAGAAATTATTAGGGGCTGGAACGCATGACCTATGAGGAGAGGCTGGGGAACTAGGCTTGTTTAGTCCATTGAAGAGAATGAGAGGGGATTTGATAACAGGGAGATTTAGCTACACTGTTCTCAGTGGGTGTGTCTACACTATGTGTTTAAATTGACTTAAGAGCCCTTAAGTCGACTTAAATAGAGCCTGTCTACACTGCAGGGCAATAAAGTCGACTTTATTACTTCTGCTTATAAAGTTGACTTTAAAGTTAAGTCGACTTTATTAAGTCAACTTAAGGCAATGTGGAGGGGAAGTTGCCTTAAGTCGACTTAATTGGCCTCCCAACCACAGAAAACATGGGGATGGATGTTCCCAGCTGTGTGGACCACAGCCAAACTCCCCATGTTCCCTGACAAATCTTCCCCGTTCTGAGCCAGACCGGGCATCACAGCCTGACCCAGCATTTCCCCCATTCTTAGCTCACTCTGCATGTCTCCCCCGTTCTCAGCCCAACCCCGCGTGTCTCCCCCGTTCTCAGCCTGACCCAGCGTGTCTCCCCTGCTCTGTGCCTGACCCCCACATGTCTCACCTGCTCTGTGCCCACTCTACATGTCTCCCCCATTCTCATCTCACCCTGCATGTCTCCCCCATTCGCAGCCTGCCCCACATGTCTCACCTGTTCGGTGCCCGACTCCATGTGTCTCGCTCCTTCTCTGCCCAAACTTGTGTGTCTCCCCCCCCCCCGCCCTTCTCTGCCCAAACCCATGTGTCCCCCCTTGCCCTTCTCAGCCTAATCCTCGGCATCTCCCCCTTCTCTGCCCAAACCTGTGTGTCTCCCCCCTTGCTCTTCTTAGCCTGACCCTGCCTCTCTCTCCCCCTCTCGGACCAACCCTGTGTGTCTCCTCTTCTCAGAGGACCCCCCCTCCATTTTGTTGTAAAAAAATACAGAGTCCAGAGGCACTGTTTAAGACTAATGAATTTATTTCCTGGATGAGCTTTCATGGGAGAAAAATCTCACTTCAGACAGTTTGAAGATGAAGGAATTTACAGAATGGTAGGAAATAAATGCAGGGCAGTGTAAGACGTAGGATCAGGTCACAGTCTAACAGCAAATCAAAGCAGTTGTTAAGATTCAAACACTGGGAAATAGCACGTGGAAAGAAAGAAAGTTGCTATTTCTTTTAGATTAGATTGTGTGAAAACAGGATTAAATCCTGACTATGGATTTTTTTTCCGCATTTTAACAGGTGATTTGACTTCACCTTCCTCTATGTGCTGTTTCCCGGTGTTTGAATCTTAACAACTGCTGCGCCCTGCACCTGCGTTGGCAGTTGCCCTGCAGCACCTGGTCCAGAGCCAAAGGAGTCTGGGCAACACAGGGAGGGTGTGGAGTGCTGCGCTGCCACATTGCTGGGCTACGTCAGGCTCCCTGACCTCCTTGTTGCCACACACACAATGGAGGGGGGTGTGGTCATTCACCTCCTGTAGTAAAGGAGTGGCCGGAAGAGGGGGGCACCTCTGCTGTGGTGCGCTGTGGGTCAGGTACCCACAATGCACCACTCCTAGGGTGACCTAACAGCTGCCACTGTGGGCGTGCTAAGTCTCCTGGCATTTTAAGTGTGGATGTGCTAAACTGGCTTAATAAAGTCTACTTTAATCAGACTTTATTAAGCCGGCTTAACCGAGCCCTGTAGTGTAGATGTACCCAGTGGTAGTAAACAACAGAACTATGACAGTGGTCTCAAGTTGCAGTGCTGGAGGTCTAAGTAGGATATTATGAAAAACATTTTGGGAAGGTGGTGGGAATGGGTTACCTAGGAAAATGATGGAATCTCCATCTTTGGAGGTTTTTAAGGTGCAGCTTGACAAATCCCTGCCTGGGATGATTTAGTTGGAATTGGTCTTTTGACCAAGAGGTTAGGCTATATGACTTCCTGAGGTCCTTACTAAACCTCATCTTTTATGATTATATGAGATTCAAGGGGGTGGAGGTTTTTGTGCCCTGCTCACATAACTCACCCGTACAAAGGTCGGGTACATTTTGATATCTATCTCTAGAAGGTCTAATCAGTCAGTCCAATTAGTCCTCAGACTGGGTCACTGTAGGTGATTACAGCAACTAAAGGAAATATTTCTGATGAGACAGAGAGTACCTGACATGTCCATCTTGCATATCATGTCTCTCTTTTGAGCTCCTATAGCAAACTTTATGGTCTCCATCCCATTTGAGTGACTTTTCATTCTGCATTTTCCTTAATGTTTACATTGGCTAATGTTCCAATAAAGAACAGTTCTACATACTTGAATCAATTTGTAGGACATGCATGCACATTTCTTGCTTCGCAGACTTTGCAAACTTGTTATTTCTATTATGGTTTTAGTGAATTTTTCCTGTATGCAGGATATCTAGGGTTGAGATGCTTAGTACTACATTTCCCATGTAGTTCAGCTTTTCCTTTAGTTTACTGCTAACTGGTTCTGTTAATTATTTTTTCATGAAATACTCTCTCTTTCTAAGCACTATGTTTAATGACATCCACTCTAGCGACTGCTTTATTTTCAATCAGGTTTATCAAGGTTCTTATCTGCAATTTAATAACTTGTGTAGCTTAGCAGCTATCTACTGGTTTATTTAATGACATGGCTGGATTGCCTCACAATCATTTCTTCAAACTGGATTTATTAACAAAAACAATCATATCCTTTATAGTAGGGTAGTGCTGCAGAGTCTCATGTTTAATTTTCATTTTATGTTTTGCTCACATATGCATCTATTATCTCAACTCATTATTTATGTGAGTGATGAACCGATGCTGTTTATTCTTTGTGAGGGTTCAGTATGCTAATCCATTCTAATTTAGTTCCTGGTAGCAATGGAAAACTGAAGCTACCTATCAAGTGCTACTTTTCAGTAGTCAGGCCTGCTGATTGGATCAGAGATTGAAGATGGATAGAAGTCCAGAACTGGGCCAAGGGTGGCACTGGAATCAAAATCTGGGGACAGGACAGGATAAAAATCGAGATCAGAGTCCATTTACAAGGCCAGTATCAGCACTGGAGGTCAGCTGCAAGCCAGAGATTGAAGCTGGGTGGCCAGAGTCCAGTGACAAGTCAAGTCAGTACCACAGCTGGAGTGCAGATAGAGGGCAAAGGCTGAGGCCTGGTAATCTGAGGGTCCAGTGGGAGTCAGGAAGCAGAGTTAAGGCTGAAGCAGCTCAGCAACAGGCTGGAGTGGGTCAGATTGGATTAAGGATGAGAGTGGAACTGAGCTTGGGCAAGGTTAGTGCAGCAACAGTAGCAAGAGTAGGTTGGCAGTCTGAAAATCTGATAGACTGTGAGGCAGCAAGAGGGTTCCTGGCCAGGTAGTGCTGTTACACTAACTAGCTCTGGTGGATTGAAGAAATACCTTATCCTGAGGTCATCTGACCCAAACTTGGATCAAGGATAAATTGCTGCCAAGTACCTGAACGCTGAGTCACTGCAGGCTCTCTTGGAAGGGTAAGTCACTGCATCTGGGTTTTTCTTCAGTGCCTGAGTGATGACTCACTGCAGCTTTGTTGGAAGAACATCTATTGAGGATCTGAAGAATGGGTGGGGACAAGCCCACTCACATCTAAAATCCCATCCTCAATCTAAGAGGAAGAGCTACTGGACCCAGAACTCAAAACAGGTTGGGGGACAACTGAGGAAAAATAGAGATAGGAGTGAGGGTCACACAGTCAAAAGCAGGGATCCGAAGGAGGACACAAAGCAGAGAAGGAAGACACAAAGCAGAGAACACTAGCTAGTACCCACTGCTCCTCAGAGACATCCAGGGAGCTAGTGGACTTTGACCAGAGGAGCTCTACTCAGAGATGTGTTTTCAGGGAAGAGATGAAATAGGCCCCACAGTCGCAGAACACTTAACCATCCAGTTTCTTCCTGTTGGTATGGTGGACTGCCACCTTGACAGTCACCAGGAGAATACTGATGAGGAGGTTTTGTGACTTTGTGGGGCCATAGATGCAATGTGTGTATATCAGGGTGGGAAGGGAAAAGTGTAATCAGAACCTTCTGATAGAACTGGAAGAGGGTGCAATGTTAATGTATGATAGGCTCTCCTTCGTGCTGCAAAAAGGACAGGGGTTGGGAGGTGGTACACCTCACCATGTCCATATAGATGCTCATGACTCCATGAAGGAGTCATCAACTAACATTCACAGCAAGCCATGAGTTCCAGGTGGAATGCAAACTTGTTTATCCAGGCTTCTCATCCTCCATGGGTGATGAGCGGTCTGTAAGCAGTTGGCAGCACTCGACCCACCTGGAGGGCTTCTCCAGGTGGTCTATGCTCCACCTCTTGCCACACCAATTCTGCTCCAGAGTCTAGTACCAGGACCTTAGCCCTCTAGCTAAGCTCACTAATCCACCCCTTCTGGGGTACCAGCCACTAGTTAAAACAGTCTATGGTGCATCTCGCTCTCATCCTGGCTACTAAAACAGTCAATGACCAGCGAGCCTGTGCTGCTCCTGGCACCCATGCCACTCCTGGCACACTAAGGGAGTGGGGAGGGTCCTGGGCCCACCCATTTCTCCAGATCCCAGTCCTGGGACCTTAAGTGCCTCCACTGAGGCCCCTGCCTCCCTCCAGTTTCTCCACAGTAACCTACACTGACTCCCTGGGCCACTTCCCCACATCCTTAGCTGCATGCAGTTTCACTGCTGGAGTGCAGCTGCTGTCCATTCTTTGGCTCCTTGCCCAGCACTGCTGCTCCAACCACTCCTGCAGCCTGTTCCCCTGAGATCCCTGACTCAGGTCAGCTCCAGTGCCCGCTCCCACTTGGAGCTCTCCAAGGTGCTAGCTCCTGCAGCCAACCTGCCAGGAGGAGTGCCTTCCCCTTGCAGCTCCCATAGCAGACTGAGCCGCTAGCTGTGCTGTGCTACTTTTATACCAGTAGTCTGCCCTCTGATCCGCTGCTGCTGCGTGCGTACACACACACACACACACACACACACACACACACACACACACACACAAACAAAAACCTTTTTAACCCCTAATGTGCCATAGCAGAGCCACTGCACTGCTACAGGGTCCCACCACTTCATGTTAAGTAGGACACAGGGGTGAGGAATTGAAGGATGTGGAACATGAGCTGTTGGAGAGTCAGCTGAGTGAGGAACCCTGATGTGGCTGTGGATTTGCCTTGCATCATATACACCCTCTGCCAAGTGTGCCTCTCAGGCATCGCAGGGCAGATCTTGTTGGTTTGGGCCTGGTGGATCTCATGGACCAGATCAGGGGCGTGGATGTTGCCTCCTGGCTCACATGAGTGCTCCTTCAGGCCATAATCTTCCCAATCTGTGAAGTGTGGAAGTTTCTTTTGGTGTATCTTGGAATTGAGGATTTGATTCACAATATATTCTTCCTGACATTGCACCATGACTGGAGGAGGAGGGACTTGTCTTCATTCCAGCAAGAAGCTGATGGTACTCTTTTTTCAGTAGGGAGATGAGGAACAGTGGGTATCTCATCATGTGGGGTAGCTGAAGCCAGAAAATGACCAAGTTAATATGCAGAGTGACAAGAAAGGAATCAGGATACTGGCAGTGAAATTTGTAGGAGGGACAACCAATGTCCTAATGTCTTGCAGCAAGCCATACCTTTTCCACAACAAAGAAAAGTGAATTAGCTATTCACCTGTAGACCACCTTGGCAGCGTCCAGCTGTACTCTTAGTTCTTGCTGGATGAGAGAGAGGTATTTGACCAGACCAGAAGCTGAAGTGACACTGGAAGTTGAGGAGAGGAATGCATGGAACTGGGGGGGATGTAAACTGCAATGCGGGAGAGGAAAAAGGGCTATGTCTATGTCAGGAAAAGTTAGTTCAAACTTGTTAGTTCGAACTAACGTGGAACTAATTAATTCAAATTAACAGTGTGGACTAGTTCGAACTAATGTTAGTTCAAACTAGTACATGTTGTTCAAACTAACTGCCCTTAGTTTGAACTTTTTAAGTTCAAACTAAGGGTTAGTTTGAGTCTACATAGTGCTTAGTTCAAACTAATGCTTGAACTAAGCACTTAGTTTGAACTAAGTGCCAATACTTTCTAGTTCGAACTAAATATTCCTTAGCTCAAACTAAGGAAAGGCTAATGTAGACTGGGACCAATTTAGTACAAATTCAGCCTCCTTAGCCAAGGAGCTTTGCTATGTGGACTTAGCCTTCAGCAACTCTGAGCATATTTCCACTAAGGGCACAGGTTGAACCCAGTCGTCCTGTTGGAAGTTAGTAAAACACTTCTGTACTGTTCTACAACTTCTTTTACCTGTTCCAGCTGCCCTTCGATTTGCAGACCATAGGTGGTGGAGAGATTTAGGTCAGTGTCTAAGAGTTCTTGCCAAAAGTGGGAGAGGATCTTTGGTCACAGTTTGATGTAATGTTGAAGGTAATCCATGAAGTTTACAACACAGTAAAAAGAATAGATGGGTTATCACTTGAGTTGTGGGAATCTTGCAGTAGGACACTAAGTGGCACATCTTTTAGAGGAGATCTATGGCTACAAATGTAGAAGTGTCATTGTGGAAGGTAGGGAGTACTACAATAAAATCTAGTTATATGGATTCCCAGGGTTGAATGACTAGGCAAGAGGATACACACACCAAGAGACTTAGTAAGGGAGACCTTCATACAGCAATATACTTTATGTGAGTAGATTTATGACATCATGGAGCCATGCAATCAGGGCCACCAGAAGTGTTCTGCAGTCTGTTTCATGGCCTTTCAGTGGTCAGAGGTGGGTTGTGGCATGGTCAAAGAACTGGGAGTCAGAGTGGCCTTCAGTGGCATAAACATAACCATGGAAGAGAAGTACCTCATTTTTAACAGAGAAACTTGGGTAGAGTTCAACTGGGCGACATCTGTTCAATCACAAATTGGTCAGTCAGTGAGGAGGTTAGAAGACTAACATGTCTGCATTTACTAATATTTTGGCAAAATGGTAGGGATTCAGGATGGTAAAGGATTTTGGTGTCTCCTCTTTACCATCAAGGTTCACCCTCAGGCAGGATAGAGCACTGGGTTTGCCATGCCGGCTTCCAGAAAGATTAAGTAGCATGAAGTCAAATCATGGAAAAAAGTTGGGATCATTAGACCTGGTACTATTTGAAGACTTTCATCAGTTGCAGGTGTTCTAAGTTTTTGTGTTCAGGGAATACTTAGACAGGAAAGCACACACCCTTCAAGTGGTGATGGCACTCCTCAATCCTCAAAGGTGATCTTGATGGCTAGCAGCAATTTGTAATACACTTCTCAGTTCTGTTCTGTAGGTCTTAGCTTTCTGGAGTAGAATTTGTATCACTGGAGAATGCTCAGTGACCCCTGTGGTTCTGACAGTACTGTCACAATAGAATAACTGGAAGAATCTGCCTCATCAATGAAGGCTTAGATGTCTGGGTGCCTCAGCATAGGTGCAGAGATGAAGGTCGTCTTCATTTGCTGGAAAACTTGTTGGGTCTCCAATGTCTAAATGAAGGCAGCATTCTTATGGGGGAATTGGGTAATTGAGGTGACTACTTGGGAGAGTTCCTTGATGAACCATTTGTAGAAATATATGAATCCCAAGAAGAACTGGTTATCATGTATCGTCCTCATCAGAGCTAAGTGTGACCGAGGCCTCCTGGGCTAAAACCAGTCTCCCAGTCAGTAACAAAACATGCTTCTGATTCCACACTCTGGTCATCATCAAGCATAACAAAATAGAAACAGCCCCCTTTACTGAATATCAGGTTCTTTGGTCCCCACCTGGCCACTGGGTCTCTTAAAGAAAAAGATTCTCCTGACCCCAAAGGGCCAGCCACATCACCCAGAACAATACAGGCTTGGATCTTACCCAAAATACCATGTTGCCAGCCAATCCTTTAGTAACTACAACTAAAGGTTTAATATAAAAAGAAAAGAAGCAAAATATGAGAGATGTTAAAGGGTCAAAGTGAATCACATACATACAAATGATTTAGAGTCCATAGAAAGCAAGTCCTTGAAGAATCTAGTTTGCAGGTTAGTCCAATTCCTCTGGTATGCACCCAGCGCCTGGATGGGTCCCAGTCCTTTGTTCAGTTCCAGAAGAATAGTTCCAGAGCAGGGTGTTGGTTGCAGACAGGTTGAAGACTGAAGACAAAATGGAGAGAGGACCACTGCCTTTTATCACCTTTGGCTCTCCTGTGCTCTCAGAGTCCTTCCCAAATCAAAATGGAGTTAAGTCACATGGTCAGTCTGGGTGACTGGTCAAACAGGTTTCTTCCTAGGCCCACTGTACCTGGGAGTTCCCTTGATGGGCTATCAAGAGGACAGTGGTTTTGCAGACTCCCAGTCTAGGATTGCCTTAGAATCAAACAACTTTGAATACACAAAAAACAAATACAATCCTAATTTCTAATACAGATATGATACCTACATATAAACCATATCATTCCTAGCAGATTACAACCTTTCTATTGATACCAGACATGGTATATCACATATGGTTTATTGCAAATATGAAATATTAATGTGAAAAATAATCATGAAAGCTCTCCTAGACCCAGATAACGTCACACAAAGTTCACAATGAGTGTGCCTGGTTCTGTTCAGTATTTTCATCAGTAATTTAGATCATGGCATAGGGAGTACACTTAGAAAGTTTGCCAATGATACTGATCTGGGAGGGGTTGCAAGTGCTTTGAAGGAGAGGATCACAATTCAAAATGACTTGCACAAACTGGTGAAATGGTCTCATGCAAATAGGATGAAATTCAATGAAGACAAATACAAAGTACACCTCTTAGGAAAGAATTATCAACTGCACACATACAAAATGGGCAATAACTGCTTATGAAGGAGTACTGTGGAAAGGGGTATGGGCATCACAGTGGACCACAAGCTACATATAAATTAACAGGGTAACACTGTTGTAAAAAAGTAAGCACTATTTTGGGATGTAATAACGGGTGTATTGTAAGTAAGGCACAAGAAGTAATTCTTTTCCTCTACCACACGCTGATTAGGCCTCAACTGTAGTGTTATATCAAGTTCTAAGCATCTCATTTCAGAAAAGATGGGGAGAAATTGGAGAAGATTCATAGGAGAGCAACAAGAATGATTAAAGGTCTAGAACACTTGACTTGCGAGGGCAGATTGAAAGAACTGAGTTTCTTTAGTCTGGAAAAGAGGAGACTGAGAAGGGGCATAACAATTTTAAGTACCTAAAGGTTGTTTGGAGGAGGAGGGAGAAAAATTATTCTTAATTGCTGATGATGGGACAAAGAGCAATGGGCTTAAATTATGGCAAGGGAGGCTTAGGTTGGACATTAGGAAAAAATATCCTAACTCTCAGAATGATTAACCACTAAGATAAGTTGCCTAGGGAGACTGTGGAATTTCTATCATCAGAGATTTTAAAAGCCAGTTAGACAAATACCTGTTGGGATAGCTTAAGATGGTACTTGGTCCTGCCATGAGTAAAGGGGACTTGGCTCAATGACTTCTCATGGTCCCTTCCAGTTTCTGTGATTCTATGACAATGACTTTTTGTGGATTTGTGCTGATCCCATCTAGTGAGAAAGTATAACCCAGGAAATTAATGGTAATCAAATCAAATTCTCATATTTCTGGTTTGGCATATAGAGCACTCCTCTTGAAGGGCTCCAGCATTTGTTGGACATGCTGATTATGCAGAGTTTACTTCTTTTGAGAAGATAAGGATGTTATGTAAGTAAATCACAACTTAATGGCTTAGTGTGTCCTCGGCAATATTTGTGAAGCACTGGAAGGTTGCTGGGCATTGGCAAGAGCAAAGGGAATAACTAAATATTCATAATAGCTATACTTGATAAAGAAGGCTATCTTCCTCTCACTACCCACCTATATATGGACCAAATTGTATACAGTGAGCAGGTTGAACTTGGTGAAGACCTTTGCCCTCTGATCCATTCTAGGAGTTTGCTGATGAATGGAAGAGTGTACTTGTGTTTGATGGTAATACCTTTCAAGGCACTATGATCAGCACAGTGGTGCAGTGTCCCATCTTTCTTTTTTAACAAACAGGGTGGTGACTCCAGCAGGTGATCTGAAGGGCCAAATGAAGTTCTTAGCCAGATTTTCAGCCAGGTCATTCTGTTGGGCCTTGTTGGGTTCATATAAAGGATAAATGCATCCAAAAGGGATCTTTGCCCCTGGCTGAGGATTACAGGGCAGTAATAGGGTCAGGGTGCGAAACAGAAGGTTGGCCTTTTTTATTGAACACATCCATAAGATCACTGTAAACTGTTGAGATTTATGAAATAGTATCTTTTGAACCTGAGGTGGTATTAATCACGGAGTAACCCAGACCAAGGGTAGATTCCAGGTTCTCCCTGCTGGTTCTTCTGAGGCATTGCCTCTAGCAAAACCTAGAATTAAACCATAACTCTTGCATCACTCATGAAATGTCTGGATTGTAGAGGGAGAGAGAGGGAATGGCTAGTATAGCCCAACAGTATAGTGAAAGGATCAGAATGAATTGCATTGTTTCCTGGTTGTTCCCAATCCCTATCTGGAGAGAAGCTGTCTCACAGGCAGCTGGTCCAAAGGTTAGCTTATTGCCATCAATAGTTTCTACCTGTTCTTTGACAAGCTTCTTGCTAATAGGCATATGGTTGGTTTGGGTGAAGGCTGGTCCATAAAGTTACTGGATACCCCAGAATCAATTAATGCCAGGAAAGTACAGCTTAATGTGGATGTGGCAGCAACCCTGAGATGGACTTCCAGTTGCAACTGGAATGACTCCACCAGTGCTGGGGTGCAAGCAAGCAGCAGAAGGGAACTACTCAGAGAGATTGCTCTCTGGGTCATGTCCAACCACAGACTCCCTACAAGGCCCAAACAGGGTGGCTTCCTGACACTGTAGGTGGTCTTGGGTTTCTGGGGAAGCCCTGAGATGAAGTGGCCACCTTCTCCACAATACAGCAAGAAGCCATTTCACCACCAATATTCCTTCTCTTGAGCCATAAGATGCCTCCAGGTGCTGTCAAGCTGCATGGGTTCAGATCTGAATCTAGGCAAACAGTGCCCAGGTGCAAGCTAGAGATCAGAACTGAGCAATCAGAGTCCAAGGGTCTGCGGATGTTAGGAAGCAGAGGCAAGTCAGTAACAGGGCTGAAGTCAGTGTAGAGTAAGGACAAGGCTGAGGCAGCAAGGTTCAACAAACTGTTCAGTCTAAATTAATAACTTAAATTTTCATTTTTTGCAACCTAAGTGAAGCCGGTAAAAAGGAGAATAAAGTGAAAGGTCAGTAACCAAAAGACATACGAATAAACCAGTTGTTTGACCTGGATGTTAAGAAATGAATGCCTGAAGTTAGGTTCCTAAGGTCTTGTCTGGCTATTTTACTTATTTAACTAGTGAGCTGAAAATCAAAATTCCTGGGCACTGAGTATTGGGCTCAGTGGGACAGGTTGGGTACTTAACAAGTGCAAAATCAGATCATTTATTAAAATAGTAAATATATTTTTAAAAGCTAATAATGATACTGGTGAGTACAGCCTAGAGAGCCTTACTAGGGAAGGGAAATTGGTTTACCCTGCCAAAAGAGCATTCTAAAACACCTAGGTGAACCTTGTATGATAGAGACAAATATCCAGCCTGGCTTCTTTAAGGGAAAACCATACTTTTTTCACGTATTCAAATTCTTTTATGCTATCTAAAAATATTAATTAAAAGAAAATCCAGTGGACACTTGACTTCTGATTAAAAAAAAAAAAAACTTTGTCCCACATAACTTCTTTTACAGATTTTTCATAAATTACATTTTCCCCAGTTACGCTTTATTTTCGGCTAGCCAATCTTCCGTTAAAGCCACAATGGATAATCCTTTTCCCACTCAACAGAGAAGGATGCATCTTTTTTTTTTTTTTCATAATGACTCCTCAGGGCACTTGTTCTGAACAACCAAACTACTTACTAACATGTACCAATTAATGCAATACTAGCACATAGAAGCAAGGAGATGATGAAGTGGTGGTGCCTACTGTTAATTAGATCAGGCCTTAATTTTTGTTCTGTTTTCTTTAAACTGTTTTCACTCTTATTGCTTTCATTAATATTTTAGACTATTATTATTAGGTCAGTTTAGGCCAGTCGGCCGCTACTCGGGATGGATCCAATGGAGACATGGATTTTTAGATGAACTGTATTGTCATATATATTGTCATGTGGATAATCTCCATACTTTATGAATAAATTACATTTCTTCCTTTTCCCCATATGATGCTCAGTGAGATACTTCTTGTGAAGTTATTTAACTAGAGGGACTATGGTAACAATTAATTTACTTAGGTCTCTTGAATTCTTGTAAAAGAATTTGTGAAGTAATATTCTTTTTCCCTTTACCACTATTCAACCAGCAAGTGGAATGTTCTAGGTGGTATGATGTCCCTTTAAAAGATCAAGGGAAAATAATGAACTCATAAGACACTCTGGGGTTCTGGGAATGACAGCTGTTGTTGTGGGCAGCTGAGATATAGATCTGAAGACAGTGTAGAGATAGCATCACAACTTCCTGAAGGAGAGAAGGTTAATGGGAAACAGGGTGAAGTCTGTGTGAAGAACACATTTCATGGGAGGTGAAAGGAAAGGAGGGGAAAAAAGGAAACTAATAGAACTAGGGGAAAGGTTGAACAGAAAATGGGTGATCTCCACCAGAAAAGATAAGGCTGTTTCTGTTTCTCTCTTTCTGAACTAAGGGTGTGAATGGGGTCTGAAAATGCAGTTTATTGTTTATGATGATGATGAAAACAGAAAAATATAGACCAGATGCTACTGGGTGCTGAGCATCTGCCTGCTTGCCACCTACAGTTTTCCATTGAGACCCATAGGCAGCATTTGGGCTTAGCACTTCTCAGGATTTTACCCTCTATTTTGTGGACTGAATGATTCATTACCTTGAAGAGAGCCGTTAGCTCTGGAGAGCATTAAGTACATTGGGTGCTCATGTAGCAGAATATGGTATGCATGCAGGTTTTGTTACCGAAGTAAGGAACTGTAGAGCTAAGTTTTTCAGACTTGAGCACCTAAATCCTTATGCAGGCAGCTCCTTCTAGATTCAGATGCCTAACTTTCCCAGGTCACCCATCCTTTATGTTCCAACAAATGAATAAACTCATTCCAAGTCACAGGGACTGAGTGGCACAAGAAATTGTTAATAGAATATGGTACCTGTCATTTCTACATTGCTGGTTTGAATCAGGTTCCGGCCTGGATAAATCCATAGCAGCAGCTGTTTGGTGATCCCAGTCTGGTTGCTAATGCATATATTACTATCTTCTATTAGCACTAATTGGCACCTTTGGTGCCAATCTTAGTAGAGAGGCCAAGGACTGAATGACCATAGAGACTGGCATACACTTTCACTCCTCTATTTGAAGGCAGAAGTACCTTGGCAGACCAGGGAAGCTGCTTACTTTGCCCATGTTGTATCTGTTCAAAAGAGGATTTTGGTCTCCTGGGTTTACAGTCTGGCACTTTTCACAAGTATTAAATTCAGCTGAAAATACAGGAAGAAAACAAGCATCTCCCTCAAGTCTTTCTCTGGTAAATAGCCTTCAGCAGCTATAGAAGTGCTGTGTCATAACTTTAATTGAGTGTTCTGCAAAAGAATTGAAGCTCACCAAAAAATAAATTGGATCTCCACAAATTCTGCCCTAACCACTAGGTGTGCTGATTCACAGATTCTTAACCATTATGTTCAATGCATCTTTATCATTTTAACAGATTTCTTTTTAGTCTCCTATGCATATGTTACAGTACATTAATTAGGAATACTGTGAAAGCACCACTTGGGAGATCCATGTAAATATGTGTCTACAAAATGATTTGTTTATGATTGGTCCCAGCTTTTTCCAAGCATTGTATTGATTAGGAAGAGGCTACCGATGATCTCATACTATTTCTAAGACTTTTGTATATTCATCTCATGTGCACTGTTTTGAAAATGCACTCATGTGTTGAACTATTCATTTTTAATATGTTAAAGGATAAATTTTCAGTTTAAATTATGCAGTCATGGGGATAAAAAGCTACTCTTTGGCAGCCTGGATTCTAGGAATACCTACTTCTTTTTAGCATAATTTTCCATAAAAAATCCTTAAAGAATATATTTCCATTTTTGATACCTGCCTCAACTGAAATGCACACTTCTAGCGAAAGTTCCGCTGTTTGCATATTTTTAATTTACATCAAAACTACAGTTCTACATTCTGTCTTCTCCTTTCTCATTTTTACTATTGCTTTTGTACCACTGTCAGGGCAACACTGAAGCTGTGTTTTAATCTACCTCTTCTGTGTATTGGCTATGACAGTAAACTATGTGCCAGATACATAAGATTGAGATTTTTCTCAGTGTCCTTGTTACATTTGGCAAAGCTCATAGAGCATGTAGAATTCTCATAGAGAATAAAGAAGCTCAGAATGCCTTTTCAGATAACCTTTTAAATGGCTGTTAAAAGATTTGATGCCCTGAGAAGTTTGAAACATAGCTAAATAATAGTGCAAGACTAAGTATTAGGACAAGCAAAAGTACTACAGCAGTATATTTTTAATTACCTTTATTTGTTTGAAATATTCCTTTTTTATGGTAGGGATACCGTGTTTGGTTGGTGTTGTCCATAGGAACTGGGAACCTTGATGTCTAAAAGAAACAAATGTGCCTATGTGTGCTGTGTAAAATTATTGGGACCATGGTATCTTGAAAATGGTAATGGAAGTAATGCACATTGCCACAGCCACATGTAGCCTTAAAATATGTTTAATCTTGCTGTGGGTTGATTGGTGCTGTATGCTGGTTGACCATGCAGGTGCTAAGTGTTTAACATTGTAAAGCAATAAGCAAGACAATAAGGAATCCCCGTCCAAGTGACTGCTGCTTTGTACCTGCCAATTTACTCCTTCCTGACAGCAAAAGAAAGGCGGAAAAAGGAAGTGCCCTCTACACATAAACTGAGGATCTTGCTTATCCCTCTCTTTTTTCAGTCTTCTTTTTATTATTTTATGTATTATATTACATTCTACAGGTCCTAACTGAAATCTGGTCAATTATTTGCCCATACCCCCACCACTCTTGTACCCTATGCTCTTGGTATTGAAGGCAGGTACACAAGGGACTTGACATTTACTTCCACTCAGCAAAAAGCTACGTCTAACACACAGCCTTACTTGCACTAGGTTCCATTCTCACACACTAAAGAACAACAAGCTTATCCTCCCAACTTTGCAGTATGCAAGGCTATGAAGCCAAAAGTGCATCATTTAAATGATGGATTGTTTAACTACCATTCTCCCATTGTGACCAGATGGAAACTGAGCGGTGACAAGTTAAACAATAGGCAAATTGCATAACTACTTCAAATTACTGTCTAAATCTAAACAATGGGGTCCAAATTGTAAAAAAGATCTGAACTGTTGGGAACTAAACTCAAAATTAAACACATTGCTTAGGGCTATCTCCACTGAGCCAAATCTCAAACTCAGACCTAAATTCTCATGATTTTGTTTATAGCATGAAGTCTGCATAAATTAAAATAAATCTATTGTAGTGCCCTGAATTGTGTAAATAGAACTCTGTTTATGGTTACTGTGTTATAATTTGAAATACATGCAAGTGTCATCCTATCCCAGAACCACTCAACAAGATTAAGTGTTGGTCTGTCACAGTGTTAGTATAACTCGCTCAGCAGATGAAGTTGGTCTGGGGATGCTAAAAGGTTATTTAATAGTAAACAAAATAAGTTTTTTTTGTTTTGTTTTGTTTTTTGTCAAATGGTTATATTAACAGAGCTTTTATTTCAACAAGAACATATGGAACTGGATTCCATGTACCTACAATAACATGAAATATATGAATAACTAATAAAAATATTCAGAAATACACCCTATAACTTATTATTGAATATACTTAACTAAATATAACCTTCTAAATAAAAAATATCTGTATCTCTGTATGTACAGGTTACTATCTTATAAGTTACTATTTTAATTTTAGTTCAAGGTTCCCCTTTTTCCCAATATCTTACTGCCTTCTGTCTAATGCCCAAGTCAAAATTTAAGCCTTTAGCATCTTTTGTGTCTTTCTGAACAAATGAATTTGACTCCAGTTACACTTTCTTGCAGAGGTACATGTTAGACCAGTCCCAAGGGGTCTGAAGGACCTTTGATTCTCCTATTCAGGATCTGCCAGACAACATGATCAATGACTGGAGATGAGCAGATCTGATGCTCAGAAACACACCATCATACACAGATTGACTTCACTAGTCAACTTGAAACTGATGGAGCCTTCTCCTGCACATATTTCCATCCTACCTAATCTCAGCCTCTCCACACAAGCTCATTTCCTTCAGTCCTGGTTTCCCTCTATTCCTCAGACTGGTCGCTTTTCCCATGCCTTGTGTCTCTCAGTTTATTCCCTGACCCTCTGTTTCTCGCTGTCTCTCATTTGATTGTCTTTGTCCCTCAGCTGTCCCATTCTTCTCTTCCCACTGTCACTTCCCTTCCCTCTGAGGGAAAGGACCACACCCTCCAATTTTCTCAGATAAAGAGGCTACCTCCTTTCAATAGAACAAAGACAATGCATTCACCCTTAATACGAAAACATATATCCCCATACAGGGTCAACTCCCTTTACCATATATACATTTGCAGTGTAACTTTCAGACTCCACTCCTATAGCAGATGTGATAGCATAGCTCATTAAGAAACTTAGTATTCATTAAAAGAAATGCTATCTATTAGGAACAGAAAAACACCCAAAAATGCTACGTTAGCACTAGTAGATGGCCAGGATATATCTTATATACACCATCATCTTCCATTATTAAGCCATTTATCTGTGCCATCCTTAGTGGTATAATATCATAATAATCTTCAGGTTCAAGTCATCATTTTAATCCCTGATATTCAAAAAGTATACAAGCTTTTCCAGGCTATTTACAAACTATTGGTATGTATACACTGGAGCCCTAGGTTGACTTAACCTTCCTTAAGTCAACCTAAGGAAAGCTCTGTCTTCACTGGGCATTTATGAAGTTGACTTAAGTTCTTCCTTAAGTCAACTTAACACCACCTTCTAATGTCAATTTAAGGCTTAACTTAACCTTATTAAGTTGACTTAAGCCAGTGTAGACAAGGCACAGCACTCAAGTTGACCTTATTTAGTCAACTTAAGGGCTATTCCCCATCTACACTGGCTTAAGTCATCTTAATAAGGTTGACTTAAGTGTTAAGCCGACCAAGCATCCATCTGGAGGTGGCCATAGGCAATTGGGGGTCCTAGGCGAAGGCCCATTGTGCGGCCCCCACTGCTACCCTGCCCTGGCCCCAGTCTCCCCTGAACCCCTAACCATGCCACACCACCCCCCAGGACTCCTTGTTTGTTTTCCTGAACCAAACATGACTATCCCTCTGGAACTCAGAAATTATTCTTGGGTATGATATTTTTAAAGATCTTCCCATCACGAAGCTTGTAAGTTGATCATCTTTCACTTAACATAAATGAGCTAATGCTGAACTAAAAAGTTAAAATGACCATTTAAAAAAATTTTTAAAAGCATGAGCATTAATTAATAAATAAAAAGTGCTAACATTAATGATGGCTCAAAAATAACTAAAATACCACATGTAAAATTTTGGCAGTCAAATCTTACAAATTTTTCATATAGGCTTGGGTTTATGTGCACTGGACATTTAATACAAATAATTATAATAAATAAAAAAGTGAAAGGAAAGTTTCTAGTGTATAGCTATAAATGAAAAACACCAAATTTCAATGAAATTCTCTGAATTACTTAAGTTTATAAGACTCTAGCCCCCTCAAAAATATTCAATAGTAAGTACAAAAAGCTAAAATAATACATACCAAAAGAAAGACATACAGCACAGACATCATATACAGTTATAATGATTGCCTAAGGGCAGCACTGTATTTATATGTAGCAGCCTATATGGACCTACCTGGTAAACTGAGCTAACCAAAGCTGAAGTAAAAATTGTCACAAAGTCAAAGGAAAAGGCAAAAGAACAGGTAAAAAAGAAAAGGAAAAGGCACTATTTCACAAAATTAAAAATGGCAGAATAAATGGCCACACTGAGGAATTAAAAGCCAAGGCCACTGGGAAAGTTCCTGCTGTTGTGCTGTTTATTGCTTGTTCCTGCTTTTTTAGCATGTCACTGTGAAGGTGATGGGCAGATAATAGTCAAATCTGCAATTCAGATGAAGCACAGATCTTAATGATAGCTTGCCTTGATGAGGCAAGAGTGAAAAATGCTTAGGCTTCCAGTCCTGCTAGCTCAGCTAGATGGGAACAATTTCTATATTTTTCTATATTTTCATTTCTGTCCACCAAATTGAGGATGGGACCCCTTATTGCTTGGGGCCCTTGGCAGTCGCGTGCTTTGCCCACCCCAAAAGCTGCCACTGCAGCTGCCAGTTTGGACATGGACAGTCTACAGGACTTTTGAATGTGGATGCTCTAAGTCAACAGGAGCAACACTGCCCTGAAAAAGACCTATGGCCTGGGCCCTGTGCTCCACCCCACCAGGGGCTGATACAGTCCTGTGGCCCCAGGCAGGCCCCAGGTCAGGCTCCTGCCACCAGCAATCTGGTCCTGGATCCCTGGCCAGGGATGCAAATGGATAAGGCAGCCACTGCCACAGGCAGCCTTGTCTGAGATCCCCAGGCAGGGATCGGGCCAGGTACGGCAGCCACCATTGTGGGCAGCTGGGCCCAGGATCCCCAGCTCGGGTCAGGGCCAGATCAGGCTGCTGCCACCGTGGGCACTGGCTCTGGGATTCGGGGAACATGCCCCCTGTGCCTGGTGCCAGTGACACCACTGTAAGTTGACATAACAAAGTCAACGTTAAGTCAAATTAAAGTTGACCTTGTTAAGTCAGCTTAACAGAGCCTCCAGTGTAGACATACCCTGTGACCTTGCTCTTGCAAACACTGATACATTTGAGTATTTTAAGCTAGGAAATAGTCTCATTTGGTTCAACAGTAGCAGAATCAGGTCCTTTATTATCACAGACTTCTTTCCCAGATGTCCTAATATCAGATCCATTTGATCTACTTCAGCCTGAATATTTATAATTTATATAATAATTTGAAACTCTAAGTTGAATAACACTAGAAGTTTATTCCACGAGTTAATTTTTAAAAAAAAGTATGTAAATCAGCAATAAAATTTGTGAAGCGTTCCTGCCACCTAACTTCAATCCTGTCTTCTTCTTATGTTGAACCAAATGATCAACTCCTTACTCCCATGACCAGTTACTCATAGAAATAAACTCACTGACTTCAATGGGACTCTTTTTTTGTGAGTAATTGCTTCCTTGGAGGATTAAGGGGATCACAGCCTGGTCCTTTATCTAACCATTAGAGATTGGTAGAATTTTGTTAAAAGGTATCTATGTGTTTATGGTTAAGGTGATCTAACATGTGCAGATGAAGGTTGAAGAGTATCTTTTTCAAGAATTTTAAATAATTTAGTCTTAAAAATGATAAGGAATGAGCATCAGTTTGGAATCCTCCATTCTTTGGCAGCATCCATTTATAATGTGCTCACTATAGAGGGACAACCCCCCCCATCCAACTGCTCCCCATAAAGTTTTGGAACTATGGTTCCAGATATCCCAGGAGCACAGCATTCATTCTTAAGTATATTTGTCTGGGTTAGGCCAAGGTGATTGGATTTTAATTTTTGTGTCAAGGGCTTGTAATCAGGGTGTATCAGGTATTCTCTCTTCCCCTGCCAGAGTTCCTGCTGCCTTGGTGCCCTTCGTGTAGAAAGCAATCCTTTAAATAAGTTTTGACCTCCAGGGATTGCCTAAAAAGGCATCTCAGGATCAGTGGCTGGTTTAACTAGCAAAACTTGGTCCTCTAATGGTTGGAAGGATTGGAAGCAGCTGCTGGCCAATTGAGGCCCAACAGGCCAGACAAAAGGTGCTGGCAGAGTCCGATTAAGACATGCTGAGGCTCTAAGATATGTCAAGATTCAGAGGCCCCACACCTTAAAAAATAAAGAGAAAAAGTGTGTTATAACAGAAAGAGTAATGAAAAAGAAAATGAAAAACTGTTGTATTTGTACATACATAGGCAAAGATGCAATTCAAACAACTAAATAAAACACACATCTTGCAAAAAGCCTTATTTGCATTATCAATTATAATAAATCTTCTTGGTTATCTCTTGCCATATTTAGAGGCCCCTCATACTGTGAGGCCCTAGCTGTGGTTTATTTGGCTTGTGCCTAAGTCTGGCACTGGGTGCTGCCTGCTTCTATCAAATGGCAGTTCTGTGTGAAGCCAGAAGAAAAGAGGAAGCATCTTCCTGCAGCCTTAACTCAAGATGCCAGGCCTTTTCAGGGTCTAATTTTAACTGCATTTTTGCATTTAGTTCAGTGGGAGTCGTTTGACTTATTTTGTGGCATATAAGGCCTTATACATTAGATAATAATTAAACTGCTGAAAATTAGGCAAGCTCATTGTGTGATAACACCAGTTGTTTCCAGCGTGCTGGTGACTGAGTCCTGGAGCCCTGGAAGAACTATAGATACAAGCTTCAAAGTTAATGAAGTTCTTGAGTTATGCTCAGCTGCTACACCTCCAGTGGGCCTACTAAAGTATGTTGGAAGCTTTGCACTGTGTAAGGTGCCATAGAAAGAGCCTCATACATAAAGCTGGAACAGAATGGAGCTCAGGAACTTGTCCAGCTTCAGGGTTGTACTGCTACATTTCCTGAGGGCCTTTAAATATTCCTTTGTGCCAGTATGCCTTTAAATGTTCCAGTGTGCCTTTAAACTGCTCGCAATTCCTAAATGATTTTGATGGATGAGATTTATGCACAATACAAACCCACCATATCTGAAATCCTTCTCCATCAAGTGTGCAAAAGAAACATGAACAATCCAGTTCCTGTCTCAGTTCTGTAGCATCTTCCTGGTTACAAACATGGATGCTCATGGAGAAACTTTATTTCCACAAAAGTGAAGCAGGAATAAGACTTTTTTATTAAAGTATAATTCAGTAGGTCCCAGTCTGTGGCCCGGGAGCGAAAAGTAGCCTGTAAGGGCTTTCAAAGAGGACCATGGTGTCCCTCCTGCTGACTGCAGAAGGGAGCCTCTGTCAAAGGACCAGGCAAAGTGTGTTTCAGTAGACTTAAGACCAGTGCAGGCTCCTTCCCAAAGCCACGGGGATGGCATATTGGTGCTCCCCTACCCCCTGTATGTAACAGGGAGCATGGCAAAGTGCTCTGCCTGGGTCCATAAGTACTGGGGTCTCTGCTGAAGCCAGAGGGAGAGAAGCACTGATTTCCCATTCCTCTGGCTGAAGAAGGGAGCAACTGACTAGGGACCAACGTGGAACATTCACGGCTACAGGACGTGTGTAGTTGCCATGCTGCAGCCAGGACAATGGGAGATGAGCAAGGAGGCTGCCTCCTCCCTGAACATGTCTGGCTGCAGTTCGGGGCAAGGGCCTGCTGGTTACAACTGATGCCCTTCAGGGTTGTAAACGTGGTATCTGTGGCCCTCAAGCCAAAAAGGTTGGGAACCACCGCGTTAGTTCTCACTGTCAAGACATTTATTATAAAACAGCTGTTGAGTCAAGAACATCTATGAGCTTGATGTGAACACCAAAACATCCTCCTAAAACTCTCAGAATCAGGTAGTTTGACTCACAAGTCACTTGCATAATGCAAATCTGCTCTGTGACGGTTCATGTCTGTGTTGTCACTCGGCAGCTGATGTGGCAGAGGGTTACCATTCATAGTGCTAATTAAGTTTTGGGAAGGCAAAAAAAAATTATCTAGTTCCCCAAATCTCAGGAGAAATCCCATTCCATGGCATTAAGAAAGGCATGTTTTTTAAAGTTTTACACTGAATGAGAGTGACTTAGGCTCCCAAAATCCCATTTGCAAAAGTGACTTAAGCAGTTAGGAGAAATAGGAGGCACCTTGGTAAATAGCTTCAATTTCAGAAATTCTGAGCACCTGCTACTCCCATGAAAGCTAGATATCAATTAGATGTAAAAAAGAAGATAGTTAAATGGTAGCACACAAACCAGCATTACTTGCAGGAGGTAGTGTTATCCTCTTCCAATTGATACTTCATACAAGGAGCAGGAATTGCTGACAGTCAGCACACCACTATTAGAGGAAAAACCAGAAGACTTCAAGGTGATGTATCTAATTAATCCACCACAGAAGCAGATTTTTGTGTGTATTGACATCTGTACTTTATCTATCTAACTAGCAAATGACATGCAGGCATGACTGTTAGAAGCAATAGTGAAAAGACAGTTGTTCATGCTGTTTTTGTCAATGGCCATGAGTTATGTTCTCTAGTTTTTTAGATTAAGTATATTTTGTCTTTGGGCACCATGCAGTTATACTTATGTCTAAACCATAATATGAAACATCAGTATTTCAATTTGCACCATGCTGGCTATCCCCTACAAAAGCTGATATTTGACAGTTTCAGACTAAAATAGAGTTATTTGAATACAAAAAAATAAGCAAGAATGTCAATGGACAAACACCAATACAATCCATCCTCTCGTTTCATATATGTTCATGTGTGGTAACGTACTAATTCAGGAGGGAGGAAGTTGGAGACAAGAAGAGGAGAAGAGGGAAATATCAGTAGTCAGATCAAGTACAGTCTTTCATTAATGTGCTCAAAAGACCAGACTAATAAATTAAAACTCTCCTTTTCCTCAAAAATCTTTACTTGGATAGGGAATCAGGAAAAAAATATGATGTTGGTTTTGATAGCAAAATTCACAAAGGCTGTGTCTACTCTTACATGGTTAAATTGATTTAAGTTAAATGGATTTAATAAAATTGATATAAAAATCATTAAATCAATTTAACTTAAGTCAATTTACCAGATCCCCACTAGATGACCTAATCAAACTAGTGTGTGCATGGACAGGACCTGCTAGTTTGATTTAGGAGAGAGGCACCATGGGAAGTGTGGCAACATGGCCCCCTAAAAGGGCCATGCTGCCACCCAATATATAGAAAAATGAAAGCACCCTGGGAAGGAGAAGGGAAAAAATGTCAAATTGAAATAACAGTTAAATTGAAATAAAGTATCCACACGGCATTATTCTGAGATAACAATTTTGATTTCATCATCATTTCAATATAATACTAGGTTTTATTATATCAAAATGACTTTCCTTATTCTGAGATAAGGGAGCTCCTTATCTTGATATAAGGAAACATAGTGTGGACCTGCCCTGCTTTAAATTGAAATAGTGTTGATTATTTTGATTTAAAGACTATGTGTGGACACACCCAAACAGTTTTATACTCCTAATCTCTGATAAGATGACAACTACATGCAGTCAAATATGGTTCACAATGATGAACAGCTATATTCTATGGTTTCCATCGTGAAAAGTGTGGAATGATTCATTACATTTTTTCTAGATATTACCTTTCCTCCCATCAGAAAAGCTTAATACCAAACTAAGAATTTTATCCACACAGCATGAGCCCGAGTATTTGCATCTGCATTTTACAGGTCTACTAAAGCACAGGAAGGTTAGGTAATTTGCCCAAGGTCACTTGGGAAGTCTGTGGCAGAGATAAGCATCAAATTTAAATTTCCCAAGACCATCACATTTATATCTTAACAATAAGATAATTTTCCCTCCCTCAGCTTTTATTTTTATGGATGTCTGATGATTTTGAGGTTTCATGCTCTAATATTTCTCTGCCAGAAAATAAGACTCCACAAGAACCTTGATTCTTTATCCTCCCTCACTTTCCAAAAAAATCGATTAAGGCAATGCTTTCCAAACTAATTTATCCACAAAACACTTTTGTGCTTGTAATATATTGACAGAGCACGTACATGCTGGTCTGAGGGATGGGGGTGGGGGTCATACCAGGGGCATCGCTGGGGCTGGCACATGGGGCACATGCCCCGAGTCTCAGCGCCAGTGATCTGAATGTCTGGGGCAGCCCCTGCCTCTCCCAGCCCCATCCCAGGCCAGGGATCCAGGGCCAGGCTGGCGGCAGCAGGAGCCTGAGGCTGCATCGGGCCCAGGTAGAGAATTGGTTCATGTGGGGGAGGCCTGCAGCCAGGAGGTGGGGCCCATGCCTTTGCCCCAGGTCTTTCCCCAGGGCAGCGACCCTCCTGGGTCATACCAAAAACCTGCCACACATATTGTTCAAAAGTTGATTTTTAAAGAGGTTTTTTTGGGGGCCATGGCTTTTATTTTACAAAGAACAAAAATTAATAAAGAGGGAACAATGAAGGAAAATCATCTGAATGAATAACTTTCTTGCTTATAGGAGGATGGTTAGCAACCCTATAATTAAGTATAAAAATTAAGTACAAACCCAAAACAAAATATCAGTATAACGGTCTAAAGAAGTTCCAAAGGGGCAGCCATATTAATCTAGTTCAGGGAAACAAAAAAGGAGTCCTGTGGCACTTAAAGACTAACAAATTTATTTATTGCATGAGCTTTCGTGGGAGAAAATCCCACTTTGTCAGATGTTTT
>ML681990.1:37607834-37817367 GCA_007922195.1 Podocnemis expansa
TAAATAAATTTGTTAGTCAAAAGAAGGATGGTTAGTGTCCTTCATGTGTAGAAAAATAGAAAGGACTATTTTGTTCAAAAAAGGACTAGCCTTTTTAAAGCTTAAATGTTTTTACACAAAAAAAAATTAAATGAATTAAGTATAGAAAAATATGTTTCAATTTTGTGTTTTTATAAATTTGTCATTATGACTGAAAACTACTGGAAAATAAAAATAAGTAAAATTGGCCAGTTTTTTTTAATAGGAAGAGTGTTTTTGTGTCTTTTGATCACAAATCCCTCCTGTCTTTCCCCATGCATCAGCTCTTCTCCCTCCACCTCCACCTCCACCCCCACCCCCACCCCCACCCCCCACACTGCAGGGGCTCCCGAGTGCCTGCCCTGAATCACACCATGGTGGTCTGGGCTCCCCAACCCCTTCCCTGGCCCTTGTCCTAACTCAAAGTGGCTGATACTGGCCCCTTAACATAGCTCTCCAGCCAGGCCACACACCCCCCTGCAGTTGTGCACAGAACAGGAGGTTTTAAAGGGCCCTGATGGGGCCCTTTTTTGATGGAATGCCTGCTCACATCCCGTGAAACACCAGTGTTCCATGAAAATACAGTTTGGGAAATGCTGAATTAAGGTATTCAAGAAGCAACTTGAAAACAAAACAAAATTCCCTAATACACAATTCTGTGGTCTATCATCTGCCATATTCTGAATGTCATCATCAGTCCAATAGTCATTATGATACCTGAGACTATATGGTGTTAACACACAAATTAGAGGAGAATATGGTGCAAATTGATGAAATAATTAGGTGGGTGACTACTGAAGGTATGTATTATTACCTATGCTACCATGTCCTATCACAAACGATACGAAGGAAGACTAACTTCCTTAATGGAAATGTTTGTAGCATAGTATATAGTTTTTTAAATTTTTATGTATGCTAGTACTGAGAACAATGAAACACTCTTTATGCATGTTCCAGAGTGACAAACATTCAGTGAAAAAAAGCCAAGGTGTCATGTGGCACTTTAAGACTAACATTTGTTTTTCAAGATGCTCACCAGCAACTACAGATCTAACAACAGAAACATTAAAGCAGGCACGCACCCCTGCAACAAACCATGCTGCCAAGTCTGCTCACATATCTGCACAATAGATACCATCATAGGTCCTAATCAAGCCTGCTACTTCATCAAAGGCTCATTTACCTGCTCATCGACTAATGTGGTCTATGCCATCATGTGCAAGAAATGCCCCAACGCCTTATACATTGGACAAACAGGACGATCACTGCGCAAAAGAATAAATGAACATAGAGCTGATATCAGAAATCACAAAACAAAAAAACCAGTTGCTGAGCACTTCCATTTTTCTAATCACTCAATAAATTATTTGTTAACGACCGTCGTCAGAGATGTGACTGGGACATCAAGACTTCAAAGAGAAACAGCTGTTCTCGAATTAATATGCAAACTAAATTCTGTGACAGCAGGATTGAATGGAGACTATGGGTTCTTTTCCCATTACAAAAGGTAATGTGACTTCAGGCTTCCCATGGTTTGAACCTAACAACTGCTCTGATTTGCTGTTACTGTATGACCTGATCCTATCTTTTATACCCTCTTGCATTTATTTTCATTCCATTCTGTAAGTTCACCAAAAATAAATCTGTTAGTCTTAAAGTGCCACACAACTCCTTTTTTTTTTTTTTTTTTTTTTTTTTTTGCTGGACTAGACTAACACGGCTATCCCTTTGGAAATTGAAACTTTCAGTGGCCAGCTATTTCAGCTCTTTGTGAGCCATAATTCAGGCTATGAGCAGTCAAAACTCTCATTGCAGAATGCTGCTGTATCACAGACAATTGAAAAAATCCATACTTCAAAGGGTTAGCTGGTCGTTCTCAAGCCACACAGTTTGGCATCATAATGGGTTTATGCTGGCTCTTTAAGAGTAGAGGGACGTAGAAGACCCTGTTCTGAGGAGCTGGACTGAACAAGTCCCAGGAAGTGGCCTTATAGCAAAAGAGAAAAACTGATCCCAGGTAATTAGGAGTTGGATGGCAGGAAAACCCCAGGACATTGTTTGTTGAAGGCCAATGGATCAGGAGCCATTTAGCATAGAGCTGGGCAGAACACCCATCTCTTCCAGCCAATCTGGAAGAGGGCAGAAATAAACTGTCTGCTCCCTCAGCACAGAGGAGATACTGAAGAAGGGGAAATGCAAGGCTGAGTTCCAGCCACAAAGGTCTGGATCTTATAGCTGTGGGGTGAGCTGGATAAAAGAATAGCTTTGGGTGTGGCAGAAGGGATGGAGCCAGTGCCAGATTTCCCACTAGGCACTGTAAGCACAGTGCCTAGGGCCTACAAAAGTTTTAGGGACTACGAAGGAGGGAAAAAATTAAAAAAGCAGGAAAAATAAGGTAAATCACGTGGTTTAGCATTAGAACAGTTTAAAGTGCATCATGTCAATCAACATAATTCAATTGTGTTTACCCCTCTTTTTGCACATTTCGGAGTGAAAGTGCCTAGGGCCTACGAACACCAAACTCCAGCTCTCAATGGAGCTAAGTATTAATTGTTGTTATGAGTTCAGACTTTTTGTCAGCACGCATTGAGGATTGCTTGCTTATTTTGTGATGAAGGATTCTGGGATCTGTATGAAATTTATCTTACTACAGAGACTTCAGAATGCTTAGGGAGACCTGCAAGAGGAAACCAGCAGAGACAGAGTGTTTGGCAAGCAACCCCTGGCCGTTGTGGGGTGCTTGGGCTGCAACAACCCTGTTACAGACATAAATGATTGTCTAAAGTAAGGTGCTTCTGGAAGGGGATGAACTCAGAGGTGGTCCCCCCTGTGTATCTATAAGAGCGGTCTTCTCCAGAAAACAATAATTGCAGCAAGATAATCAGAGAAATGACACGTGGTGGGGATTCATTTCTGATGACGATGTAATAATTCTGGATTTCTAAAGACACTGTCCGTATTTCAATGTCTCAGCTATGACCAGCAAAGGTATCATGGGACTAAATCTTGTTGTTCAGTCACACACACACCCCAATGTTACAGAAATAGACACTTATTTCAGTAGCATGAGTATGACAGATAATGAATTAAAGGATTTGTAACCATGAGACAGGTGGAAGGCACAGAGCATACAAAGTCTCAGAACTAACAAAATCCAAAGAGACAACTGACAGAGACAGCTATATGGATACTTCTGATAGTGTGGAAAGGGAAGAGATGAAGCTATATTATGCTGCCAAGAGTGAGGAGTGACTAGAAAAATTGAAGGAAAATGTACTGGAGATTGTTAGAATCTTTTAATGAAGGACATTGAAACATGCGGACTAATTTCTACCTGGAGCTCTTTTGGTAACTGCCTTGTCAGTCGCCGCCATCCTTAGGAAGGCGGAAGCAGGGCGACCATCCCAGGACCTGTGCTGCTACCCCCCCAGTGCTGTGCTCTTCTCCCCTGTCTTGCCCCCCAACCCCCTGCTGCCTTTGGCATCAAGTCAGAGACAAGGGGCAGTCCGGGAGTGCAGAGCCCACTCTCTGGGCTGGCCCATCTTGCCTATGGGGGAGGAGCAGCCAGCCTCGTGGCAAGGTGGGATTGCGGAGCCCAGCCTCTGAGTTGCCGCACTCCTCCACAGTGCAGGAAGGGTCGGGGACAGGCTGATTGGCTTTTGGCCCTGACCCCAGAGGGACAACCCTGGTGTCAGTTGTCTCCTTCCCTTTCACTGCGTTCTGATGCTCTGTGCTTATATATGCCAGGTGACCATCAGCAGTAAATCATAATGCTAGTAAATTAGAGAGGATTCAAAGAAGAACCATAAAAATGACTTAGGGATTAAAAAACCTTCCATACAGCAATAGACTCAAGAAGCTCAGTCTGTCTAGCTTAACAAATAGAAGGTTAAGTGGTGACTTGATTAAAATTAATCTTTTTTTAAAGGGTTCATCTTCCTGTGGATGATGTGTTTGTGAGTCAGCATGCCTTATACACCTACAGCAAGGACACAGCCAAATGGCAGGAATCTCCCCAAAACACACTTTCCCAGAGCAATGATAAATGTAATTTTTCTTCTTCAGACACCAGACCAGGAACAGATATGCTAGTCCTCTGTGTTCACTTTGCTCTTATGCGGTAAAAAGTGAACTTCAGGTGGCTGGAAAGTATCGTTGGAGAGTTCCTTCATGTACGTATTGAGAGAATCTCTGCCAGTACTAGGTTGGCAAAGGTTGTTCCGTGGCCTTCTGCACTCACTCCATCACCCAGTTCTGTCATTTCTAGCGTAAAGGGAAATGCGGAGGGCATTGGGGGTGTGGAGGAGTGCCCTATTCAGGCACAGTGGTGAATCATTTGTGTCCTCAGCACTATAGACTCGCACAAGCTTGCACTAAACTCTTAGCTCAACTATGTTTGGGCAGGAGTCAGTACTGACTGATTGGAATAGACTATTCACTGTGGGCGAGCATTGGACTGAAAGTATGGTGGAAAAGGATACTTCATTTTAAAAGGGCATGATTATTAATGTAGAATCTATCACCCTGAAAGTGAGGGATTTTACAATTAATTACAAGTGTGTGGGCAGCTAAGCACCATAGCTTTTAAGTTAATGAAGCAGTTCTCTGCAATCAGTTATTGCAGGCATGCCATAGCACTTGGTGCCCATGTAAGATCAAAGCAGCAGCAGGTGATTCCTATACAGTGTTTCTCAGGTTTCAGTTTTGATATTTGCAGTTCTTAAATACTAACTGGCCCTGTGTGAACAGCTACTGCCTGCAGAGATGACAGCCAATCATTTAGATTTTTAGCAGGCATGTTTTGACCAGTGAGTACTACCTTGTATGGTCCACTTACTTTGAGTGAGACTGAATTTTAAACAGACAGGGCATGAATGGGGCAAATTCAGGTCTGTCACAGAAGCCTTGCAGAGTCATGCCTTGCTTATGCTGATTCTTTCCCTCAGAATGAAGCGTTTGTTTGATAGCAATACTCAGGCAGAGCAGCACACTGCAAAGAGCTGATTAAAAACTTACCGTTCTGATAGTGGCAGTCCGGCTGCAAAACTGCACATCCATATCTAATGCCTCCCTACAGAAAGAAAGTTAATTTGGCTGCCTCTGGGTCTCCACTGTTAAGATATTGCTGAGGTTACCCAGGCCTAAGTTATATATTGAGAATGCTTGATAAAGGAATGATGTGCATAAATACTTGCATTTTTTAAATGTATCTAGTGAGCCAGAGGGACTTTTTTTCCCACTGCGTGAATTGAGTTTGAAGTCTGTGGTCTGAGGTGGTTCATCTGGGGTAATTGCCTCCATAGGAAAGCAACAAGCTTTATTTGCAGGCAAATGTCTACTAAATACTAAATCTTTCCACTCCACTCCCTGTTCATGTATACATAAACACACAAATGGGTATATAAGCCCTGATTTTTTTTGTGAGCCCCATTAATCCAAATCACCACATTACCTACCATGCCTGCATGTCCTCAGCCTAAAAGATCTTTCCTCACTGCTTCTCATGGATTGCATACTTCAGAGCAATTGTGCCATTAACTTCTCTCTTGGAACTGTCTGCAACTGCAAGGCAAAAATAGTTGCCAGCATTGCTGTATCTGCCTTCCCCAGTCCTGAAGAAGAGTTCTGTTGTACCTTCCACCAACTGATGCTGGTCTGAACAATAACAGGGCATTTGATCTAGCAAACTGTGTGCTCCTCTCTGCTTCTGTGAGTGTTCTGGTCAAAGGAAGTTTGTGATCTGTATTATATTTCACACAAAAGCTCAGTAGAATGGGATGCTTATAAAAAACAAAAAAACTATCCCCCTGCAAAGGTTGTGAGTACATATCAATAACTGAAATCCCTCCACAGATATTATACAGGGTTGTTTTTTAAACTACCTTAAATAGCCAGGAAATACTGAGCTAATGCTAAACTTGTGTGGAACCTAAATATTTGAAGGTATGTAAATTAACAGTTCTAGAGACTAAACTACCTTCATTCTGCTCTTGCAGCAGGATACTAGAAAAACAGCTTAACAGCTGGGTCTGAAGATGGATATCCACAAATATCCAGAGGATATGGGATTTCATGCAGTGCTGGCCCAACAAAAGATGTTCAGTTCATAAGCTTTCCAGCCTTTTGGATTTTATACCAGTCTAGTTGAACTTCTTCATGCTAGACACTGAGATGGACTGGCAGATCAGGGGCTGCAGGGCCCCTAGGCCTCCCCACCTGTGGGCGCCCCCCTTCCCTGGAGGGCCTCCCGCCCTGCCAGCAGGCCAGCTCGGGGCTGGGGCCAGAGGCCAGCCACAGCCTGACCGATCTGCCGCAGGGGGAGGAAAGACCAACTGCTGCATGTGATGCGGCTTGGGCTGCACTGAAGCCCATACTGCACACGGAGCAGTCAGCCCTGCCCTATCCCCCCAGAGGGGCTTTCTGGCCAGGCTGCTACCAGCCTGCCCCACCCCTGGGGGCAGAGTGAGAATGGGTGAGCTCAGCCTGTGGGCTGACTCACCCAACCCCTGAGAGTGGATCAACTGGCCTGGGGTGGAGCGGGAGCTCAGAGCCAGGACTCAGGCCATCCAGCCCCATTTCCTTTCTGAGTGCTGGGCTGCTGGCAGGGTGGAGGGGCCCCCATACTGTAGTGGGCTCCTAGGGCCAAGCCCCATTAGCCCATGTGGTAATCTGTCCCTGGAGATGGATATTTCCCATGAATACGTTATCTCGATATTCCATCATTTCTGCTGAGTTGGAAATCCTTTCAAAACAGCCTTCCATTCAGTATGTTGATGTTTCTTTTGTCCCAGCGTTATCCATAACGTAGCTACATGGAAGGAAATGAACATGTAAAAGAAAATAAAGGCATAAAAAAAAGGGAGGGGTGGGGATTCGACATGAGTGTGGATGAAAATTCATGGTAGCTTTTGTTCTTTCTGAATCAGTTCACCCACACACTGCTGAACTTGAAGGTCCAAATTTCTTTATACCAAACTTTTCAAAAGCATCCATTAATTTTGGCACCTCAGTTTCCATGCCCAGCTCAAAAAAATCTGCACCTGCAAAGGTGCTGAGCACTTGTCCTCTCATCAGTTGACTTCCATCACAACCATGAGTGTTCAGCATCTTGAAAATCAAGCTCAGGTTTCACAAGATGGGCACCAAAAACTGAGTTTCCTCAAGTTAATGGAAACTTCTTTTAAAAGATAGCCATAAAGTTTCATGAGTTTTACAGAAGCAAATCTGTAGGAAGATTTTTTTCTTGTGAAGTGCTGTGAAGAACTATTATTTTTCTTCACCAGTACAACAAAATCAAGCGCTGCCTGTAACTCAGGAGCCCTTGTACAACTTTTTAGGACTAAAGGACTCTGAATTACATAGTACATTAAGTAAAAGCCCACCAAGCTTTTACCATTTTTATTCTGCCTTTAATACTAAAGCACTTTTTGACTATTTGCTGAGCTAAAGTACATCATAGCAGTATTTAAGCCACAATTTATATTCAACAGTAGATAGCTAATTCATGTCAACTTTGTTCACTAAATTAGTAATACAAGGCAGCTTATTAAGAGGCACAATGATTTAAATGAGTCACTTAAATGTAATATTTGCAATAAGATCTAATTTACTAGTACATATAGTTCTGATTTGCTGGTGTACTGTTTGCCACAATAGAATGATTGGTACTTCAAAAATGAATATTGATTTTAAAAATTGAGTTTGGATCACAGTTTGTCCTTCTGGACTCCATCTTATCAACCATGATATTTTAAATTAAGTTATCTGAAAGACCCAAGGTGAGTCTTTTAAAAACACTGTATTGCATTATTGGATACAAAGAGCAAGTAGCTACTGCTTCTTTCATTTCATCCAAATATTAAGACATTTTAATGCATCAATACCCAAGTCTTCTGGCTTCCATCTTTTTAAATTATTATCATTAACATGTTTATCAACTCTCTTGTTGAGAAAGAGCTGATATATCCATTATCATGCAAACATCCAATTTCATAGGATTGTAACTGCAGGCCCATCTACATGGTGTGTTAGTGTGCACCAGCTAGGGTGTAATTCTAGGGCACACCAATGTGTCATGTATTAAATGACTATGTGGGCCCTGCTAGTGCACACTGAAAGTTCTCTAGTGCACATAGTTGCAAACTTCTAGACTGCACCACAGGGTTCACACAGCTCAGTTAGTGTGCAACAGGCTGTTGCACACAGGAATGGTGCTAGGGTTTCTGGCACCCCCTTGCAGCACAGCAGACGCCCAGGCAGATGAGTGACGTCGCAGTGCAGTGCAATGGCGCAGTCCCTGTTTTGGTGCCCCTCAAACGTCAGCGCCCCCCTCCAACACTTACCTTGCTTACTGCGTGGCACCAGCCCTGGTTGCACACAAGAACTTACATCCCAGCTGCACACTGTGTAGACAAGCCCACAGTAAAATATGTGTGTGAGCTAAATTTTGGCAAGCCCAGATGTAGAGTGCCAGTAAAAATATAAGTTGGTTCTTTTGCCAAGCCATTCAATCAGGCTCCTTCTGCAGGGCCCAAGGTGATGATCTCCCTCATATTCTATGCAGCAGAAGGTTTTACTTTCATACTATGAAACTAGTAGTGAATGTGTCTGGACTAGGGGTAATGTGGGTGAGGTATTATTGGATATTACCTCACTCAGTTTGTCTTTCTAACATCCTGGGACCAATGTGGTTACTACGCCACTGCATGAAATAGGGATGTTTATTTTCCCCAGAGGTTTCACATTATTGCAGAGTCAATATAGAGTACAGTGTGTTCTACATCAAGCAGCACTGGAGCAGCAGTGATAAATGTACCACTCTCATTTCAATCTGATCCTTGTAGGACAGGGACCCAGTTACTTGGGAGCCCCTGAAAATTGCAGGTTTGGTAGGACCAGAGGCGCTTTGTTGAATGCTTACTCCAATGCACGAGGATACTTCTGCAGGCCAGATGACTTAATCAGGTTCTCTTTTTCCTTCCTCACTTATGCCAGCTATAAAAGTTACAGCTGGGATTTTTCAAGTTCTTTTTGGTTTGTTTGTTTGTTTGTTTGAGGTGAAATGCTTCAATAGCTAATAAGCCATAATGTAGACTACAGGTGAAATGCTGGCCCCATGAATGTCAACAGCAAAACACCCACTCAGTTCAGTGTGGCCAGGATTTCATCCTTTGAAATTGAGCAATTATATAACCCTAACCTATCAAATTTATTTATTCAGAGCAAGAGGATATTGGTTAGTCTTTTAGTCTATCAAGCAATCCTTCTTGCTTTGGAAGAAAGAATTAGTTTACTTCAGTGCTAACTTGGGGAAAATAATCACATTTCTGCTTTTGACAGCAAGCCAAGATCACCAACCAAAGACTGTCATATTTTGGTCATGTTATGCGAGCTAACTCACTCGAAAAGTCAGTTATGTTAGGAATGGTCAGCGGAGAAAGAAGGTAGGGCCGCCCAAGGACTCACTGGCTTGACACCATTAAAAATGATACTGGATTGACTATGGCGGAATTAAAGGAAGTTGTACGAGATAGGATGGCATGGAGAGCATTGATCTATAGAGTGACCGAGAGTCGGACACGACTGAACAGATGAAGAGAGAGAGAGCTTTTGACAAGGACTGACACAAAAGGGAAGAGGAGAGAGGATAGTAGCAAGTCGGAAAATACAACTTCTGTTAATGTTCTCAGGATGTAGTATTGCTAGTCCGTCATGGGTAGATACCCTACACTTGCAGCTCAGACATGGCAGCTGGTACTTTGCATCCTGGTTCGCCTCCCTTGTTAGGTCACTTTTCTCAGCCTGGGCAGAGCTGAATGGGCCATCTCATCATGTTGGTGCCATGCAGCAAAGGTAGTCAGCTGGAAAGCCGGGAGAGATACATGACAGGAGGACAATAGTGGGGGTTGGAATGGAACACACAAGGGAAGGAAAAACTGAGCAGGGTCTTGCATGTCCCCAGCTGTTGTCCTGCCTGGTGCAGTAGCAATTGTCAGATTTCCTCATTGGTGTGCCAAGGTCTGGGAGTCACAGTGAAAACACCTTGGCAGCAGCTCCCCTTTTCCCTTTATCTGCTTAATTTTCAGAAAGAAAACCCTCATCTGGCAATCTTGTCAGATGACAATAAAGGTCATCTTTTTGAGAAACAAGAAGTTAGCTGAGATTAGCTGGAGCTTCAGCGGTTGCTGTTAAAGTCTGATTGTCTTTGCTAAAAGATAAACACACAAGGGAGAGGGGAAAAAACAGCAAAGATAGAAAATGCAGCTTCTGTCTCTGATGCTTATTCTTGTATCCTCACTGCTTGAGAAACACAGGCATTGCTTTATCAATTTTAAAAGGGATAGCCGTGTTAGTCTAGTCCAGTGAAAAAACAACAAGGAGTTGTGTGGCACTTTAAGACTAACAGATTTATTTTTTTGCATGAGCTTTCATGGGAGAAGATCCCACTTCCTCAGATGCTTCGAAGATGGGTGAACTTACAGAAAGGAATGAAACTAAATGCAAGGGGGTGTAAAACATAGGATCAGGTCATAAAGTAACAGCAAATCAGAGCAGTTGACAGGCTCAAACCATGGGAAGCCTGAAGTCAAATTACCCTTTGTAATGGGAAAAGAACCCATAGTCTCGATTCAGTCCTGCTTTCACAGAATTTAGCTTGCATATTAATTTGAGTTCAGCTGTCTCTCTTTGAAGTCTTGATGTCCCAGGTACAGCTCTAACGACAGTCGTTAACAAATCCATCATCGAGTGATTAGGAAGATGGAAGTGCTCAGCAACTGGTTTCTCTGTTCTTTGATTTCTGATATCAGCTCTGTGCTCATTCAGTCTCTTACGGAGTGATCGTTCTGTTTGTCCAATATATAAGGTATAGGGGCATTTCTTGCACATGATGGCATAGACCACATTAGTAGATGAGCAGGTAAATGAGCCTTTGATGGAGTAGCAGGCTTGATTAGGACTTTTGATGGTGTCTGTTGTGTAGATATGTGGGCAGACTTGGCAGTGTGGTTTTTTGCAGGGGTGTGTGCCTGCTTCAATGTTCCTGTTGTTAGATCTGTAGTTGCTGGTGAGTATCTGTTTAAGATTAGGGGGCTGCGTATAAGCAAGGAGTGGTCTGTCTCCTAATGCTTGAGAGAGAGAGGGATCATCTTTTAGAATAGGCTGTAGGTCCTTAATGATCTTTTGCAGAGGTCTGACTTGAGGATTGTATGTGGTGACTAGTTTTATTGTTTTATCAACCACGTTGAGATCTGGCAAACTTGTACTGTATTAAGCCTTCTAGGGCATTTCTTCTAGCTGCCTCTCTGGTCTCATGCTGACAGCAGAACATATAGTCTTGGCTGGCTAAGCCTGACTCTTCAAAGAAGGCAAAAAGAAATTTAAGAAACAAACAAACAAAAAAAAAGTGGGATAGAAATATGACAAATAAAAGAGGGGCTAACAGAAGGAACCAAAGTGTTATGCTGCAAGCAGTGTTTAGGATTTAGCTGAAGCCAGTGGAAGTAGGACACAGATAGCATCACCTTTCATTTGTCTGGTCTGGTCCGGATATCTCTCAGGAACAGGACAATGAAGGCACAATGATGTCATGATGGATCCTAAACTTCCAGGAGCAGGGGTTAAAGTATAATTTGGTGGGCCCTGGAACCCTCTGGCATGGCTGAGCTCCCCAATACCCAGCCCCAGACACAGACACAAACACATAGTCATCCCACCCAATACACAGCCACCCCCAGACATACACACACACGCAGACACAGCCACCGCCAGACCCATGCACACACATGCGCATGTGCAGACACAGCCACCCCACACACACAGCCACTCCCAGACAGAGAGAGAGGGAGTCACACACACAAAAAACCCCAGTAGCACCCCTCAAGCCCTTACCTCCGCTGTTTGCAGGCTGGCTGCCTGGCTGGAAGCTGTTTCCGGCCACAAGCTGCTCCGCCCTACAGGGGGAAGAGTCACACATTCACAGCCTGCTGCAGCTCTCTGCTGGCTGGCTTAAGGTGGAGCTACCCAAATGCTGCACTCCAGCTGCTGTAGCTATTTTTTGCAGGGCCCCAGAACGCAGCATTCCAGTGCATTCCTCTATTTTTGGGGCCCCACAATGCTGCCAGACTGAAAATGGGGGACTCAGAACTGTGTTCCCGTGCATTCCCCCTTTCTTTAACCCCTGTCCAGAAGATGAGAGCAGTGGCAACCATGATGGCAAACCTCACTCTGTCTCATCTACTCATCTCTCAGCCCACAGTAATTTTTAGTTACTTTTCACCTTGAAATGGTTTGGGTGGATGGCGGGGGTTGTTTTGTTAAGGACCCCCACAAAAGAGAGTGATGGATAGAATAGCCTAACCCATCATTATTTTGTCCAGAATTTGGCCTAATTTTTTATCACTCCAAGCTGGGTCTTTGATTTGTGATTCTGCACTCCTCTTGTTTACCAAAACAATCTCAACGAATTCTAGGCTTTCTTGTTTGGATTAATTCAGTCTTTGTCTTCCTTTCATACCATTATTTTCTTTTCATACCATTGGAACTTTTATCTGCTTTCTCACACATAGGTTCACAATTAGGATAGGATTCCTAGGCCTAAATTCTTAGTTGTTTATATATTGAGCAATCCTGTATGAAGGTACTATACAAGTCTGTTATAAGTGATATGTTGCCAACATTTTAACAAGGAGCTCTCTCAAAACATGTTCTGCCTCAGAAAGTGATGCAAGTGACATTACTGAGAAAATATGATCTATTTCCCCCCAAATTCATCAATTTCACTCACTTCTCTGTGATAAAAATCTATCATTATTCATACATTGAGATACAAGGGAGGAATAGAACTGACCTGCTTAAACAGAAGGACCACTTACATAGCTTACAGTAATAACTTTATTTTATTGGCTGTACCCAAGGCACAAGTATGGGAGAAAATCTTAACCTTAGGGCAAAGGATACAAGAAGGAAAAAACTGGATTTCTCAGGAAAGGGTGAAAGTCTGGGAAAAGATCTGAAATGCTAAAATGAAACTCTGCACTGTGTATAACTGTGGTAGTCCTGGGATGTTAAAGAAAAAGTGGGTGAGATAACTTCTATAGCTCAAAAGCCCATCTCTTTCATCAAGAGAAGGGAACTCAGTTTATAGAATGAAAAATTTACAGAATATCTCATAAAAAATAAATGCCTCATCAGTGGTACTAAAGATAAGATTTTGTCAAAAGTGTGAGAAAAGTGAAAGGGCACAGAAGGGTGACCAGAGAAAGGCACATACACATCCAATTATTTTATCTTATATCATGTGGATCTTCATTTGAACTGGTCAGAAACTGGGAGGGGGCTGTCCACCTGGAGTGGGGTGAGATGAATGGAGGAACGTGCAGAGTCCCTTAACTATGCAAAATGCTTGGCCTACAGTGGCTATGAAGCATGTGACTCCTTAGCTAAAATCTGATGTGTTGGCTAGAGATCATCAACATGGAGAACTCTAACAAAATTACAGTGGTAAAATTATATTGTTCTTAGCATTGCAACCTGTGAAAAGAAAATGCTAAGGAGTCCTTTTATGTCTTCGCACTAAATGTTATTTCTGGCTTTTGCATTTCTATAGTTCAGGGCTTGATTATATGATTTTTATTAGTGTGCGTTAAATAGCAATAAAATAAAATGTCAACATCCAGTTAGGTACAGAGGTTATCATTAAAATGTTTACAAATGCCTTGGCAAGTAATTAGTGTTACTGTGATATTCTCCTTGGTATTACCATAAATACAGTAATAACAGACAGAATTATAAATAATTTAATAGCAATGACTGAATAAACCTTTTGTGGGGTTTTTTTTGGCATCATTGCAATATATACAAATGCAATTAACATGGGCTTATTTTAAGACTGAAACATTGTAATTTTGTGAATTGGGATTTTAACCTCTGTTTTTGAAACTTTGGAAAGATGTATGGAGGCTAAAGTAGGAAGACTAAGATGCACATATGTGACTGGCTATCAGGCCTTCTCTCCCCTGACATGCAATAAAAATTCACTTGGACCTGGCAACCAAGAGGACAATCCTTTAAAGGCCTAGACTGGCCAGGAAGTCAAGCTGAGCAATCGAGAACCAGCAGGCCAGTTAAGAGAGCTCCTCTGCTTTTGCACAGAAGCAGATCTGAGTGAGACTGGGACAGAGTGAGAGGTCTTTGGGCTAATGCAGGCCAGAGCTTTACCCCTAAGTAGTGCAGCTAAGTCCTGGTCTATACTTTATCACAATTTTTGGCAAAAGTCGAGGGACGATACACAAGCTAAGTAAAATAACTTATGTACCTACCTTCAACTTTCTAATGCTTACTCATCATGGTGCCTACACAGCACTGAGTCAACGAGAAGTCCGCTCCCTTTGTCTTGGCATTATTCTTTTTCTGGGGTCAGGCTTACTGAGTCAGCGCCCCAATCATTTGGGCAGGTCTTCACTGACTGCTCAATTGATCTGGCAAGATCAGACTGACACGATGAATTTGCCACTGTCAGTGAAGACTTCGCCCTAAGTGCCTGCATTTTGAAGGTTTTTTTCTCTCTCTATTTACAGGCTTAGACACTCAAATCCTGAGTTGCTAATGGGTTGATTGTTTAGAGGCTGATGCCAAGGTTAATGCACAAGCTTACCTGCTCAAAGCAGGCAGCCAGACCTTGGAGGTTAGGGTAAAGAGCACCTGCAGTATCATGTATGGCCCTGAAGGGGGCAGCAGAGCAGTCCCACCTCCCCTAATAAATGTAAGTTTTAATATACTTCTGAGTAGCCATGCTATTGTTACATAGATCAAAACCCACCTTACAGAGGCGGATATGCTTCCATAGTCATTTTCGAATGGTGGCAAGTAAAGAGAAGGGTCTTGCTGAATGTTGTATGAGAGGTCAGTAGCAAAATTGACTCATGATACATAGACAAATGCATGCATAAACTCATGAGTCATAGACAAAATGGCTTATTCCCCCCTGTTTGGACACTTACCTATGCACAGATGTTTTTAAATGGAGGTTATTGCACAAAATTGTAACCACAGTTGCAGGCACAATTGCCTGATTCTTGTTCTCAGTCATAGTAACAGAATAAATTATTATGGGTTTTCTTTTATGCCTGTATTTTTGCTCAAACATTCCAGTCCTCAACTTTTTTTGTATGTGCCCCTGAAACTTTCTTTAGATTATATATTAACTGCTGCATGAATTGCAATTACGCTTTTAAAATATCTATAAAATATCAAACTGTCCTCATAATGTCATTGGCCACTGTGAGAAATATTACCATTTAGAGCTCCCTAAATGGAGTTCTTTTTCCTTCAGATGCAATTTATCTCACCGAATAAAGTGCATGTTTTGATTAACTGAAACATCTGACTAGACTGTGCTGACATCCTGTCCAACAGCAGGCTGTCCTGAGCTCCAAACAAGAAAATTTTGTTTGGCCTGAGGACTCGTTTCTCACCCTGTCTACTGGGAAAATATAGTTTTATGTAAACCATCTGTAATGTTTCTTTTCTGTCTTCCACAACTGAGACAGGCAATTGAGTTTTCCAAGGTTGCCTGACAGGCAAGAGAGAATTCTTTATGCTTTAGGATAAAAAATAGTGTTGATGATGTAGGAGAGGAACAAAAGACCTTATTTGAATTCTCTCCATTGCACTTCTAGGGTTGTTTCTCCTGCTATCTAAATGTAGTGGTTCTCAAACACCGTGTCATGACACACAAGTATGTTGCAGCACAGCTTCTGCACGTATCTGCAGAAATCAGCCTGCCACCAAAAGCCCCCCACCTACAGCCAAAAGAAACCATCATGGTAGCAGCAGCAGATTATTACCACTTTACGAGCTGTTGCCACCATTGCCACTTTAAGAGATGCTTATTGCAGTGCCACTGCTGGAAACCGCCAGTAGCAGCTGCTTTTCGTGGAGGCAGAGGCTGCTTTTCAAGCCGCCCATCACCAAAACTTCCTCTAAAGCCAGTTTTCTTTTGGTGGGGCCACTTCATTTTCAGCTGCTGCTGAAAGTGCTTGAGGCCAGGAGCGGGGGAAGCGCCTCTGTGTTGCACAACGCTTGGAACCATCCCAGTTGCTTTAGGACACTGAAGGAGTTGAGAACCCCTGATCTAGTGACAGCCATTATGGCACCTTAACTCCAACAAAGCGAATGCATAAATAGAGTTTTCTGAGTTGTGTAACTTTAAGATGTTAACTTAGGTTCTTTGCATTCTAAATATGGGGTAAAAATTCAGTCCATTCACACCAATCATAGCTATCCCTTACCACGTATATGAATAACATGAGTTTATATTTTGATAGCTTTACATTTTTACTTAACCTATAGTTTTAGAAAATCACTTGTTACATTCTTTACAAAGTTCTTCTAAGAGTATATCTTGATTTGTAGTTTATTTACAATATTCAGAACTGCCAGGATGTGAGTGATTGTCATCATGCAAGCAGGGAACAGAATTTTACTATATGACTCTTCAACAGAGAAATTTTTTGAGAGAGACATTTTTAAATTTTATATTAAATTATATAAAACAATTACACTGTTATTTACTGTAGAATTGCAATACAGTTTGTGTGTGTGTGTTTAGTCACAATATAACCCCTTTTTTAACTAATTGGGAATTGAGGAGTTCAAAAAATTTTTAAAAATCCATAAATTTAAACATCTGAAAATTACAGAACAGTGCTATGTTGCATTATGGTACACTGCCTTGCTTTCTTCTCATTCTTCAAACCACTGAAAAAGTCATTTCTAATGTCTAAATGCACTGACAGCATCAGCATGTGAAGTGATGTTGACTTTTTCTTCACCAACACCATTTTTGTTATGGATTTTTAATTTTTTCTGTTGGGGGGCAATGGTTCATATACTTGATCATTTGTAAGACTGGTATTTGTCAAGTTGAGGTTCAAATATATATAAATATTCCAGTGTGTTTTCTATAGTTTGTCCAGAGAACTTGTATAATAAACCAGCACAGTGTCAAAACAAAATTTCACAACCAAATATAAAAGTCGGAATTTGCTTTCAGCAAATAATGAGGCATTTTAGTCTTAAAATTCACTTTTTTTGCAAGTATTAGCACTAATAAAGCTTGAGCCACACAAATGTTCTCAAACTGAATATAAAAGGTCATGAGTTTGACTGAATCAAAAATCACTTGAATGTGTAAGGTAAATATTTCCAACTATTTGTCAGCTCTCATATTGAAATCTTTGAATGAAATAGCATCAACCAATTCCCCACTTGGTGAAAGTAGTTTCAGAAACTGAACTGAAAGCTAGCATTGTAGAGTTCCATATCAAATTTGCTCCGCTGACTAGTAAAATTTTAGTTATTGGACCACCTACTCAAGAAGATGCAGTTTGATGTTCAGATCCCATGCTTTCTGTATTGTTCATCATCACCAGTGATGAAGGCATCAGAATTTGACTAACAATTCTGTTGAGATTTCTGGGGACAAAAGAGAGTGCAATTCTTTTTCTTGGCATCATTGTTCCTGCATCAGAAATGGGAATGGTTTGTAAATAAACATGTTTTCAGCAAACAGATATGATTCAGAATGCAATGGTCAGGGTATTAAAGTATAATTTGGGGAGGCCCCCCCTCATGCAGGCCCGAGTCACCCTTCATGCAGGTCTGGACCCCCCTTTACCAACCCCAGCTACTGCCCCCCCCAGCTACTACCCCACAAATGCCTGCCCCACCAGGTGGTCATTTGGAACCACTTCTTAGTACCACGTGCATTGGTTATCTCCCAGCTACACCCCCCCCCAGCTATACACACACACACACACACACACACACGACCAGCTTCACCCACACACATCCTGCCCCTCACAGCCCCCAGCAGCATTCCCTGTTCCCCTAGCAGCTACACGCCCCCCCATCCCAGAGGCCAGTGCCTCCTTCCCCCAGCCAGACTGTGGGGCTCCCCCAGGCCCAACCTAGGCCTTACCTTGGCTGTTTCTCATTGTTTCTGCTCCCAGCAGTGACTTAGCTCCCACCCTGCAGGGGGCGATTTATAAACTGCCATGCCACAGCTCCCTGCTGGCTAGACTTAAGGTGGAACACTTTGGAATGCTCCATTCCGGCTGCTGATTCTATTCTTAGGGGCCCTGGAACGCTGCATTCCACTGCATTCCTCTATTTTTATGGGGCCCCAGAATGCTGCTCCTTAAAAATAGGGGCCCAGGTACAGCGTTCAGGAGCATTCTGCCTTACTTTAACGGCTGCACACGGTGCCTAATCCTGTTGAAAATGATGGCAAAATTTGAGTTCAGTCTATTTAGCTTATCAAAGAGTAAGTAAAGAGGCAACTTGATAGTGGTCTATAAATAGCTGCACAGGGAGAATATAGTATTTGATTTTTAGGGGGCTCCTTGAGTGAGCAGATAAAGACATAACAAGAGCCAAAGACCAGGAGTTTGTTAGAAAAAATTCAAATTGAAAATGTGATCCATCTTTTTCAGTGAGGATAGTTATTCACTGAAACATGAGAGAAGTGGTTTATTTATCATCACTTTCTTAAATTGCATCTGAATATTCTTCTAAAAGATATGTTGTAATTCAGCCACAAATTACTGGACTTGATAGTGTTAAATTACATAGTAGGGAAGGATAATTCCCTTCACTGTGTAAGTACTGAGTGAAATTCTAGGACCAATGTTATGCAGGTGTTCAGAATAGGTCTATCATGATCTTTTCTGACCTTAAACTCTGATTCTACAAAACTCTCATTATCTTCAGTGGAACTGGGGATTGATGTGAGTAAGATAGTTGCTGTCATTATTACATTGTTGTTTGGTTTTTATCTTAGCCTGACTTTCATCTAGGTTAGATCACTCAAAGTACTTTTTTCATTCCCTAAGGATAATATGCCAAATGTGTGTACACTGTGTTTATCCTTTCCTTTTAAAAGGTTTTCTTAAAACCTAGAATTGTTCTGATGGTGGGATAGTAACACCCTTCCTGTGCAAAGATCAACAAGAATATTCATGCTATTCTAGTTGATGTTTTTGTAGAACCTTGTAAAGTAAAAATTGTGTTTGATTTGTGTAATAGTCCTCTTTGATTTATCTCATCCAGTATCCTCTTGACTCTTATCACTGCAGCCTGATCTTTCCATTTTGACCCCTATGTATCTTTCTTTACCAATCTGCACAACTACTGCATTTATTCTCTATAGTCTCTTAGCACCTGATCAAACTCTTGCCAAAGTTAATGGGAAAACTGTTAACTTCAACTAGAGCTAATCATGGCATACATCTCTAAGAAAAACACATCTCTGTCAGTTTAGTCACGTTGTTCCTTATAATTTGTTTTCACTATTGAAACATACTTCAGTCTTTAATACTGTGACTTCATCTTTTTATCTTCACCACATAATTTACAAAAAGTATATTGTTAAAGAGAAGCCCCTAAAACATCTGGGGTATCAGAACTTCTTCCTATAACAGTAAGCACCTTTACTGTGTGTAAGTAACAAGGTTGGTTAGTTTGTAGGCGCAGGTAGCTACTATGGGTCCCATTTAGTTGTTTTCAACCAGTATTTCCATTCCTATAGCTAGCACCACAATACCAGGAATTCCTCAGAACTGCCAAGTGCTGTGCATCTTAGAGGTCAGTCAGTTGTTCCTGTAAAACTGGTGAAATGTCAGATCCTTCTCCCACAAGCTATCCTAACTGGGAGAGTGCTCACTGAACCCATACACCATCAACTGTAGTCCCAGCTTTTTACTGACTGCAGTTAGTATCTCCATGCTTTTTGTAGCCTTTCATTGAGGCCTTGCTTCCATGCCTTGACATGAGACAACTGTCATTCACCAGTGTTACAAATAATGTAGCAAATGGTGCATATTGTTATGTTAGGCAGCACTCCTGTCTACATATAGAGATTTGAGTCTGCTGATACCTACCTACCAATGGAAGCAAAAGTGGTAGGAGTTCATGCTTTTAAATCCAGAGGTGTCAAGTTTTTTCTCCACATATTGGGAAGTGGAGGTGTTAACCAGGACTATGTTGTCTCTAACCATTATCCCCTACTCAGCCGTTAGACTCAGGAATCCTGACACCCAACATTCCAGCACTAGTTCATAGATAGCCATGTAACCAGCTGATAAATCTATGTTCTCTCTCCTTCTGTGAGTTGGTCATATGGACATATGCCTTCTTCACTCCTACAGTTGAAATGGAAGAGGTCAGTGCTATGGATATGAAGGTTGTTGGGTTTCAGTCTTACAGTGAGATTATTCTACATGAAAAGCAGATGTCATACAAACATTATTGTTGTGCCAAAGATTAAACATTGGGACATGATGGAAACTGTAACCTTCATTGCCATACAAAGTGAAATACCCACATGATTCATATTAAAGAGTAGATTCTCATTAATGAATTATATTGCAGACAGTGCAGAAGCAAACATTGTCTTTCTGTCTTGCTGCTGGAATGCAAACTTTCATTTCCCTACAGAGGTCACACAGATACTTAATGCAAAGTACTGTGTAGACCTCAAGTCTGTGAAAAATATAAGCTGTAGAGCAGGTGTGTCAAACTCATTCAATGTGAGGGGCCACATTAGAAGGCAGGACACCTGTCCTCAGCCCCGCAAGCTCTCTGACACCTTCCCTTTCCCCTGCCCTGTGGAATCCCCTTCCCCTCACTGGCTCCCAGACCCTACCCCCACCCCTTCCCCTATATCCTGGTGGCAGCCAAAAAAAATCAGTCTTAGTCACAGGCAGCCCAGCTAGGCTCCTGCCTCTCCCCCTTCCAGCCCGCTCCTTGTCAGTCATTCAGAATGCTGGCCTTTAGTTAGCTTACTCCTGGCTGGCTTTTGATTGGCTTGTTTCCATGTGGGCCCCAGCCACTTTTTCCTGTTTTATTTGTGATTCCTTCAATGTGCAGTCAATCAAATTAGCATGCTGACTGACAGTGAACAGTGGGGTAGGGAGCAGTGTGGTGGCTCTCTGGGAGCCCAACCCAGCCTGCTGTGACTGAGACTGACTGGTTGGCAGACGTCAGCAGAGCTGAGCTGGGATTGGATGGAATGCTTCCTTTGTTCCCGTGTGCTATGACTCAGATCATGTGAGTGAGCGAGTCAGAAACATGCCCTGCTGTGCCAGGAGCCTGGCTTTGGAGTTCACTGCTGCAGACAGCTTCCAAGCACAGCCCAGGCAGCCACTCTGTATGCTGGATCAGTGCTCTCGGTGGGCCTGATCTGGACCACAGGCCGTGAGTTTGATACCCCTGCTGTAGAGCATGAAATCCATTTTTATGGCTTTCTGCCAGAAAGATGATGTTGCTGCATACCACATTATTTTTATGTAAGGAACAAAAAGCTGGATTTTTTCCTCATGAAGAATAAGTCATGGATGTGTCTTCTGGAAATACCCCAGAGCCTGTCGGAACAGTACAAGACACACTTGATTCCTTGATAGACTTACTGAAAACAATTGACATACAAGTTGAACAACCTTGCAGCTTTCAGCTCAGACAGTGCTGCACTAAAAGTGGGAGTGGGGGAGGAAGAATTATTTGTTGTTCTAGAAGCTGAAGACAGTGAATCTTTCTACTATCAATATTGGCTGTCTTGCTACTTGGCAGATCTGTGTAGCAAGTCTAGATTAACAGCATTAGCAGCTCAGTCAGCACACTGATCTCTGACAATGCTACTTTCCAAGCAGTTCCAAAAGGCAAACAGGTAGTGAAGGGCATTCCTGAAGTCAATTAAAATATGTACATGTATATTTACAATAAGGCTTAGGAGCTTGATTTCTTCTGAGTATACAATGTACCTCTTTTGCATATGGTTGGAAAACATGAAACTTCCTGGGGTGTGAGTACAGGAATCACTTACCAGTGTTTGCAAAGCCAGGAGTTACAAACCACGTGCCATGCTCAGGTGGCACTATATAATTCTCCTAACATGTCAATAAAGTCACATATAGGGTCAGATCTTCAGAAGAGTGCATGGATAATTGTGTGTGTACTTAGACACTACTGCTACGTGAAAGTGTGGTAGTTATATGATTTTTATAATGCCCACACCATCCCAAAAAATGTCATCTAAAATTGCCTTTATATACTTACTTTCTTTTCACTGTTGCTTAGCAAGTTATATAGCATGTAAAGGCAAATGTTTCCTTTTGCTTTTGATGGCTTCTCCTTCTTGGTGCCATCAGTACAATGGCTCTGACATTGACTAACCCAGAAATGATTGTGACTGCAGTGGTGTTGGATTATAACATCACTAAATGATTAATGCAGAGAAAACAGGTAAATTAAGAATGAGATAGAGGTTTGCAAACAGACAGTAGTTTATGTGCAAAATGGGAGAAGAGTTTGCGTAGCATGTTGAGGTGTGCAGCAGTGCAGAAGAACCTGACAATCTACAGCATGATTTCTTTATTTACTAGCCCTCAGAAACTGACAGTGTTATGCAAGGGCCAGTAAACACAATAATGCTCACGCAAAGAGGCACTGATCTCAGAATGATGTACACAATAGGTTTGCTTTGAACAGTTTTCTGTGTAACAGTTTTAGATATGGAGTCTGAAAAAATGTTCTGCTAGGTAAGAAAGAAAAGAAGTTTTAAATTACAAAAAGTGCTCAAGTTGCTTCAGGAGATGCAAGTGAAGGGAGACTAGGCTTTATTTAATGCAGGGGTCTCAAACATGCGGCCCCTGAAGCTATTTCCTGCGGCCTGCAATGACATAGTCGTTACCGATATTTGCAATATCATTGTATGGAAGGGTTTCAGTGGTGCGGCCCTCGAGCTAACGTACAGCCCTCTGCTAGTCATGTGGCCCTCTGCTAGTCCTCACGCAGCCCTCATGGTGGTTTGAGTTTGAGACCCCTGATTTAATGCCTGACATCCAGCTGATTTCCTAAAGGCAGCAAAAAAAATCAGCAGTTGCTTACAACAACAACAAAAAATGGCAGCAGCCCAAGCAATTGTGTTAAAACTGCCTATAGTCTTCCTGTGTTCATCTCAAAGAGTATGATTCTTTCTGCATTGCATGTTACAGTGTGCCCAGAAATGAAAGCAAGAAAGACAGACTGTGTACCACCAGTAGGGTCCCAAGGAGACAGCCATCCTCAAGATCCATGCAGTAGGGTAGGGCCAGGGAAGGCATGTGGCACTGTTGAAGAGGATGGATGAAATGAAGTGACAGAAGTTGTTTTCAGAGATTTCAGTCTAATCTTTTCACGAAGAGTAAAGTGCAAACATTTTGGGAAGTCATCCATTGACAAAGGCCACAATTTTCAGCCTTTGGTGCTGTCAAGGCTGTTTGCGCACTCTGAGTGCAGAAGGTGGGGGCCTACAACAGGCCTTAAAAGCCACTGGCCTTAAAGCCTGGTCTTAAAACTCTCCAAGGCCTCCAATTCCTGGCCTTGGAGTGGTATTGCTGCCACCACCTAAACGCAAAAACCTCTTGAAAACCAGGAAGGTGCACTTGGGAATTCCTTCCTGTGAGGTATCCTCAATACCTTTTATTCCTCTCTCAGCAGAGTGACTGAACCCCAGCTGGGATATCAGCTGGAAATGGAACAGAATTCCTCTTAGTAGCTGGCTGTGGAGTCTGATGCACATGCACTCAAACCTCTTGCTTTTCAGGTCACAGAACCAGAGCTTACTTAAAAGGTAAAGTCTTTAATTAGAAAGAACAGATAAGAAACACTGAGATTGCTTCTCTGGGATTTACCTTAGGTAGTTACAGGGTAGTGGGAGGGGGTACATGTGCTCATCACGGAGAAATCCAAAAACAAACCAAAAACAAAGAAAATACCCTGACTGTCTAAGTAAACATTCCCTGTCCTACTCATGCCTGGTCAGTAACAAACTTAACTTATCTTTGGTAAGGATGTTGCTGGATTCTTCTTCAGGCCTTTCTACCTGGCCTCCTCCTGATCCTTCCAGGAGCTCTGCTGCATCCAAACAGGAACAGGCCAGGCTGCTGCTCCAATTCAAAAAGCTGTGCTTTTTTCCTATTGGCTGTCCTGGGACTCACTGACCAGAGCGTTAAACCCTTCCTCCCCAAGGGTTACTACAGGTGCTTCAAAGCCAGCTTGTATATTTATATTCACACTCCTAAACAGAAGAGGTGATCTTTCCAAAAGACACTGAGCAGTGGTACCTCTCAGAGATTTCAACAGGAGAAGAGTTTGCTTAGTGTTTCTTTAAATCAGGTCAGTCCTCTAAATCAGTGGTTCTCAGTCTTTTGCAGGTCAGGACAAATGTGGTGGTGTATAGTAACCCTCCAGGAGTCACCAGCCCAAACCAACCCAGGCTTACTCCAGCCATCTCCCTGGCTCTCCATGATACACTTATCACTGTAAAGCAACACAATAAAGTGTGGCAACTCAGGAGTTGAGAACCACTGCTCTAAGTGACTATATACGTCTTTATGAACTGAATGTAAGCACCCAAGGTGGAATTGTCAAAGGCAACTAAGGGAATTAGTTCAAACTCTCAAATGTAATGGGGGTTGGGTGCCTAATGACCTATGGTCGTTTGAAAATCCCAGCCCTAGATTTGACAATCTTGGCCTCAACAATATTGTCTCTACATGGGAGCCCAGGGAAGGGTTTTTCAACTATTTTAAAGTAGGGCTTAAGCTATGTAAAGGCTGAATTCTTTTCTATTATTTTCAGTGGCACTGTTTTAATGTTTAGCAATTATTCAAAAGAGAGGTTTGCTGACAAATGTGCATCTGTTACTCAGTAGCTTCAATGAAAATACCAGCTCTGTTTGTCTGGCCAATCTGTCAGCTGTCTGTAAGAGACTGAAAACATAGCAGGGAAATTACATAGTCTGGGCTGACGGAGGGCACTCTCTTCACTCCCAGTCAAACAAATCTTGCAGATGGAATCTGGTCCTGTATTATTCACTAGATCCTGACTTTTGTGAATCTCTGCCATGCCCCTTCATTCAGAACAAGCAGTTGCTTTCCAAACAGCAGTCCATTACATTACTGAGAATGAAGAAGCTTTAATTGCATTAAGATCTTCCAGAAGCACAGCCATAGCAGAATTACTGAAGTTCCTTCAGGGTGTTTTTTTAGTCTATAGTAAAATCCAAAGACACTCAGGATCATCTGCAGAACTAGGATAATTATTAAAACTGCATTGGCCTGTATCAATTCATAGCTTTCGCAAATTGTGTTTATTTTATCAGCTCCAATTGCATCTCCTTGTAACCTAGCGGAGTTTAACACGTACGTATACGCATTACAGATTACAAGAACTCTGGCATTCGTCAGCAGTGGATGTAAATGAGTCACCTAGATCTATTCCCATAGCAAGCATTCTTCCTGGTACTCAGAGGGAGCAGCAAGGCCGAAGTACGTACAATTAAAAACACTAGTCAGGGAGGAAAAATAGACATTTCATTCTAAGAGCAAGTTCCTCAGCTGATATCAATTGGTGTAGCTCTATTCAATCAGTAGAACCATGCTGATTTATACTAGTTGAAAATCTGCCTCTCTTCTTACCTCTGTCACCATGTATCAACTAAACTGACAAGTGGAATGATAGCCCTGCAGAACTTTTCTTTCTCTTCTGCTAAGTCAGGCTTCCTGCTGACTTGCTCTTTTTTTTAAGACAGGCCTTCTTGCTTGCTTGTTTGTTTTGTTCGATAGCACAGTTAGTTTCTCATTGGTGTTGTGTTGGAAAGAAAACTGAAAAGCTAACTAACCAACTTTCTCCCACACAAAAAAAGCTATTACTGAGTGATTACTAACCTGCAAAAAGACAGGTTATAGTGGTGTTGGTGATGGCACCATAGGCACCTAAAATGTGCTTACTTTGCCCAATGTCCCTCACTAGGGTATGTATTAAATAAGTCCTCCCTTTCCCAATAAGGGAAATACAGAAACTTGGTATGTCTGAGGGGTAACCAGGGGGCCTTCAACCAGTCCTACATTCTTGGCTGCTATTTTCCCAATTCATTTTCCCTTCACACCCCCTGTGATCACATTATAGAGTTCTGTGAGTCAGGCACCATCTTTTTGTTCTCTGTTCTATATAGTGCCTATCAAAAAGAGGTCATAAGCACTAAAAATAGGAATAATAATTATTATTATGATTATTAATTAATGGTGACAATGACCCACATAGCAGAAAGGTTGGCAGGCTCCACCAACACAAGTTTCATTCTAAAACAACTTAAATTTCTGAGTGATTCAGGTTGCAGCCCCACTTCCACCCCCACCCCCAAAACCCACACAATTTCAGCTGTGCCCATTATTTTCTGGCTCACTGCAAAATAGATGTTAGAGTCAAAACTCACTCCTCAAAACTCACTCCTCCCTCTTGAATCTCAAAAAAAAAATCCTTATATTTTCTTTTTATTTTACTTCTGAAATGTCTCTGCACATCTAAATTCTGGTCCAGCCAAACTTTGGAAGTATGAGCTAATTTTGATGAGAGTCCCAGCTCCTATTTGCAGACTGAATTGGCAGGTCATTAGCAAAGCATTCAAGATTTAGGATACATTCTGCCAAGATCCAAAGGGGTAGCTGTGTTAGTTTAGTGCAGCAAAACAAACAAGTAGTCCTGTGGCACTTTTAAAGACTAACAAGATTTATTTATCACATGAGCTTTCATGGAAGAAAATCCCACTTTGTTAGATGCATTCTGGAACTGTAAACATTTTCAGGTGAACCTCTCACTAATAGTTGCTTCTTAATATAATAGGGGGTCAAGTTTTATTCTCATTTACACCTGTGTAACTCCTCTGACATCAACAGTGTGGACAGGGTCAGCGGAGACCATAACATGGCTCAGTTTATTCTATAAGACTGTGCACCACTATGGGATGGATCTTCTACTGTTGTAAATCAGTGCAGCTCCACTGGGATGGCGCTATACATCTTCACAGCAGCAGAGGATCAGGTCTTTTATTTTCAGTTTATTCATCTATTGTATTGTCATCATCTTCTCAAAAGAGGCCAAGAGTATGAGTCTATTTATGGTCCAGAATATAGGATAAAATGATCAAAGGAGTTTGTCTGATCATAATTTTATAAGTTGAACTTCAGTTTCCTAAAGACTTGATCTTATAACTTACTCAGTTTGAGTAGCATTCACCTCAATATGTCCATTGAAAGAACTGAATCTGAATCATATTTCCATTTAGTAGAACTGAATCTAAAATGAACACATTTGTACAATTTCAGGCATCAGTATATTTTTGATAAAACAAGCAATGCTAGAATAACAAAGGTGATCAGGAATGCTACATCTAAAACCTGTTCTGATGATGTTCTATCTCCTGGCTTCTCTTCTTTCTGGTAGCACTAATATGCTACTCAGGATCCACTACCTCAGGACAACCTCACTGTAAAGCATACTAGAGTCAGAACAGGTAGATTAGCTTCCATTGGTTTAGAAGCTAAGAATTCCCCAAATTGATGACTGCAAGAGCAGAATTGAGCCAGGTGTGCCCAATCAGCTCATTAGACTATAACCAGGGCAACTTTAGACTGGCAGCAACTTATTAGAAGGAGGCTCACCTGTAGAGGAACAGGTAGGGACTGTAAAGTCAAGTAGTGAGCCACAGAGTGAATAGTAGAGAAAGGGAAGAGTGTTAGGGGGCTGTTGACAATGTGCATAAAGTAATCATTCTCTAGGAGGGAGGTTTTGGAGTTTGTACCCTAGGGAGAGAAAGGGACACACAAGTGCAGAGTGAAGTCTGGGGAAGGAGTGTTGAGGACAAAGAAAGGAACCTTGAAGTTGCTGAGATGAGGGCTCCTCAATAGGAACCTAGAAAAGAAGGTAGGCTTGTGGGTCCTCTACTAGTCAGTGAGAGTGGGGCACAGAATTGAGGCAGTGGATGGGAAGACTATCTAGGTCTGGTAACAGACTATATGCTGGAAAGGGGGATCATGGAGTAAACTAGCCATAGGGCTAACTTACAAAGAAGTTGCTGAGGATTCTGCTGTGAAGGAGGAGGTTTCAGACCAGCGAGATAATGATGTCACTCAAATCATGAAAGGGAGCATCTACACTAGGAGCTAATCCTCAGAGTGACTGGGTGGTGGCAGCAGCTCAGTGGTGAGTGGAGTAGCCTCTGACAATGACTTTGTGCATGTTTATATTGTTTTTTCCCAGATGCTTTGATGCAATATATCTAATCAACAAGGATTAGTCTGAAGTAAGCACCAAACCCCTTCAAAACAAGACTAAAAGTGTGTTAGAGTCCCTGGCATTTTGGGTCTATAATGTTGCACAAGGAATAAGGTGTTATGTACACAGGTATGTAAGAGATGTCCCTTGCCTGTGCTATTCTTAGCACTGTGCCACAAACTAGAAATGAAAAAATAAAGGTTTGGCTTGCTAATAATATGGGTTAGCACTAGCTGAAATCTAAAGGGTAAGGCTGGTCTGCAATTTTCAACCCACTTTTTTTGTGGAAGATAAGGATTGTAATAGAGCAAAAGAACTGACAGGAAATGTCTGTTGTTCAATACTCCTGTGTTTTTTTTTTGAAAAACCAAAAACTTCTATCTTAAAATTTGGGGATTAGCAATTTGGTTTGTGTTGTGGGTTTTTGTTTTTTGGGGTTTTTTTCTTTTGGTGCTGAGATGTTTGGCTTTTGTGGAGGTTTTTTTTTTTAAATCAGAAGTCAGTATTGTTTTACAGGCAAAAAAACAAATTGTCACCAATTCTTATAGGGGAGTAGCTTCTGAATGCCCCAGCCTCCGGGAGAATGTGCCCTATGCTATCCACCTGTCTTCATGAGAGTCTTCCAGCTAAATGTTGATTCAGCTCTGTGATGGGGAGGCCTGCCTCTTCCAGCTCCATTCTGTTCCCCCCCATCAGCAGATTCTAATTTTGTCTAATGTATATGTGGGCCATGCAAGAAGAAGCTTTTTATGGTTTCCTCTCTGTCCCCCCCAACCCTGCAGCATACCTGTGAAAGTGGGAGGTGGAATCCGGTCCTTCTGTCTTATGAATGGAATATAAGTGACATTGATGCGAAATGTAGCTGAGACTGAGTTTCTATCATTAGATGGCAGTGAAAAGTAAAACTTTTATTTGTTTTGGTGCTGTGGCTGTGATGTAACAGATGTATGTGGTTTATGTGAGCCCTAAAAATGGCTTGTGTTTTCTCTCTCTCTGCTTCTAGGTGTATGTAACTTAACACGCAGCTGAACTAAAGAACATTTCTGCATATACAAGCTAGAGAGAGAAATTGTGTGTGTGACCCAACGAGGGCTTGAAAGAGTGGACTGTTCAGCAGTCCTTCAGTCTGAGTGTAGAGTACATAAAATATCTATGACTCAGAGCTGAGAGAACTCAGAAACTGAGAGTTTTAAGACTCAGGAAAATGTGAGAACAGAGGAAAAGACTGTCAGTGAAAAACCATACCTTTCCTGACATCAGCTGGCTGGAATTGTTACAGTTCTGTGAGCCTTTTTTTACCACATTGTATCAGTCTTTTGCCAATGTGACTGACTCCACTTAAGTCAGTGGAATCATATGGACATAAAACAGAGTCAGGCCTGTGGTCACTGACAGCATTGTACACAAAATCAAAATTTGGCATAGGTCCTTGCTCTGTTAAAGAAATGTGGACTGATTCTTATGCTTAAGATTTTCCAAATGTTTGGTTTCCATCTTTAGGAATGGTACTGGTTTTCTGGACACTTGCTTCTATTAATGAAAGATCTGTGAGCGCTTTCAAAAAAGCCTAAACGTGTTGTTGACAGTGGGTTACAATATGTCAAACATTATTCAGGGCCTGATCAAAACTCTGCAGTTCTCTGAGCTGCATGAACTTGAGAAGGTCTGAGTTCCTGAATCTGCAACAGTCTGTTTTCCATTGTAGTTTGCATAATGTATTTTTGCTATAAAGAGCCTGATTCTGTTCTTGAATAGACTAGTTTCACACTAGGTGAAATACAGAATTTAATGGAGTTACATCAGGAATAAGTAACATACTTTCATAATTTTGCAGTCAAGGCTTGGTTGATCAACACTGAGCTGTCACTTAAAATAAATGGGTAAGCAAAATGGTTAGTTCTGAATACTGTCTTGGTCAAATCACAAGCTGGCTTTCCCAGGGGTATGGTAAGCAGCAAAAACATCATGTCACACTTGTGAAATCCTTCACCTTATAGACCTAACAGTGGTTCCTGGTTTTTTCTCAGTTCAACCATTCATCATTCTGCTCTTCCAGAAAAGAGGCCACAAAAACTCTAATTTTTTTTTTTTTGTATTGGTTGCTGTTTCCCATTACACTGCTGATTTACAGGGCAATGGCAGTATAAAAGCTCTTTTTATTGGTGTGCAGACTTTAACACACTTTATTTCCAAATAAGTTAGCTGTGAACTTCGGGTCCATCCTATAAATTTAGTTGCAACAAATGTGCCACAGGTATTAACATAACTCAGCAATGTCCAGCAGCAAGTAGTGTTGAATATAGTTCAGGGTTTGGTATTCTGAGACTTTAGCCTGCTTAATACCTTGGCTTGGAATGATTACCATTATGATTATCAATACCATAAAATCTTTCTAAATTTGTAATAACACAGAAAAGAAGGAACAGGTAAAGCACTTCAAATGTGAAGTATTCAATCAGGCTTTCATTACAATTTTTTTTCTTGCACCTCAAGAGAGGCTAAAAAGAGTTTGGAAGAATCTTAAGATGGATTTTTTTTTTAAGATGGTATTAAAGATTTAACTGTTCTTTTGAGTAGAAGAAATTTAATTGAAATGAATCATGGTCATTGCTTGCTTCATTCCATGTTTTAGGAGTGTTGGGTATTTAGCTGATGTTAGCAGAGTTGATGGTGGTATTTAAGTGTTTTGCCTAGTCTGGGTTAGGGGTAGTATGACAAAGGCCTTGGATCCTAGTATATGGTGTTGGTGGCTGCCATGATAGTAAAGCTTACTTTAGTAGACTGTCTGTTATGTTTCCCATTCTTAAATTCCCCCACTTTTGTATAAAGCTCCAAAAAATGATTAGAACAGTATATTCTCCTTATCTGGTCTACTAATTAAGCCTAATAAGCAAGATACCAATTTTGTTAACTTTGTTTTATATTTTCTGTATTTTACCAAGCATGACTTCAAAATAGCTCTCCAGTTCACATTAACACAGCCTTTTTTTTCCTTAGGTGTAATTTTAGTTTTTCTGGCTGGCTCTTTTCCACTTGTTTGTTATTGAAAACTGGCTTTGCATTAAGATTTGTTGTTGCAGGTTATTTTAACAATTTATGGACTTTTTATATCTTTACAAAAGGCAAATTTGTAGACCCAATGATTGCAACAGGTCTGATGCTGCATTCTCTGAAGGGGAAAAAAAAAAAAAAAAATCCTGTCAGTGGATGCATGCAAAGAATGATTCATTGGGCCCATGTCTGTACAAATCCCATGTATCAAATCACACAACACACATGTATGAAGGGAAAGAAATTTCCCCTTAGCAGTGCAATATTTTGGAAATAGATTTACTTTGACAGCCATTATTGTGTGAACAGTGTGTTCTTAACCACTGCAGGCGTGAGTCTCCATTCCTCTGCAACATGCATAGTTATCTGAACCTGTCCAAAAGTGTGAACAGCTGCCAAGTCGGAAAGGTGGCATTATGCTTTCACTTGTTCCAGGGTGAATTACCACATATAGCTCTGTGCAACAAAGAGCAAGGCCCCAGAGATGTATTATAAAGAGTAAAAGGAAGACACATTCCTTTTATATTGTAACTATGAAACCAGTGACCTGAAATATTTGGGTGGGTTGAAGGCCAGATCCTGAATCCTTTAGGTTTTACAGTGTCCTTACTTAAGCAACCTCTCACTGAAATCAACTTTCTCTGGGCAGAGACTAGGTAAGTAGCAACTGAGTAGGGATCACAAGAGTTGGCCCAAAACGTCTTAATAGCCAAAAACAACTTGTACTCAGCTTGAAACTGGGGGGGGAAGGGAGAGGAATCTCTAACTGAAACTCAAATTCTACTTTAATCAGAGTTATGGGTAAAAATGACCTGATACTGAGCACTAGGTCATACTTTTTTACTTCAATGAGACTAGCAAATGCACAGCATTAGCATGAGTTGGTAATGTTAGCTGTGATATTACTCAGACTTTCTTAGGACATACAAAATTACTTTATGGACTGAAAATAAAGTGCAAATAAGTAAAACTACCAAAAGCTACATTAATTGAAATGACTGAGTTGCTTGCATGAAACCTGTGGTGTTAGGAAAACTGTGGCACCTAAAATGTTTTATGTAAGATGTATTCAGACTATATTATTCCTTGAATATGTTGTGATCTTTATTTAAGTACATCTGCAGGTGAAGGTGGGAGTAGGCAGCACCATTAGCACAGCTGGAATGTTATTAGGCTTGTACAGTAAGTCCTAATGTAGGTAAAGCCTACTGCTGACATCCTGCCTCGGTCTTGAAGGGCTTATGACACACTTTGCTTCGATCAACCTGTGGCTGTTTTGTTGCTGTACATTTCCTCTCCCCACCCCTTTAAGTCTTTTAATAAAATAGCTTAACATGAATTCTTGTCTCACTCCTACAAGGGCTCTACTAGTATGAATACATGAAAACTGCCAGCCCCTCATTGGATGATACTGTACTAAACTCCAGGAACTGCCTTTTGATTCAGAGTTTTGGTTGGAAAAAAATCAAGGGCTTCATTCTCCAATCAAATAGATAGTGACTTCTCTATAAACTGACACTGAAGTGTATGAGCAGTTCAAATTGTTACTGGAGTAAAACATAATGTTTGTGAATTCTACAACTTGAAGAGCGAGCATAACTAGAAAGCTAGAAGCAGCAGCGAGGTGCAATTGAACAAACAAAGGCAAAGAATTACCTGAAATTCATGTAACTTGTGAAGGCCCATTTTCATTAAATTATGTGAGTTTTACCACTGACTTGGCCAGAAACATGTCAAGCCAAAAAGGCACAGTTCTGTATAGTAAAATTATTTATATGGGGGGGGATACTTACTAACTCCTTTTAAAAATATTTTCTTCATTAAAGCTATAAACAGACAAAAATAATGCATAGTATCTCTCTGTGCATGTGTATACACACAATACTTGAAAGAGAAGGCATGGTATTGTAAATGGCTCAGAATATTTTTAAGATGTTTGTGACAACTGTGGGCTCCTGGGATAACTTCCCGAATATACAAAAATCAGAGCAAGCTGCATAACTGAGCCCCGAACTCCACACTGTTAGGTGGTACTTAAACCAGTCTCCCACTCAGTAACAAACAATGTTTCGGATTCCCCACACTGATTATCAAGCAACGCACCACAGCGTAAACAGCCCCCATCAGCTCCTCTGGCCCCTAGCTAACACTTAAGTCTCTTAGAGAAATAGGTTCTCCTGACCCTAAAAGACCAGTCACATTACACAGAAAAACATAGGTTTGGATCTTACTCAAAATACCACACTGCTAACCACTTCTTCAGTAAGTAAAAAGAAAAGGTTTAATATAAAAAGAAATAAAATTATGAAAGATGACAAAGTGGATCACATACATAAAAATGATTTGGCATCCATGTGAACTAAGGCCTTTGAAGAATGTGGAGTTTGCAGGTATATCCTGTTCCTCTGGTAGATACCTAGCACTTAAGTGGGCCTCAGTCCTTTGTCCAGGTGCAGACAAATAGTTCCAGAGACGGGTGTTGGTTGTAGACAGAAGCCTGAAGCCCAAATGGAGTTGGGGGTGCTTGCTTTATCATCTCTGGCCTTCCCCATGCTGTCTGGAACTTTTACAAATTAAAATGGAGTTGAATCACATGGGCAAGTCAAAGTGGCTCAACAGGTTTCTTCTTGGGCCTACTATACCTGGGAGCTTCCTTAATGGGCCATTAAAAAGACAGTGGTTGTAGCCATCCGGTCTGGAGAGGTTCCCAGAATCAGATACCCATACGTTGAAATAGATGTAACAAATCAAATCATAATTTCCAATACAGATATGACACCTACATGTAAACCATATAATCATTCTTAGCATATCATAACCTTTCTATTGGCACCAAATGTGGTGTTGCTCCTATGGATTATTGCTGTTATGAAAGTATTGTACACGTTCCCCTGGATCTAGACAAAAAAAGCAGGGAGTCTTGTGGCACTTAAAGACTAACAGATTTATTTATTGCATGAGCTGTCGTGGGAGAATATCCCACTTCGTCAGATGTTTGAAGAGGGAGAACTTACACAATAACTACAGGTTTTCTGCTTGTGAATTATGCGTCAGCCCAGATGAGTGCCCGTAAACCTTTATAATACATCTCAAAATCACCTATTCTAAGCTAACTGACCTAGTGAGGCAAGTTAATGCTACTATTACACCGTTCTTCCTACACGTCACCTTAATTCTTCATTGCAGCACAGGTTACAATCTATCTTTTCTGGACTCTTTCTGTGAAAACCTTATATGGAATCTAAATCCAGGGCTATTGTATCTCAGGTTTGGAGTCTGGAGTAGGAGTAGGAAGGCTATTCTGCATTAGTATGTGGCACAGGTGCAGTGACTGCTAGAATACTATATCCACTTCTAATATCAACAATTTAAAAAGGATATTATTAAATTGGTGAGGATTCGGAGAAGAGCCATGGAAATGCTAAAAAAGATTAGAAAACATACCTTGTAGTGAGGACTCCAGGAGCTCAATCTAGTTATCTTAACAAAGAGGAGGTCAGTGGGTGACCTTCATTAAATATCTGCACAGGAAATGGACTCCTAGCAGAGCAAGGTCTACGTGAGTCCATGGCTGGATGCTGAAGTTGGATGAATTCAAGCTAAAAACTAGGAGTAAATGTTTAGTGATGAGGGTAGTTAACCACCTGAACAATTTTTAAATCAAGATTGGCCTTTTGGCTTAGAGATCTGCTCTAGCAACCTATTTTGGGGAAGCTCTATGGCTGTTATGCCAAAGGTCAGATGAGACTAGATGATGATAAAGGTGCCTCCTGGCCTTGGAATCTGACTCTATTCAAAACTCTAATTTTAGGTCTTACTAATAGCTGCCTGGCACCTTCAAAGAGATGAACCTATACAAATATTCAGTATGTGAATATTTTACATTTAATACAAACAAAAAACATATTTCAGACAGTACTTTAAGGTTGAAACCTGGCCTTGTTCAAGTCAATGGAAGCCTCACCACGGACTTCAGTGGGGCCATGATTTTACACTATACATACTTTAGCAATTCTAAGCGAAAGTGAGTGTGCATCTACTAGATGGCCACACTGCAATATAAACCCAGGTTTAGTAGGACTTGAGTCAGCTGACCCTAAGTTAGAGAACCCAGGACTTCAGCATCTGCACATATTAACAGTGGCTTTGAGTCATTGTTAAAAGTTTTCTAATGTAGGGTTAATCATCCATATCTCGTATTACTTAGTGCCCTCCTCAGATGTGACTACTGTAACCCCTTGACTGTGGTGCACTCCAGGAAAACTTGTCTTTCTATTGTGCACATTTCAGGAAGTCTGCATGGCCTATCAATGCCTCTTGCTAGACAATCTTTTAGTTTCTGTGTTCCCAGCCTCTGGAGATGATAACATGGAGAATTTTAAAGACTTTCTCTTGCTTCTACTTTCATTTCTAAGTCAAGGAATGGACAGAGATTCTGTAAGACACTGGACATCTTGGCAGTGTTTTCTGACACCACCAAGAGCACCTGACAGATCTTATGATGGAGGTGGAGATGGAAGACTCACTCACCCTGGCTGATGCTGCTTATGGCACTCTATAGAGTCACTGATGCTGCCTATCTAGACAGAGACTTCTGGAGCAGGGCCACAAGTACAGACTGTGGTCCCACAGTCCTCCAGATTATGGGTGACAACCTGTGGAAGAAAAAAAGCTGCATTTCTGGAGCTTTGTGAGCAGATTTCCGTGATCTTCCATAGTACAGATGCATGCATTTGGGTGACTTTACCAGTACAGAAACAATTTGTTATAACCATATGGAAGCTGCCTGCCCCAGACTGCTACTGACCCATTGCCAATCAGTTTGGTGTTCAGGAAATCAACTATGGGTAAAATGGTGGTGGAGGTTTCTGAAGCAATCAGGCTTGCTTCTTGCTGTCCATTTCCTCTAGACAGAAGCCCCTCCCTCTTTGGTACTGGAGCTGTTTATTGGCCCTGTCCAGAATTTCCAACTACAAGTTCATCAGGGAAATATTTCCTCTTGAAATGGTCTGCCAAGGCATGCTGGCCTAGGCTTGTGCTGCAATATAGGTGAGCTGTGGAGGTCTTGCAGGAGAAGTCGGGGGCCTTTATTAGGACAAGATGCAGAGAGCAATTATCTCAAATTCATCACTGCAGGAACACAGAAAAAATCCTTGTGGAATTTCAGGGACAAAGTTACTTCTCCAAACTGAGCTTCAATATAGATGACAGAAGCTCTTTGGATGCAGCCTGGTTAATTTTAGTCAAAAAATGCAGAGACAAGTGCACATTGAAAATTCAAAGTTATTTTTCTTTCTGAAAATTGAAAAGCTACTTGGGTTTAGGCAGATGTCAGCAGTGGCCATGCTAATTAAAGCTTTTTCTGTCATTTCAGACCTTCTGTTTTTTAGAGATTGCAACAGTTCTAGTGGTGTCCAGTTGGCACAGGGAGATGTCTTTCACCAGCAGTTTGGGATAACATGCAACAAGAGAAGTCAAAAGTATAGTGATGGAACAACCTCTCCATAAATGAAAGACAGCAAAAATAACACAGCCCGTCCTTAAAAGATGGAGTTCCAGCTTCTAGAAAAATGTGCAGCTATCAGCACCCAGATTTGGGTCAGAACTCAGGAGGGCATGAAGAAGGATGATGCATTAATTTCTACAGGTTTAGCCTGTTATGGCTCCATTCAAACACACACAACTCAACAGCCATCCTCATCACTATCCTCTCTCACAACCTGGCACACATGATATTACTTGAGTCCATTCTCTAACTGAAATGGACTAGACTTGTAAATCAAGGATCTCCATCACCACCACCTGCAACAGTTCACTGTGTCCTGAAGGCTTGTTACACCACTAAATGGGTTATAAAGCAGCATACTTACGGGCATGGCAGTGTAAGAAACAAGAGCATCATCATAAGAATCTGTTTACTGAAGGGAAAACTCCCCTAAGGTTTATTTACTGTTTACTTCCTGGGTGACATTTTTTAACTGGCTGTGGTGGGAGATGATGAAGAGGACTTCTCATAACGTTCCCACTGGTGCATTAAATGGAAATCCCAACCCCCCATAACTGTATTAGTAAACATTAATATGGAGCCAGAAACTTACTGATATCAGGGACAGCTTGTGTCCATTTCTGTCTGCTACCAGCTCTGCCATGGGCTGTTTCTCATGGAAAGAGCTTTTTGATACCTCCGAGTGCTGGATGTGCTGCAGATTCTCTTGGACCAGTTTCAGCAAAACAGTGATTTCACTGTCCTAACTGCATGCTGCTGGCTGCCATCCATTCCCACTCTGGATTCTGGAGCCAGCATGTTCTCATGACAGCTAAGTAGGTCATCGTGCAGTGCCACGGGCTCCATGCTCAGAACAGTGTCTAGCATCTGATCACTCTTCATAAAGTGGACATGAGGATGGTGATCTAAGCAACATTCAGTTCTGGTCGCTGTTTTTCCTATACTCAACCTTGGACTGTTTAATTTGCTCCCTGTACTTATCACTAGTTCAGTAAATTTGCAATCTTGCCAGCTTCTTTGCTATTTGTGGGATGCATGATCATTCCTTTATCACATAAGCTTTCATGGGAGGATCTCTCCCCTGAAATCTCATATGACAAATTAATTTGTTATTCTTTAAAAATGTCACAAGGCTCCTTTTGTGGTGTTTTTGCTGAACTAGACTAACATCATTACACCTCTGGAAAATGATCATTCTTGATATTCTCACTGAAGTCTACTGTTTTGCCGGCCTTGCATGAGAGAGTTGTTATAATCTAGCTAGTTCCAGAGGGGTAACCATGTTAGTCTAGTTCAGCAAAACAAATGAGTATAAATTTGTTAGTCTTTAAAAAGTGCCACAGGACTCCTTGTTCATAATTTGGCTATGCTCTTGTCCCCATGAAGCAGTACACTTTGTGAAAGGCTGCTCCTATTCAGTCTCCAGTGCAAACAGAACACTCTCTGCTGGTATGTTTTCACCTCCGTGGTCAGAACATATGGAAGGGTTAATGCTGATTCTCTAGGAGGGAAGAAATTGCTTTCATTTTCACTGGAATCAATGGGAGATTCTTGGGATAGGGAGGATAAAGAAAGCTGGCTTATGGGATTGTAGGGTACTTTTGACAAAGTACCAGAACCCAAGTCATGGAGGAAGGGTGCTACATCTACCCTTTTCAAAGCAATAAGGCTTAAACCTAGAGTCCCAGGATGCCTCAGGCTTGGACCCACCACCCCTGAAATGTAGATGATGGCAAAGAGAGTACATTTATAAAGTTTGCAGATGATGCCCAGCTGAGAGAGTGTTAGGATTAAAATAATCTAGACAAAGCAGAGAAATGATCTGAGGTAAATACAATAAAATTCAGTGAGGACAAATGTAAAGTATCTCACTTAGGAAGAAGCATTCAGTTGCACACATACAAAATGGAGTACTGGAGCTGGGGTAGCAGCAGATTGCAAAATGTAACACCGTTGTGTTTAATGTTAAAATCATTCTAGGAGGTAATACCAGGAGTGTCGGAAGCAAGACACAAGAAGTAATCTAATCCTTCCATTCCACTCTGTTTGGAGAAGCTCTTAACTGGAGTATTTTAGGTATTTGAAGACTGTCAATCTCCCATTTCTTCCTACAATCTACTTTTTAGTTCCAGGGAAAAGGCATTTCCTTCAGCCTTTGCTCACATGGTCTACGTTCCATCCCTTTAATTATCTTGGTTTTATGTCTCTGGATCCTTTCCAGTTTCTTCACATCCTTTCTACACATTGGATGCAGCACTCCAGCTAACCCTAACCAGCACCAAATAGAACAGTACTATCATCTCCCTTGGCTCGCATGCTATTCTTCTGTTAATGCATCCTAAAAATACTGTTGCCTTTTTGGCAACAGCCTCACATTATTGTCAAATGTTGAGGTTGTGATTCTGTGACAAAAAAGAGAAGGAAAGAAGCTGTTTTTTCATAGCTGGGGCATAGTGCCCTCTGATGACTCTGCTTTCCTGCCTCATGTATGGGAGGTGAGGAGAGTGATGCAAGAATTGGCTATATAGGCTCCCTCTCTGTTGAGGAGTCCTCCACTCGGGGGAAAGTGCAAAGGGTGAAGAACAGGACAAAGGACAGGACCCATTGTGTTGTGCTCCTTGGCTGCAATGTGCAGGTTCAAGCCCAAACTCTGTGTTGATTTGATTTTTGTGGTCTCAGTTGACCACTGTGCCTAAGTGTAACTTTCAGGAATTAGGTTCTCAGTACTTTCTAAAATCAGATTCTTCTCAAGTGTTGCAGATTGGCACCTAAGAAATAAAGTATTCCATATCATTTGTTGCTTTTGAAAAATGGTATCCATAAGTCTTCAGTATTTCTCATGATCAGGGCCTTAAGAATGTGTCTCAGCATTGAATCTTATGGTTTGTTTGTTTTTTGTTTTGAGTTAGTAGCTTTTGTTTTCTTCTGTACTGAATAATTTTATAAAGGAAAAAAATTTTGTGGACCCCAATTCCAGATGGGTGGACTTCACCACTACAGTGGAGCAACCTTGTCTTGCCCCAAGGTGCATCTAGTTGCAGGACTGCATTATGGATTTTTATCAGAGTTGGCAAGACAGACTACTTTCTTTGAAAAATAATGCTGTTTATCACATAGAAGATACATTTAGGTTTGAGATACTATTAAATATGTAGCTTTTATATATACCTTGCCTAAATTACATTAGGGTGAGAAAGTAACAAACAGAAGCTAATCCATTTAAGTCAGTGAAGTGATGTAAATAAGATCAGAATCTGGCTCATCATATATAGTATAAGCCTCATGTTCAACGGCTATCCTTTTTTAAACTGTGTTTGGATTCCTTAAGTGTAAAGACACAATAATTACTACTTAACCACTTTAATTTTCATGTCTAATTCCCTAATACCCTTTCTATAATTTCCATTTTTATTGAATTTTGGAGGGGGGGTTATAATTTTTCATTCCTGATTATACAATGACCATATACATTAAATATTCCTCATATAACTGCAATTAAAATGTATAATCCCCCAGAAGATGTTTATAGCAATTTAAAATATTCTGAACCTAATTAAGGGGGCTAGAGGATTAAAGGCTTAAAACAAAAACTTTTAAGAGGTGGCCAGTAAGATAATTTTATGAGAACAAAATTATATTTTTAAGACTTTATAGGTTTAGGCCAAGGGAGAAAAGGGATTGATAAATGTAGAGGGAGGTATGGCTAAAAAATAAAGTCCAGGGTTAAAATACCAATTATGCATGTTTTTAAAATGAAATATTTGTTAAAAACTGGTTTTCCAACAGCTAGTTATACATGATTATTTCCACTGAAGTCAATGGGAATGTTATCATTGACTTCAAAGGGCTTTAGATCAAGCCTGATGAGAGCAGCTTCTGTTTAACACTCAAGGCCAAATTCTGGACCTACTGACTTCAAAGCCCTAACTAGTACAGGAGACACTTGCACTTGTGTTACTCTGACTCTACTAGATTGGTCCATGAAATTTAATTACCCCATTGTCCAGACCACTGATTATTAAGATGAACATCTGTAATGCCTTTCATTATATTTGAATGTTCACCAGCAAACAATATGCAAAACTTCACTGTTTCCTCTATGCCTGTGCATTTAAGGAAACCACACCTTTTCTCATTGACAAATTCTGGAGGGAGAGTTGCATTAGTCTAGTTCAGCACGCCAAAAAAAGAAAAAAAAAAGTCTTGTGGCACTTTTAAAGACTGAAGTGATAGATAAATTTGTTAGTCTTTAAAAATGCCACAAGAGTTCTTGTTTTTTGGATACCTTTTCTTGTAATCATTACTTAGGCTTCATTCTGCCTAAATGACTGAAAAGCCTTACAACTAGTTTATTTTTAGGACACCTTATGAATCTGTGAAATACTTTTGTATGCAGTGGTATATGCTATAAAACTTTTGTTAAGAGGACCACCCATCTGGCTATTTTAAAACTCTGAATTACATCAGCCAGCCACTCTCCAGTTGGGTCCAGTGTTGCTACCACAGGCACAGATAGGAGATCGTCATTAAGCCCTTAGTTGCTTGTTTAACCTTCCTTTAAATGTTAAGGCATATTCTGCCACTGTTGCTCACACTGAGTATTGCTCTGGCACCTGATCAAAGCCTGTTGAAATCACTGAGTTCAGGCCCTTTATTAGTTTCAATAACAGCACTCACAGACTCTTATTATACATCGTAAGTAACAGCGGTAGAATCTGGCCCTTAGGCCAGCATTTAATCAATGTAGTTGAGAAAAGATATTCCCTTGTCTTGGAACTGTATAGGGAGTATCTATAAATATTTGCATCAGCATTCTTTTCTGTGTTATTTTGGTACTAGTGCATATCTTCACACTTGAAGTCTTCAGTCCCTGCCGTTCTGTTCTTTTTGGCTGTTTCATCCTGGTCTTATAAAATGCCAGGCTCTTGTTTCATCCCCTGGAAGTACTAAGCAATGAACTCTCTTAAGGAAAATGCAAGTGTAGGAGCCCTCAAATACAGCTACTACTACTTTTGCTACTTGCCATTATTTCTGCTCCATCACATGTATGCAGGGACTGGCATTTTGTGCTTGGTATTGCATGTTTTTCAGACTACTCCTCGCTTATCTGGCATTTACTCAATTTACTCTTTCTGCTGTTCTGAGTTAAAATAAAACCTAGTTGCAGATTCTCAGTTGAAGTATTCTGATATCTCTCTCATATTGGCCTATTGAAATACAGTGTCATTTTTGGTTGTGTTTAAAAAGATGTATTTAGATTTTACTAAGACCTATTCTAACTCACTATCTCATCATGCCCAGAAATTAGTGCCTATCTGAAGGAGAGCTAGATCTTTCTAAATTGTTTAGGGTTTTTTTTCCCTTCCCATCTTCATAGCTTTTTGAAAACAATACCCCTCATTGAAAAGAATAGATACCAAAAGAATAGTAATTTCTTCTCCCAAGTTCACTGTTCAGAGTTAAGGGATGGCTTTTCATATAATGGTCACATGTAAGGTTCTGTTGTGCTCTTCTATTCATTTTCCATATGCCAAAGTAACACTAAAATTAAGAATATTACCTGTCTATCTTGGAGAAGTTCTGTTACAGAGCAGGTTCCAAATGATGATCATTTATATCTCTAATGTGACTTGAAGATGGCTATTGATCTGGAATCCTCTAACTTCATTTTAAGCCTTTTTAAGGTCCAGTTTTGAAGCCAGTTGGGCTCCATGTACCATATATGTCATCCCTTTTGAGTGCTATGTGCTTATCTTTCTACAGATTTTTTGCACTTCCCATGTTGAAATGTATCTTGATTTCATTACTGCTTGGCCATTTTGACTGACTCTTCTATCTGGGGTAGAGAGAAGGGGAGTAGAAGTAGCAGTAGCACGTGTGGAAAACAGTTTCAAGTTCTACTCTGCCTGAACTTATTCAGCTCCTCCCAATTGTAGTATGTTTTGGCAGTGCACCCTATTGATCCAATGAGGGAAACTAAAGCTGACCTCCCCTGGGTGTGAATACTACCCGGGACACAGCAGACTGCATGGGGTATGTCTTTGCCGGAGACTTAAATTCTTGCTGCTTAGCTGAATTGAGTGACCATATTGTCAAGTCACACTTAAGTGTCTCTGTTGAGGTGCATACAAACTGATGCAGTACTTGCATGTAGAAGAACTAGGATTACTGGGGTCACAACCTTTGATTCAGAAGAGTCCATTGAGATGAGCCACACTGAATCTTCACAGCAAATTATGCGAGAGCTTGTCTGTTCTTCTGGGTACTGGGGTAGAGAGGGACAGTGGGAAGGTAATGGAAGATTATCAGCACTCAGGTGATTTAGCCCAGTATTTTTTAGATGCAGCCACTGATTAGCCCTTGTTCCCACTATCATCCTGTGTGTGAGCAATACTTGGGCTTTAGCTTATAGCCCCAAGTATGAGGCCATGTAGTCCAAGGGCATCACCACCACACTCAGGAAAGATTGTTTTTTGTGTATGGAAGACAGGCAAGCTAGAGGTAAGCACCTAACTAAGTCCCCAAACTAACTCTGCAGTGAAGACAAACCCCTGTAGGACGTGTGCAACTTGTACTTCCCTTTGCCAGCTGGGTACTCTAATGGTCTAACCTAATCCTTGACTTCAGTAGAACACAACCAGGAAGGGTGACAGAATCCTAGAGCATAGATCCAGATGCTACTTGAGAATATTTTGGCTCATTTGGTTGGGCTAATTCTTCTTCAGTGTGTGGCTTTATACTAGTGGAAATACTGCTTTAAAAAACAAAAAGCTCTGTGGCTTCATTGGCTGCCTTTCCGTTCACCTGTGAAAAAGGTTATTATGCTCTTTAACAAGTGCTTCAATTGTGTGCTTTTAATGTATGTGGTTGCATCAATTTGTGCCACTGCATTTATGCTGCCTAATTGACATACTGTCTCATAGCCTGATAGAGTATCATGATTGTACTCGGTGACTCAGAATGTTGTGTTTTAAAAGCACACATTCTCTTTTCTGAAATTCATGCTTTGAAATAAACATTTTACATGAAATAGCCTTCTGCAGGATATGGATGAAGTGGGATATACATAATCCTATCAACTATTTTCTTAAAATTAAGATAATCCATTACATTAACAGATTCTGACTCAGCTATTAAGTCAGTTTGTGTCATTTTGAAGCAATGCCTGAGCTACTGATTTTTGTTACATGGTGCATAACAAGTACATAACTGTTTCAAAACAGCTGTCTTGATAATCTTCATTGGCATTTTAGTAATGTCTCACCCATTGTGCTCTACATTGTCTTCCATTGCTTCTTTGACATCATGCCCAGCTTGTTTCCAGGGTTTGTTCTTCTACAGTGGCCCTCTTTTAAAGCATATAAGGTGACTGTTTTCTGGGTTGGCTAAGTGGATATACCAGCCAATCAGGAAAGGATACCCAATGTTTTGTGAGACTCACCAACAGAGAATGAGATGCAAATTGCAAATATTTGAAGGAACTGTTTGTTCACCAGTTGTAGACATTTGATGAACATATCCATGAATAATTTTGAATAACACAATTTAGTGATCTGTTCATGAATAAACTGGCAACATTAAATTTTGTCTGAACAAATTGTTCATTGTGAACTATTTGCTCAGCTCCATCTGTGACTGTAAGGGAGTTCTTTCCAGATGTATCCTACTGTGATTTTCTTAGAGGAAAAGGTCTTTGTAGAAGTTCCATTCTGCTGAATATCTCTGGAGAAGAGGGTATAATCACTTCTGTGTATAAATGCAAGTTACTCTTTCTAAAATTCCACACAGACTGAAAGACTGCAGAGGTAATAGTGTGTGTGGAGGGGGGGGGTCGGTTGTTATCAAATGTCATCTTGATGCAGCAAAATCATCATTAAATGTAATTTGCTTTTTTCTTTGTTCATTCTTCTCTTCTACTGGTCTTGTTAGACCCACAACTTTCCTCTTTCTTCTCTGCGGCTTCCTCACCCAGCAGCCAAGCAAACCCTTGTTTTCTTCTTTCATGTTCCAGTAGCCTGCCTAATGTTTCTGAGGGGACTTGCTCAAGTCATTTCCCTATGTTTTGCTGCACTCTTCACCATACCCTCCTGCTGCCACAATGGGCCAGCTCACAGTCTAAAGTATACTCCTGCTCTGTCTGTCAGCCCCAGGGATGATTTGATCCCCCTGTAGCATCCTGGGAACTCTTCTTCCTCTTCCACTTATTATATTTGTAAGGCAGGTCTAGAAGCTGTGCCTAACAGCTTTTAGGGGGGGCAACTAATCTGCATGGGTTTTGTATTTGCATGAACACAAGGAGCATATTAGCATAATCTCACTATGCTTGCAGGGCAATATGGGTAATGGTATTTCATTTGATTTGATCACAAATCTGTTAATATCTGTAATTCTACTGAAGAGAAACATGAAATACTGTCTTTTATAATATGCTACTCTCTTGATTTTTTAAAACTCTGTTAGGTTAGTTAAAGGATAAAAGCTACCATTACCAAAAAGAATGGCCACCCCCTCCTTCCAGCATGGTGAAGTTAAGACAGGGGTGAGGGGTTTGCATTTGTTCAGTCTACAGCTATGCCTGAGGCTGTGCCTTGCCCCATTGTCAAAGGACAGATCTGGCCAGGCTTCCTGTGAGCCTTTCTTTTGTTATTTTAATGGGAGAAGCTGTTTGCAGCTATGTTAGCTTTAAGAGCTGAAATCACTGAGAGAGGAAAACCCTCTCTCTGAGCTGAAATAACTGAAGAGGAGCAGTGATGGAGTAAGCGACCAGCAGGAGGTGCCGGTGGACAGCAGGCGGAGCCAGTGGACAGTGAGGGCAACCAGCAGTGGGCTGGACAGTGTGAATGACCACTGGTGGGCAGCACCAGTGGACAGTGGGTGGAGCCAGTACACGGTGAGAGTGACCAGCGGCGGGCTGGATGGCGAGTGACCAGTGGTGGGCAGTGCCGATGAACAGCAAGCGGAGTCAGCGGACAGTGAGAAGCACCAGTGGACAGCTGGATGGCATGAGTGACAAGTGGGCAGAGCCGGCAGACAGTGGGCAGAGCTAGTGGATGGTGCAGGTGGATGGAATGAATGACCAGGGGGTGGCACCCTTGGTCAGCTGGTGTAAAAGGCATTCCATGCATACCCTGGGGTTTGTTGAGAACCTGCCCTGCACTGATTGTCCAGATCAGTACTGGTTTTTGCTATTGAATCTTTACATTCTTTTATTACTATTAAAAGTTCTGTATACCACACTCAGACTCATGCTTGTGAGTGGGGAAGCATTACCCCTTCAGGGTGTAGGAATTAGTGCATGATTTCCCAGAAAACTGGATGGGCTTCAGCTGGTTAGTGCTGCAACATTATTTGAAAACCCATAGATATAGAACCCGGCCCTTGTTCTGCCATCTTGTCCTGGCAGAAGGGTTATATATTCTTTCACTTTTACAGTTCTGGCCAGGTTGGTTTCTGCATCATTTGACTTGGTAACTTTTTTTTTTTATCCCTGGGTAGAGGGCAGAGAGAAGCACAGATGGGAGCCCCTGGTGCTTCTGTGACTGCCATGCTAAGACTAGTAACATTTTGGCTGGATGGGTGCTTTTTCATACATCTCTCTTCCCTTAGTTTTCCTGAGTCACAAGGAAATGATTCCTAAGAGAGCTCTGAAGAAATGATACTAATCATTTAACCAAGCCAGATCCTTCTCCTCCTGTCTTAACTGGCCTGTAAGAGTGTAACGTTTTGGTGGGTTGGACCAGGAGGGGTGGTGGGGAACAATGCAGGTACCGCATCCCTCCTGTGTGCTGTCAGGTTACAGACTGCATCTTGCCTCCTAGGGAAGCTGTGGCAATAACTCAGCTCACCTCCAGTTTGTTTATTGGTTCAAGTCAACTACTTCTGCTTCATGTTCCAAATTAGCACTTCTAGTGCCATGGCTAGCTAATGTGAAAGATGTTCTAAAGCTGATCCCCACAGAGTGCGTTGTTCCGTGTAAGTAAATAAAAAAGCACAAGATTTGAACTTAAGAAAGAGCAAAGCTTCAGAAAGATGTCAAAATATCATGTGTCAAATTCACAATGATGTTGGCAGCAGGCTTTTTATTCTGATGTCAGAGTATATCTCAAATGCAGGTGGCAAGCTACACAATCATGTGCAGGTGGTCCAAAATAAATATCAGACAAATGTGCTTTTAAAATGCAAATGGAGTGGGAGATAGCAGCATATAGAGTATTAAATGCCTTGTAGCTTCAAGAAATCAGCTGTGTGACAAACATTTCCATTCCCCACTACACCTACTTAACACTTTTTTTAAAATTCATTCCCCTCTCCACACCCAAGAAAATAGTTGCTGGACACATGACTTCTGAGAAACTCCACTTTTACAGATGCTTTAAAGACCACTATGGCACTGCTGTTCCCAAATGCATTTCTGGCCTTGGTATTGCTCAAAAAACTATGGAGCACACTGGACTTTCAGAGAATAGTTTACAACATAATTTACTGGAGTCTAGCTATTGTAACTTAAACTTTCTTCTAGTCATCTTAGTATATCCATTATGCCAATTTAGACCCATTTGCAGTGTATCCACAATCAGAGGTATAACTGCAGCATGTAAGACATACCTGAGTTAGCTTTGATGTAGCTAGCTCAAGATATAATAGCTGCAGGAGCATAGGCAGCACCGGCTATACAAGCTCCCCCAGAACCCTGGAAATGTACTCAAGAAGCTGCTTTAAAAAAAAAAAAAAACCAAGGAGTCATGTGGCACTTTAAGACTAACAGATTTATTTTTCGCATGAGCTTTCATGGGAGAAAATCCCACTTTGTCAAGCATCTGACAAAGTGGGATTTTTCTCCCACAAAAGCTCATGCAAAAAATAAATCTGTTAGTTTTAATGTGCCACGTGACTCTTTTTTTTTTTTTGCTGGACTTGACTAACACGGCTATCCCTCAAGAAGCTAGCCTGTGCTGCTGCAATTTCATGGCTATTCACCAGTGTCCTGATTAAGCAAAAGACTTCTGATTTCTCCTCCTCCTTTTCTTTGAGAAGACAGACAATAGTAACATTTCCACTACTTATCAAGTGAGACTCCCAGAGCTCTTCTTCATGTCTTAATGAAGATTCACAGCTAAGTCAGAAAACAGCAGTCATTAGATCCTTATATAAAGCATGACTTTTGGCTGGTCTGAAAACACAGAGCATGCAGTTCTTTAGTTCTAACAATTGGACAGTCATGCTCATCTGGAAGAGCATGTGGTACAAAAAGTCAGAGAAGGAAAATGTGAGATGGGTGGTCTACTATATTGCATTAGTGATTTTAGTCTGATACTCTGACATTAAACAATTTTCAGATCTTTAACTACACAAAGTCAATATAATTTCATGCTTTTCACCACTAATTTCTGTCAAGGAAGCATTGGCATATGTATGGTTCTTCATTGATTGGAGAAACTTAATTTTCCTTAGTGGAGCTACCTAGAAAGGCCAGTCAGGGTGAGTATCCATTCTCCAGTGGCTAAAAGGACTGGAAGAAACCAATTAGGGTCCAACAGGAAAGATCTAAAGGACTGGCAGCTTCTTGCTGGAGTCAATTCTAAATGAAGATGTAACAGCATAGGAAGGATCTCCCACTGTTTTAATCTAGTACGCCTAGCCTTTCCAAAACCTTTCTGAGTCTGTGAAAGACTGTTTTGTTTACTTTGTAGGATGTAAGGCCCATGTGGGTCATCCTGAGTTGAATATCAGTCTGCTGTAAGACTAGGTGAGCTTGCTTTGCAAAATGCTTCACTGCATCAGATACGCTTGTGTCAGTGTCTCACTCAATGAGTACATTAATGGTTAAAAGAGCAATCAGAATTTTGAGATGGCCTATGAAAATTAGACTTGTGCTGCCATGTTGGCTAAAAATCATTTGTCTACACCTGCATCCAATTTAAAGTGATTTGGTTTTAAACTAGGTTGTCTGTTGCTATCTATTTCATAATAGTAAGATAAAAATATATAAGGAATATCTGTTCTCGTGTCACAGCACATAACCCAACCACTTAATTTTTTCCTAACCCCAGGCACTTCCTTCCATACTTGCTATTGCAAATGTGTTCATAGTAAATTTGTTACATCTTTCTCTGAGATACCTGATACTAGTCACTCCTGGAGATGAGATAACTAGACAGGCCATTGTTTTTGTTCCAGTATTGAAATTAGTGTGTTTCTGCATCTTAATTGTTCTTGTGTACTAGACAAAACTTACAGAGGATTTTACATATTTTATAACATAAATCAGTTAGGTGTATGATGACCATTCCCATGATTTCTTTAAAAAGTCTGAACCAGCCTCTATTGTGACCCATGGACAGAGAATTTTTTTTAACCCCCATCCTTTACTTGACTGAAGCATAACTTTGATTAGTCATTTTCTGAGGGTATGTCTACACTGACAGTACAAATTCACTGCTGTCGGTTCTTTTCAGTCTTCTGTGTTTGATTGAATAATCTGTCCAGATGCGTTCAATGGATCTACAGCTCAACGCTGTAACTCCAGCCTTGTAAGTAGAGTAACGCTAAGTTGCCTAGACAGCATTTCCGTTCGACTTAGCGCGTTGTGTAGAGGGAGGTAAGTGGGAGTTAGTAAGGCAATGGAAGATACACAAAGTATTTTATGTACTTTTCATCCCTCCATTCAACTGCTGCCAAAAAATGTAGACTAGGGATTACTACCTCTACTGAAACAGCTCACATCTGAATAAAACTTTCAGGATAAGAAAAATATTCTTCCTGGTACTGAAATGTATCTGCTGAAAATGCTGTTTTCTAAAGCTGTGTGTTTTCAGGAACAAGAGAACTCAGTGGGGTAGATTCCACAGTTCGTCAAGCAGTCCAGGAGGTGCCAGCTCATAACAGAAGTTTATTACCCAGTCACCACCAAATGGTACAACAATTTAACCACTAGTATTAATGTATATTGCATGGCTAACTCCCCATCTATTGAATTGAACATGCACCAGTCAGCATTAACCTAAAACCTTGATAATATCCCAGTGCCTGTATCTGAACTGTGTTGCTGCTTTTCTAGAATCTCCGCTCTGAGTTGCTCTTTTATATCCGTATCAAACAGAGTAAAAATCATAAAAGTATACTGTTTTCCAAAACCCACGCTTTGTATGTTCTCTGTTTTCTTCTGCTTAACACAGAAAATTTAACAGCTTTGTGACTTACTGCAATGTTTTCTCAGGAGACAAATTAAAATTGGCACAAAATCAAAGACAACATACTCTTCAAAGGAGAGACCATAGCTGTGTAGTATACAGACCACTTCCCATATTGTTAAATTAGAACAAGAGGGGGATTTTTAAATAGAAGGTCTGAACTCCCAAAGAAAAAGTGGTCTTGTGCTGCTGACATAGTGACATAGAAGTACCTGTATGCAGTAAGGGTGTGGCCTTGTATCCATTTAATTAAATGGTTAAGATGTTTGACTTGGTGCAGGATTGAGGCTTTTAATGTTTGGCTGTTTGTTCATCCCCTTGAAAACAGAACAGTGGCAAAGGCTAAAATAGCTTCAAATGTTGGGGTTCCTTGTAAGCATAGGAAGACTGGATATTTGGCTACCTGCTATAACACTGGCTGGTTTCATTGTCATTCTCTCACTGTGGAGGCATTTTCTGTGGATTTCAAAAGGGATAGCCGTGTTAGTCTAGTCCAGTAAAAAAACAACAAGGAGTTGTGTGGCACTTTAAGACTAACAGATTTATTTTTTGCATGAGCTTTTGTGGGAGAAGATCCCACTTCCTCAGATGCTTCGAAGATGGGTGAACTTACAGAAAGGAATGAAACTAAATGCAAGGGGGGTGTAAAACACAGGATCAGGTCATAAAGTAACAGCAAATCAGAGCAGTTGACAGGCTCAAACCATGGGAAGCCTGAAGTCAAATTACCCTTTGTAATGGGAAAAGAACCCATAGTCTCGATTAAGTCCTGCTTTCAGAGAATTTAGCTTGCATATTAATTCGAGTTCAGCTGTTTCTCTTTGAAGTCTTGATGTCCCAGGTACAGCTCTAACGACAGTCGTTAACAAATCCATCATCGAGTGATTAGGAAGATGGAAGTACTCAGCAACTGGTTTCTCTGTTCTTTGATTTCTGATATCAGCTCTGTGCTCATTCAGTCTCTTACGCAGCGATCGTCCTATTTGTCCAATATATAAGGTGTTGCGGCATTTCTTGCACATGATGGCATAGACCACGTTAGTAGATGAGCAGGTAAATGAGCCTTTGATGGAGAAGCAGGCTTGATTAGGACCTATGATGGTGTCTGTTGTGTAGATATGTGTGCAGACTTAGCAGCGTGGTTTGTTGCAGGGGTGTGTGCCTGCTTCAATGTTCCTGTTGTTAGATCTGTAGTTGCTGGTGAGTATCTGTTTAAGATTAGGGGGCTGCCTATAAACAAGGAGTGGTCTGTCTCCCAAGGCTTGAGAGAGAGAGGGATCATCTTTTAGAATAGGCTGTAAGTCCTTAATGATCTGTTGTAGAGGTCTGACTTGGGGGTTGTATGTGGTGACTAGTGGTGTTCTGTTGCTTTCTTTCTTGGGTCTCCCCTGTAGCAGATGACTTCGGGGAACCCGTCTAGCTCTGTCAATTTGTTTTCTTACTTCCCCAGGTGGGTGCTGTAGTTTCAAGAATGCTTGATAGAGATCCTCAAGATGTCTGTCTCTGTCTGAGGGATCAGAGCAGATGCGGTTGTATCTTAGGGCTTGGCTGTAGACAATGGATCATGTCATGTGTTTAGGATGGAAGCTCGAAGGATATAGGTAACTATACCGATCAGTAGGTTTTCATTATAGGGTGTTGGTGATGCGTCTATCCTTGATTTGTACTGTAGTGTCAAGAAAGTGGATCTCCTGTGTGGAGTATTCCAGGCTCAGTTTGATGGTGTCGTGGAAATTATTGAAATCTCTGTGAAAATCTTCAAGAGCATCCCTGCCATGTGTCCAGATAATAAAGATATCATCAGTGTAGTGCAGGTAAAGAAGAGGTGTCTTGGGATGATACTTGAGGAAACGTTGTTCTAAGTCGCCCATAAAGATGTTGGCATATTGTGGGCTCATGCGGGTGCCCATAGCAGTGCCACTGATTTGGAGATATAAATGATCCTCAAATCTGAAGTGGTTGTGGGTGAGTACAAAGTCGCAAAGTTTAGTCACAAGCTGTGCTGTCATCATCATCTGGGATGGTTCTTTTAATAGCTTGTAATCCATCCTTGTGCAGGATGTTGGTGTAAAGAGCTTCTACATCCATAGTGGCCAGAATGGTGTTTTCAGGAAGTTCTCCAATGGACTGTATTTTCCTCAGGAAGTCTGTGGTGTCTTGAAGATAGCTGGGGATGTTGATAACATAGGGTCTGAGGAGGCATCTTTCCCAGAATAATGATTTAACCCTTCAGGCAAACAGAAATTGATAATGCTAAAACTACTAAATCACTGGTTTAAGTAGATATAGGAGGAGAGCCAAAAGTGAAGTAGTTTTGTTTACTGGTTAATCACAGCACATCTCTATTCAACTTTTGTTCAGTTTGTAAATGATCAAGCAATAAGTGGCTGAAGTTGAGGTTGGGATAAGCACAGACAGGCACTATGCTCCCACCTCTATTTATACTACAAGTCCAGTCCTGGAAACTCCTCTAATATTTTTATACTGAGTCCTCACCTAAGCTGATCATATCAAGTAACTAGGAGAGATGGCTTTTTGATCACACAAAACTGCTAGAGTAGACTGAGATCCAGATCCCTCTGTTCAGTTTACTTATAAATCAAAAAGCAGATTTAAAACTAACTCCTGGAGTGAAACTCCTGACTGTCAATACTGTGCTGTAACTGACCATTCTTCCTAAAGGCTTGAATCCAGAACTCATTTAAGCCAAAATAGAAATACTCCTGTTGACTTCAGTATTCTTTGGATCAGGCCCTGAATGAAAAGCTTATTTCATAATGAAAAACTCTTAACATTTTAAAATAAGTGCAAAATTAATTAATGTTAAATTATAGTGGAATCCCTGTATAATTATGTATTCCACCCACTTGAAAACCTAAAGAACTCAACACAGTTTGTCATAATTATGATTAGCAATGGAAGTAATAATAGTTAGCCACTTATTGTAAAATGTACACCTGAAAAGCAAAAGTTTTGTTAGTGACATAACAGAAAATATTTATTGGTACAGTAGCCACTACTACACCTATTAAACCCAAGTTTGAAATATCAGTATCTTCATAGACTTAGGACAGCTTGTCTCTGCCCTTCTATTCTATATAGGTTATTATATCACATCACCACAGTATACACAGGAGTGCATTAAACAACATGCCTATATATCTGTCACATAGACTGTTCACACGTAAACTGTTATTTTGAAATAAGTTAATTTGAATTAAGAAAATGTTAATTCAAATTAAGGGAAAGCCCTCTATCGAAACGGCTGTTATTTCGAAATGGTTATTTCAAAATAAGGCCATTTGGACATGTTGTTTCGAAATAGTTGTTTTGAAACAATGGTGCTGTTTCGAAACAGTTGTTTTGAAACAATGGTGCTGTTTCAAAACAACATGTCCGAACGCCGTTGTTTCAAAACAGCTGTTTCAAAACAACGACTATTTTGATTTCAAGTGAGGTTTTACTGTTTTGAAATAATGGCCATTATTTCGAAACAACAGGCCCCATTGTTTCAAAATAACAGAATGTCATGTGGACATAAGAAATTTTATTTCGAAACAATGGCTGTTGTTTCAAAATAAAACTCTCGTCTGAACACAGCCATACTGTTTGGTTTTTTTCTCATCCTCTCCGCGTGGAGAGGCATGTGCAATGAGTTGTCTTGTTTGGGTTGGGTATGTAGTTTGGAGTTATGTTCAAATATGAATAAGTTCTTGCTTGCCTATTGAAGAAGGAAAAGTCAAAGAAATATGCTTTTCATCTGGAGAAAAAGTGGTGGTGATTGTGATACTCCCTAATTCTTTCCACTGTCATGTATCCACCCTTAGAAAAAGTTCATTTATCCACATGGACAAGCTTTTTATTCACATTGTTGTTTGCCATTGTACCCAAGCAGCAGAGTTGTTGACCACAGTCGTTGCACCAAAGTTTGACAGTCTTTTTGTTACCTTGTGAACAGGCCATGGGGTGGTTTGAAGATAAGGACCGCAACTTGAAGTTGATTAGAAATTCTGTGGCAAGCCATTGTAGAGAGTGAAGGATAGGTTTGATATGTTTGCAGTAGCATGTGTTACTGAAGAGATACTCAGCAGCATTTTGAGCTACTTGGTGTTTTTTCTAAATGCTGAAGGATTCATGCCCAAGTATAATGCTTTGCTGTAATCCAGCCAAGAGATGACAAAGGCATGAATAACAGGGTCCAGGTCGTTGCCTGCCAGGAACGGATGGAGTTTCCTTGCCAGGCAGAGATGGTAGAAAATGTTACACATGGATGAAAGCACATCATCAGTAAGAAATCAAAGATTATCCTAACCTATGGACTGAACACACCAGCTAGGGATATGTATCTTCAACTAGCAAAGACTTCTGAAGTGCTTATAACCTTTGTGCATACTGTCCTTTGCACACTGCTATGACTGCTGTCTTCCTTGTGTTCAGTTTCATCAGCAATTCTTCATCCAAGTACTGGGCCACCTTGATGGTGATGGTGTGGTCATGTGGTGAAGGATATTGCATCCTCTGCATACTGCTGTTGCCTGAGTCCACCGGTCATCTAACCAATTAACATTGTAGTTGAATTTAGATGTTGAAAAGGAGCAGAGAGAACTAATTCTTATGAAACCCCTGCAACTGGGGGATCTAGTGGTAGAGATGCAGTTTCCTGTTTCTATTTGTGTCTTAGGCGTTCCCCTCCAAAAAGGACTCCAACCATTTTAGCACATTACTTGGGACCCTTACCACCTCACTTAGGTGAGTCAGCAGAATAAGATCAACAGTGTTGAATGCTGAAGAGAAGTCCAGGAGGATGAGAATGAATGCCATCCCTCTCCCCACTGACTAGATCATTCATCAGCACCACAAAAGTGTTTTTGGTTCCATGTTCTATGCAGTTCTAGAATGTCGGCTTCAATTAGATGAGTTTTGGCTAGTTTATAGGTTTTGCTCAAAAATAAGAGGCTTGACATAGAAGAGTAGTTCACTAGGTCTGAAATATCCAGAGTGGGGTTTTTTTCAGTGCTGGTCCAATTATTGCATATTTGAAGCAGGAAGGCAAGATTCCTTCTCTGAATGAAAACTTGGCTGTTTTGATCAGTACTGGCACTGGTTGATCATCATTCCCTTTCACAAGCCAGGAAGGACATAGGTGGAATTCACATCTTGAATGAAAACCTGGAGGCTGATGAGTTAATATGCTGAATTCTGGGAATGCAGGTAGGCTGTTCCATCATGGGTATAGACGGAACAGAAGCCTTCCCAAATGAGCAGAATCTATTCACCAAGATAGGATGACAACTTCTTTGCAGCACTTGATGCTTGGCTGTGATCCAAGCACTCAGAATTAATGAAGTGGTCTACCACCCTGAATAACTCCTTGAGGTAGGATTTGGCAGCCTCAATAGAAACTAAAAGGGAGATTTTCTTGGCCTGAAATTCAGCCTCAACACACACTTTAAAGAATTACTTGTGGTTCATCTTTTTGAATCACCCTTTGTTCTCTGTCATTGGTGCTTGTTTTCACTCTTCCCTCCCACACCCCAATCCCTTGCAATGATATCATAAAAACAGGGAGATCTGTGTGTGCAGTGGGGAGAAAGAAGTCATTTGGGAACTGATGTCAGTGTAGAGTGATAATTCATGAGGCCCTCATCCTGTGAGTGGGTTGCTGTTGTCTTTTAGCTGGCTTTGGAATTTGTTGGCATCCATTCGTACTCAAATCAGGTTCAGTGGTCTCATTCCCTGCCCTCTGAGCACATCCCTAATGAAGTGATGGTTTGTCCAAGATAGTGGTTATGTTGTGATGGCCTCTATCTTGACTTCTGGTTGGAAAATCAGGTTCCACAATGTGTCCAGCTGTATAAGCTGGACTAGAGATGACTTCAAAGTCCTAGGGAAGCAAGTGAGGAGATGAGTTTGGGTGCTTTTTTGTATCTATAGTTTTGTTTGGGAAGAATTCAAGATACACATCAGTTGCAAATCTATTTTATTTCTCCAACAATGTATCAGTGATTTTCTTTTTTGAATACCATGGATGTGCAAGAGTAGGGGGAGGAGAACCTATACAATGGTTAGTTTTAGTTAATTTCAAAAGGGATAGCCGTGTTAGTCTAGTCCAGTAAAAAAACAACAAGGAGTTGTGTGGCACTTTAAGACTAACAGATTTATTTTTTGCATGAGCTTTCGTGGGAGAAGATCCCACTTCCTCAGATGCTTCGAAGATGGGTGAACTTACAGAAAGGAATGAAACTAAATGCAAGGGGGGTGTAAAACATAGGATCAGGTCATAAATGTTGAACCCCGGGTTCGTGATGTGACTGGGATGGACCGGCGACACCCACCAATGAGACAGACACCAGTTCAAGTAAACAAAAAAGCTACTTTTATAGTGACACTTTAAACACCTTTAACCACTTAACAGTGTAAAACAAGGAGATCTATGCAAAAACACTTGTAATCAACTAATAGTATGAAGCAAAAATCTATATAGGACACTTATAACCAACTAACAGCATAAAGCAAAATCTAAATGAACACTTATAGCTAAATGACAATATAAAGCTAAAAACCTATGCAAAGCACTTATAACCAAGTAACAGTGTGGAGCAAGAAAGTCCATATAAAGCACCTGTAAAACACCTCCAGCCAAACAACAGGATAAAGTATGAGAGTCTATGCAAAACACTTACAACCTACAAAAGTACTTATAGTTAAATAACAGTAGGGGAAATAACCTACAAGAGGGTGGCCATAATGAGTCAAGGACTTTTCTGGCCTTTACTGCCTCAACATCGATATAGGCACTGACCAGCCCACCCGACGCGTATTTACCAATGGCTGAAAGCCATTCCTCCTTGCTAGCCAAGAAGGGTGGGCGGCAGAGTGAAAAAAGTCAGATGAGAGAAAAATAAACCCCCACACTCCCCCCGTGTACACTGGGGAAGTTTGGGGCCAGCAGTTTAGAGCAGAAGCAGAGTAATGAACAATTATACAGTAAGAAGGATGCAAAATACAAATGACTAACAAAACACCTGGCAAATTAACAACACAAAACTATGCTAGACCTTAAACAACTATATCATAAAAAGATTATGCAGGATACAGAGAAAATAATAACAACTACACAAACTATGCAAAACTCAGGTGAAGAAGCTACAATCACAGACTATATATAAATGGTACCAAGTAGAATGATTAAGAGAAGGTAGGAGGCCTATATCAATTTATAATACCTGTCCCAGGACCGCAGTAGAACCCAAAGCGAGGAGGCAGACCAGCTGCAGCATCTCAGCACTTAATCGTTCGGCCGGCAATCCGTATACACCCCAAAAAAAGGTCTCGTGGGTGGGTACTCCCTGTCTCAGTCGGGGGATCAGTCCGACCGGGTCGCGACGTGCCCTTTAGCATCCGAGGGTGGGAGAACAACAAGCTAGCTGAGACGGGGTTTTAATAGAATTTTGCCCAGCCAGAGTAAAAATAGCCAATTAGGAGTGCAATCCTGGTCAGGACCAATGATAAAACTGGGACCCCAGACAATGACCCCTCCTTCGTGGTGACGGGGGTGCCGAGAAACTGTTCAGGGGGGATAGGAACTCACCCCCCTTCTTATTGACACAAAGCTAGGGAGGAAGAAACTCACACAGGAGATTGAGAGCCATGGGGGAGATTGATACTTAACGTTCTTCCCCCTTGTGCTGGATGGCCCGGAGATGGAGGCCCATCAGGGAGATCGATACTTAACATTTCTCCTTGAGAGCAGCATAATCCAGGGGGCTACGTGTGGGGTGGGGTGGCCATCATGGCTGCCACCTCCGCTGACAATAAAGTAAGAGCAAATCAGAGCAGTTTACAGGCTCAAACCATGGGAAGCCTGAAGTCAAATTACCCTTTGTAATGGGAAAAGAACCCATAGTCTTGATTAAGTCCTGCTTTCACAGAATTTAGTTTGCATATTTATTAGAGTTCAGCTATTTTTCTTTGAAGTCTTGATGTCCCAGCTACATCTCTAACGACAGTCATTAATAAATCAGTCATCGAGTGATCAGGAAGATGGAAGTGCTCAGCAACTGGTTTCTTTGTTCTCTGATATCAGCTCTGTGCTCATTCAGCCTCTTACGCAGCGATCTTCCTGTTTGTCCAATATATAAGGTGTTGCGGCATTTCTTGCACATGATGGCATAGACCACATTAGTAGATGAGCAGGTAAATGAGCCTTTGATGGAGAAGCAGGCTTGATCAGGACCTATGTTGGTATCTGATGTGCAGATATGTGGGCAGACTTGGCAGCGTGGTTTGTTGCAGGGGTGTGTGCCTGCTTCAATGTTCCTGTTGTTAGATCTGTAGTTGCTGGTGAGTATCTGTTTAAGATTAGGGGGCTGCCTATAAGCAAGGAGTGGTCTGTCTCCCAAGGCTTGAGAGAGAGAGAGCAATCATCTTTTAGAATAGGCTGTAGGTCCTTAATGATCTGTTGCAGAGGTCTGACTTGGGGGTTGTATGTGGTGACTAGTGGTGTTCTCTTGCATTCTTTCTTGGGTCTCTCCTGTAGTAGATGACTTCAGGGAACTCGTCTAGCTCTGTCAGTTTGTTTTCTTACTTCCCCAGGTGGGTGCTGTAGTTTCAAGAATGCTTGATAGAGATCCTCAAGATGTCTGTCTCTGTCTGAGGGATCAGAGCAGATGCGGTTGTATCTTAGGGCTTGGCTGTAGACAATGGATCATGTCATGTGTTTAGGATGGAAGCTCGAAGGATGTAGGTAACTATACCGATCAGTAGGTTTTCGGTATAGGGTGGTGGTGATGCGTCTATCCTTGATTTGTACTGTAGTATCAAGAAAGTGGATCTCCTGTGTGGAGTGTTCCAGGCTCAGTTTGATGGTGTCGTGGAAATTATTGAAATCTCTGTGAAAATCTTCAAGAGCATCCCTGCCATGTGTCCAGATGATGAAGATGTCATCAGTGTAGTGCAGGTAAAGAAGAGGTGTCTTGGGATGAGACTTGAGGAAATGTTGTTCTAAGTAACCCATAAAGATGTTGGCATATTGTGGGCTCATGCGGGTGCCCATAGCAGTGCCACTGATTTGGAGATATAAATGATCCTCAAACCTGAAGTGGTTGTGGGTGAGTACAAAGTCTCAAAGTTCAGTCACAAGCTGCGCCTTGGCATCATCTGGGATGGTTCTTCTAATAGCTTGTAATCCATCCTTGCGTGGGATATTGGTGTAAAGAGCTTCTACATCCATAGTGGCCAGAATGGTGTTTTCAGGAAGTTCTACAGTGGACTGTATTTTCCTCAGGAAGTCTGTGGTGTCTTGAAGATAGCTGGGAATGTTGATAACATAGGGTCTGAGGAGGGAGTCCACATAGCCAGAGAGGCCGGCAGTAAGAGTGCCAATGCCTGAGATGATGGGGCGTCCAGGGTTTCCCTTTTAAGGATTTTAGGTAGTAGATAGAACATCCCTGGCCGTGGTTCTGGTTTTGTTTCTTTCTCTATGGCTGTGTTCACACAGCCCTCTTATTTCGAAACAACAGAGGTTGTTTCGAAATAAGATTTAGGCTGTTCACACGACGCACGGTTGTTTCGAAACAACGGGTCCCGTTGTTTTGAAACAATGGCGTTGTTTCGAAACAAGTTAAACCCCATGTGGGGACGAAACAATGTTGTTTCAAAATGATTGTTTCGAAACAACACCATGCGAACATGTTGGTTTGAAACAACAATGACTTGTTTTGAAATAACTGTTGCCTGAACCTGCTATTTCACTTTGAGCTTCTTTCCTTAATTCGAATTAACAAACTGTTAATTCGAATTAAGTTATTTTGAAATAAGGTGTTATTTCGATACAAGTTGTTTCGAAACAACCATATCGAAATAACCCCCTGTGTGTGAACACAGCCTATATGTTCTTGTGCTGTCTAAGGGAGTTTCTTGAGTAGGCGTTGTAGTTCCTTTTGATATTCCTCAGTGGGGTCAGAGGAAAGTGGTCTGTAGAAGGTTGAATTGGAGAGCTCTTTATAAGCCTCCTGGTCATAATCCAATTTATTCATGATGACAACTGCACCTCCTTTGTCAGCCTCCTTAATGATAATGTCAGAGTTGTTTCTGAGGCTGTGAATGGCATTGCATTCTGCAGGGCTGAGGTTATGATGTAAAGGATGTTGTCAGTCCACGATTTCAGCCTTGGCACGGTGGCGGAAACAATCAATATAGAAGTCAAGTCTCTCATTTCGGCCTTCCGGAGGAGTCCATGAAGAATATTTCTTCTTGTAGTGTTTGGAGGAAGGCATCTGTGTGTCAGTGCGTTGATCTGTGGTGTTATGGAAATATTCTTTGAGTCTTAGACGACGAAAGTAGACCTCTAGGTCACCGCAGAATTTTATCTTATGTGGGGCAGTTGTGGGGCAGAAGGAAAGTCCCTGAGCCAGAACAGTTCCTCTGCTGGAGTAAGTGTGTAGCTTGAGAGATTAATAATGTTGCTGGCTGGGTTATAGGTGTCACTCTTGCTTCCTGTAGTCGTGTATAGAAGTTTATATAGTTTGGTATCTTTTTTCTTCTGTAGGAAAGCAAAGTGCGTGTCGTAGATGGATTTTCTGTTCATTGTGAAGTCCAGCCATGTAGAAGAATGCGTTGTAGGTAGGTTTTCTAAGAAGGAATCTAGTTTTGAGAGTTCATTTTTAATTTTGCTCTGTTTGCTGTACAGGACGCTGATCAGGTGGGTTCTGAGTTTCTGTGAGAGAGTATGGCATAATCTCTCACTGTAGTCTGTGTAATATGTCGATTGTCAAGGATGTTTTACCTTCAGTCCATTAGCTATAATGTCTAGTTGTTTGCATTTAGAAAAGAAGATGATGTCTGAGTCTGAGCGAGTTGTTTCTGTAAGTTGATGGATTTCCACTTCAAACGGCTGTATTTAGTGCCTTGCATCTTGTCAATTTCAAAAGGGATAGCTGTGTTAGTCTCATGCTTCTGCTCAGGGAATGTATAGGAATTACTCATACTATGTGTGCCTATGTGAGAATCACCCTGACAGGAATAGGGAGGAGATGAAGCAAGGAGGCTAATCCAAGCAATTTTGCAGTTTGCACACACATTTGTGTTCTGTTGATGTATTTGAGACATTCCTTCTGTTAGTTTGTCCTGGGGCTATGTAGTTCTGGGATACTTTCCCCCCTAACTTCTCTGCATGCCCACAAATCCCTTTCCCCAAAGTGATCATTCAAGGAAGGCTCCATCAAATTGCTTTTACATCTTTTTGGGCTACCTGTTGCCCTCATGACAGTTCTTTACCACAGAAGAATAGGATGTGTCCTTTAGATTCTTGGCGTTTGCAGCAAGCCCACTATGGTTGTAGTTGTTAAGCTGTCCACAAACAGCAGAGCAAGGGCTAAAGTAAGCTGGAGCATGCCAGAACACCATTCTGGGGCCACCATTTTTAGGTGGCCAGCGTTCCAGGGCCTCTAAAAGTAGAAAAAGCAGCTGGAACACAGCATTCCAGTGCATTCCAGATTGCCACCCCTGTGAAGTTTTAAAAGCTCCTAGTCTGGAGGAAACTCCCTACTGGCCAGAAGACACAGTCTTCTGGCCATCAGGGAGCTTCCCCCAGGCTGGGAGCTTTTAAAATTCCCACCCTGAGCATGCTCTGACTGAGCATGCTCAGGGTGAGAGGAGCAGCTTGTGGGGTGGCCGCTCTGCTCTGGCAGCAAGGTAAGGGGCCCTGGGGTGGGCCTGGGCTGGAGGAGGAGAGGGAAGTAGGAGCGCAGGGCGGAGGCAGCTCGGCTCCTCAGGCCAAGGGGCAGCAAGGAGGGTCGGGGCTGAGGTCAAAGCCAAGAGCGCAGGGCCAAGGCTGTTCCAGCTCCTCAGCCTAGACCCCATGGCAGCAAGGTGGGACTGGTACAGGGATTGGACTCTCCCCACCAGGTCATCCCCATTCAGGGTGCCCCAGCTCCCTGTAGCCACAGACAGGCACTGGCTGGGTGACCAGCCCAGTGTCCACTTCACTGGTGACCAGCCCAGTGTCTGCCCCAACTCCCCTGCTCCAGCCTTTCTCTACCTCACCTCCTGCCACCATCTACCCCTTCTCTGCCCCTCTCTCCTGCCCCTGCTCCCTTCACCACCCCCACCTCTTCCCACCACCCACCCCTTTTCTGCCCCTGCTCTATTCCTCCACATCCTGTGTCCTCATCCTTCCTGGGCTGGGGCCTGGACAATATGGAAAGAGGACCCACCAATTAGGAGAGTTCCAGGGCCCAACAAATTATACTTTAATTACTGCAGCAGAGCTGGCTGAACAATGCAAAAAGGTATTCACAAACATCTGTGTGAATAAAAGGTGTGAAATCACTGCATTAGCATTCACAGCTTTGTTTCTTGTTTGCAAACATTCATATGCACACATTTTTCTTCATGAGAGTAACCGGCTATTCACTGTGTCATGAGTCCCTCTCTGTGCCCAGTCCAGAGGATGTGAGTGTGTTATAGCCCAAGTGACCATTCTTTTTACCAAGTGGGAAAAAAGCTGTGGATTTTTAGCTATAATTCCAATTCAGTTCCCAGTTTGTCAGCCGGGATGGCAGCTGTCACACAGAAATATTCACAAGGCTGAAGTCTGATGAATATATATAAATGAGTGTGCACGTATGTACGCATACACGTCCATGTCTGCAAAGTTTCAGTCCTGAAGTGATTTGTTCAAATATCAGTTAGGAAACACTACTTACACCATGCAAATAAAGTGTTCACTTGTCTCTTATCAAGTACTTAAATTGTGAACTCTGATGCTGTGTTCTTGTTATGTTTGTTCAGTACATAGAACAGTGAGACTGTTCACTGTGTGAGGCTTCTAAGACATACTGCAATAATATTGAATATTTCTAATGAATAGTGAACACATTGAGTGATAGTCACAGGAAAGACTGCAAGTAAAACCACAGGCCGAAATGTTTGCATGGAACTTTTATCATATGGCTTTGAGGAAAAAAATTTTTTAAAGGGGTGGTCATGTTAGTCTGTGTATAGCAAAAGCAGTGAGTGTCTTGTGGCACCTTATAGACTAACAGATTCTGTTAGTCTATAAAGTGCCACAGGACTCTCTCAACTTTTTTTTTAGTAATCATCTGATCACAAACAATTTGTAAACATAGATTTCTTAAATACATCAAATTTATCACGAATAGTTAATCCATCTCATAATAGCATTATTCTGGGAAGTTAAATTAGCTGTTCCAATAATGACTTTTCAGAATCCACCTGAAAATGCTTTTGATTGCTTGATTTTTTTTCTTTTTAATTTTATTTTGTGTCTCCTTTTATTAGTGTCTTCTGGTTTTGGTAGGATTTCTTTATGTATTCTTCAGCTAATTTCCACCCTCGTTCCCCATTCTATGTTTTTGTGTTTTGGTATCCTAGGTAATCACAAATCTGTCTTAAAGGCATAATAAGGCTACCAGCAGGGATGGATTAAAATAGGTGCCTAAAATTATTGCTCATTATATAGCAGTCTCTTTTATATAGCAGAATATCAGACTTGGCAGATCAGTTCTCTGATCCAATATAGCTAAACATATTTTTCCTTTTGGGTTCCAGTGGCTAAGAGGGTTCTCTGTTTCCAGTTTTATATTATTTTTACTGAGCTATTAAAAAATCTAGTTGGAATGAAAAGCAAAGAAGAGAGGATCCTTGACATTGTTATTAAACACCACAGGTTCCACTGAAGTGCAAGAAGTCACATGAGTAATATATGGAGTGGTATTTGTGTTTTCAGCTTAAGTTTTAATGAAGCAAAATTATTTATTAGACTTCATGTATTCAGGAAGGGTCCACTTTGTTATTCTGTGTGACGCTGTTTGTAAGCCAAAGAATGGAGTGAATCCAGTGCTTTACATGTATGTGTCATGAATGTTTTTAAACAATAATTGTGAATTCTTAGGGATAGTTTCTGTTTTGGAAGTCTTGTTCTTGTACTTTTTTGATCATGGGGCTCTGCAAATAAATGTCTGGGTTTATGTTCCTGGGTAATCCTAATTAAAATGGCAGAAATTCCAGTGATGAATTCTGAAGATTGACATCTGCCCTCAAAGTTGCTTTTCACCACTTTCCATTTCTCTTCTTGCTGTTGTACAACACGAATAGAGAAGCTGTCGCTGCCTTTGAGTGGGTGATGAGTCAAATCAATCACTTGTCACTCTGCAGAAGTAAACTAATCACAAATGATGAGTGTAGAGTTATTGATTTCTCCTTTCCTTTGCAAGAGAACAGCTGTTCAAAGTAAACAAAGGACAGAAAGCAAGTGTAGTCTTCTTTCTGACTCTCTGGAGTCACGTGAGGGTGCAGCAAACACTGAGGCCACATTAGCATGGCAGATGAGGGATTAGTGGTTAGAGTTCAGGGGTCTGAGCAACAGCTAATCTAACCACAGGGGTGAGACTAGCCTGTGATTCCAGGTCTGACCCTCACTGACTTGCTACATGACCTTTGGCAAGACACGTAACCTCTCTGCCTCTTTTTACTTCTGGGTAAAAGTAGTGTAATAGTACCTGCCTCAGAGGTATGCCCAAACCACAATAGGGCATTTCCTAAAATAATTTCTTAAACATTATCATTACCATTCTAATGTCAAGTATTACAGTTACACAAGGTTTGGCTTGTGGTTCAAGCAGGCTGCATTCTTCAGAAATTTGGAAAAGTAAAGATCAGTGTCTCTCTCTCTATCTGCTTTGCAACCACCTGGCAGGCAGGGAATGTTTTGTGGCTGTGCGGATCTGGGCAGAGAGGATACCAAAAATTAGTTGGTTCAGTTTGGAATAAAGCTCTGGTCAGTACAGCTTTAGTTTGTGAGGGATGCTTCTGCTGCATTACTCTGTCTTTTAGAAGGTTCAGTAAAGTTGTCATGTTCCTCCTCCATCGAGTGTCAGGAACATATCAGGAGAGAAAGAGGGGATTCGGTTCTTTTGGATCCTGGCTCTCTTTCCTAGATCAAGATTTGTTAACTTCCATCACTTTCTCCCAATCCTAGAAGTTTATTCTAGCAAATTTCTTAGGCAGCATAAATCTAGATGGTGCCTGGGTTTCCCAAAGACATGCAAATCTGGTAGGGCCACCTTAATAGCTCACCAAACTGCTCCATTCATTACAGAAGCATTGTTGAATAGGAAACAGATTTGGGGCATAGGCCCCGACACCCACCATCCCCAGCCTCACTCAGCTTCCAACCCCTCCCCCCCCCCCGCCACTGCTATTTCTTCCGCTGGACCAGGCTTCAGGATCACCACCACCCCAGATTTTGCGCAAGCCCAGTATTGCCCCCTCCCAGTTTCTCCATCTCATGAAGGCAAGGCAGAGAGGGCTGCCACGTGCCACCCAAAGGCCATGCCAGCTTCCTGATTCCAGCACACCCCCTGGACTGGGCATCCAGCATCCCTCACTAAATCCCCCCAGGAATGGATGCCACAGCAACCACCAAACGTTCCTGCCCCCATTTCATTTCCAAGTTACTTAGATACACAGCAGAGACCCTGTGATATACCCTCCCAGCCTACACCCCATACATCTTACCCTTATACCCCCTGATAAATCCCAGTTATCCAGATTTTCTACATACACTCCTGCTGGTGTGGACCACCTCATCAGCCCCCATGGGTGCTCTAGAAACATCCCCCCGTAACAGAGCCCATTTGAATCAGGTTGAGCCTCCATCCCCTGCCCCCCCTGATTCCTCCAGCTACTTCTACTTCCCTCTCACCCTAGATACAGCTCCTCACTCCCAGTCACCATGATCCACCACTCCTCATTTACTCTGTCCCCCACTGACCCTATGTATGACATGGGGAGGCATATATTTTAGCTCTACATGTACCCCAAACCTCAAGTTTCCTCTCTCAGCTCTATTTTCTAATAACCAACATTTCCCTCTCATAATGTTCCTCTTTGAATGCCCTCTTGCTGCAGAGACCCCAAATTAAACCCTCCTCTTCCTCTCCTATTTGCCTTTTACCATGGTCCTTTTTTTCAGCTACCCCATCCTCTGGGAAGGCCACCACTACATTGCTGCCCCATCTGTCCATCCCTCCCCCACAGTATCCCCATTCCTTGGTCAGCCCAACATTTCCACATTTAGAAGCAGTGACCCAAGGCTGCCAACCTTGCATTTTAGTTTTTACTGATATGAAGAGATAGATGAAAGTTGACTTTTTTTTTTTAACTGACATGGTAAACTTTTTACTGACATCACTAAAAACAACAAACAATATAGTAACATCATTATGTCTTAATATCATTCTTTGGGACATACAGTGGGGAGAGATGGGGAAGACTGGAGAGTAGTAGGAACCCCACCACAGGCAGGATTGGGGCCCAAGGACTCCAGGAATAGTGGCACTTTGGCTGCACCCTAGGGAGAGCAGAGGGACCCAATGAACATTGCCCCTGCTAGTGCTTACTGCTCAGACACTGCTCCCTCCTGAAAATGGCAAAAGCCTCCCCCCACCCTCCCATGGAAATTTAGACATGTTAGATAGGAAAGGTTTAAAGTTTACTCAGTACACAGACTTGCAAAATATGTAACATTTACCACTTTACCTTTTTTGCAAGTCATCTTCTAAGTGCCCACCCAGGTAGGGGATTTAAAAGCAGCCCATTACTAGTGCATGAGCACTTAACTGAACAGAGAGGGTATTGAGACTCCCTGCATTTAGCTTGGCTAACGCAGACAGGGAGGCTACTATAGCTTGGGGCTCAGGGCAAAACATTTGGGACATGAGTCTTGGTGGCCCAATGCCAACGACACCCCTGATTCAGTTGTTCATTTATAAAAAATCTCGCTGGCACAGAGTGATCGGTTCCCACCACTGAATTGTAAAGTTGCTCTCCCCCTCCTCCCCCCTTCAGGTACTGGAAAGACAATCCTAAGCAGGTTGTCCAGCCCTAAAGAAAGGAAAGTAAAAGTGGTGATATAGCCCTGGAGGTGAGTACTCATAGTTGACCCCTCCCACCACCACCACCCCAAAAAAATCCATGCGTAAGTGAAATTTGTGAGAAGTTCAGTTACTTTATCTCACTGTTCGTGTGTCTGGACCTTGGCCGCTCGCAGCTGTTCTGAGAACCAGGGCATAGAATGGTGCAGTGGTTACATTGCTACTTTTATACATTTAAGGAAAACGTGGCCTTCTGTTCATACGGTGTTGTGGAAAGATGCTTTCAGTTTTCCTGTTACCCAAAATATTATGTTCTTTCTTTCACTGACATGGCACAATCTTATACTGCAGAAACAAAGATTCTCCCACCAAGAAGTTAGAGTAAGAGCCCCAGAGAAGGGAGATGGAAACGGGGCATGGAAGACTTGTTTGTAGGCATGGGATTCAGGAACAGTTTGAATTCCTGTGGGCCAAAGAGGAGTGGTCTCCGCAGCAGGAGGATGGACTGAAGCAAGGGAGCACAGAGAGAGAGCCTGTGCTCCTGGATGCTTGATAGCATGTCACCCCTGAGAGAGTCTGACCAAACCAAATGCACTGATGCGTCATTCCTGAGCTGTGCCCCAACCAATCCATAATCAGATGCTGATTTGGCAAGTCAGTCTCAGGGCAGGCATATAAGACGAACTGGAGTAACAGTGTCACTCCAGAGCTTGAAATGTCCCCTGCTCAATAGTGGCAACAGAATCCACAAGCCATAGCCTGCTTCAGCCTTGCTCTTGCTCCAGTCCTGTTCCTAATTCTCCTCCAGTCTTATTCTCATTCCAGACTCATTTCAACTTTGCTCTGGAAGTCTGATTCCAGCTCCAGCCACTAGGTACAACTTCCATGGCTCCAGCCACTAGGCTCGGTCAGCCCTATCTCAGTTTTTGACAAATAGGCTTGGTCCTGGATGGACTCATTCAGTATCTGTGTGCTACTGGAGCTTCAGGCACATCACAACTGCTTCCACCACTGTCTGCTCCTCCTTATGCAGTGCAGTGTGTTACTCCAACACACTTCAACCTCCTAACTGTCCACCAGCCAGGATGAAAAGCTTGAGCATGATGGAGAGAGTGGAAATCCAGATCTACCAACTCCAGTAAGCTTCATTCACAACATCCCTCTTATGCATGTATAAGCCATGGTCCTATGGTCTCCCCAAATGTGTTGGTAATTTTGTCGTGGTGACCCTTCCCAGACTACCCAAAGTTGTGAGGCACCTCTCTACCACCTACCCTTAGCATGAGAAAACTGTGCCTCTAACTGCCATAGATCAGCAACTCCATTCCACCAGGCACTGGCTTGTTAGATCCTCATCTCTGTCTTACAAGACCTGCTGTTAATCTGCAGCAGCGGTTTTCAATTTTTTCTTTTTCCATTTGCAGATGCCTTAAAAATGAAATGAGATGAAGATGCAGACCCTTTTGGAAATTTTAGATCTAGTCTGCAGGCCCACAGACCCCTGTGGACTACAGGTTGAAATTCATTGCTCTAAAGGTTAACAATCTGCTAACCCTAGCCTCTAGTCCTACCAACGTCTCTCTGGAGTGTCCAGTCCCTAGTCCACTGGCCATTTGTAGCATTCAGATTTGATGCTTCCAGAGCTCATTAAATCTGTGAAACTAGGTGTGACCTGGGCCTCCTGGGATAACCTTCTGAATGTGCCAAAATGACGGCAAGCTGCAAAATCAGGGACCAAACTCCCAAACCACTGATGGGTGGTACTTAAACCAGTTTCCCAGTCAGTAAGAAAACATGCTTCTGATTCCCCACCCTGGTCATCACAAGCATAACAGAACAGACACAGCCCTCTTACTGCACATCAGTTCCTATGGTCCCCTTTAGCCACTCCATCTCTTAAAGAATGGTTCTCCTGACCCCAAAGGGCCAGCCACATCACCCAGAACAATATAGACTTGGGTCTTAGCCAAAATACCACGCTGCCAGCCAATCCTTTAGTAACTACAACTAAAGGTTTAATATAAAAAGAAAACAAACAAAATATGAGAGCTCTTAAAGGGTCAAAGTGAATCACATACATACAAATGATTAAGAGTCCATAGAAAGCAAACCCTTGAAGATCCTGTAGTTTGCAGGTTAGTTCCACTCCTCTGGTGTGCACCCAGCAGCAGCCGGGTGGGTCTCAGTCCTTTGTTCAGTTCCAGGAGAATAGTTTCAGAGAGGGGTGTTGGCTGCAGACAGACTGAAGATGGGTCCCCTGCCTTTTTATCTCAGAGTCCTTGCCAGGTCAAATGAAGTTGGGCCACATGGTCAGTCTGGGTAGCTGGTCAAACAGGTTTCTTCTTGGGCCCACTACATCTAGCTGGGAGCCCCCCTGATGGGGCCATCAAGAGGAACAATAGTTTTGCAGGCATCCAGTCTGGGATTGCCTTAAGAACCAATCACTTGGCCTACACATAAAACAAATAGATTTCTAATTTCTAATACAAGCATGATAACCTACATATAAACCATATGCTCATTTTTAGCAGATTGTAGCCTTTCTATTGACACCAAACATGGTACATAATATATGGGTTATTGCAAATATGAAATATTAATATGAAAGATAACCATAAACAGCCCCATAGAGACAAAAAAAACCAAGGAGTCGTGTGGCACTTTAAGACTAACAGATTTATTTTTCGCATGAGCTTTTGTGGTAGAAAATCTCACTTCGTCAGATGCTTAGAGCCAGATAGCATCACACTAGGCATACATAGTTCAAGCCATAGGAAATATTCATGTAATACATTCCAAGTCTGTGCAACAAGGCAAATGACTGCATTTCTTAATGGTTCAATTAAGATTACTATACCAAATACTTTTCAAACTCTGTGGTGCCATCTTGTCAATGACAGGAAAGTGGGGAAACAGTAATGGAAGCCTCACTGATCTAGTGTCATGCCACTTGTGTCATGGGCACCTTCAGTCTGTGCATTCATGCTACCCACCCCCTAAGCAATGATGGTTTTATGGGGTGCTGGAAGGTGGTTGTTTTCTACTTCATATCCTGATATGGTTGGGAAACATCACAGAGATTATGGTGAAAAGATTTTGTAATTTACCTGAAAATGCTGTAATCTAGGAGCACCCCTTGCCCAGAAAAAGATCCGGGGCTTGGGTGCAGACATTTGGGGCTTGCACACTTTAAGTGTGCTGCTGCTGCAGCTACCACCATGGCAGACCCAGGGATCTGGTGCCAACATTCGGGGCTCAAGCTCCATAAGCCCAGAGCCAGCGATGCCCCTGCTGTAATCCATAACTTCTGGGGATGCACAGCAGGAATGGGAAAACTTTTGGATATGTTTGTTGTACCTAAAAACATTTTTATGTTGCCAAGTGTGTGTTCGTTTTTTTTAATTTACTAGGTAGAGAAAAGATTTGTGTTTGCCAGTCTTTTACTCCTCTGTTTCAAATAAAAAAGGAAATTTTAGCAATCACACAGTGATTGCAACTGTCCTGCAGCAAAGTCACTCTACACACCTTCTGGGACCCCATTAACAGATGTGAGACATGGCACCACTTAAGATGTTAAACAAGCAAGCAGTCATACAATGGTTGCTTTAATGCCCAGCCCAATCCCATGCTATGAACACAGTTCAGGAGAACAGAAGAGTGGTTCTACGCAGCTATGAGTGGTGACACAAATAATGGAAATGCATCAGTCACACAATGACTGTAAGATACTTTTAGATTTGGAGGTCATAGGGCTGCTTCTGAAGAAGAGGCATAGGCTCTTGGGGAAGCCTCAGATGGAAATAGAAGAGTCAGGCTGGGTGATGCAGGAGGAGGCTGCCTTGGAGTATAGGGAGAAGGTCAGAGTGAGGGTAGCAGGGCGCCTGAAAGGGAAAGAGAAGGGGCAGGCTGGGGTGGGGGCAGATGACATTAACCAGTTTTTGTGCCTCTTGATGATAATGTCATAGGTTTGTTGACCAGGACTGGTATGCCACCTTTCACCCACCCCCAGCTTGTCCCTGCTCCTCCAATCATAACTAATGATGAGGGCATGTGGGTTAAGCCAGTTGAGTAGTGATGACCTAGCCCGCTCAGGTTCGATGCCTTAGGCAAATGCACAAGGAGGGCCGGAGCCTGAGGCAGTTTGGCCTCTTTCCATCTAGTTCAAAGAAGGTGTGCAGACAGCAGGCCCACTTTTCACAATGCACATGGGTGCTTTAATCTAGATCTGCTTGGACTGACAGAGTGCTGGATCTAGGGAAAGAGAGAAGGGAACAGAAGCACAGGTAAAAGAAGCAAGGAGTCCGGTGGTGCTTAAATACTAACAGATCTATTTATCGTATGAGCTTTCTTGGGAGAAAATCCCACTTCATCAGACACTTTGAAGATGGGGGAACTTACAGAATGGGATGAAAATAAATGCAAGGGAGTGTAAGACATATGATCAGGTCATACAGTAACAGCAAATCAGAGCAGTTGTTAAGATTCAAACACTGTGAAACAGCACATAAAGGAGGATGAAGTCAAATCACCTGTTGTAATGGGAAAAGAAGCCATAGTCATGATTTAATCCTGCTTTCACACAATCAAATCTACATATCAATTCTAATTCAGCTGTTTCTGTTTGAAGTCTTCATGTCACATTGACTTTCTTGAGCTTTCAAGTCTTCAGAGATAGACCTCTCCTTGCCTAAAGACAGCCCCCTAACTTTAAACAGATACTCACCAGTGACTACAGACCTAACAACAGAAACATTACAGAAGTCACACATCCCTGCAACAAACCACATTACCAACTTTGCCCACATAACTGCACAAAAGACGCAATCATAGGACCTAATCAAACCAGCTTGTCCATCAAGGGCTCGTTCACCTGATCATCCACTAATGTGATTTATACCATCATGTGCTGGAAATGCCCCCACACCTTATTCATTGGATAAACAGGACAATCTCTGCACAAAAGAATAAATGGACACAAAACTGACATTAGAAATCACAATAAGCAAAAACCAGTTCCTGAGCACTTCCATCTTTCTAATCACTTTATGGATGACTTGTTAATGACTGTGCTCAAGAAAGTCAAGAGGACATCAAGACTAAAGAAAAACAGTGGAATTAGAATTGATATGCAGATCTGATTGTGTGGAAGCAGGATTAAATCATGACTATATGGCTTCTTTTCCCATTACAATAGGTGATTTGACTTCACCCTCCTTTATCTGCTGTTTCCCAGTGTTTGAATATTAACAACTGCTCTGATTTCCTCTTACTGTATGACCTCATCCCATGTCTTACACTCCCTTGCATTTATTTTCACCCCATTCTGTAAGTTCCCCTATCTTCAAAGCATCTGATGAAGTGGGATTTTCTCCCATGAAAGTTCATGCAATAAATAAATCTTAGTCTTTAAGTGCCACAGGACTTCTTGCTTCTTCAGCTGAACTAAGCTAACACAACTGTCCCTTTGGAACTTGACAAGAGACACAAGTGAACCTTTTTTTATGCAGGAGAGACTCATGCAGATATTTGGGGCACAGTTCCTCCTACAACTGTCATTTGTTGAGTGTTATGTTCACCATTGTTAAGAACATGAAAAGAGACAGCCTTTCCCTAAGGAGCTAACAGCCTCAAGCCTCCATCCTGGAAAAGGCCGTTTCATTTCCAAAAGGTGCCAAAGTCAACATGAGTTGTAGGAGCACCTGATGCCGGGTGCTGAGTGTGTCCTGTAAGGTCAAGCTCCAAATTAGACACTGATTCTATTTGAGTTAGATGTTTTTTGTCTTTAAGAGGGGAATCTGCTAGTGGAAAACATCCACAAACTTATTAGTTATGTGTGTTTTGCAGCCCACGTATATGAAGAGTTTAAAAAAAAAAAAAACTTCACAGAAAAGGATGGAAAGAGGCGATGAGCAATTCTAGCTCTGTTGAACCTGAAATGAAAGCCAATAATAACCTAAATGATTTCAGGAGCTTTCAAGAGCATTTCTCCATTTTCTTCAGCGAAATTAAAATGAACCTACATGCTCAACTGTGCTTAAGCAACAATAGTTACTATGGTTACAATAGTTATTCTAAATGTAGTATAGTATATGAAATAATCAGCTAAAATGTCTATGTACAAAACTGATGACAGCTAGGCATGCAGGTTAAAAACACCTGGTATGCAGACAATCCCCTCAGAAAAATAAGTCTTTAGGATTGATGCATACATAGTGAGGAGAGTGTAATAGGGGAGTAGGTGAAAAGGAGTAGCTGAAACTTCATCCAAAGTATTTTTAGTGCTATTTATGAGCTGTCATACAAAAGTGATCATTATAAAATGTATATATAAACAAATTAATCCCATTGCTGTGAAAGTCAATAGAGCTATCTGTCACAAAGTGCCTCTTTGGAGGCATAAGAAACATAAACAGAAGACGCATTGACTGATCCAGAGAAAACAATCAGACTGTTTTATAATGGAAGCTAGTCTACAAGAGCACCTCCCTGCAGCTCCCTTTCCTTCCACTTCAGGCTGGTGCTGCCTTTTTCTAGTTCCCTAACAGAGACTAGCGTCCTGTAACAAAAGAACACCAGAAATTGCTGCTGTTTAGAGGAAAGTAATTTGGATTTTACAAAGGACCACTTTGTTGATCTCAACCATATCTCTCTGCTTGTTCCACAGTATTCTTTCATCCTCTTTCTTGGTCTGAGTCTGAGACAGAATTTATATCTTTCTTACACAGCACATGTTCTTATTGCCTCTCTGTTCCTCCTCCCAATACACACAACCAGACCCTGTACATGGGCAAGCAGTGGTTAATAGCCAGGCCTGAAGACAATGAAAATCAACCTCGCTCTAACTTTTGCCAAAACTGAGCTTGGAAGGGGATCCTTCATCTGCATCTAATAATCAAGAGAGGACACACTGCACATTAGAACCCTGTTTAACCAAGCAAACGTTATCCAGCTCCCCATATTTACTGAATCAGCAACCACCGCGGGCTGATGGTGACAGGGTTCAGCCTGTCAGTCTTGGCTCTCTGGGGCTTGCAGTGGAAGTCTCACCACCCTCCCATGCTCCAGTTTATCTGGAGTTTTGTTTATCCGGTCAGGCTCTAGTTCCAGTTAGATCAGTTAATTGAAGTGCTGATGTATAAAAGTGGGTGAAGCAGGCCTCCGTGATGACTGCCCTAACAATGCTTAAGAACTCTAGGCAGTTGGTGAAATGAGAACTTTTCTTAAAGAAGGGAGTGCTTTGTCAATAGATTGACTGACCATTCTGTGTGAAGGTTACAGACTGACCTCTGATACACCTTCAAAGAATGGCAAAGCCTCAGTGGTTGGTTTTTCCCCTCTGTTCTTGGGAATGGGGCTAATGCTGGACAGTGGGATTTTGTTGATTAATTGGCTTGCTTAAGTAAAGAATGTAGGTGAGGGAGGTCCCACCATGTGTGGCAAAGTAGTGCTGTTTTTTTCTGCTCTAGCTGTGGTTAACAGACACCTCCATGCCTTCCCAGAACAATACTAGGCACACTTGTCTAAAAACACACTCTGTTTAAAGGAATAAAAAAGCATGAACACATGAACTGTTAAGTGAGATTACTGAGCTTTTCCATTATTAACTGTTGATTCACATGGTGATTGCTTAAGCATTCAAAATGTGATTGTGTATCAAAAGCTCCTCAGAATTACTTTAACTCTGAGTTCTAAATAGTAGATACCATACAATGACCTCAAAAAAAAAACACGCGCAGGTTATACACTAGACACAAACTTATCCTGTCTTACATGAACACATGATGTTTGGGAAAGCTATCAGCAACAGAAGGAGGAAGCTTGTCTCCCAAGTTGGAACTCAGCTTTGGCTGTAATGGTCACTACCACATCCATCTGATCGACTAAAACCTTATTAATTTGCGCTGATAACTGGGAGACTCATTGCAAAGTATAGATTTGGGGATTAATATGTGAGAGAACAAATACAAAGAGATTGTATTTCCTAGCATGCTTTGCTTTTGTTTTGGTACGTGCCATTTAGTTTAATTACGAGATAATGCAATATAATAATAAACATTTTGTAGTTTTACACCATTGCTTTTTCAAGATATAGGACTACCCTAAAGAACACTATTAAATCTTTGCAAAAGATTATCTAGAACAACATGTCTGTCTTATAAAGAACATCACATCTTTCTGTGTTAGTGGATTATAGGAAGTACACAGTAGTGTGTTTCTATTAGAGCTTTTTTGTGTTTTTTTTAAAAGGTTTCAGCACTCTCCTTTCCCCTGCTGACTGCCCCCCTCCCAGCTGGGCAGCAGGGCTAGCAAAAATGTGCTCGTACTCCATACCCTCAAAAGCACTGGTTTCTATTTTATTACAATTTGATAATGATAGAATAAATAACTAGAGGAATCTCACCAACAAAACTGATGATTGATGCTGAAGACTAGGATCAGGCAAAATTGAGGAGGGAGCCTCAAATACAGGTATGGTTTGGAGATCAACTTCTCTATCATACCAGGCAAGTGCATCTATGGGGAAAATGGATCTTTTAATTCAAAGGATTGGGATTTGGGAAATTATTTTAATAACTTTTTATGAGCTGACCAAAAATTGATGCAAAAAATAGATAGCATTAGATACTGGAAGTAGTGAAGCTTTAGTCATTGGTCAATCACTTTAAAAGAATTTCTTTGTCTCACAGAACATAGTTATTTAACTCAAATTCTCCTAAGGCTTTACTTAAGACTGCTACTTTTAAAAATAAGGTATCTAAAATAAATTGGAAATGCTAGAAAGTAAACATAGACCTCTTAACTATGTACTACAGTTGAGAAAGGGAGAAAGAAGTAGGTACTACTGTATTTATTTCTTTACTGAATTTCTGGAAGCAGTGTTGGATAGTCCACGTAACTGGCCAGTATCACTTGGTATATTTTGTTTCTTAGTTATCTGAAATTTAGTAACCATTAACAGAATAACAAGAGAGGAACTTAGTTGTACACTCAATTATCTTTCTGAGTGTTGGTGATAAAGAAACCTTGATTTTTGCTGTATTTAATAAATTCAAGCCAGATGGTATAATATACCTCAGTGGGACAAAGAAAACACAGGCATTGAGAACCAGGGTCATACTTTGCAAAGACACCTTTACCATATTACATGCTGAAACAGCAATTTTCCTCCCTATGAAATTACAGGATTTTTTTTTAACACATTCAGTAGATCGATGCAATTCACTTGTAATCCTCTGTACCCAAGAAGTCACACTGAGGTCAATGGGATATCATAAGGAGGCCACATTGTATTTATGGCCACTTTGTGAGATCATGACCTTAGAGAAGTAGTAGTTACTGGCAATTCAAAAATGTTTTGTCATCTAGTCTAAATCATCAGTGATGCATCATCAGTTTGACAGCTCAGACTCATCAGTCCCAAGAGAGAATTTTAGCTTTCTATAATTTTAACTATTGTGTTTCCTATGGATAATAACTAAGACCATAATCTGGCCAGGTTCTCTGAATGAATGGAGCCCCACTGGTGTAACAGGACAGCATGTGGTTGCAGGGAACCAGTTTACAGGATAACAGACTATGGTCTTTAAATATATACTTGGAAGCTGCAATGTTCTGAAGTTTCGTGGTAACTTTTAAGTATGGTGGTATCATAAAATCTCAGTCTATTAAGCAATAGTTTTTCTGGTCTTTTGGGTAAATTTTCCCTGACTCTTGAATATTAACCCTATGGTTTGAGACTAGATTTTAGCAGTTTGTTATTTACAAAAATATTTTAAGGGTTGGATTTTCAAAGATGCTCAGCATTGGCCTAACTGCTCTTATTGGGTATGTCTATACTGGAGCCTTAGGTCAACTTAACCTGCCTTAAGTCAACCTAAGGAACATCTTGGCCACATTTAGAATTTATTAAGTTATTTTAAGGGCTTCCTTAAGTTGTCTTAATAATTCCACCTGTTAAGGTCAACTTAACAGTTAAGTCAACTTCATTAAGTCAACTTAAGGCAGTGTAAATGCTTAAGTTGACTTTTATTAAGTTGACTGAACTGAGTGTGGAGCTTAAGTCGACATAATAAAGTCAACTTAAGCCAGCATCTACCAGTGTCGATGCCAGAAGTTGGGATTCTGTTAAGTCGACTTAACAGGAGTGAGGACTCTCTCAATCAACTTAACAAGGTCTACATTAAGTTGACTTAAAGTCAGCCTTGTTAAGTCGACTTAACTGAGTCTCCAGTGTAGACATACCCATTAAAGTCTGTGGGAAAACTCCTATTGGCTTAAATGTGACAAGTGTCAGGCCAATGACAAGCACTTTTGAAAATCTCACCCTAAGTATTTTAGGAATAAAAATACCACTTCAACTACGTGACCACTTTCACCTAAGCCAAACGGTTCAAATCTGATACATCAAATAGTCACAGCGAATTGCTTGTGGGCAATCTATATTATTAAAAAAAAAATTGAGGTACCTGTTATTTGCATGCAACTGTTCTGCAGTCAGAGAAAGATGCCAAATTGTTGGATAAATTATTCATTGCAAATCATTTGCTTGGCTTTAATTAGAATGTATTTCAGAGCTTTCCATGAAGGGAAAGTCTCACTTGTTCTTCTAATTCTTTGTCATAGCTTATGTTCAGCAGGTATCTAAATTGGGTGCTTCATTTCATGTATAGTACATACAGTTAACACCACTTATCTATGCATTGCCTGTGTAACTTATTATAGTTTTGAACCAATGTACATTACTGAGTTCTTGTATCCTGAATGAGGTGGAGGAAAAGGTTCCAGTCACTAGAACTATGGTTCCCAACCTTTTCAATAACACAGAACACTTCAATGAGACAAACAATTCCCCAGCTCACCTACTTTTTTTAGCTGAATTGATGGCTCATAAACATCACATTTACTATGGGTCTTACTAGCCAGGTTTGCAACATAGTGCATACAACATGCTAAAGAAGGCTCAAATGTATTAATGTTTCAAATCCACCAGAAAAAATACACATCATCTCAATTTTGCCCTTTGGCCACCTGTATTTAGAATATTTACGTTTTAGAACAGAAAAACTAATATCTTGCTTTTATTTTGATTATTAATTTTCATGAGTTTTATAAATTATAATTTTGGTCAGGTGGAATATTGTTTAAGATGAAACAATGTTTGTTTTGCACTGATTTTCATTACCTGTTCTGTTTGTCCAATATTTAAGGCAGAGGGGCATTTCTGCCACATGATGGTATAAATCACATTGGTGGATGTGCAGATGAATGAGCCTTTGATGGCGTAGCTGATTTTATTAGGTCCTGTATTAGTGTCTTTTGTGCAGATGTATGGGCAAAGTGGCAGTGTGGTTTGTTGCTGGTATGTGCCTGCTTTAATGGTTCTCTTGTTAGGTCTGTGGTTGCTGGTAACTATCTGCTTAAAGTTGGGGGGCTGTCTGTAGGCGAGGAGAGGTCTACCTCCAAGGCTTCAGTGCAATGCAACATTCTCACTACCAGATGGTGCTGCTGTGTTGAGGGTATTAGTAGCAATGCTCACAAGTCACAGCTTAAAATGGATTCCGCTAGAAAGCATAGCTGCCTTTTTCTGAGTTCAAGGAAGATTCAGAAGAGGCAAACAGATATCCATCTAAGGTAAGGAAGGAAGAAACCACCTCTGCAGTTGGTATGCTATAGCTGGGCTCTCCTTCTTTGTTTTTATACTGTATTTGGTTTCAGTGGAAAGGTATTATAAAATTGGAATACCTTTTTATTACCATTTAGTGGCCATTCTTCTCAGAGTTTTGTGTCTCCTATAGCAGTTTGTTTGGCAACAAAAGGGTGAGGTTTCAGGTTTACCTGAGTGTCTAAAATATTAATAGTAATAATATTTATCTATCTGTTGGCTTGTGTTAGAGTTCAACACTTATTTTCCACAGCTACTTAGATAATAGTGTTGGTAATTTTCATATTTGGTGCTTTTTCTTTTAAAGCCCTTGGTCCTGGAGTCCTGTTATGATGTGAATATTCACTTTCATTTAACTAAATAATTTTCAGCCTTCATCATTTTAGAGAAAAGATTGAAAATGTGATGTGAATCCTGAAGGCTCAAAATTCAGAAAGAAAATAAAATAAAAATTTCTAGGTGTTAATTTTGAATACATCATCATGTTGAGGGAAGCTTATGACTTTTGAACATTTGGGATTGGTAATATTGAGATGGCTTCAATCAGAACAATGAAAATGACATAAATATTCAACTTCAATATTTCATCTTAGCTAAGGAGCAACAATGTCATTTTGTAATCTTGTTACAATAATCACAGTGCAACCAGCCTCCTACTCCAATACTTGGTTTAAAGAGATGCTTCCCCTTTGGTGACTTGTAGATAAACTGCACAGGGAATGATTCTGACTCCCATCTTTGAAATAATCTTTAAAATGGTAATATATTAGCACTGCCTACCCAGTTCAGGTAGCAGATTATCTGGTAAACCTACACAGCAGAAATATGTTAAGATTTTATTTTAAAATATTTAGCATTATTTGGGTAATACAGAGAGCTAAATAGTTTTCCTATGAAAAGGTGAACGTAGTTTCCATATGTGTAGGCAAGTCTGACCTTATGACTTCTTTTCTTTCTGTCCTGCTGTTGATACCTGAGTGGAGATGACTGTGATCTCACACCAGATTTGACAACATCTTAATGTCATTAACTTCAGCAGCATTACTCCTTATTTCCAGACAGGCATACATGAGATTGGAATCACACATACATTCTTTTGGTGAAGGTATAACACGCAGCATGAAAAAGTCACTGGGGATTTGATTTCATAATGACTTATCATTTCCTTTCTTCGTCAATATGTGGCATGATTGTTCCACACTCTGTTCTAGCTGATTGCTCCTGCTGATTTTATATTTGTCTACATGATAAAAATATCCATTTCAATTAAAATGGGTAATAGGAGAATCCATCAGCCAAAAGAGATGGAAAACAGCATTCTAATATTTGCTGACATATCTATGGTTTGTAGTGTTGTCATTTTCACGAGTTATGATAAAATCAGTGTTAGAATTATTATGGTTCCTCTGGAGAGTCCAACAAAAGCTCAGCTGACTCCTGAGTTAAAGAAAATGGGATTTTAAATATCATTAGGCAAAAGAGCTCTTTTATGACCTTCTGATCAGGAAAATCCTGTACAGCAAACAAATATATTAAACTGATGGAGGGGAATTCTGAAATAACGTAAGATCATTTAAATTACAGCTACTGAATTTTCTGCCTAAAATGTACTACACGGATGCCTTTAAAGCTATGTTAGTGTTTCTGATATTGAGGAACTAGATTCTAGTCTGTCTTTGAGCTGTATGAAAAAGAAGAGTATCTTATTATATCTATGACCCTAAGCTATTCTAAGAAATGTAATTTTTCCAAGAGATTTAAGTCATTTTTAGGCTAAAAAATTAGGTATTTTACTCAGTTTAATATGAAGGATTTTATAAAACTCTGTAAAATGGGAATACTGATGCATCTTCATCTCTCAGAAGTATTGTTAAGTTCTCAGATACTACTATGGTAGTATAGAAATGCTTATAAAATAAATCAGAGACTAATTGAAGTCATACACATTAATAGAAAGATCTGAATGAATAATCAATGCTTTACAAAATTATTAAAAGCCTCTTTTCATATTTCTCCATCCACACTTCTATTAATTTGAACTTAAGCCAAAAGATGGTTACAATAGCATTGTATTACCGACACATGAAGGAATTGAGCACTTGAGACAAAACCTGGAAAATGTGGGCAGGGAAGTTATAGAAAGGAGTGACAATTGCCATCTCTGATACATCATTTCCATTTCTTCTGATTTTTCTGGAAGTCACTCTAGTTGAGATTTGAACTCTACAGGTCTGAAATAGAGAGAGATTGGGGCTGGAAGGGGAGAGAGCTTAAAGAGAAATGTCTGTTTTCCACAGTTTTATGGTTAGTCTTCACCGATAGCAGCAAATTTGCCACCGTCAGATCTACTTTCCTGACCGACTGATTGGGTCTGTAAAGACCCAATAAATTGACTGGGAAGTCAATTGCTGAAGACCAGCCTAGCAACCGGAATAGTGCTGAGTCAACAGAGTGGTCATGCCAGCATAGGGAAGTCAAAGGCAGATACACACAGGGGTTAAAGTATAATTTGGTGGGCCCACCCTCTCCAGCATGGGTGGGCCCCCTAAATAACTGTCCCCAGAACCCACCCACAGACACACAAACATACAGAGAGCCATCCCCCCAAAACACAAACAGACACAGACACCCTCAGACATACACACCTACACACGAGACACAGCCGCCCCCAGACATACACACATGCATGCACAGACACAACCACCCCCAGACAAAGAGACACACAGACACAAACACACAGACACAGGCACCCCCAGACAGACAGAGAAACACACACACACAAAGACACACTCAGAACCCCCAGCAGCCCTCCCCCAAAGCCCTTACCTGGGCTGTTTGCATGCAGCTGACTGGCTGGGAGCTGCTCAGCCCTGCAGGGGGAGATTCACACACTCCCAGCCTGCTGCAGCTCTCTACTGGCGAGGTTAAGGAGGAGCAGGGTTTAAGGTGGAGCCACGAGAATGCTGCGTTCCGGCTGCTCATGCTGTTTTTAGTGTGGCCCCGGAATGCAGTGTTCTGGTGCATTCCTCTATTTTTAGGGGCCCCGGAACACTGCCAGCCTAAAAATAGGGGACCCCAGAACTGCTTTCCGGTGCAATCCCCCTTACTTTATCCCATGCACAACTTATTTAAGAAACTTGCATATCTCCCTTCAACTGCTGCTGAAAAAACTGGGCAGTGTATGTCTGCTCTTGCGCTTTGATAAATCCCTTGTAACTTTGATCCTTTGGTGCAGAATACTCCATCTCCAAGGCTTTGACAGTGCTGTTGAGGAACTGGAGGAGGAATCTAAGAGGCAATATACAAGCTCAAACATAGATCTCCAGAAAGCAAGACATCTCATTCAAGATATTGTTGGTTTGGGAGCCTGAATCTCTGACCACTTGTTGGCTTGGATACAGGCAAATCCCATAGCCAAAGGAAAGAATACATCTGAAATTCTGCATCTGCAAATTTGGAGAGTTTCCTAACCCTTATACAGGTGTAACATCCACCTGTGTGGGCGAAAAGTTAGGTTTGGAGGAATGTACAATGCTATGTTGTGGGTAGGGAGGGTTTAGAATTACTCTTTCTTTTTTTTTTTCTTCATGATTACATCCTGTGCCTATTTTTAACATTATTTGTTCTGCGTGATGTCAGCTCTTTTTATTTCACTGATGGTAAAACCAGGGATTAAAGTATAATTTGGCAGGCCCCGGAACCTTCCTAAATTTCCAGGCCCCCTTTCCGCAGGCCCCGGCCCCCTTCATGCACCCCCTCATGCTGCGTACACGCGCGTGCACACACACACACACACACACACACACACACACACACACACCCCTAGCTACATACACACCATGCCCCACACAACCCTCAGCAGCATTCCTTGTCCCCCAGCAGCTCCGCGCCCCCCCATCCTACAGAACAGCACTGCCTTCCTCCTCCGAAACTCCTTCTCCCAGCCCCACCACAGGGCTCCCCTGGGCCGAGTTGAGGCCTTACCATAGCCATTTCTCCTTGTCCCTGCTCCCAGCTCAGTGCTGGGAAGCAGCAGTGCCAGGGCAGGCTGGCCAGAGAAGTTTTGGCTGGGGGATGTGAGCTGCTGTCCAAAGGCTGCTCCCGCCCAAAACTCCCTGGCAGCTCAGCTGACTCAGCTCTCTTCCAGTGGGAGACTGTGTCTTCCAGCCAAGTAGGGGCTGTGGCCAGGGGTTAAACTAAAGCAAAGGGGAATGTACTGGGAATGCTGCATTCTGGCTGCTGTTGCTATTTTTAGGGGGCCCTGGAATGCTTCCCCCTTAAAAATAGGGTGCCCCAGAATGCTGTTCTGGTGCATTCTGGCTTACTTTAACCCCTGAAAATAGGCCATCCCTGTCTCTCATTCATATCATTAGTCCCTACTGGTTTGAAGCTTTCCGCTTGTCCCCTGAATAGGGTTACCAGATACCAAAGCATGGAAGGGAGGACAGGGAAGTACAAAAAGGAGGACATTGGAGGACACAAACATCCAGGGCCCTGCCGAGGCCCCCTTCATCCACCCATCCACTGCCCCCCCCCCAAATGCTTGCCCCATTGATCATCCAACTCCAGAGAAATCTGTCTAGTCCCTAGTTACTATGTGAGATGAATTGGAAGAACAGCAGCTCAGGAATATCAAATGAATGGCTTAAGTATTTTCCCCTTCATATTAAAGTAACCATAAAGCCAGCCACTTTAAGGCATCACAAAATTAAGTATTTAATATTTATATCAAGGTGCAAGGAGAGTCATGCTGCAGAACTCCTATCCAGATTGATATTTTTACATTACAAGTTGCAAATGGAAGCAAACCTCCAATAAATTTAATGTTGTAATTATGGACAAGATTAAAATCAGTTTTAAGACAGTAAGTTCTTTACAGAATTCACTCTCATTGTTTGACATATGGAAGGGCAGGCCCTTGATTCCATGAAGTCTAGCTGAATTTGAGATGTTGGCTTCTCAAGGAAAAGTAATCTCTGTTGGCAGTATTCTCCCCAACACATGAAATTAGCGGGGTACATGGGGAGATTTGGAGGGGGTAGGGGGGTGCTCACTGATTTGGTATAATACTGTTACTAGCTGACAACTGGAGGTGGTGCAGGAGGGATGTAGGGAAATCCCCATCTAGCCTCAGTTTTGAGTTTCACTGTGCAGTATTTAAAAAAAAAATCACAGACATGCTGTTTAAGTTTTACACACACAGGCAAGGAAAAATCAGAAGTGAGAGCTGCTGGTTTTTATGTGCAGACCTGCTTGAAACAAACTCTTACATAAAATGCAAATGTCTAGACATCATATTCTACTATGTCCACCATAAACCATAGACGGAGATATCTCTTTAATGACAGTTGACATTTTGTTTGCTTTTATGTGAAATACGTGTCAAATGGGGGTGGGGGGGAAGTAGAATTAGGTGTTTTTGACTATCAAAAGCTCCACAAAAGACAACAGCACCTATTCTTAGATGCCATGATCAGTTTTTTCCTAAATATACCAAAAGAAACACTCTTCCTAAAAGTAAAATAAAAAGCATAGCATATATAAGCAAAAGGCAAAATGAAGCTGCTTGTTTTCTGTGATTTGATAAACTACTAACCAAGGGACAAATATTGAAATCCTTGCTCAGTCAAATTTCTCACTGACTTCATTTAAACTACAGGATCTGGCCCACCTCAGCACCTACTTTAGCATGTATAATACTTGCACAGTGGTGCATCTTAATAAAATTTAAGGATACATCTATGGTGGACTAATCTCATCATGGAAAGGAGAAGCAAATTGAGAAAAGGAAAATCATATGCATTCAAACCTCCTAACAATCCAAAGTGAACTTTCCTTGATCTATAAAGAAAAGATTTGTTGCAAAAAACCAATGCCCATTAGGAGGAATAAAGATCTGGCTTAGCTGAAACATTAGAGAAAGAAACCTCCCCAGAAACTTTAAGCCAAGCAGGGTAGCAAAGCAGAAAGTGAAGCAGCAGCCACAGGGGACCACAGAGACCCCATCAAGCTGTAGAAAAACCCCAGCCCCTCCGAAAAATAAGATCAAGCCTTCCCCAAAATCCAGGGGATGGGAGGTGAACAGACCTGAGCTGGAGCCTGGAAAGAACCCTGGGGTGAGGAGGTAAAGCAAGCAAGCAAAGAGAAACCAGATCCCCTGCTGCAGCCAGCCCCACCCCTGGCCAGCCAGCCCTCTTCACTGCCTATTGACATGCAGGGGCCAGCAAGGGAGCATCCCCAAATTCCCAACCCCCCCCCCACGCTGCAGCTGCTGGGCTGTGCAGCAGGGGAACAGGTTTGGGAACTGGGGGCTGGTGCGCCCTCCTATTTTTACAGTGCTGCCCCAGGCGTCCTGCAAAAAGCCGGGCAAATAGCACTTTTTTTGAAATGCCTGGAGGACGGAGGACAGCAGGACAAAAAGGAAGACATGTCCTCCTTTTGCCGGATGTCTGGTAACCCTACCCCTGAACTAATCTTGAAAAAATATAATATGTTGGTAATATTTTCCTAATGTTTACTGTTGAGCTACTCTAATTTTCTTCTTACATTGTATGGCCTCTTTGGAAGAGAATGTTGGTGTTTTATTCTGACTTTAGGATGATTTTCTCAAAAAAAATAATTCAACAGTTTGCTCAGTACTGTGATTGTTGACAAGGTGTTTTACATATGTATGTATGTTAAGAAATATATACAATCTTTTAACAAAAGTCAACCCCACTGTACCAGGAAACAAGGTCTTATTTCAGCAGTCCTATGGTCCTTCCACTGCAAAGAAAGAAGGAAATGCTCTACTAGTTCCCCTGCTGTTTTTAGTTGATAGGTTTCTCTTTAATCTCCCATTTAGTGAGAATGAACACACAACTAAGTAGTTAAGATATGTTGTGTTATTTTTGTGCACTTCTAACTTTCCTTTTAACTCTTTTCTATACTACTTGTGTTTATAGATTCCTCAATTCTCTTTATCAGCCTGTGTGTTCAGGAGTTAAAGTAAGGGGGAAGACACTGGAATGCAGTTCCAGGGCCCCCTATTTTTAGGCTGGCAGTGTTCTGGGCCCCCTTAAAAATAGAGGAACGCACTGGAACGCTGCGTTCTGTGGCCTGGCTAAAAATAGCATGAGCAGCCAGAATGCAGCATTCCAGTGGCTCCACCTTAAACCCTGCTGCTCCTTAAGCCCAGCCAACAGAGAGCTGAGGCGGGCTGGGAGTTTGTGAATCCCACTCCCCTGCAGGGTGGGTCAGCTTGTGGCTGGGAGCAGCCTCCAGCTGGTCAAGCAGCCTGCAAACAGCCCAGGTAAGGGTTGGAGGGGACTGCTGGGTGTGTGTGTCTGTGTCTGTGTCTGGGCGTGGCTGTGTGGGTATTGGGGCAGGGGGTGGGTTCTGGAGATGTGTACTAGGGAGCCCACCCATGCCAGAGGGGGGGCCCACCTGGGCGGGAGGGTTCCAGGACCCACCAAATTGTACTTTAACCCCTGTGTGTGTTTTAGAAAACATTCTGCTTATCAAGTTCTGAAGGGGTAAGCATGTTATACATACATATACAGCAAAACCAAGAGTCCTATAGCACCTTAAAAATTAACAGATTTCTTTGGGCATAAGCTTTCATGGGCTACAACCCATTTTGTCAGATGCAGCATAAACACAATATGCAAGATGCATCACTTTGTCAGATGCATCTGATGAAGTGGGCGTCAGCACATGAAAGCTTATTCTAGTCTATGTTAGTCTTTAAAGTGCAGGCACTTGTCATTTTTATTCTGCTTATCACTTTACCTACTTGTCCATCCCTACTGAGTCAGAGCCATTGACCCCTGTAGCTCTTTTCCTTGCTTAAATTAACAGGGTTGAATTTCAACTGCAGTCTCTCAAAGTCTGAAAACTTGCCCAATGTTTTGAAGTACAGTTCAACTATGTGTTAAAGGATTCCAATCAAAATCCCTTTGGGGTATCATGAAATGTGAATAAGCTGGTTACTTATAAATTGAAATTTGTAAGAAACTACTTAATCAATTGACATTTTCTGTCTCTAGGTACCCTCTTCCCCTAATTATCTTCTTAAATAATTTAAAAAATTATTTAACCAAGATCCCCTTGGGAAGTTGTTTCCCCTTCAGCTTTCTGAAAGTCAGAGTAGAGTGTGCTTCTTCCACTGGGATTTTTCTCTGTACATCACTCAATGTAGATAACACTGTAATCACCAAATGATTTATTTTGGTGGGAGAGTTAAATGTGGTAGGTATTTTTATTCCACATTTGCAAAGTTTCTCTTTTTTCCCCCAAGACATTTGATACTCAGAACAATTAAGTCATATGTAGAAAACCAGGCATCTTATAGGCTTGTTTTTCATCCTTAGCCAATTGGGTGAGTCCACAAGCATTTCAGGTAAGTCTGGTGGACTGTATGTCGGGATTCCTATCTCTAGCATATGGCTCACTGTTGCCCTACACATTTGTATCCACTGTTGGAGGTACTGTAAGGATATTTCTTAAGTAAGTATGTCCCTGTAAGTGGTTATATGTTACTTAACGTAGCCCTGAGGACACAAGCATGATATCACCTTCTCAACTTTCATTTTAAGCAAATACATGATGCAGTGTGTACTTCAGGGGTTCCCTTAGAAGAAAAACCTGTTTTCATCTGCCTCTTCCATTTTTGAAATGTTGTACCGTCCCAGTGCGATAAGATTGAAAAGCTTTATTTAGCTCTTCAGAGAAAAGCAAGCTAACCAAGTAGAATGGTGGAAGTCATATTTCCTCCACCACGAACTCTGTGAACATCAGATAAGTTACTGGGGGAAAATTCTGCATGAGTGCTGTGGCCACAAACCACATACAATTATGCATTGCCAAGAAGCTGTGCCATGCCATGTTTTTGGGTTCTGAAAAATTTCCATTATATACTACAGTGTTCCCTGACATTTTTTGACCCTATTCTGTTTCCACAGAGTCCATGGAGGATTTGCTACAGATTTAATATAAGTGAAATCAGATCTTTAATCTCAGTCATTGTGAATCCTGTCAGGCAGAAATGACTTTACAGTATATGGACATCCATCCAAGTGCACCTTGACTTCTCAGAACACTTTCAGTCTATTAAGCCATCTTTGCTATAAAGGAAAGCTTTTATAATCAGATTCAGCTCACCTGAGCTGGTAATTCATCTTGTATTTAAAACACTAGCACTTTGAAGGAAGCATGGGGGATGGAAAGTTGACTTTGGTCATCTCTGCTCAGCTCCTCTGAATACATAACTTAAACTGCATAGTGCATATTTAACCACTTTTCTCTCTTATGCTATACTTATTTTATTTTCCCAAGTGCCTTGCCTTGAATTACCTGTATGTGACTGGTTAGAAGGCTAGCACTTGTTTGGTATGCCTAGATGGGAACTGCCTTTAATGTTAACACACTGGTGCAAATCAGGAGTAACGCAGCTGAAGGCAGTGGTGTCACTTTAATCTAGAACTGATACCTGATATTAAAATCAGTTCCTGAAGTGTAGATTCACAAAGGACTCTAGGCCCCTAAACTCCAGTTTTAGGGACCACAGCAATCAGGGCTGGCTCTGCCCATAAGCCAATGAGCCCCTGGCTCAGGGCACCACTGGCTTAAGGGTGCCACAGAGCTGCACTGGGGGGAGGGGGCAGGCTGGCCCAGAAGCTGGACCCTGGACCCCCACGCCTCCCTGAGCCAGCCACTCTGTCCCCGGGGGTGGAGCAGGCCAGCCCATGGGGCAGACTCTGTTCTCTGGGTCAGCTCTCCCCACCTCTAGGGTGGAACAGCTGGCCCAGGGAGAGGTAGGAGAGCAGAGTCTGCCCCATGGGCTTGCCTGCTCCGCACCTGGGCTGGCTGTTTCCCATCCTGGAGGCGGAATGAGCCAGCCCAGAGCAGAGCCAAAAGCAAAAGCCAGCTTGAGGTGCCACAGCCCCATGAGCTGGCCCAGACAGCAATCCTTAATACCCCCACTCACTGCCACCAAAACATGTAGGCCTACGAACATGCACAGAGCTGACTTGGCTAGGTGTTCAAATGCTCATCTCCTACTTAAGCCCCACATATTCCACAAACTGGGGGAAGACAGGCATTTGCCCACCTTTCTTATCTATAAAGCCCAACCCAGTAGCTGTGCTCAGAGCATGCCATATTCAAAATCCCAAAGGGAAACATAGTGCCTGCATTATAACATTTAGCCCAGTGCTTAAAGCTCTTAGCTGAGATTTCGGAGGCGCAAGTTTAGTTCCTTCCCCCATTACTCCCACCCCCACCTGTTTGGGAGAAAGTTTGAACCAGGGTTCCCCACATGTCAGGGGAGTGCTCTGACTGCAGGACAATGTAATAGTCTGGCCTCTTGGTAGGCCTGGAAAGTCAAAAGAAAAAGACTCTTGGAGGAAGCAACTTCTAAAGTCAAGAGTCATTCCATGAGAACTCCCTGCAACCCCAGCACTCTGACAGTTAAATGTGGGAGCTATTGCTTGGTGTACTGCACAGTAACTACAGTTTCCAGGAGCCCCTTGTCCTGAGTACTATAGACAACAGTGTCAAAGAGTTCCTGCCCCAAAGAGCTTCCAGTCAAAAGAGGTAAGACAGAGAAAGAAAGAGAGCATAGAAATAGAGAGAACCAATGATGGTTTCCCAGTGTCAGTTTGTGCCATCCATTTATTGGTTGGTTGGTTGGTTGGTTTTTGGTTTTTGATTTTTATTTTGCTGCTGGCTGTATTGTTTTATTGGAAAGTGAAAGATAATCCTGAGCTAAAGAGATCTTACTGTATGACTTAAATACAAAGGAGCAGAGTTAAAGTGAGCTTTTAATTTTATCTCTTCATTTTGTGATGTGCATGCTTGATTTCTCAGCCTTAGTGCCTCATCAATGCTACTACAAAATTTTGTGTGTCTTTTTTTCTCCTTTTGGGGGGCAGTGTTGAAGAGGGGAGTGCATTTTTAATTTCCTGGACAGCAAATTTGGTCAGTGATGGCATGTGAACACAGTTGAAACAAGCAACTTGGGTACAGATCTATCAATGTATTTAGGCAGCTAACTCCCACTGATTTCATTGGAAATTAGGAGCCTAAATACCTTTGAGGATCTGGACCTTACTAGTAATCCATTCATAGATTCAGACTTTGAGGTCAGAAGGGACCATCATGATCATCTAGCCTGACCTATAAACTGCAGACCACCGAACCTCATTCACCCACTCATGTAATAGACCCCTATCCTCTGGCTGAGTTAGTGAAGTACTCAAATCATGGTTCAAGTTTTTGCACTACAGAGTCCTGGTCTACACTGTCAGAGAAGTTCAACATAATGTGGCTCACCTTGACCTTCTGCAGCATGTGTCTCTTCTTTCAAAGTAGTAAGTTTTAATTTAATGGTGCTGTAATTTGACCTGATAACACCACCTCTGCAAGTGGTGTAGCACTGGGATCCATCTACAAATGGAATTTGGGTCCATGTAGCCAGAGAACAGTGAAATTTGAACTCATTGGTGTCCAGGATCTATCCCAGATCTCTGTTTTTTTTTTTCTTGCTGCTCTCAGTTTTCCACTGTGCTGCATCATGGCAGGAAGTAGCACATGTCTCTTCCACTGCCTGAAGCCTCAGGAAGTTTCTTAATTCATCCCTCTCTCTGCCTGCAGCACTGTGCCTCTGAGTCTGCAGTGAAGAAAGACATCATGGAAAGCTTTTTGCTTTTTTTTTTCTTGAGAGAGAGAGAGAGCAAGCAGGTTACATCATGGGAGGATAACTGCCTCCCCACAAGTCCCTGCACCTAGTTGCACTGTGGGATAGCTACCCACAGTGCATTTCAGGAAGAAGTAATGAAGACCAGTCGGGACATGAGAGCCAAGAGTCATATGCAGATCAGTCTCCTCCTGTGGATTCTGTAATTCGACAGCCTAAGAGATTGAATTGCAATCCCACCTCCAGTATAGACAAGCCCAGAGAATTCACTGTTTACACATGCTTAAAACTGCAAATGACCCATGCCCATGCTGCATAGTTAAATGGAAAAAGAAACCAGGGTTCATCCTCCCACATGAGGATAAAACAGGTCTGTTAGAAGTTCAATATTAGCCTAGTACAGTATATAGTGTTGAACTTCTGTGCATCACATGGATCTTAGTATTTCTTGTTATCAGAATAATACAAATGGATTCTCAGTCCTCTGTAATAAAATGAAAATTTTCCTTTTGCCTCTTTACTCTAAAGTTTTATTACAAGATGCACACTAGATCCTGATGTGGCCCACTGAGTAATTCAACCCAAACAGATGGTAAGTGCCTTTTAAAACAGTCTTCCAGCAGAGCATCATTGAGCAAGTTCTGTTGTAGTCAGCAGAACTAAGAACCTGGCTCCCAGAAAACAATGTATTTCCTGTCCTGCAGAGAAAGTTAAAATACCTCTTGTGACTAAGAGCAGAGCCAGCTTCAGGTAACAGTTCTTAGGGGCGCCTAGCCCCCCTGAAGATCAGGCTGGCTCCCACCTCTTAGACTCTTTCCTAGCAGCTCAGGCACTGTTGATCAATGTGCAGCTTAAGTCATGTAGGCAGAGTGCACTTTAAATCCCTCTGCAGGCAGACCCTGCAGATTTATACAGTTTGGAAAATTGTTTTCAACCTCCATGAATGAGATGGGGGGGGGGATCAAAAGTTGGCTTGGGGCACCACAACCCTTTGAGCCAGCACTGAGTAAGAGATAGCCTTCAGCACCAAAATGCAGTATGGGTAAGAACTGAATTTTATATGATCATCTTCATTGCATTCAGGGTAAAATAATAGATCAGTTTTAACTTAAGTACCAACAGTGTGTGCTACCCTCTACAAGACAGAAAATGAGGTGTTCCCTCCATTCTGGGACCTTAACCCAGACAGTGTCTTTACATGGGCTAAACCTGCATTTCTTCTGACTTGTTTTTCCTGAGTTTATGTGAGTCCCAGAGAAAATATCAAATTTATAATAAAAAGAGAGAATCACCACAGGACGAAGAAGGTGCTGTACCATGACAGGAGCATGGCCTTGTGACCCTTGCTGCCAGTAGCATACTGAGGGACAGGGGACAGGCCCCCACATGGTGACCTGCTGGTTGGCACTGGGCTGGCCTTTCATGAAGGTGTAGGAGTGAGGGATGCAGAAGGCTCTGAGGGGCACAGAGTTTCCTGCATCCCTCCTGAGTTGTGAAGGGCTGGTCTGCTCTATTCTTCCCCCAGCCGTGGTGGAGTGGAGAGGAGGTCACCCTATCCAAGCCAGCACGAGGCTGGTGCAGTGGTGTGTAAGTGATGGTGGGGAGAGGAGAGCACCAGGCCTGGCTGGCCCTTCACGGAGGTGGGGGACACAGAAGATGCTGAGGGCACCCCTCAGTGCCTCCTTCTCTTTCTCCTTGCCTGTGCATCATGGCGGGGGGAGAAGTGCTGAGCTTGGCGGGCCCAGCTGCAGTGGAGGGAGGCCCACAGGAGGTGCAGAGAGGCGCCACTCTGCTGCACCATATGTGTCATGAAGAGCCAATCTCATCCCCATCTCAGCCTGGGGATGGAGCGGAGGCTGCCCTGTCTCAGCTGTGTAGTTGCTGAAGTGGGAGAGATGGGCACTGGGACATTTATGCTTCCCCCCAAGCTTCATCCCCCCTCTCTGCAAGTACAGACCTCCCCACCCAAGGGCAGATGGAGGACGAGGCTGGGATCCCTCCTGCCCTGCACAGGGGTGGGGCATGAGGCCTGGAGGGAGCACAAATGTGGGTTTGGTCCACAGGTGCCTGACACCCTTGGTATGCTACTGCATGCTATTATTTAATATGAATTCCTTATGGATCTTGCTTTTGCGTAGTAGAGTGTTTAATTTATAAACAGAAAGTTAGTAAAAAGTGGGAAGGAGAAAAGATTTTTTTACGGAACATAGCCTTTGGTGACTATGCTCCTATTCATGCCGTGGAATACTGCAGTTAGTGACTGTAGTTGTGTTATTTCAGTTTACAGCTCACTGCCAGCAATGAGGCTCCCTGACCAGCTGAGCCAAGTTACAAAGGTTAGCAAAACTGAGATATGTGCCAAACTTTACAGAATTTGGTGCCTAAAATCCATGAATAGGCAGATAAGCAAGTGACATGATTTTGAGTTCCAAGTTCAAAAATTTTGGCTAAATTCTGTCACTCTTCAGTCTTCAAACCTTTCAAAGGACTGGTGTGAAAAATGAGGGAAATCTGTATTGTTATTGGTGCCTCAGTTTATCCACTTATTCTGCCTGGGCAGGTGATGTTACATCAATAGAAACTGCGAGGGAGGAGGAAGCAAGAAATGAAACAATGACAGAGACAAAATAAACAAGGAGTCTTGTGGCACTTTTAAAGACTAACAAATTATGTATCACATGAGCTTTCTTTGGGTATAATCCCACTTTATCAGAGACATGAAATGGAGACTGTCAGGCACGCGCGCGCACACACACACACCTCTCTCTCTCTCTCTTTCTCGCCATATACACACACACACACACACACACACACACACATAAATGGAGAGAAGGATAAGTCACAAGATCGGTTCAGTCTTTTTCAGCAAACCAAACAAAAGTTGTTTTGATTCAAACAGTGTGGAACAATATATGAGAAGGTGAGAATGTAAAAGGGGGAAATTATCTTTGGTAGTGAGTTAGCCATTCCAAGTTCCTATTCAGACCTAATCTGATGGTGTCAAATTAGCATATGAATTCCAGCTCTGCAGTCTCCCCTTGAAGTCTGGTTTTAAAGGTGGGTGGTGTTTTGGGTGGGTTTTTTTGTTTGTTTTTCCCTGAAGTACTCAGTCATGGCTTGTATAGAATGTCCACCAAGGTTGAAGTCTCCTCTACTGATTTTTTTTGAATGCTACTATTCTTGATGTCTGATTTGTGTCCATTTATTCTTTTGTGTGGAGACAGCAGAGTTTGCCCAACGTATAAAACCAGTGGACATCACTAGTATAATGATAAGAGGTAGGTCTTTCGAGGGAAAATATGAAGGGTCCTTCAGAGAAATGAAGTCTGATGTATTGGCAAATCTCCACCTGCCTGTTGCGCAGAGAGTGACAGGCCTGTTTTTATTTTTGTTTTGTTTTCTTTTTTTCCGAAGGCCAGAAACTAAGATCAGAAGAATACCAAGTTGTTCTTAGGGGAAAAGGTGGGTGTACTATCGGCAGCTTCTCAAGAAAGACATTGATGTAGGTAGAACAAGCAGCAGAACTGGGGAACTAAGATAGGGAGCCTGCAGGATGTGCCTGAAAAGAGGTGAGTGCACCTAAGATTTGAAAGAGGTGAAGAGCTGCAGGCAAGCCACAGGCATGCAGTCATGTAGTGGGATGAACTCTTCTTCCCTGTTTGCTGTGTACATTGGAGTGAATGGACAATATATCTGTAGGGAAGAAGCAGTTCTGAGTTGCTTTAATCAATTACTGGTCATGGGTTCCTGAACAGAGTGTAGTATCTTGCAGATACTATAGGTTTTGTAGTAATCTCATGTTTGGACAAGGAGGGCTGTCACTCTAGGATCCAGTGTAAGTGGCACAACCACAGAGTTCCACCTGGAGATGGGTGAAGATAACGTAACTTGTTACCTGACAGCATGCTCCCAGGCAAGACTGCAAGGGGTTGCATGAGCACTGCTTGCCCCATAACCATGGAAGGACAAGAAGGTAGTAATAATGTAGCTTGGTGGTCAATCTGAAGTGAGGTGAACTGTACAATTCCACTCTGGGGAGAGTGCTGGTCATGGCCTGTCACTTACTGTGAGTGCCTAACAAAGAGACTGGGGAGAGGCTGCAGTTGCAGTATATCCCTGAGTCGTGTCACACACAGACAACAAATTTTAATAGAGATGTTCTCGGAGTCTCTCTTACTTCCCATTTGCAATTGCATAATATCCCTAGGGCAATTATAGCAGTTGCATTCATGAAAAAGTAATATCAATGTATTTTAACTCATTGTAGTACAACTTAAGAACTAGAGAAGAGAGATTTAACATCTAGAAGAGAATAAGGTGCTAAGTCATAATCAGCATGGATTTGTCAAGAACGAGTCATGGCAGACCAATCTGATAGCTTTCTACAAAGGGATAACAAGCCTTGTGGGTAGAGAAGAAGCAGTCGACGTGGTATATCTAGACTGTAGTAAGGCTTTTGATATGGTCTTCCATAACCTTCTCATTAACAAACTAGGGAAGGATAGCCTGGATGGAGCTGCTATAAGATGCGTGAAAAATTGGTTGGATAACTGCTCCCAGAGAGTAGTTACCAATGGTTCACAGTCATGCTGGAAGGACCTAATGAAGAGGATACTGCAGGGATCCGTTCTGGGTGCAGTTCTGTTCTATATTTTCATCAGTGATTTAGATGATGTCATAGAGAGTATACTTGTAAAGTTTGCCACTGATACAAAGCTGGAAGAGGTTGCAAGTGCTTTGGAGGACAGGATCACAATTCAAAATGATTTGGACTGGTCTGAGGTAAACAGCATGAAATTCAATAAAGACAAGTGCAAAGTACTCCACTTAGGAAAGAACAATCCATTGCACATATACAAAATGGGCAATGACTGCCTAGGAAGCAGTACTGTGGAGAGCGATCTGGGTGTCACAGTAGACCAATGCTAAACACGAGTCAACAGCATAATGCAGTTGTAAAAAAAAGCAAACACCATTCTGGGATATATTAACAAGAGCATTGTAAGACACTAGAAGTCATTCTTCTGCTCTACTCCATCCTGATTAGACCTCAGCTGGAATATTGTGTCCAGTTCTGGGCACCTCATTTCAGGAAAGAGATGGACAAATTGGAGAAAGTCCACAGAAGAGCAGCAAGAATGATTAGAAGTCTGGAACCCTTGACTTATGAAGGAAGATTGAAAGAGCTGGATTCATTTAGTCTGGAAAAGAGGAGACTGAGAGGGTACATGATAATAGTTTCCAAGTATCTAAGAGGTTGCCATGAGGAAGAGGTAGAAAAATTTTTCTCCCTAACTGCCAATGATAGGACAAGAAGCAATGGGCTTAAATTACAGCAAGGGAGGTTTAGGTTGGACATTAGGAAAAATTCCCGACTATGTTGGTCATTAACCACTGAAATAAGTTGCCTAGGCAGGTTATAGAATCTCCATCACTGGAAGTTCTTAAGAGCAGGTTAGACAAGCACCTGTCAGGGTGGTTTAAGAGGGTACGTGGTCCTGCCATGAGTGAAGGGAACTGGACTCAATGGCCTGTCATGATCCCTTCCAGTTTCTATGATTCTAGCATCATGTAACCATCAGACTCTCTATAGACCACTACAGATGTACCAACCACAGTCAGCCTCTTTTTTTCAGTAGCTGGCATCAGGAATTGACAGCCAGTTTAAAGGCTTTTGTACCTAGATCTGTCCCAGTCCTCATCTAATCCGGATCAGCAGTAGAAAATTGGCCCTACTATCTGATTGCTTTTTGGTCTGTTTATTTACATGAATTAGTGATTTGAGTCCAGTTCCTAATGGACTTCATGTCAGGCACTAGTGCTGATGTTTGCAGCAGAGAGAGCAAAAACTAAATAGGCAATCAACTGTAGTAGTCTTGCCAACTTCAGTTTGATACACACCTGACAGTGTGAAGAAGTTTGCATTAACAATGTCCATACAATATCTGTTCTGAAAACAGAGCACATTGACATCAGAAGCTTTCTGTCCACCATATCTTGATTAATATTAAACTCCCATTTAAAAATGGAAGGAAGAGTGAAACAAAAACTAAAACATTTATGTGCAAGGAAATCCACATAATAAAGACATTGTAAGCTTTCTCATGCTAGCCTTCTACACAGAATAAATTGTTTCTTTAGAACAAAATACATATGTATGTACTGTACACCATGAGCTTATTTATAGAAGACTTCATAATCCTATAAAAATGTGCTTTACATTTTATGCAGCAAGGAGATATACATATGGGTAGCACTTGTGTGGTCTACAGAAAACCTACCTGACTTTTCTTCAACAATTGAGTTTATTTGGTAAATTGCAGTGTTGGGAATTAGTGGCTCTGGGTGAAGCAAGGCAGCTACTTCATCTTCATTACATTTTTTCTTCCTGTTGGAGACACAGTTCTTCAGCATCCTCTTTAGAATGCTTCTTGAAGGATACATCATATTTTTTCCTCCTTCACCTGTTGTTGTAATGATACTTTCCTCTACTTCTCAGTAGAAAAGACCCTGGTCATGCTACTTGTAATGGTATAAGTTCATCCCTCTATGATAGGCTATGAAGTGCACTTCAGAAGGAAGCCAAAAGTTCCTATGCTTTTCTGCAGGTGTTAACAGCTACACAGCTAAGAAACTATTTTACAATGTGACGACAACAACAAATGTAAGTCTGCCAACAAAGTTACCAATACCCTAAATTTACCTGTTAGTAGATGGCATTCTGTGTCTTGTAATTGCACATACAAACACAGCGCTTTTGAACAATGGACACTGAACACACATAGTAATAGAGCTGCTCAAAACTGAAAAAGAACTTCACAGAAAACTTCAGCTTTGAAGACCTATTTTATTTAATTTCACAAGGCTCAGAATGGACCAATTTCCTCCATTCACCCACTATTGGGGACAATTGTTTGATATGTTTTTCATTTGACAATAATTTTTCTTGATGATGATGATGATTATAGGCCATTTACAATGAACCTTTTAACTATAAAATTCCAACCTGGTCTAATCAGAAGCTGATGAGAGTTGGGGGAGAGGTGGAGATGGAGGGGGGGCAGGCTAGATTACAGCAGCATCGGTATAGAGCTTACTAAGAAAAGGTATGAAAAACTGGAATGTCACTCATTTTGGTTAATCCAATATTTTAACGTTTGATTTTTGTCCCAAAATTGAGACAAAAAGAGATTTTTTTTCACATAATGAAATATTCTGAAAATTTCTCAATAAATTTAATTGATATAAAACATTTGTGCTTCCAAAATAGGATAGTTTTATTTGGTTTGATCTCATTATGCTTCATTTTGACTCAGTTGAAAATTACACTGCACTTCTCTATTGTGGTGCCTGGCCTCGTGGGAGATATAGTTTGGAAGCCTGCTGCCCTGTTTCCCATTTATGGGCCAGGCTCCCATGCCAAGCTACTTCTTTCATGATACTTCCACAGTCTTGTAACTCCCATGTTCATGCAACTTGGTCAGAGACGAGTCTGCCTTTCATCACGGGAGACACATATTCCTCCAGGGAGTCTTGCCAGTGGAAAGAATGCACACTTGAATGACAATTCTTAGGCATTGTGCACCATAGGGAAATGCAGTCTAATGTTAAATCAACTTGAAGCAAAATATTTCAGGTCAGTTCAGAAAAGATCATGTTGACCCCAAGCTAAATATTTAGTTTAGATTTTTTTCTGATAGAAATTTGAAAATTTTCAACAAAATTAGTATTTTCCCACATAAAATTTCTATTTTGCAGAAACTACATTTTCCATAGGAAGAATCATTCCAAAGGAAAATTTTCAATCAGATCTATTAATAAACCCTTTTTGTGTTAAATTGCTTTTTAAAAGCTGGTTCCGTATGGAAGGACTCCACTTTTTCATCACTGTTCTAATAACTGGCAGAAAACATTGCAATCATGGAACACCAAACAAAGAATTTCATTAGATTAAAACAAACAAGGAATATTGTGGCGCTTCTCAAGACTAAGAAATTTATTTATCACATGAGTTTTCATGGGCACAATTCTACTTCATCAGAGGCATGAAAAGGAAAATGTAGCAGGTTTGCTATACATATATACATACAGAGAAGGGTGTTTCACAAGTAAATGTAAATATTTCCAGAGGGATAGACTGCTAGCCTATCTCTGCAAAGTAAATAAGCTGTTTTGCTTCAAACTGTGTGTGCAGGAGGGAAGTAAGAACTGTAAGCAAGAGGGGACAGGGGTAATAGAAGAGAAATCAGCTTTATTAATGACATAGCCATTCAAGATCTCTATTCAAAGCCAGTCTGAAGGTATCCAGTTCTTCAGTTTCATATTGTAATCTGTTTTTTGAAGGTTTTTTTTGCTGAAGTCGTAGAACTAGAATGTTTGGGTAGATTAAAATGTTCTCCTACTGGTTTTTGAATGATACCATTCTTGATGTCTGATTTTGTGTCCCTATATTCTTTTGTGCAGAGTAATGAACTAACATCACTACCCCTCTGGAATTTATTCACAAAGTTACTCTATCGTTCTGATTCACTATAGACCTTCTGCTCAGAACCTTCCCTAGTACTAATCAAATAAAAAGTGATTTATTTTATACAAGTCTTCAATTCTGAATACAGGTTTTTACAAGGACAATCCCAGAATCAACAAATAATGAACATTTATTTAAGCACACATGAATCCCACAATCTTTTTCAATGCTAGTAAACCTAGGATTCATGAAATATTTGTGCATCACTAAATGCTGTATTTTGAAATGGTCATGTAACTGTGTTTCTAACTTTCTGGTTTCTGCCAAGTGATTGCATGTTGGACATGTCTTCAAATTAAAATTGCTGACAAATTGATTCAATGTTTTTACCATCAATTTTGCAGAGAGTAGGAAGCCATCAAAAAGACTTAATTGGCGATTTAAGGGATTGCTTTCTGGAGTCATTCTGAAATGACAGTTAATATACAGATAGCTCACCCACAAAAAGAAAAGAACTTGATATCTACATCAAGAATATATTGTACATATGGAAGTTAGCTAAACTATATATTTAGAACAATGTAATATAGAATATCTATTCTATAAACATACATGCTTCATATAATTTGTGTGCACTCACATGTGCACATCCAGTTAGTATGTACTACATATTTTCATTTAGAAGTCACACTTTCTATTCACTATAATTATGTGCCAACTCACTCCTGCTTTGCATAGCAAAGATGTTTACAAATTGAAAAATTAGTATATATTACAGGAAGAGGAAAAAATGTTTGACTAAGCAAAGGGTCTAAGTTATACTGATTTAGGTAAATCAAAGGTAAAACTTAAAAGCTGTCCTTTAATTCATTACAGTACATCCATGTCTTGCAACAGTCTGAACACAAGGTATGAAAGGGTGCACATTATTTGGATATCCGTTCAAAACCTACACACAGCAGGATGCCTAATGAATGCCAAACACTTGACATTTAAGTCACCTAAATCTTAATCCTTACTTCCTTTATGTAGGTAAACAGTCTTTGGTTGCCAGTTCATAATTTGTCTTTGTATTTAGATTAAAAACCAGGTGAAATTAGCAAATAGCATATTCATTATAATTGTTAAAAAGGTCCTAATAAAACTCTTAGTTTTTCCATGGTTTCACAATATTAACCCCTGGGGGTACCAAAGCAATTCTTGTAGTGGGAGTGTTGATCATTGAAACCATGGAAATCATGTAATTGGTGTTTGTTGTTACTAGTTCAAGCAGCACTACCACCAACACACCTAGTTCCAGCACCTCTGTCAGCCACATCCCCAAAAGTGCTCTTAAAGCTTTTCAGCCAGCATAATTTCTATAACTGATAGAAGAGCTAGAAATCCCAAAAAATCCATTAGGGACAGTAGCCATAGCAATCTGTTATGTGGAAGGCACTGAACACAAGTATGGACACAACCATGAAAAACCATGAAATCAAGGGTATAAAATAATAGAATGGCATTGCAACTACCTTTGACAAACTGGTTGGGTTATTTGGTTACAAATAACTTGATGATAGCAGTGGGGAAAAAACAAGGGGATAATCTCAGACAAGAAGAGTGAGCCAGCTAGATTAGATCAGAAATTTACTCCTTAACCATGCAAAACCAAATGAAGCAACGGGAGTTGTGATTGATGACCAAAGGGTTGGGCCGTGTGTGGAAAAACTATTCAAATAATATATTCTTAGCAGGAACTACATGTTGTACTGTATTTACTGTGGTTTTGAAATTTAATCTGATGGTTTTATTTGATTTCTTGCCTAGAAAGAAGTGGTGCTTTTTAATCTTTTGTTGTTGACATAGAGAATTTACAGTTAATAAGAGAATCTTGTTTTATAAAGTGTGGGGGGTGGGTTTTCCCTCCTCTCCCACCTTCTGTAGTTGCTAAGTATTCCTAACTTCTCTATTAATCATTCCTCCTATTTTTCTTACCTTGCCTATTACAGAAATAATGCAGCATGTTGTGTCATTCCTTTGTATCACTGTATTTTAGCAAAATGAGGGAAATGATTTGTAGGGAGTTTGTATAGTGCTGGAATCCTTGTACAACTAATTCAGATTCATGCATGGTGAACAGAAAAGGAGAGAGATGTTGTATATGAAAATTCTGGGGAGCATGAGTATATCATTGTGTTTACACTTTGGAATTTAAGGCCACAACAGCTGAGGGTTTCTCTTCACTGCCATCAGTTTGAACTTCCTCATCAAATCTGTGAAGATCGACTCAGCCGATCAGGAAGTTCAGTCGCTGAACACTACCCTGGGAACTGGGTAGCCCCTTCCCTTCAACTCAGTGTAGTGGGCGTTGCAGGAGCAGGGAAGTCAAACTCAAATACACAAGTTATTTTAGGTAACTTGTGTATTTCTGTTCCCCACCCAAAAGGGCAGGCAGTGTAGACCTGTCAGGTGATTATGAGGGCAGGCTGGGCAAAGATGTAGGTTGCACTTGTGTGGACTTACTGATATTAATTTTAAATGCTTATTTGACTCATTATTTCCTTGCAGATACTTCACCAGAATGATTCTTTCACATATTTCAGTATCAGGCACTTCTTGTTAAGAGAACAATCCACAAACAACCAAGAAGTAGTATGAGGGCCTATGAAGAAATAGATCAGTGGTTTAAAAAAAAAATTAGGCTACTTCACATATGTATATACATACCTTTTCCACTGTTGATGTTAATGTTTGACTGATGAATACCTGACAGTGGGTTTTTTACATTTTTTCCTAGATTTTTCAACATTTTAACAGTACAATAGAAACAAATCTGCATTTCTAATCTCTGACACTAAAGAATAACAACCAAACTGTAATTCTGCTGCAAAGTGTGTTTAATGAAACTAGATCTGAAAGTAAACAATAATTAAGAAATACCCAAAACAAGGCTCACAAGCATACAGCCCAAGAGATTCTATCAAAAGTTTACACTGTTGAAATGAACACGCCAAAATATCCTTTTGGTTTCAATAAGCCTTTATTTAACTTCTATTACATAGATCTAGAAATGGACCTGAACCTAAATCCTGACAAGCACAAATTTTGGTGAAATATGGATCAGGATCTAAACTTTGCAGCTTGGTTCCACTACATAATGAAACTGATAATTAAAAATAAAACTTGTAATCAGAGTAAATGTATGCATAACTAAAAAGGGTAGATTATACCTCACTTTCACTAGTAGTGGATGAAGCTATCAGACCCTCTCCAATACCTATTTCACCCATCTGTCTTAACTCCAAAAACCCAGTGTTGTCACTACAGGTCAACTGAATTTCTTTATATTTCTTCAGATTATTGAGTTGCTAGCAGAAAGTGCTGCCATCACTCTTGTATAAATTATCTATATATAAAAGGCTCAGCACTTCGAGTTAAATTTATTTGAGCCATTACTTTTGCAGTCAATTATAGTGTTACACATTACCATGTAAGTGTATTGTATTGTTTATGTGGTGCTGTAAGAATACAGGGTGCTTTGCTGTAGCAGAAATATGGCTAAGAGACAAGAATCCCTGTCCTGAGAAACTTTCTTTAAAGGATAGAGCTAGTATTGTACAGCATTCCTAATCATAGCATAAAGCAAGCGAACTGAATGACTAATGATGATTACAGCTGGAATTGTTTGTGGACCACATGGATTTTCATGAGTGGATTTTAGCAGAATATCCAGGTACATGACTTAGCATGCTGTTTCAAGGCTGAAAAAAGTAAAGTCCCTTTTTAAAGGAAAAAGTCCCTTCTTAGACAGAAAAAAAAGGACGTAATGTAAAGTGCATTGAAATAAAAGGAAAGATTCCCATGGACTTCAGTGGACTTTGGAAGACGTCCAAAAGTATCAACAAAGGGAAAATCCTGAGTGAAGCAGGAGACAATTGTGTGGATGTAGGTGGGATGGAGTTACAGTGCTTTGAACTGGAAGAGAAGTTTTGACTAGTAAGTTTAGTATTCAGCAAAACAAAATAAAAGTTTATAAATAGGTAAATTGCCTGTTCAGAAACAGAGATTCCCTTTAGTTTCTATCTCAGTGGTTCTCAAGCTTTTGTGGGTCATGACACATTTGGTGGCTTGTTGTGACCCTACAGGACACACGAGCCCACCTTCTCCAAGCCAAATCCAGAGTTCTCCGTGGCTTTCTGTGACACACTTACTGCTGTGCAGTAACACACTAATGTGTCCTGACACAGTGATTGAGGACCACTGGCCTATGTATTGATCCACAAATTGGATGATTTCTTTGTATGTAAGAAAACATGTTTCCTTTGTACAGACCCTGCAGACTAGCAAGGAATATCTGAGCATAAACCCCAGACATAACTATCCAGAAGTGTGTTCTAAGGTGCCTACAAAAGGTTTTCTTCAAGAAGTATCAGTGTGCAAGTCTTCTACACACAAACTTGCTTCTCAGTATGCACAGTCCAAACTGCTTCTCTTGCCCAGCAGAAGACTGTTGTATGGGTTTAAAGTAGAAGCGATTACAACAGAACTGGCATTACAAACTTGAAAATCTCTCAACTGTTATAACCCCTCTATGAAGTAGGCATGTCCTATTCCAGTTTTACAAGATGAAAACTGAGACACAGAGGTGAAAGCCAAAATGGAAGTTAAGTACCTGAAGCGTCACTCTTGGATTTATAAACCAGAAAATTTTGGCCTGTGAGTTAATAAGCACCAGGGAGGGATTTAGCATCAGAGCTGGGACTTGTACCTTTTTCTCAGGCCAAATCCACATTACAGACCTGTAGCAGTATAATATCATTGTGCTGGGGTGTGAAAAAAACACACCTCAGAGTGACGTACATATACCAACTTAACAGCCCCCCCCCCCCACTCCCCAGTATAGACAGCACTATGCCAATGGGAAGCCCTTCCATCCGCACAGCACTATCTTTACTAAAGTGCTGCAGCAGCAGAGCCGCGGCACTGTATGGGAAGACAAGTCCTCAGTCCCTTGTTTGGTCCACAAGACAATTCTGTATTTCATGCTACTGAGCTGCACCACCTTGTGACCAGAGAGCATGTTGGCTGCTTGACTGCGGAGCAGGCTCAGCCACAGACAGAAGCCTTGGTATGTGTCTGACACTGAAAAACCTGCCGCTGACTTGGGCTTGTGGGGCTCCAGTGAAGGGGCTGTTTAACTGCAGTGTAAATGTCCCGAATTTATAAGGAGAGTCCCAGTATTCAAGAATTTGTCATACATAGGTTTCTGTCATTGCCACCACCACCACCCTCCTGATTTTCCACACTTGTGAAAAGTGTTCGTGCTCAGGTTGCAGCCCAAGATCCAGGCTCACCTTACAGTGCCCTAAAACCTGCGGTTTGGCCTGAGCCCAAACACCTACACTAAACAAACAGCCACAGCCCTAAACCCTGCAAGCCTGTCAGCCAGTGTGGCTCAGCCACAGGTTTTTATTGCAGTGTAAACATAGTTAGTGCTGTCAGAAATAACCTGGCCTTTACCACCAGGTCTCCCCAGATGTCAGGGGCTATGTTTTTTCCAAACCCTGGATCCCAACCTTGTTTCAGTGTGAGGTGATGTGTGTGTATACTCATAGTGTCTGTGAACAGGCTTAGAAAGACGAGATTTGTACAAGTAAATCAAACGTTAGTACCTTGATTACACTGCATATACAAATACACACAAAGGGATGACAAAATATTTCCATCAATGATATTGAAATTTATGAATAGGCAAAGTAAGAAAAATGCTGCTTGAGGACGTGTCATTAACAGTTTGTGTTTTGGTAGTTATAAGACTTTAACTTTTTTAAGCTTGACAATCTAAGATCATTAATTACTGTAGTCATTTAAATAAAATGAAAGATGCTTAAAATAAACATCCATACTATCAGTGATTTTTTTTTAAAAAAAGAATCAAATTCTGCCATGCCTACTGAAGAATCCATCACCTGCTATCAACCTGAGCAATTCGCTTACATTTTCAAGACTATCTTTTGCTTTTAAAATGGCTTGAACCATCTTTTTATGATGATAGCTAAAGTCTCATTTGCATTTCTTGTTTCTCTCGAATCAGGGAGGGAGCAAAGGCCAGCTCCAGACTTGATGCAGTGTGCTCCTATTTACTGCTTATTTATTTCAGTTGTGTTTGTATGAGCTGAAAATGTCCTTTATATTCTTGCATTGGGGCACTTCAAGCCTAAAGCAAACCATATAAAGGTGTGAAAGAACCTGCCTTTGATAATGTTAGATGATTTTTAGGATAGCCTTTATGCAGAGGTTGGAAAAATAAATATGCAGCACTGATTGCAAATTTCTATTTAAAATGCTCGATTTTAACTTTCAAACCGCTTCCGTCATGTGCTGCATCCCATTTTGCTTAGTAAATGAGAAGTGCTTCAAGATACAACTGAAGTGCTTTTTCTCAGCAAGCTAAATGCATTTTGCTGATGATTGAGATGGTCTATTTCAACCTCTGACAGGAAATGACCAGGGCTGGCAGGTCAGACGAGGTGGAAAAGAATGAAAGCCTCCTCATATTCAATCAGCTCCCAATTACACTTTATCAGCAGGAGAGCAGATCAGAAATGAGTTTCTTTTCAATTGGAACTCTCAGCACACAGCCGTGTGATTCAGGATACTTCAAAACTAATAAATAACAGCTGGTATTTAGTTATCTTTCAACAGTTTATCTATTTGATTTGTCTACTTCTACTGTTTTAATCACAGGGCTTTTTTTTTTTAATGTGAAAAATATATAAAAATCCCCGGTCAGTAAGAAATCTGCTTGTTTATATTTTGGAGCAACAATCATGGTGTTATTCTTTTACCATTATTTAAGGATTTGCCAGGCTTATTTCTCTTGACAGACCATAGTTTAGTTTCTGAGGAACTCATTACATTGTGAAAGCTAAACTGATCTAGAAATTGCTATAGCTATGAAACTTTACAGAGAAGATCTCCTCTCATGAATAAATCATGATTCAAATCTTGTGAAATATCTACCATACTGGATATTTGTGGTAAAAGACTTTTTTAACTAGATGTTACTATAGGTAAAGTTAAGCTATATTTTCCAAAAAGATTTCACTGGGAAGAATTTGTGTTGTATGAAATTGGTTGAACTCTTTATGGACCAGTTACTGACCTCAAATTTCAGAATAATCACACAATTTAAAAAACTAATAGAATCTTTACAGAAGGCTGTCTCGGAACACTGGTCACCTTGACCAAATGAAAGGGGGGGGCATGGAGTTGTTCTGTCTTCGTTCACTTTATATTATACAAATGAAGAACAGTTTTAGTGCTTCTTTAAAAAGATTATCACAAAAGTGTGTATGTGGGTGACACATACCCCTCCACAGCCTAAAAGAAACACAAGCTCATAAATAGAACTACAGAGTTCATCCTAAGAAGCTCAATATTTAATAAAGTGAAACAAACAAGGATTCCTGTGGCACTTTTAGGGTATGCCCACATATCTCTTTTATTTCAAAATAACACTGGTTATTTCAAAATAAAAGAGATTAGTTCCACACAGCATATTCTTATTTCAAAATGATGGGCTCCGTCATTTCGAAATAAGAGCCGTCATTTCGAAAAAGCTTAAACCTTCTTTAAATCGAAACGCGTTATTTCGAAATGGTCATTTTGAAATAATGCTGTTCAGACGTGTTATTTTGAAGTAACCATTATTTCGAAATAACGCTTTTCCCCTTCTCCTTCTCAGGGTGCCTTCCTTTTAGCCTATATTGGATGGGGGCATGGCCCAGGGAGGGGGCCATGTTGCCACACCTACCATGGTGCCCCTCTCCTAAAACGAAATAGCAAGTCCTGTGTTTGGACATGCTATTTGGTTTTGAGCTTTTTCCTTAATTTAAATTAACTTATTTTGAAATAAGGGCTTTATTTCGAAATAACTCATTTTGAAATAACTTATTTTGAAATAACGACTCCTTGTTTTGCTGAACTAGACTAACACAGCTACCCCTTTTGAAACAAACAATAAAGTGATCATGCAGATAAATAGACAGATTTTTGTTTATTTAATATTTTTACTACAGTAGTGTCTAGAGGCCTCAGCCTCTACCCCAAATCCCGTTTTTGGTGCAACAAACTACTTCCTGCTGGCACATTTCAGGAAGCAGAGCCCTTTCTCTATTTCCTGTCTGCCGGGCCAGCCCTAGACCAACTGACAATCCAGGAGCATCTCTGGCACCCCTCCCCTTTGTTAAACTTTTGAATACCTGATTTTTTTATTGCATTTATAGCCCGCTTCATGACTTTGATGCATGATTTGCATGCATGATTCTAAGAGGTTAGTGAAAAATGTATCCACACACAGAATATCAGAAATACTTTACTTCAAACAGTGTACTTCCCCTTCTGTCACTAAAAACAAAAACAGTGACCCTGTCCCATGCCTGGCACCCCAGGCAATCTCCTGGGTCACCTGCCCCTAAATCCAGCCCCACATATCGCACCCCCATGGGATAGGGAAAGCACAATCCCTGTTCTTCCCTAAATATAACAACTGCCTAGCTGTCATATAGGCTTCACGGGAGAGTGGATGTACTTGGAGTGGCAGGGGTGTGCCAGGGAATGCCCCCCGCCTGTGGCAGGAGCGGCGGGGGCTGGCAGGGAATCCCAGGGGCAGGGTGGCACCGGGCTTGGGGGCAGCCCCAGTGGCGGGGTGAGCTGCCCCTGGAGCGGCCACCCTGCGGGGGCTGCAGCCCTCCTGACCATGCTGCAGGGCTGGCAGCTCCCGTGCAGCCCAGGTGGGGGGCAGAGCCCTGAGGGTGCCCCAGCCAGCTTCCACCCGCTTCCACTTGCTGGGCATAGGGAGGGCAAAGGGGGCTGAGGTACCCGTTCCCCCTGCTTCCAGCAAGGGGAAGTGGGGGGGAAGCTGGCTAGGGCACCCTCCGACCCCTTGCGCTCCACTCAGCACTCTGGCCAGGGTGCTGGGGGGGGGACTTTCCCCCCAGGGTGCCATGCACCCTGGGAGGTAGATCCCTGTTATTTCAAAACAATCCTTGTTTCGAAATAACATGTCCGAACGGCATTATTTCGAAATAATCCTCCTTTTGAAAGGAAAGTGGTTTAAGCTGTTTCGAAAGGAGGGCTCTTGTTTCGAAATGAGGAGCTCCTTGCTTTCGAAACAAGAAAATGTTGTATGGACATAGGGACTTTTATTTTGAAACAACCAGTGTTGTTTTGAAATAAAAGCCCTGTGTGGACATACCCAGTGTGAGTAAGTGGCGGGACACTATTCTCTTTGTGCTGCCTCAGCAAAAAGGGACTAGTTTAGCACCTACCTTTGATATGCTGTGTAACCCGGGAGAAGGCAGAGTCAGCTGAAATGTTGGCAACTCTTATCTCTTATTTCCTGTGTTTTATTAATATGGGGATGTACAAATATGAGTTTGTTTTCATTGTGATACGCTTGGACAGCGTGACCCCTTTACTGATATGATAGGCTGATTTCAGCTGGCTTTGAGCACAAAAGAGGAAGGGTGAGTAATTCCTGTAAACGGTAAGGTAAATTGTCAAAGGTGCCCTTAATGGGATTGAAGTATCTCAATCCTATAGGCAGCTTTCAATATCTCAGTCAAACTGCTGAATTTTGGACTGCTAAATATCCCTGCTAAATTGTACATTTATCCTTTGATCCACCACCGGTAATTAGCACCAGATTTGCTGGAGTCGGTGATTTAATTTTGGTGTGTGTTTCAGTCCTAAATGATTTCCTGCTTTTCAATTTGTTGTGCATTTTAGTGCAAGTTTCCCAGGGCTTGAGAGCTATAGAGAGCAGATTGACTGCAAAGGCAAGGTTTCCTCAGGCTTTTGTAGCTCTAGTTAAATGAAAGCTGACACCGTAACACACTACTCCCCCTTGCACACAGTACAGCCGTAATATTTTGTTGTTCACTTTTCAAAGACAGTAGAAGGAGCAAAGGAGCTCAGTTGGGCTTGATGCTTATGGCATTATTGATTGGGGGAAACTATTCACCAGAAGTATTGAACAGACCTGAAATTTCACAGTTCCTCACCTGAGGAGATGAGAATGAATTCATACCAATTGTGGCATGGAGGGATAAAATGCACCTCCCTGAACCAGCTTGGGCAACTGTGACCAGAGGATTTCCTGTAATGGGGATGAGCAGCTACTCAAACTACAGTGCAGTGAGCTCTGTACAGGATTTTCAGAGTGTAGAAAATCTCCCACAAACTCCATCTAGAACTGCAGGTGTTCAGCACTTCTGAAAAATGAGACCCTTAATCTCTGCTTAAGGGCTCTGTAGAAGCCCCACCAGCAGAGGCTGTTCAAGCACACTAAATCAACGCTTCTCTCTGGCACCTTTACCATGTACCCACCCCAGCCATTGTGCCCACACTTGGGGTTGAGTGGCTCAGTGCAAACACTGCTTAGTCAGTGGAGACAAGTTGTGGATATCCTACAAATATTTCAGTGCGATGCAGTCACCCCACCAGATTTTCTGCAAAAGGTAGTGTGAACCAGGGAAGAATTTGTCCCATATTGCAGTTTCCATATCAAAATAATTTCTTAGATGAGCTTTACATTAATGCTTTCAGCTATCCCCCAGTAACAAAGATAGTTCCTTTTACTGTCAGGTTTCATTAATCCAAGTTTTTGATCACTGTGGGACCCTGTGGTTTTTCCCTGAAAACATTCCATAGTCTAAATCTACATATATTGAGCTATATTCTATTCCATTTACTTCAGTGTAAATCCAGAAACACTCTAGTGAGGCTATGGAGTTATTGCAGATTTACACGGGGGTAACTAAAGCCAGAATTTAGCCCTTTTACTTTCTGGTTGATTGGTTTCCCTCAAGCAACAACACAGGAGCGCAAAAGACTGCCTATATTCCCTCATGCACAGTTCAGCTGTTTCTTTCCCCATGTTTCTGCTTCACCTGACATAAAATCTGTTTACTCTTGTCTCCTGTAGACTGGAAATACTAATTTGTAAAATGGCAAAGAAACCCATCATGCCAGTCCAAAAAGTACAGAAATAAGTCTGATACACGATTATCCAAGCTTACAGATTGTCATATGAATAGACACTCTTAAAATAATACAAAAATGTCAAATGAACTTGTAATCTGAGCTCAGTTACTAAAGCACCATTACAATTGGCATTAGTTGGTGACCTTCTTAGCAGGTTCTGCCTGTGATGAGCCTGCAGAGCAAAATAGCCTTTGGGGGTTGGCAGTACTTCATTTTTCCATAGCTCAGCGTTGAATTGTGTAGCTTTTACAACTGTGTAAATTAGAACAAATATTAAGAAATGACCCAAAACATGTCAAAATTATTTTTATTTTTGAAAACAGCACTAAACAATAATGCCCTTGGGTGAGGGTTTCTGTCAGGCCCAGTAGCGATAGTTAATTATTCCCCCACAAAATGGCCTGTGCAGAACTCACTGAGGTATCATATGTCTTAAAACGTACCTAGTGAGCCAATCCTTAGATTCATCATCTATGCCTCGGTGACAAATGGAAGTTCGGCTTATTGACACAGAACAGTACATTTATTTGCTGCCTAGAGGTTAGTGACATATAAGCAGAAATGAGTGACTCTTAGGAGGTTCAGAGGTTTGCTGAGTTTATCAAAATTTATTCAGGCCTCTTGGCTGATGATCCAAGTAGGAGCTCTCACAAGTACAAGATCTGTCAGAATTTTTTTTATTTTTTTCTCTATTTACTTCGTTCTTCCAGTCTCACCTTTAGTGTCTCATTCATACAGCCCCTTAAACTGAGAACAATGCTTCATTCTCCTCCATTTCCTCTTTCAATACCCACTTCTTTTTGTGCAGCTTTCTAGCCTTCACATGATGAGGTTGTACTTTGCTTGCCTGTATGGCATCTATCATGATTGTTTGTTTGTTTCATACTGCATTATACTCAATTATGCCTGCAGATTACAAATTCTTCAGGTGCTGAATTCAGTCTTTTGTCTGGCACATTTCACCTGCCATTTAGGTTTGGATGCTTATTTATCTCTAATGTAGCATGACAAGCTTTTTAGTAAAAATGAGAGTCTTGTGGCACCTTGAAGACTGACACATTTCTTTGGGCATAAGTTTTTGTGGGCTCCAACCCATTTCATCAGATACATGACGTAGTGGTTGGAGCCCACAAAACTTACGCCTGAAGAAATGTGTTAGTCTTCAAGATGCCACAGAACTCTGGTTGTTTTTGCTGTACACGGACTAACATGGCTACCCCTCTGAAGATTTTTAGTACTTCCCAATTTTGCCATGGTCAGAAATACTGCAAGGATAACTTGTCTCTGATTTTTTTTTTTTTTTTTAGCTTTTTAATTTCAACTTCTAATTCCAGATGAATAGCTGAAATTTTGTGCAAAGCACCAGATACCCTACTATGATGCTTCCCTGGGGCACCTCACTATCACTTGCCCTCAGCATGAGGAAGCTATGCCTCTACCTACCACAGGTCAGCTCCCTAACTCCCTTGGCCAAGGGCAACAGTAGTAGTCTCTTTCTGTGCCTACCCAAGCTCTGCTGCTCCCTGTCCATGGGAGAACCACTGCCCCTTAAACACTACAAGCATATCTCTGGCATGTCTAGGGCCTAGCTCACTGGACATTCATGGTTTTCAGATTTGCTGCTCTCAAAGCAGCAGTACTCCCCAGTTAACGAGTTCCAGCTCAACCCACTGCTCTTCCTCATGCACAGTACTTAGATGTGGTTTAGTGAATGTAGAAAATGTTTCATTTAACTAAGAAGGGATTCAAATGTCAGCACGTAGAAATATTGGAAACAAATGGTTCTGTATAAAATCAAATCAAATCATAACACACATTTTAAAAGCCAGAATTATTTAATCAAACTGAAGCTCAAGGTCCTTCCAGAGATATTCAGCCAGGGCAGGCTGATGTTCTTTTTTCATGACACAAGTCACAGTGTCAACTTTTCTCCTCAGTGAAGGATGCAGGTCCCTAGATATACACCAACAATCTATTATCTCTATCCTTCCTGTGGTTTTATTTCTCCATGTAAATTTCTTCTCTTGGAGCTTTCACAATTTCTTGATGAGTATATTGGCTGCACATGCAAAAATACATACATTGTGAAGGACGACACACAATGCCCAGTCGGAGATATGCATCCATTAATGCCTGTCTCAAAGGAACTGGTCTGAGGCATATGACTGCTGATTTACTTACCTTCACTCCATAATTGGAACATAATTTCCAGTATAGATATCTGACTCCTTAAATAACAGCCATATGTACTTCTCAAACTGTTTAGAAACCAGAGGGCTGCTGCTCTCAGTAGAGACCTCACATGACACCTACTGGTGAACTATTGTACATATACCTGATCAAGGGGGTCCCTATAAAACTGTATGCATCCTTGTGCCCTCTACAAATTGGCATCAAGAGGCCCCTGGTCACATCTAGGTTTATTTGGGAAAAATGGCAAATATTAGACATCACATTCATGTTCACTACTGCCTCAGTCTCACGAGGTTCAAAGAGCCTTTGTTCTAGGGCTTTTATTTCACCAGTAAAAAGAAGAATAGTCAAAGAAATTAAGAGTGAAGGAAAGGAACCGGGCTGTAGCCAAGTTCCAATTATCCCATGACATTGTATCAATGCACAGTCAACTCCAGATGGAAGTTAACCCAATTTAGCGCTTGGATAAATCCTGGAAGAGACCAACATAACAAAAAGCATTGTGCTGGGTAAATGCCAGGAGAGATGCCTGGAACTAATCCTTTCATCTAGGGCATCATCATAGCATCTTCAGTGGCAGGAGGACAATGCTGATAGCTGAGTGGAAATGTCTTAGTTTAAGGCTCTGTCTCCAGTGGGTTCCAGACATTCTTGCCCACAAGTATAAGTAGGTGTAGTATGATTTGACCTTATGGTTTTGGACCAGGACCAAACTGGCTTTGGGTGGATAGGTGTGTAAGTCACGGAAACAGAGTTTCTCCCTGGAGTTCCTGCACCTTCATGGACACCTTAGTGGGACAGGGATGCAGTCAGTGCCCCTAATTCACACCAAGCAGAGGGCATCTGCTTCAGATGTCTTTCCAGTGACCCTCTGCCCTGGACCTGACTTGGGGGGACCGCTCTCTCTCCATGCTAGTTATTTGGTGCATGGGCCACCACCATCTCCTTGGCAGACTCTCACAGGCAGCCACCATGCTACACAGAGACAAAGACCCAAGATGGCCATCCTCATCTGCAGAAGTGGCTTTGTCCCACCCAGGCCTGCCTGTGGGGAAAGGGGCCAAGTAAGCTAGAAATATCCTGGCAGCGTTGGAGGGGAGGTGAAGTACGAGAAGGGCAGAGGCTTCTTTAAAAAAAACAACAAAGAGTCGTGTGGCACTTTAAGACTAACAGATTTATTTTTCTCATGAGCTTTCATGGGAGAAAATCCCACTTCCTCAGGTGCTTCAAAGATGGGTGAACTTACAGAAAGGAATGAAAATAAATGCAAGGGGGTGTAAAACATAGGATCAGGTCATACAGTCACAGCAAATCAGAGCAGTTGTTAGGTTCAAACCATGGGAAGCCTGAAGTCAAATTACCTTTTGTAATGGGAAAAGAACCCATAGTCTCTCTTACTCCTCTCAGCAAGGTGAGCAGAGCAAACCCTGCAAGCGTAACTTAGTACTCAAACTGGGGTGAGGATAGTACCCTCCTTCTTGTTGCCCAGGGGTTAAAATAATGCGGAACACACAAGAACGCCACTCTGGGCCCACCATTTTTAGGGGCCACCGTTCCAGGTCCCCTAAAAATAAAATAATGGGGCAGAACGCAGCAGTCTGGTGTGTTCCACCTTATTACTCCTGCAGCAGTTTTAAAAGCTACCAGCCTGGGGGAAGCGCCCTGCCAACGAGAAGCCTGTGTCTTCTGGCAGAGTAGGGGCTGCAGCTGTGCACGGGAGGGACCTTACCCCCAGGTGGGAGTTTTAAAAACTCCTGCCCTTGGCATCCTCGGGGGGTGGAGGAAGAGCCTAGCCAATGGCATGGCCATTCTACTCTGCTTTACTGCTACCCTACTTTACCACCCTGACACCTCCTGTCCCCTCCTTTACTGCCCCCATCTCCTGCCCCTGCCCCCAGCCACAGATTCAACACCCCTATCTCCTGGCCCTGCTTCATTCCTCCTTATCCCTCCCTCCACATTCTGTGCCCTCCTCCTACCTGGGCTGGGGCCTGCACATGCATGAAGGGGGCCCGCACAATACAGGAAGGGGGTCTGGAGATTAGGAGGGTTCCCGGGCCTGTCAAATTATACTTTAATCACTGTTGTTGCCTCTGGGGGGGGGGGTCAGGCTCAAAGTCAATAGCATCATAGACTGGTGTAATCTCAACCCCAAGTCCTGGCAGATGACACCACTGTTTTGTCGCTTACATGTGATTTATGGGCTCACTCCAACTCCCACTGAATTAATGCCATACCTTTCTGTTGGGAGCTACAATGTCAAGCCTGTCTGAGAATTCACATGCACAGTAAGTCAGAATTCAGCCTGGGTTTGAAAATTGTATGAGAATTAGAACAACCTACTTAGAGTTTCTTCCAAATGCAAAAAAAAAAAAAAAGGGGGGGGGGGTTCACATTCAGTAGAAATCACTGTGGGTGAACATGCTGTTAGTCTTATCTTGCATTTAAACCTACCATGCTTAAATTTTTTTATCCTTTTTTTTCTAATTGACTGTAGTAGGATTTTCCTTTCATGCATAACTTCATTTTTTTGTACAAGGTCTTGAATCAAAGGCTTAGTTAGCCTTTATTTAGCATCCATAAGATGATCCTGTATATGCTAAATGTGCAATGTACTGTACTGTAGGTTGATGATAATATATATGTATTCATTGTGCTACAATTTTTTAAATTCTTAGAAGTTATATAAATAAAGGTACATAGATGATCAATGCCCTTAATCCTTTAGGAATTATGGCTTTTTTAAACATAAAGTATCTAAAATTTTTGTAAGCACTGTAATGATATCTGTCATATGTGAGTGTTGATATGTCTTTTTGGTTCCTTCCCCGTTTGACTCTTTCCTATCTTGAAAGCAATCTGCTATGCAAAAGGGAGAGATCAGAAGCTCATGTTAGGCAATTTTTTTTTTTTAATTTTCACATCCCATGTTTGACTTTCGCACAGTTTACCATTTGTCAAGATCTTTTCTGAATGGATATGAAGATATAAAACAATCAGTAGGTGTTCAAGACTCTGATTTATTTTGAAGTGTCAGTCAGTCATTTAATTATATGCATATCCAATGTATCAAAGATGTTTACGAGGGCAACCTCCATTTGACTCCTATTTTAAGACTTGCTGCTATCTAGTCTTATTTTGTTCCTGCTGGTGCAATTACATTTTATCATTGCATTGCCGGAAGGCTAATACAGTAGATGCTGCCATAACATCATTGCTGCTTAAACAAAGATATGTTCAACAAATAAAATATTTATACGGATTCACAGAGAGAACATTTTGAGAAGTTTCTTTCTTAAAAGCTGGAACTTGTTAAAAAGAAACACAGTAGACAGGTGAAAATCTGGCAACCTAACTCTGAAGCCTTACACATATTTGTAGTTTAAGTTGATATCTGCAATCCTGACTGATCTTAGGCTTCTGCTCACCAGACAGCAGCTATGCATGCTTATAGGGCCAGATTTAGGCACAAGCCAAGTAAGCCATGGCTTAGGGCTTCACCATATGAGGGGCCTCTAACTATGTTGGGGATAATAACAAAACATTTATCATAAGGTATTAGATAATGCAAATGAGGCTTTTTGTTTGTTTTGGTTAATTGTTTTTTGTTGCATTTTGCCTATATGTATACACACACATGCAAATATAACCATTTACCATTTATTTTTTCATTGCCCATTCTGTTTTACTGTAATACACTTTTTGGGGGGGAGCTCTGAATCTTGACATAGCTTAGGGCCTCAGCATGCCCTAATCCAGCCCTGTATACTTATAGAATGAACTGGCCTTCCCTGCACATACAGAGCTCCCATTGAGTTCAGTGAGCATTTTGGCTGTGCACAGAATGCATCATTGGGGTGAAGTTTGGGACCCTGGGAAGCTATATGCTCAGATTCAGGATGGAAAAGAGACACTGATTGCCTTTGCCATGATATATGTCACAGTACCTGTTCCATGTTTGCCTGGCTGCTTGGCAAGAGAGAGATCAGTGGGAAATAGACACCAACTCCAACAAGCTATAGCATGAATATATGAAGTCTGTTCTTCTGTAGAAAGGAGACTACTGTGGGAAACAGGGACAATATACTGCCAAAGAGGAAAATGTTTTTAAAATATAAAGTGAAGTCTCTTTAAAATTCAGTTTGGGCAGATTGCCCTAACACTATGGGTTCGTTTTAATTCGTGTATTCAATGTGCAGTCTGAATCTTCCCCCAAAATAGGACAAGAATGAGGGTAGGAACACTGTCCCATTTTTGGATCACACAAGCCTGCAACTAGCCCTGGAAGACAATCTTATTTTTTAAAATTCTGCAGCAAGTGCAAAACCTTGATAGATTTTTGGCTGAATCAAGTCTGTAATACAAGAACTAAGCAATGTGCAAAGACTGAAGTACCCCATAACAACATTAGTTTATTGCAAGCAGATGAATATGTGATTGCCCAAAGCTGCAATCTAAACAGCTAATTATCTACCAACAAAAAAAAGAGAAAGAGATGACACATTTCTCATAATAGCCCATCACATTTAATTTATTTATTTTTAAAAAACCAAGCAGTCCTTCAAATGCAACACAAGAAAATTCCCATTGATTAATTTGATTTGCAATTTGTGGCGCTTTTTAGAAGCTGTCAAGTTGTATTTGGTAGCATTAGTCATAATAAAATCCAGTTAAGATGCAAGTCAAGATGACTGACAGGACCAAAGTATAGTCCTCCTACAACAGGTCATTAGCAGGGATAGAACATAAGATCATAGACTTTAAGGCAGGAAGGGACCATCATGATCCTCTAGTCTGACCTCTTGTACATTACAGAACCTTGCCCACCAACCTCTGCTATAGACCCCTAACCTCTGACTGAATTACAGAAGTCCTCAAATCATGATTGAAAGACTTCAAGTTATGGAAAATCTATCATTTACACTGGGTTAAGCTTTTAAGTGACCTATGTCCCATGCATGCTGCCTTGAGCACCAGAAATACACACTTGTACCACACTCTGGCCACAGGCATAGCTAGAGCCCTGCACAGATACAAATAAGTGGATCTGTATCTGACCTGCATCTGCCAGAAATGGTCCGTGGATATCCATGTTGTATTCATGGATGCGGATATAATGCAGATATCTGTGGATATCCTCATATTTGCAGGGCTCTAGCTCTGTGCAGATAAAAATATGTGGATCCTTATCTGATCTGCATCCACAAGAAATGGTCCGTGGATATCCGTGTTGTATCCATGGATGTGGGTATAAGGTGGATATCTGTGGATTTGCAGGGCTCTAGGCATAGCCACTGGCTGGTTGTAGTAGCAATCTTCTTTTGTCCAGCCAGTGGAGGAAGATATGATTACATATACATAGCCAATGTCTTATAACAGCAGCATAGCCATTCTCTAAAAACAGAAGGAGAGAAATGAGCTATTTTTGTTGAGTGACTTTTTAAATATTTTTTTACTCAGAACCAATATGAAGGTTAGAATCAGCTGTTTGATATCCCTTGCAAATGTTATATTAAACTCACTGTCTTCGCACAGAGCAGCATGTACATTCACTGTTAGAATTGCATGCTGTGCACTCTACTTGAATGAGGTTTTTTCCTCCTTTTTTTGTTGCTTATATTCTAGATTCAATATATTTAAATTAGCAAATCAGTCTTAACATAGTGCCTAACCCCTTTGCAATAAAACAACACTTGAACAGGCTCGGTAGCTGAACCTCATCATTTGCATACTGATGTTGATCTCTTGTCTTACGTACGAGAATAATTCTGCTCTAAGATTATTCCACAGAGTCTCATGTCCATTCTTTCTCTAGACAAGAAATTATTGAATTATATCAATAAGTGATTATGGCAGAAACAAGTTGTTTGTTCAGGGAAATCCATGTTCATTGTAATATAGGGAAGGGTATATTGAAACCTATGGATAGAGAAGGGTGGATGGGTGGGTGAGTGTGTTTTTAATAAATTTAGCTCTAGTGAAATGCCCATTTCTGAAGACTGAGATCATCTAACTATAGCCATACTACTACAAAGTAACACTGAAGGCAGCATGGCAAGTCACATGCAGTAGCACACTACCCTGACATGGGCAGATCACCCACAGGGCAAAAGTAGATCTTTGGCTCCATGAAGATTCAGTTCTTGGTGTATCAGGTAAGATGGCCAATAAGAGTTCCAGGTACAGTTCATGGTGATGTGAGGTGGAAATAGTAAAGATGCAGATTATTAAGTGAAATCCACACATTGGGTATATCTACACTGGTTTAAGTAACCTTAAAGTCAACCTTCTTAAGCTGACTTAGAGAGTCCGCATTGAAAACACCTGCATCCACACTGACGGGTGTTAGGTCAATGGAGTAGTGGTGCATTGTGGGTAGCACAGCACCTCTGGGAGGGGGCCTGGAGGCCAATTAGGTCAACTTAAGGGCTTTCCCCATCTACATTGACTTAAGTCAACTTAATAAGTTCGACTGAAGCGTTAAGTTGACCTTAAGAAGTGGTGATATTAAGTCATCTTAAAGAAGCTTTTAAGTCAACTTAATAAAAGCCCAGAGTGGCTGCGGGCATCTGTAGGTCAACTTGACCTTCCTTAAGTTGACCTAAGGCTCCAGTTTAGAAGTACCCATTCACTTTATTAAGAGCCATGACCCTTTTTTATTGACTCCTTTTATTAATATTTGACAAATTGAGATTTAATTTGTGACATGGTTCACAGAAAGCAAAAGGGCCATGGATTTTTGTAGAAGTTTATATCTATATCATCTTCTGTGCATATGTGGCCAACTTACAAACTTCCAGAGGGTAGCCATGTTAGGCTGTGTACAAGAAAAGGAATGGGACTCCTGTGGTACTTTGAAGACTAACAGATTTCTTCAGGCATTCGCTTTCATGGGCTCCAGCCCACTTCATCAAACAGAGCCAACGAAAGTTTATGCCCAAAAAAATCTTTTAGTCTTTAAAGTGCTACAGGCCTCTTGTTATCTTGAAAACTATTTCAATTATCTCTCCCTAGCTACAAAAATGTCAGGCACTGAACAAAAACAATATAAGGAGATATAGATTACCATTTATATATACAAACTGCAAATGGGTGAAAATTCACATAAATGCTTGGAGAAAATAGTCTGCCAATGATCTGCAGGTTAAACTTTGTTCACACAATTCGTTTATCATAAAATTGCACGAGAGGCGGCGCAAACTCTTAAACCACAAATTGTGATAACTTACAAAAAGATGATGTTTGCTTGATTATTTTTGTGAATTGTTCAATCAGCTGTATTTACAATACTGAGAACTGCATTTGGTTAGTTAGAATGAGGTGAAATCAGGTTGTTCAATATTTGTAAAGGAAGAAAGAAATTAGTTATGTGTAAGTACATATAGTACTCCTACAAACAGGACACAACAATTAGGAATGATTCAATCTATTGTTTAATACTGATTCTCTGTTTCTACTTAGACAGAATAAAGTCTTAATTCATTTTAAGCTCATATCTAATATATATACTGAATGTATTTAGCATAACTCATAATCACAGTATTCAGAAACAGAACTGTAGCTGATCAATTACAGGAGGTGGGGAGCATGGAGGAGAAATTTGCAGGCATTCATACCAATTCCAAGTGGCTGTTCATGCAGCCATGTGTTCTTTTTAATTAGCTGTTTGTGAACATCTGCATCAATGAGGACCTTTGGATGAATATTTGGGAAATAGTGGTTCTGCATTCAAGGACCAATATTATATGTCAGCAAGGAAAGTATTCAGAACTAAAAAAGTGTTTTTTTACTGTTACTTGGTATTTATTTGCTATGCACAATTTCTTCTGCTGTTTAGAAAGCATCTCATTTAATCTGGGAACAGAAGCAATACAAAGTCACAGAACAGCCAATAGGCAAAGCTAATGTGTGTAAATACCCAATAGGATAAAACTTGTTTGCTCATGTTCAGCAAAAACTTAAGTTTGTGGATCTAAATTACATGGGTTGCTTTGTACTAATTTGGTAAGAAACTAAGTAGGTTGATGAATAGCTCGTGAACAGAAAAAACAGCTGAAATTTCCAGCTACTGTAATTTATTCACAAGTGATCATTCAACCACTGCAAACAGTCAGACAACTATGTTCACAACACAGCTAAAATTATCCTCTGAGTCTAAGGTGAAAGTGCAGGAATAAGAAACTGCTCAGGTAACTTGTCTGGGTCGCAGCTACTCTCCCTGTCTACTCAACGATGGAACACCCTTGTCCGAACACCATCCTGCAAGAAATAAAACATGTCTTAGTTAGTTCCATTCTCTGGCCAACTTCATGACTGAAAGCTAGTCCCTTTAACTGTGCCCTCCTTGGAATTTTGTCAGCAAGGCTGTTTGAAAAACTGCAGTCTCACAAAGCCCAGAATAAAAGTACCTGTAACCAGCTGCTATCTGGATTTTACAAATCCCCTCTTATAGCTCACAAATAGTTCCCAGTTGTGTGGCCTTGTAAATCCCTTGTATAGAAATATGATGAATTATAAACCAGCTTTGAGATTTAATTTAAGGGAATTAAAGTTTTAAACAAATGTTAAATTTCTAAAACATGCTGCCATAAATACATCTGGGTACAATAATGTATAATGCTAATTCTAACAATGTTCTGCTAGTGACTAGACAACAGATGACTAAAATATAGGTGGATGAGTCTTGTGCTCCAGCTGATATAATCAGTGAAAGTTGATCATGCTTTAGGGTCTTATTAGGAGCAGTTTTCTAACTGTTACCATTTAGATTAGTAGCAACAGGTACTAAAGATCTAGTATTTGAATAATGGCAAGTATAATACATTCATTATGTCCACCATATCTGGCAACTTTATGAGATGGCTGGATTTGGTGGCTATCACTATACTGAATGTTTTTGATTTTATGTGGTTTTGCTGTCTGTCTGCTAACTAGCATCAGCAGCCTTCATACATAATGATAAATTCCACTGGTGAATGCTGCATGATGACAGGTAATATACTTAGACATTTGTTTGCTAGTAACTAAACTCTGTCTACCAAATCATGTCACATAGACCAGTGGTTCTCAACCGTTTGTTGGTTCCAACACACTTGGCAGTATAATGACCCTACAGGACACACCAGGGCAAATCCAGCAATCTCCTCAGCTCTCCATGACAAACTTACCACTGTGTGATGACACAGTAATGTGTCCTGACACAGTAGTTTGAGAACCAGTGACATAGACAGCCAAATATTTGATCACTAAATGTAGGGCCCAGATTTTAACCAGTCACTTAGAGATAAATGGTTTTCCAATCTAATATACCTTCTAGATACCATTATGCATTACATTATTCCCCTCAAAATATAGTACTTCTAGCAATGACCTAGTAGTAGCTGTAAGAATAGTCGCTTAAAACTGAGATCATATGATGATATGACAATTAGAGATAGGTGAACCTCAGTAGCTGCAGGATCCTGGTTCATTTCATTGGAACTTCCAGAAGTCTGGCTATTATCCAAAGCTTAATTAAGATATATGAATCTTTGGATCTTTGCCAACTTTTCTCAAGGGAAGGGATTTTAAATTTTCAAATTTTTGCAGTGGAATCAGTGGTGCTGGGCAGAGGGAGCTAATGCCCTGATTCCCAGCACCAGTACCCCAAGTGCTGGGGGGGCAGGGGCTGGGCCACCCATGGCAGCAGCTGTCTTCCCCAGCCCCGGCCCTGACTGGGCATCCAGAGCCACGCCACCTGTGGTGGCAGCTGTCTTCCTTGGCCCCAGCCCTGGCCCCCAATCCAGGGCTGGGCTGACAGTGGCAGGATCCCAATCTGGGCCCTGCCTGAGGCCCCAGGACCAGATCGGACCTGGGCCCTACATCAGGGTGAGGTGGGGCCCAGGCCCTGGGTCTTTTCCTGGGTCAGTGTCGCTCCTGAATGTTTGTGCAATGTTTCATTGAACTTTACTGTCAGACTGGGTACCGGAGATGCCTGTATACAAATGCTTCTTATCCTAATGAGATCTTCCAGCTTTACCATCTCTAGCTATGTCACAGTACAGTTCTAATGCATGTTGTGGTACATACTGTAGTGTCATAAAAAGACCATACTTAAAAAGAACCATACTTTTAACATATCACAGTACTGGCTGAATGAAGGATTCAGTCAAAAGCCAAAAATTAAAATACTGAAGTTAACATGGCTTCTCCTGTGTGAATAGGAAGATGCCAATATTCTGCATCTTTCATGCTTAAAGTAAACCTAATTACTTCATCTAAGTGCTAATACTGCCCCCAGTGCATGGACCCTATTCCTTTCCCTCATCCAGAGATTGCCACTTTGTCCAATGGATAAAGGCAAGATGCTAAATCAGGATTCAGGTTTAGGGGAGTTTATAAGTGCTGATATTGCCCTGCAATTGCCCTTGCTTAGCAATATAGGTACAGAGGGAAAATGATCTTTTTTTAATTTGCCTGTTCCATTTAAAAAAAAAAAGAAATTCTATGTGGGTGCCTATTGCCGTTGTTGGTAGTAAATGGACTAAAAACAGTGTTTGCTTGCCTCATGCTTTTTGTTCCAAGGGCAGTAGAAAGAGAAGGAGAGTCTCACAGACTGGTATTTTGACCTGATAATTACCAGTTACTTTTGTGGCCTGCTACAGCTACCTGTGTCTTAGGAGAAAAGCCTTTTATGCCAATCCTTTACAGTTCTGCTTGAACTTTAAGTCAAACGTTGCTTTCCATTGGAGTTGCCTTCTGAATTCAGCATCATTTCTGTCTGTCTTCTCTATTACTTTCTAATCTCAACCCCTCAATAGAGCCAAACACATTTGACAGTAATGAGCCTAGTGTCACTCTGAAGCACTGTGGCAATTAAAAAAGATTGAAAAATCAAAACATTTTTTGCTACAAATTTGGGGTGGGAAGGTCAACAAAAATTCAAACAAATTAAATGAAATATTCGTTTCACTTCAACTTGAAATTTTAGGGATTGCTCCAGGATTACAAAACTGAATACAATTTTGTTTTCAAGGGTCATTTTTGGGGTCAGTGTTCCCCTTTCTTTCCCTTTTTTTACCAGCCCCCACCCCTTTTTCAGTGGACATAGGGGGAAAGAATTAGAAGAAAAAAATTGGAGAGACTAGGCTTGTCTCTGTTATAGTAAAATCTAGTCTTTTCCAATCAAATTTTTAAGCCACTCTGACCTAGTCAGCATTCAAATCAGAATGGCCTCCATTACAGCATTTGTCACAATGCCTGAAAAATCAGCTTCCTAGAAGACTGACAACCCAATCCTGTTGCTGTCATTGAACTCAATAAGCATTTTGCCATTAACACCCACAGAAGCAGACTTACACATCTGCCTGATGGTGATCAGCTGTATTGTCTATATGTGGTATGTGGGATAGAACCCAAGGAATTTAGTATCCAAAACACAGACCACTTGAATTAAAATTATTTCTCATGACTGCCATAAGACTAGGGTTTGGTTACTTCCCCTCAGAATGCCAGTCATGAGAGACAGATTTATTCTATGAATGTTCATACTCATGCTCAAACAGATCTCACACTACATCCAGCAGAGGACCTAGCCAATATAGATTACAGTAAGACATATTCAGTATAGATCCACCATGTAATTTTGCTGTCGTATCTTTTTCCACTATTACTACTGTTTCTTTTCATAAGCTATGGAATCCATGCCAAAACTGACAGCCCTCCAGAACAATAATTACAATAGCTTGCTTTTGAGACATTTTTAACAAGTAACTAGGGCTACTATTACAACAACACAGCAATGGATGTCATGTGGAAGCTGACAACGGTATAAATGGTGTGCTACGGCTGAAATATTACAAATCTTGTAAATCAGCACACCCACACACATACTTTTGTACCCATTAGAAAGGGCTTCCACCACAGCTGCTACCTGTGTGATATGTTGTAATCCGGTGTAACTTATCCTTGTAATAAACAAAAATACTTTCTGAAAAAAAGATGGGAAAATATCACTACAACCCATAATAAATGTGTTCTGTTAATATAAGTAAGTTCCTGAAGATGAATGTTAACAGTGTTACTGCTGTTACCTTTTACATACAACACATTAATTTATCTGCTAATGAAGAAAAAGGAGAAACCCAACTGCCCAATGAACAGTAAGCTTTCCATATCCTGAGATCTCATCATCAAATTCTTTCCTATTAATATAGAGCAATGAGAGTTCTTTGTGTTTTGAATGAAATTATTTCATTCCTGTTTGTTTGTTTATTTTCCAGCATCTGAAGTAAATCCTCTGGATGAAATGTAGTATTTTCCTCTTCCAGGCTATTTTTCATTAACCCCTCTTTATTATTAGCAACACATGGCTACTGAAAATTCCTAATATGGAAAATGAAAGTTGGAGTCATGTCATGATTAAGGCTTTCAGTATCTCAACAAAGTAATAAGATGCAAAAGTGTTGTATTATGGTACCATAAAAGTTCTTCTTCTCTCACTGATGCACTTAAGATTTATTGTCTAATCACCTGTCTGCTCCACCCACCAGTTCTTCATGCGGACAGCACAGATTACTGGTACTCTCAATAGTCAACTGATGTTTCACAGTCCTACATGAAAAAAAGATGAAAGTAATGATTATGCCCAGTATCTTGAAAAAGAAAGAAAGAAATGAGGCTACAACATCAAATTTAATTTCATGGCACATACTTGCTCCAAATCTTTGTATGTCCATGCAAAAGCATAACAAGCAATAGACATTTAAGTGAAACTTTACTGAACTTGGAGCTGCTCCACCCCAACATATATTTCATATTGCTTTGGCTGTGTTTAGATGAGTTTTATTTCGAAACAACAGTCGTTTCTAAATAAAATTTCTTATGTACACACGATGTTCCGTTATTTCAAAACAATGGGACCTGTTGTTTCAAAGTAACGGCCGTTATTTTAAAACAGTAAAACCTCGCTTGAAATCGAAATAGCCATTGTTTCAAAACGGCTGGTTCGAAACAATGGCACTTGGACACGTTGTTTCGAAACAACTGTTTCGAAACAACATGTCCGAATAGCCTTATTTTGAAATAACCATTTTGAAATAACAGCTGTTTTGATAGCAGGCTTTCCCTTAATTTGAATTAACATTTTCTTAATTCAAAGTAACTTATTTCGAAATAAGGACTTTATTTCAAAATAACTCATTTTGAAATAACTTATTTCAAAATAACAGTTTATGTGTGAACATAGCCTTTCAGTACATTGCACATGAGCCATTGCACATGACTCAGCTCAGCTCTAAACTCACAGTTTCTTCACTTCATGTGTAGCTTAGATTGCTTGCCTTGCTTACAATTGGAAGGTGCTTCCTCTCACAATTTTTCTTTACCTACACAAGTAAGTATATAATCTCTGTTAATCAGACACATCCTTTTAAATGAGAATGATACACTTTTCTCAGTTTTCTAAGTGCGCCATCATTGCCATTGAGGCAGAGCACTGAATAAGTGGTAGCACAAAAACTCTGGTCCCCTGGAAACTCTGGGAGAGATTGTGCTTCAGAAGGCAGGCCCCTTTTGGAGCTGATTGGTGCACAGAGAGATTCTGCCTTCTGTGCAGTAGCTGTATGGTTTGGGTCATGGCCACCACAAATTAACTATGCACTTTGCAAATATCTCACATTCCTGGGAGCACTCACAGAAGCTGTACTTGGAAAGCAAGAAAAGAAAGGCTCCTTGGATCTTCCCCCATCCTCACATTAAGGCCAAGTAAAATTTGCCCTTAATTTGTATAAATATCTTTATCTTGATAATGTTGCATTTATTTGCTGAAACATGTAAATACTCTGTAAGCGGCTCCTCCCCTGCAATCATTCCACACAAGAACTCAGCATGAGTTCTTGACAGTGCCACACTAGAGGACCTGCCAGATCAGGCTTCAGATTAAAACAATTTAAAAGCTGAAAGCTATAAATGTTTAAGTATGTAACTAATTTTCTGCCTATTTGCAACATAGCTCATTTCTTATAAGGAGTCTGGTCCTGAAAATGCTCCCCCTCCAATGTCCTGTTGACTTCAATGGGAGCTCAGGAGAGCATATGTGTAGGATTGGGCTAGACTTTGTCAGAATCTTCCAGCTTATCCTTTGCAATTGCTTTTTGGTTTTAATTGTCTTGGAACTGAAATACTGGCACAATGACCAAGGTTGGGATTTTCAAAAGCTCTTAAAGAAGTTCCAGGGATTAAAACTTGTTCTTGCCTTGCATTTCATACACACATAGGGTCCAGTTCTGCAACCTTCACTCCTCTAAGCCCATGGAAGGATGAACATTCTTTGGTTGATCAATACAGAAAACTAAGCTGTGGTGGGGCAGATAGGTAGGAGGTTAACGAGAGCCTGTGGACACAATTGCCCCATACACACTACTACTACAGTAGTTGATGTAAGGAATTGAGAATGAATTTATAAGGAAGAGGCCCAGCTCAGTTAGGGAGTGACCATGAAAGAGAGTAAAACTCCACTTCTTTCTCAACAAGTGAGGCCTGGCTCCAGCTAAGAGTCTGAGACAGCTTGCTGCCTGAACAAGCCTTCTGGGAGATTGGATGACTGGGCCAAGGCAGACTCACAAGAAGTACTGACCACACAAAGACAACCACAGAATCAAAAAGCAGGTTCTGCTGATGAATCTTTAAACCACCCTGGTACTGAGTTTGCTGTTTTCTTTGTATTTTGGACTCTAATGTCCTGAAAGGGTTGGGACTCAAGTGTGCCATAGCTGAAGGGCTAAGACTCCATGATGCCAGAACAGTGAGTGGTGGCACTGAATCACAAGGACCACCACAGCTGAGTGAATCATGCCTGATAGAACACAAGAGGGTGCCACCAGGGAACCTGATTGTGAAATTGCAGGCATGGAGCTAGCCCTTGTGAAAGAGAGCAGAGTTACACCTCCCCAGCAGCATGAACATGGAACAACTTTTGAAATGGATAGTGCAACAGAATCCCTGACACCAATGACTCCTGCAGAGATGGCCACCCAGCAGCAGCTGATCTGAGATTAGCTACTCAGCAGGAACAGCAAAAACAACCGCTGATGCAGCAGACCATGACTATATTGCAGCCTCCTGCAACAGGTGTGCCTTCCGGCATGGATCCATCAAGGTGAGAAAGTGAGACCGGAACATGGTCCAGATGTCTTTCTTGAAATATTTGATCAGGTGGTGGCAGCAGCATTACAGTGGTCACTCGAGCAGTGGACTTGACAGAAACAGTTCAAGCTGCCCATTGTGAGTTAGACCTATCAATACCACAGTATTATTCATGGAAGGGAGCCATTTTGGACTCCCTGGACATCTTGGAGTGAACATTCTGCTGGTGACTAGGGGATGAGTGATATCCTCCACCACCTGTTCCTGAATGGTGGCACAGCAACTGTGAGACTGGTTTTTGGTGGCAGCTCAGACCCAAGGCAAAGACAGGAATTCAAGTAGCAGAAACAATTCTGTGGGAATGTAACCTGCAAAGGTGGGCTAGATTTAATTCATTAGTCTCTCTCCAGTGCCTAACAGAGATAAAACCCTGGAGAAAGCTGCTCGAGAGCCAGGATTGTTCTAAAGCTACTCACTACAAAGACTATTCAGAGTTCCCATCCCACAACAAAATACTACTAAGAACAAACAGAACAATAGACTTTATTAACTAACTTAACAAACTGTATCCTAAGAAACCAAAATGAATGTAAAGAAAACAGTAAGAAACCCCAGAGTCCCAAAGTTCGGATGGAGTCATTCTTATTTCAGTTGTATTCTTTAAGTCCTTGAGGCATGAATGCCAGACAGAAGCAATCCTCATCTTCTCTGGCTACAGAAATCTTCAACTGGAATCCACACAGTCCTTTCTTCTCTTCAACCAGCACCACACAGCCAGGTTACTGCTCAACCAGCTCTCAGTCTTACAACAGAAAATAGTCCAAAGCAGGGAGAAAACATCCTGCAGTCCACTCCTGGCTCAGCTTTATTCACTGTCACAGAGCACACGGACACTGAAGCTCTCTGTGGTTGCTCCTCTCTGGGCTGCTCCTCTCAGGCTTCTCCCAGGTATCTGACTCCATCAACAATAGAAACTTATAGAGCATGCTCAAAGTGCTACCACACCCTATTACCAGAAAGTTCTGGTTTCTGGACAGCTAAATCTGCCCAGCAACATAACCCAGCCTGAACACTTCTCAAAAAGATGGCATATGGGTTACATGAACAATTAACTCAGATGCTCTCCACCCAGAGGAGGGATTGGGTCTTATGCCACCAGCCCAAGACAATGGCTGAAGTGATCTGGTTAATGGAGAACTGCATGGCAGCTAGAACAAATGAAACAGCATCCAGAAAGAGGTCACTTGGAACTAAGGAGTTGCCTCTGGATAATAAGAAACCTGGCGAGGTGAGTCCACATCCTGAAAAATCCCACCTGGGTTGTCCCTTGCCAAGTTTTTGGAGGCCTGGGAAATTGCAGGGCTAAGGCATCACATCACATGTGTGAGGGGTGGCACACAACTGCTGGGAATCTGCAAACCACAAGGAGGAGCCATCTACAGGAAGTGGTTACACCAAATTTAGAATGAACTGAGCAGATGAAATCACAAGGCCTTTCACTAAGCAAATGGTGTATGATCATACAGATACTAAGTTTATGATACAAATAATACTTTGATAAAACAAACAAGGAGTCTGGTAGCATTTTTAAAGACTAACACTTTTATTTTTTTATTTATTATAGATAAATAAATGTGTTAGCCTTTAAAAGTGCCATGAGACTCCTTGTTTGTTTTGCTGAACAAGACTAACACAGCTACCCACGCCACTCCCACCCCCCACCCCCCCTGGGAACAATACTTTGGTGATTTCTGGTATCTTTTCAGCTACTTCAAAAAAGTCCAACAGTGGAAACGTAATTGGATTGTAAATGCCTATAGTGTTTGTGTTAATTAAACTTTTATTGACGTTGTTTAGCTTTTTTAAGGCCAAATCCAATAATCTTTTTATGAAAAGTTCAATTATCTTCAATTTTGAATGAACATGGCATCCTGCAGTAGGTAGCATGACGCATTTCAATGTACAATAGTACATCACTTATGCAGTGCCAATAATAAAAACATTCAAAATGATTAGAAGTTAAAAAATGACTTCATAGGGTTAGCATTTGCCAAATCAAAATGCTAGCCTTTCTGTTCTCAGCTAAGTGCTTAAGCAAGTAGCCTTCTCTCAGCTCTCCAATCATCTCTCCCACCAGGGGCGTTGCTGCCCTGAAGAAAGGGTTGGGGCTTGCAAGCCCCCTGCCTGCAGCCCCACCCTGTGGCTCAGTCTAGCCCCTGTGCCCAATCCTGGAGCCAGATTTGGCTCCTACCACCAGCAGCCTGGCCCGGATCCAGCCTCTGCTGCTGCCGGCCAGTGGTGGGTAACCCAGGACTGATCTGGCCCCAGCTGCTGATGGCCAGCAGTAGTTGGCCTGGGCCTGGATCCAGCCCCTGCTGCTGCCGAGGCAGGGCCAGATACATGGGATGGGCTACAGCCCCTTAGGCCCAGCAGTAGCGACACTCCTGTCTCCCACAGCATCTTCAGCCAGTTTGATTATGGTTTTCATGGTGGTGGTACTATGAACCTAATCTACCTGTACTGTTAACATGTGTTGGTGACAGATATGGTTATACTGAGAAAACACTAAATATATGGTGCTGTCTGTGAGAGAAATGTGGTCTGAGTGCAGGTTCTGGAGCTAGGGACTACTGAGTTCTAAGTCCACTTTTGCCATTTACTCCTTTTGTCTTGGGCAAGTAGTGTTGCTTCTCTGGTGCATCCGTGTCTCCCTCTATAAATTAGGTAAGCATACTTGCCACCAGTCCATCACAAGGAGGATAAATTGATGGTTTCTAAAATGCATCACATACAAGTATTAAAAAAAATACAGAAGTAATAACCCACACTTACAGAAAAATCCCAAGGCAGTAGTAATTTTACTTGTATTCATAAAAGCCCAGCACATTTCAGTGGAGAGGTTTTAGCCCAGCCTGGGTATTACCATTGTCTACACAAAGGATTTTACCACCCCCTTCAAAAGGAAATACTAATTAGTCTGAGAGTGAGACATGCTAACCTCTTTAGTCTTCATGGTGTCTCTATAGTAGGCATATGCCTAGAATGCTTCAGACTTTGAACATGGGAGTCTCCTACCTTACACCCAACTGCCTTGCTAACTAACCATAGGGAGAGGGACTACAATCAGTGTGATTATGGTTCTGTGTCTTTAATGCATTTACATCCAAAGATGCATCTTGTGCATATTGTTTGTTTTGTGCAGCAGCTAGCATAAGGTGGTCCTGGTCCATGGCTGTGCATCCAAGCACTACGGTAATACAACAACAACAACAAATACTAAAAATCTGTGTAGGTACTTTTTACTTATTGGTAGAGATATAATTTCATTGCAGTGCAAAGCCTCTCTCTCTCTCTCTCGCTCTCGCTCCCCCTGTGAGGAAAAGGAAAGCAGGATGACATGTACTGACTCTGAGAACACAAAGAACAGTGAGAGGAGGCCAAGCCAAAAACATAACACTGACTCTTTAGGAACTTGTCTAGTCACATAAGCCATCCTGGAAGCATTAATGACAACTCACTAGCAACTGTGATCCTGGCCCTTCTCAACGGATGAAGATCAAAAACATCTGGCAGCCTTCCTAACCAAGAATGTAGACATCACCTTGGAAGAGAAGAACCTGCCATCACCCAAGAGCTCACCATTGTCCGACCAATGCTGAAGAAATTATCACTCAGCGTTTGCAATCTTAAGTAGCAGCAGTGTAGAAAAGGACCTGGGGGTCATGGTGGATGGGAAGCTGGATATGAGTCAGCAGCGTGCTCTTGCTGCCAAAAAGGCCAATGGCAGACTGGGCTGCATCAAATGAAGTATTACCAGCAGATCAGGGGATGTGATCATTCCCCTCTATTCTGCACTGGTGAGGCCACATCTAGAATACTGTGTTCAGTTTTGGGCACCCCACTACAAAAAGGACAGGGACATGCTAGAGAAAGGCCAGTGGAGGGCAACCAAATTGATCAAAGGGCTGGAGCACAAGTGCTATGAGGAAAGACTGAAAGCATTAGGCTTATTTAGTCTGCAGAAGAGAAGATTGAGGGGGGGATTTGATAGCAACCTTCAACTACTTGAAGGGATGCTCCAAGGAAGATGGAGCTCAACTGTTCTCGGTAGTAACAGAGGACAAGAACGAGGAGCAATGGTCTCAAGCTGCGGTTAGGGAGGTCGAGGCTGGATATTAGAAAAAACTTTTTTACTAGGCGAGTGGTGAAGCCTTGGAATGAGCTGCCTAGGGAGGTGGTGGAGTCTCCATCTTTGGAGGTGTTTAAGGCCCAACTGGACAAAACCATGACTGGGATGGTTTAGTGGGCGTGGTCCTGCTTCTGGCAGGGGGTTGGACTAGATGACCTATGAGGTCCCTTCCAACCCTATGTTTCTATGATTCTATGATCTTGCAGATTTCACTCACACTCAATATCAAACCTCTGCTCCCTAGCTGAGCTGTTCAAGAAGATAGTTAATGGCCTCTGGTGTCAGCTGCCAGTCTCCCAGGGCCTCTTCAGTCAGGTGTTAAGCCTCTAGCATTTTAACTGAGCAGTTGCTGCTATGCTGGATAACCTCTAGCCTGGTGGTTTTCAAAAGTTTTGTCTTGGGCCCCAGTTGAAAAAAAATCATGTATACCTGTGACCCAACAATTACATATTTGAGCAATGCACTCCAGTGTTTTGGTGGCAGCAGGAGGATGTGCTGTAACCCAGTATCTGAGGGTCCATGACCCAGTACTGGGTCCCAACCCTAAGTTTGAAGACCACTGCTTTAGCCTATAGACAAATATTCCATGTTCATGCTGCTTGATCTCTTCATAACATTCTTTGAAATCAGTCACTGATTGCTCTTGGCCTACTAGCAAGAGGCTCCAGGCCTGAGCAAATGAAATGGCTTGAGTCCAGATCCAGAAGGTTGTATTAGATGATTGTTCCACCTTTAGAGTTGTACAAGGCTCAAACCTCTCCCCATATTATTCAATATCTGTGGGAAGTGAATGGAAGAAACTATAAAACAATATGAACTGTAGTGCCACCAATACATGGGCAATGCCTACTCTACATTTCATCTACATTGAACATAGATTGCACCATCTCCCAGCTTTCTTGATGCCTGCCTGATATTCATTTACGAATGAAAGGCAGCTGGCTGAATCTGTAGCTAGGCAAGACTTCTGAATGTGGCCCAAATACTGTATCTGACATATTGAATGTTGTGTGATTAAACCAAAGCCCCCCCTCCACTCTCTTGGCAACACTTATTTTAAAATATCATGTGAAATGCCTGGTGACATTTTGAACTTTGAAACAAAATCTTTAGGTTGTAAATCTAACAAACTCTAATCATATCACCAGTGTGTTGAGCCCAAAAGATCTGGGCTTGGGCTCAAGGACGGTCCAACCTTTTCAGTGCTATGGGCTCAGTTCTAGCTTTGGGGCCTCTCCAGCGGCCACATACAGAAATAAATTTCCATATTGTAGAATCAGATTTGGTTTTTGTTAGGATTTAGAAGCATTTAGTCATTAAGGGATTGATAGTGTGAAAAAGCAATAACATTAAATCCAAATACGCAAGTAGCAGAACCCTGAAGAAAAGGGTGGTTTTTTTTTCATTAGAGTCCCAATGTGGACATCAATATTTGTGATAGCAAATTGGAAACAGTAGAGAAGGGTGTCACTTTCAGGCATACCATGCAGCGCCATTGTCCATTACACTCAGTGAACAAGTAATCTTCTTCCCACATAGTTTTAAATGTTCTCTTCTCTTCATCAGCTTTCCTTTTCTTAATTTGAGCCATTGCAGTTACTTGCGCCCTATTGTATCAGGCTGTAACATGCAGTGTTTAACATCCCATGAAGCACAAGCCACAATAAACATAATACCTAGATGGTCTAACTGCAGAAATACAGTTGGGCAACTTTCCTCCCAACTCAGGGAGGAGAATCTCTCAGTAGCCTTTGCCTCACAGCTGCCACAGAAAGTGGGAGCACAAGGGGCCCATGGGGCTGCACACATCTGAAAATCATTCAGGAGCTGGACAGAATCATCCTGTAGGTTTTATCTGGCCTTCAGGCTGCAGCTGGTCCACCAGTATCTCATGCAGTCAGTTCACTGTTCTAATTATCTTTTTACATCACGTAGTGTTGGATCACAATAGAACAGAAAATGAAGTTTGACTTTAGAGTCAGAAGAATGAAGTATCACCACCAGTCAGACTTCTTAGTGCAAGCTGCAGGTAGTCCTCAGATTTAGTTTTTATGGCCAGATTGTGAGTTGAACTCAGTGTTGATCTGTAAAATGGTGTGAGTTGCATCCCATCACAGTAATTTAGAGTGCTTCATGCTCAAACTCCCTTAGAGCTACTTAACACCCACCAGTGAATAACAAATAAGCAACAAGAAGCCAGAAGAAGATGGAAATTAATATATATGCCAACTAACATCGTTAATTTATATCATCTTCCACTCTTTTGTGTGTAAATGACACATCAGTAGAGTGGGTGTACATGGCTCTAAGGCTATCTGAGTGTGAAAGTCTGCACACCAAGGATGACACTGATAGTAAGACTATTTAATAGCAAAAGGTAGTTCAAGTACCGTTTAAAATAATAGTTTGTCTTGTTACTTACATTTAAGGTGAATTATAGGGACAGCAGGTATCAATCCCTATGGCTATGTCTACACTGGCAAAGTCATTTTGAAATAGCTATTTCAAAATAACTTTGCCTTGAAATAATAATTTTGAAAAAGTGAGTCTTCACAAGACTCCTTTTTTGAAATAAAGAAGGAATTAGTATTTCCAGTTAAAGAGTCTGGGGAGAGATGCCCCCTCTGGGGCTGCCAGGAAGCCCTGGAGGGGCTGTGGTGAGGCTGTGCTCCAGTGGGGGGCATCCAGGAACTCCAGCGGACCTCTGCTCCTGGCGGGGGCCAGCCAGGAACTTGGCTGGGGATGCGCTCCCTGCCGGGGCAGCCAGGGAACCCTGGCAGGGCTGTGGTCCCCACCAAGGAACCCCAGGTGGGTCCACGGTCCCCACTGTGCAGCCAGGGAACTAGGGGTGCCTTCCTTCACCCCCCAGCCTGCTGATCTTCCCCCCGCCTCCATCTTAAGAATGGGGGGGCCTATCAGGGGGCTAGGAGCCCGATTGGGCTCAGAGCTGCTTGTGGCGCCCGGCAAGCCACTCCCAGCCTGGTCCATGAAATTGACCAGGCTAGCAGCTGCTTGCTGAGTGGTGCAAGCAGCTCCGAGCCCGATCAAGTTCCTAGCCCCCTGCTAAACCCCCCCCCTTCTGAACAGGGAGGCTGGGGGGCAGATCAGCAGGTGGGGGTGGGAAGCGGCACCCCCGGTCCCCCGGCTGCACAGCAGGGAGCACGGACCTACTCAAGGTTCTGTGGCAGGGAGTGCAGCCCCCACTGGGATTCTCTGGCTGCCTCCGTGGGGAACACAGCCCACCAGGGTTCATGGCTCTGTCCCCAGCCCGGAGCACAGCCCTCTAGGGGTTCCCTCGCTGCCCCTCCAGGGGACTCTGTCACCAAAACAAAGCCCAGGCTGGTAATTATTTTGAAAAAGCCAATTCTGCGTCTTGGAATGGCTTTTTTTGAAATAACTATTTCAAAAGATTTGCTCTTTCGAAATAAACGCAGGTTTAATGATTTCAAAAAAGCGCTTAGTTTTTTTTAAATACACACCTGGTTTATTTCAAAAAAGCAAACGCCTGCCAGGACATGGAAAAGTTTTTTCGAAATAAGCCGTCTTATTCTGAAAAAACTTTCCAGTGTAGACGTAGCTTATCTATTTAGAGTGTGGAATGCTTTTCATTATAAAAAAGGCTTGTGATCTTCTTTAAGAGGCCCTAAAGCCTCCACAGTCTTGCTGCAGATCTTTGTAATTCATCATGGGGAAGCCCTCTGATTAGAGAAGTGCTTTTTATTTGTCCCATTAAATTCCCTTCAAGTTAAGCAGAGTTTTTAGAGTGTTTAAAAATTACTTCTCTTCTCTCTCTGGGATTCATCAGGAAAAAGTTGGCAACCCACCAAAACAACTGGACACAAGCATTCTAAAATGCCAAACAGGACTACTCTTTTGAGACACTGCATGAATCAGGAGTTCTCCCAATTTTACAGGAGTGGATCAAAGGAAGAATAATCTCCACCCCTCCCAGAGTCAGCATATAGCCCTGCTATGCTAAACTCTCTCCACCCTGACCCTGAATAACAGCCTTCTCCTGCTGCCAGCTAATGTAATTGGTTCAGTCACTGAAGTGCCAGAATTCTGTACTAGAGGTTCAGGGTTTGAGCCAAATGATAATACACGATGAAGGAATTGTTGCAGTTGCACATCATGGATTGTTTTAAAATCTTTTTTTCCTTTAAAAAGAAAAACTAATTACATTAAAAAACATTTGCTTGCAAAGTCAAACCGTAAAAGTTTGAAAATGTCAGATTTACAGTCGCTTGTGCAACCTTAATTCTTCTGCTTCATGCATATATGCTTTATGATAGTCTCTTCATATAGTTGTATACTATTTCTCCATGGGAACCTTGCCTCATTCAGTGCTCAGGATAGACAGAAGTCAGATCTGCATTAAGACATAGAATTAAGGCTGTATGTGCAGCCATAAATCTGCTGTTTCCTAATTTTCAAGTGCTTGACTTTGCAACCTACCGGTAATTTTTTTAACGTAAATATGTGGGTGCATGTCAGAGAGGGGTGGGGAAGAGGTGACGAGGGAGAGATTTCTTTCTTTGTCAGTGACCGGTAGCTAGTAAGCACCACAATTCAAGGTTTAAATGCAGGTCCACCAGGGTTGATTCTGTAATTCTTTCTGAAAAGACAGAACTCTCCATGCCAAGTGTAGGTATGGGACTATAAAAGCTCCTAAACATAATTTGCCCTGCAATCCCACTAACACATAGTTAGCTGCTGAACTTAAGGAATGTCAGTACTGCACAGCTAGTTTGGAATGACATTTTCTCTCTGGTTTCACATGCTGTCTTCAATAAGTCTCTCTAATACTGTCTCTCTGAGTTTACATGCTGCTGCTAGGCTTCTATCCAGGCTACACCCTTACAGGGGCAGCTCCATGTTAATTAACTCTGCATGAAAGCTCAAAATGTAATGGGATGTAAACAAATTATATCTATATAGATAGATTTGAGAGCAAGTCTATTTAGTATCAGGCACGTTCAGAATCTGTGAAACAATATTTCACAATCAAGTCCCTGGGAATGTAACCAGGAGCTTTCAGCAGTCCTCATACAGATATTCAGATAATATGTGAGCGGGTAGAACGGGGATTAACCCGTAGATGATTTATGACATCTCCCAAACTTCATTTTCATATTTTAATGGTTGGAAATTTTCAGGTCCCCCAGCCTCCTGCTGCTCACAGTGGGGTCTGTGTGCAGTCACAACCATGAAGAATGTTTTGCAAGGGAACTGGAAGCCATAAGGCATCCATCTGCCTGGGCATTTTGTTTGTGTTCAGGTGAACAGAGTATTTCATAAAGGGGTTAAAAGACATTGCTGAATCCTCAAAACCATCCCTAGGTAGGAAAACTGCACGTGTGTTACACAGAAGGGTTCTAAGACAGGAGATGAAACCATTTACTGACTAGCCAGAGAGGAAGTCATTGCAAGAGCCATGAATAAAATAGAGGAGTGCCTTGCTCCTGGAAGGCCATAATAATGGATCTAATGATAGCCCCTCCTTATGGACAGAGGTCACTGTGACAAATCAGGTGGTGAATGAATTCAGCTGCCCACAGTTGACTAGGACAGCTTGCAGCAGAACAAATATCATCTTCATTAGCCTGGGTGATCTTGCACACATAACTATGGCCTTGTCTGAGATCCTGATTCCAAAGGCCAGCTCAGGATATTTTAGGGGGGAAACAGCATCAAACCTTCAACATTACCAATTAGTGCTCACAAATATTTTTGCCAGACAAAGGGCTAGGAACCTACTGTGTTTTTTAGAGGAAGCAAGGGTATTTCCAAGTCTACTAAACTGGCTGTAGCAGGAAGCAGGGTCATGAGCTTTACGGTCCTCAAAGATTGGCTCTGGAAAATGGCAGACACCCGGCTTTCTCTCCGCATCTCTGCCTGACTACAAATAGTGTTTAAAATTGTTTGTAATGGAGTGTTCTTGTTAGTCATAGCTTCCTTTCCCTTCTGCCACATTTGTGCATGACTCAGGACCCACTTGCAAAGTATAGTCCACAGGAAAAAGCAGTAAATTTAATGGAACAGCACACCTTCACAATCATTGGTATAGAAGAACCAATGCTCAGTTACTGGCCGTCAGAAATCACAGTGAGCGTACATTCTGGACTGGACACCTAAGACAATCCATTGCAGTCATGTTTGGTAGCCTTCCTTTGTTCCTGCATTTAGAATACTACCATTTTATGTTAAGCACTCTCCCATAATTAGGCAATACCATTTGTGATATAGGGGTAATGGGATCATTGGGAATTGCATGGTGGAAATGTGAAAAGCCCATCTACAAATGGGAAGCCCATCCCAAAGTGACAGCTCAGAGTGCAGAACATTTCTACATAACACTTTCACTTAGAGAGAATGATGCCAACAGGACAATGGCAGGATTATGCCCATTCCAGCACTTCACAGCAGCCATTTTTGATTTTCTCATAGCCTTATTGGAGGCTTTAAGAAGTTTATTTGAATTGTTCAAAATGCTTCTCTAAGCATGCATAAATAAGATGCTGCAAAAACTCTCTCCCAGCCATCATTCTGGATTTCTTCCCTAGGATAAGTGATTCCCTGGTGACTTCAGTTCTAAAAGTAAGTTTCGTGAGGCTTCTTGGTGCAATGTTTGGAGAAGCAATTTGAAACTCAGTTTTAAAGCTTAAAACATGATTCTTAGATCCTTGCTCATGCCAGGTTTGCTCTAGAAACTCTCCCTAGTATAGTAATATTGGTTATGGGTGAGATTTTTCCCCCCCATAACATTTTTTAAATAACAAAAGCGCTAGTGTAGTGAATGCAGTAATACAAGCATAAAAGTAGAGCCCTGAAGATCGGTGGGTATCCACTTCAGATCTGCAGTTGGAGTGCAGATATTTGCAGACCCATTGTTGCAGATTGGAGTGTGCATGCAGATTCTGATTTTACCTGCCCAGGGTGTGATCGATCACTGCAGCTGCTGCCATGATGCAGGCCAGAGCGCACAGGGGAACAAAGGCAGAGTCCCAGCCAATCCCAGTTCAGCTCTGGTTGTGGTCTGCCAACCAGTCAGAGTCTCTCAGACTGACAGTTAGTCAGTCAACAAGCTGGCCTTTTGTTGGGCTCCATTGGTCAGCATGCTGGCCTTTGATGGCTCATTCCCCACACAGGCTCCACCCACTTTTTCCTTTTCTTGTTTGTGGTTTGTGCACTGTACCATCAATCAGAGATTTCATGGGCCAAGGAAATCTCTAATTCACAGCACAGCGGCACAAACTGCAAACAAGAAAAGGAAAAAGTGGGTGGAGCCTGCATAAAAAATAAGCCTGGGTTATGGATGTGGACACATATAAAACCTGGCAAGTGGATCGTGGATTGGCTAGATACTAACACTGAGTGGATGCAGATCAGATTTAGATCCAAATTCTTGGTATCCACACAAGGCTCTACATAAAAGTGCTTTTGCTACTATCACTTATTTAGTTTGAAGAACTGTTACAAGCTGTACTGGCAAAAGCACTTGTTTGTTGGTATAACCTGCATCTTCACAATTAGGGTTTAGCTGGCATTGCTACTCAACAGCAAACTTTTTTCTAGCATAGACTAGGCCTCAAGCCTAGTTCAACACCACTGCAATCAGTCCCCCACAGCAGAAAAAAATTCCTTCTGCCACTTTTGAAATTTTAAAGTATTTCCTTTAGTTTTTCAGAACCCCAAAGAAGAATTTTAAAATGAAAAAGAACTTACAGCCTCAATGACTGGACATACATCCCTTCAGCCCCATTTCTTTGTATTCATTTCGTATGCTTACGCAACCATCTTAAAAACAAAATACATCTTTCTTAACTGTGAAAAAGTTGCTTGTTAGTAGAGCAAATCTAATACTGCAACCAACCACAAATATTGATTTGATATAGATTTGATTCTCCCTTTGAAAACAGTGAGTCCTTTTTTAATCTTATTGGGAAATCAAATTAAGACTGTGTGAAAACTACAGAACACAAACAAAATGTCCCAGCCTTGAAAATGGGCTACTTATTCTGTGTCAGAGATGATAAAGTCAGGGTGAGACAGAGAGAGAACGAGAAGAGTGTACAATGATAAAGCATTTGGGGTAAATCCTGGCTCCACTGAAATCATTGGGAACTTTGCCACCAACTTAAGTGGAGCCAGGACATCAGCCTTCTTGCTTATTATATGTAGCTTCTGTGCCATATTTCTGCACAGTGACATTTGCAAAGCCGCATATAAAGAATGTCACTTGCAGCTGGACAAAGGCCGATGATTGGTAGGAAATTGAATTCTAGTAAAGCTAAATAAAATTCAGCAAATTAGATCAGTTGGTGAAAGCACATAGCTGACCCATTTGTCTGCACAACACTGCCTCTTAAGGTTTATTCAAATGAACTCTAATTGTATCACATTAAGAGACTTGAAAAGAAAAGGCTGTTGTACATATGTGATGAGAGAGCTGATCAGAAGTCAGTCCCATGTTCTTCACCTCAGATGCTCTTAAACCCTTGTTGCTTAGCAGAAAGGTAGATTTTCTGTAGGATTTCTGCCTTTTTTTTTTTTTTACTTGCTCTCTCCAGAGTCTTTTATTTAAGAGCTGAGTGTATTGCTTGGTAGCTAATTTGTCTTTCAGCTAGCTTCTGATGTCCCTACACATGCTGTGTAGTACCCAACTCTGCAAGTTCTCCTGCGGATTTCAGCAGGAGTATTTGCAGAGTCAGGTACTGTTCAACATAGCTGAGGATATCAGAATCAGGCTTTTTGTTCTGAATAATCCTGTATCTGCTGTTGCTTACCCCACCAGCTGGAGAGGGTGTCTATAGTAAAAAAAAGGGATAATAGCAGTGATACCATTGAAAGTGGTGCCTGTTGTGAAGTGTGACATTCTTCTGTATCTGTCATTTTCTCCCCTCCCTAATGCAATGTGCCTGCTGGTTGACTGCACACCATATAGCTGTTTCTCTGCCACTACTCCATGATAAATTTTACTCAAATTCTTGTGTTCAGGGCTCCTGTGTGGAAACCCTCCTTTTCTATATTGTACCTTGTTTCCATCATTCATTTTGATGCATAAACAGCAGCTTGCATAGCTGATGAATCTTTTTAGTCAAGGGTGGGGATGAAACTTGCCTGAATTATACTGGCTTTATTTCCAGATGGTTTATTATCTCCCTCATCCATCAATATCAGTGTCCCTCTATTGCAGAAAGGTGCTATGAATTTCTCTGTTGGTATTATCCCAGAGGGAGATTTTCCAAACCTTATTTTGCCCTAAACCTCTGATATTGAGACCTTGGATTTCTCTGAAATATTAGACCAAGTTCAAAATTGAACTGACTCCTGTTTCTCACATGACCTAGGTAATATAAACACTGAAGAAGCCTTCCCATAAAAAGGCACTCTGCTTTGTTCCATCATGTATGGTGACTGTGACGTTCCTTTGCCTCAGCTGCTACAGAATCCACCCTGGTTTTGTATTATCCTGCTGCGATCCAAATTGTAAGTTTCCCCACCAGCATTTCTCCACTTCACAGTTAAAGACCTTACAAACTGAGCTTTCTCAGCCAAATGACTATTTCTTCAACATACATGGCTGTTTGCCCTGCTCCTCTTTTCTCCCTTTTCTTTTTTTCTAGGGATTGGAGAATTTCTTTTTAATCTGTTCTTTTCTGCATTTCTCATGTGCTCAGTACTTTTTGCCAGGTAAAGGAAAATAAACTTGAAAATAAATTGTCAGCACTTTGCACCCATGTATTTTAAAATGCTGTTATACTCTCTGAACTCTTTCTCCAACCTGTCCCTTGGGATAAGTACTCACTGCTGATGCTGTGTGCAAAGGGGAGATCAGTTGTACATGAACCCTTTCCTTAGGGTGAAAAAAGACAACAATTCCCATCAGGATGAAATCAGCTAAATTGGATCTCTGAGAATATGTTTTTCACCTTTTTGTGAAAGCAGTGGGAAGTCTACACTAATGCGCTGTTTTTACATTTGAACACTCCTCGCTCCCCCATGATAAATCTACCACTGCAGCTACACGCTGTTTCTTTAAAATACACCTCCGAGTGAGCATTATTATCTAATTCCTGTAGCACAGTGGTTTTCAAACTTGGGGCCAGGACCCAGTATTGGGTCACAGACCCACAGGCCCTTGGTTGAAGCACCCCCTGCTGCCGCTGCCAAAAGACTGGAATACATTGCTTAAATATGTGATTGTTGGGCCATGGGCATAAATGATTTTTTTTCAACTGGGTCCTGATTAAAAAAAAAGTTTGAAAACCCCCACTTTAGTGCACAGAGTCTTTGCTTGGAGTCAGTACTCTTTTCTATTAGTATTTTAATCCTCCTTTGGAGTACCCAATTATCACTGTATTAATGTTGCAGGGACAGACTGGCAGCTGCCATCCCTTATACAAATCAAAGCATCTACATTGGACTGGGTTTCTCTAACTGGTTCTCTAGGGAAGGTTTTCTAGAGGGGCACAGAGATTGACTTGCAGGGGCTCTTAGGGCTCTGCTGCACCTGATGAGAGAAAACGAAATTTCACCAGGCTAGTTCCTGAGTGATTGAATTGAGAGGTGCAGCAAATAAGAGCCTCAAAGAGCAGAACCTTTGGTGCTACTGATGGGTTTGAAAAGAAGTTTCCAGTCAGTGAAGGAAAATGAACCAACTCCAACCCCTAAGCCAATACTCTGAACTTGACGGTAGTGTGACAAGCCTGGCTGTTCCCCTCACCTCTGCCAGCTGTGACCCCATCTTGAAAGTGGAAATTGTGGGGATGGCAGCTGAGGGGCCAGCAGCTGAAAGGAATGACAGACGCTCGTGGTTTGAGCAGAAAGCACCTGTTTTCTCCTTACACTGCACCTTGCACATAATCCTCTTGTTGCAAAGGGGCAGCCGTGTTAGTCTAGTAAAGCAAACAAAACAAGGAGTCTTGTGGCACTTAAAGACTAACAGATTTATTGATCGCATGAGCTTTCGTGGGAGAAAAGAAAATCAATGGGTCATCAAGGCTTGAAAGAGAAACAGCTGAAATTCAAATAATATGCAGATTAGATTGTGTGAAAGCGGGGCTGAATCGTGACTATGGATTCTTTTCACATTATAACAGGTAATTTGACATCACCCTCCCTCTGTGTGCTGTTTCCTGGAGTCTGAATCCTTACAAATGCTCTGATTTGCTGTTGCAGTCTGACCTGATCCCATGTCTTGCACTCCCCTGCATTTATTTTCATCCAGTTCTGTAAGCTCTCCCTCACCATGCCGTCTGATGAAGTGGGATATTCTCCCACGAAAGCTCATGCGATAAATAAATCTGTTAGTCTTTAAGTGCCCCGAGACACCATGCTTCTAATCCTCTTGGAGCTCCTCTGTAAGTATCCCAGAGGCAGGGGAAATATGATCCTTCCTCCCTTCCAGGGAGGCCCCTCCTAGGAACAGTTTGGGGTCTGAGCTGACTACAAAAATAAGGAGTCACGTGGCACTTCAAAAGATTTATTTTTCACATGAGCTTTCATGGGAGAAAATCCCACTTCATCAGATGCTTCGAAGATGGGTGAACTTAAATCTGTTAGTCTTAAAGTGCCACACGACTCCTTGGTTGGTTTTTTTGTTGTTGTTTTGTTTTGTTTTGGTTTGGTTTTTTTTCTGGACTAGACTAACAGGGCTATCCCTCTGGAAATTTACAAAAATAAGGGTGATGGGAAATAGATGGATGCTGCTGTCCCTTAAAAACCAGCCCCTCTGCATTAGAGCTAAGGCTGTGCTGGGTTAGTTGTAAAAGCATTCTGGCTTGCATCATCTCCCTGGTCAGCCCTGACCTCCTAGTGTTCGGTGGTCTCTAATCTAACCCAAGCAAAACAAGTCAGCCTGCTGTTCAAATGCAAGGAGTGTTTTCTATCACCTAGCTGTTTGCAGACTGCCTCCGTCTCTGAGACATCAACGTGGATGTGGAAGGCCCTATGTAAGACCGGTCTCAATACAGCAGTCTAGCATAATTAAGGAACCGAAGCCACGCATGCAGCCCTGTTGACTTTTCCAGCCCTGTCACTCACCGAGACAGCAACCTGCTGTCCAGATCTATCGAGGTGACCTTAGAGATGGCTTATTCCTGCAAACACGTCCGTGGATTTTGTCTTTCCATCTTGAGTGACTCCCTTAGATAGAATGCAAAGCCTGTCCACTATCCAATTCTGGCAGGAGCACCTAATCTGGTGCTATCACATCTGTTTGAATTAAAGGAGAATTTAACAGAAGCATCAGTCTATACACTGCTATGAAAGTTTTCAGCTGTAGCAAGTTTTTTAAAAGTTTCTGAAATGTCTGGGAATTTCAAACATCCCCTACTGCAAGTAAATAATGGAGAGGAAGGGACTAAAATGCACCTTTCAGGTTAAAGGAAAGTAAATTTAGGTTTGAAGTAAAAATGATATGTACATAAAGCCATCCACCCACTCACTCTCACATATATGCAGGGGTGTGATTGCATCATAGTTTCAAACACAGGCCAGCCTACCATATGTGTGTATATGGAGATATATATATATATATATATAGTTTCATTATCGGTTCCACAAGATTAAAACCAACCATTCAAAATGCACTTCCTTGTTCTTTGAAGTCAAGCCACAGGATCTTCAAGTGGTGGGGTTAAATTTTCAATCCTTCATAAATATTTGTACATGAATTTTCTTTCTCATCTTTTGTATTTAAAATACAGCTTCATTTTCAAATAAAGAAAATCCAGGATGTCCATGTAGTTAGGAGCAATCACAGAGAAATGGGAAAACAAGATCCAAATTCACTTTAATTGATAAAATGAAGTAAAATAAATTTTCTTTTCAGAAAATTAGACTACCTGAACATATTCAAAGCATAAACTATCATTTAACTTTGAAAGCTGTTGGAATTAATAAATGACGGGACATTTACATTCACGAGTAGCACAGAAGTAAGATTCCTATTTCCCTGCGGGTCATACATATTACAACAAACTAAAGAAGGAAAAGTATGTATTTTTTGGCTCAAGCATTCAATCTGCCACTACCTTTCCAAAACCAAAGAGTTCAAACCATGAATAGTGCAAAATAATATACAACCCTGTCAGATCTGAACAAAACAACAGATCGCGATGCGTACCCTGTGTGAAACTAAGAGGCACTGTACAAATTAGACATTCCGGCAAGCCAGCTGAGATCCCAGTTTCGGCTGCCTCAATTTTCTTACTTTACAAAGAGCTGTTAGGAATACCTTTCAGAACAAATCATGTTAGTTTTTCGCTCTTATCAAAACCAATGCATCCCAAAGAAAACCCCTCTGCAACTTTCTTGAGTGGGAGGTGATTGAAAGAAAGGATTAGCGTTGGGCCGGGGATTCAGGAGAGAAAAGTTTTGTTGCAGTACCAATGAAAACAGATAAGTCAGAGCTGACCGTTTACTTCTCCACACTTCAGAAGCAAAGTGTAACTAGCGCTACGCTCCGTACTCCTTGTTATTATTCAGCAACACTGCCGGAGCTAAGCATCTGTGCTGGGAAGAAGACTCCTTGATTTAGCTGATAATTGCCCTTACTACACATGCATCAAAATGAGCTTAGCCTGCTTTATTGGGGGGGGGGGGGTGGAGTGGAGAGGGAAAAAGCCGCACTTACTAAACAGTTTAACACTTCGGTGAAATGCACCCCAGTGGCGTGTTCCCCAAAGGATCAGTGGCACTTTTCAGGTGCTTTCCACCAGCTGCCTCTCATTTGTAAAGGACTGTGTGGCATTGTCCGGGAGAGTCCCTCGAATAGCTTCCACGTGCGTTCCCAAGGAGCGCGCCTCCTTCGAGGAACTGCTGGCTCCAAGCGAGTCCTAATGACTTCTGCTTTCTCCAAATCCCTCTCCTGCAAACCGCCTTAACTCCCGTGCACTGAAAGGCAGCAACAGGTCAAGCGGGGCTGCGCGGGAGACACGACGCAGGCAGCGGTGCCATCGGAAGGGCCGCGCAAGTGAGCCCGTCGGTGCTTCCTGGCCCGGCTCGGCAGTCTTCTCGCAAGCCCAGAAGCCCGCCTGCCTAGGAGGCTTTGTTTCGCCGCCGCCGCCGCTCTGGCGGAGAAGGAGGTTCGCAGCCCCGGAGCGGCGAGCTGCAACGCCGGGGAGGGCGGGTGTGCGATGGGCAAAGCCCCGGAAAGTCGCGGGAGGCAGAGCCGAGCGGCCGGGGCTCCTCAGCGCCTGCAAAACTTGCACTTGAGGATCTTCTTGAACGCACTTTGGAAGTCCTTGTTGAAGTAGGCGTAGATGACGGGGTTGAGGAGGGAGTTGGAGTAGCCCAGCCAGTTGATGACGGCGCCCAGCCAGGCCGGCATGGAGCAGCCGCTCGGGCAGAAGGGCAGCACCAGGGCCACGATGAAGAAGGGCAGCCAGCAGAGGATGAAGGTGCCCATGATGATGCCCAGCGTCTTGACCGTCTTCCTCTCCCTGGCCAGCGCCACCTTCCTCTTGGCCTCGGCGCTGCGCTCCGGGCCCCGCTCCGAGGGGGCGGCCGGCGGGCTGCCGGGCAGCGGCAGGGGCCGGTGGGCTTTGGCGGCGGGGCCGTCGAGGGGCTCCCCGTTGCCGCAGGCCGGCCCGAGGCTCAGGCGGGTGGCGGCCACTTTCTTCCTCTCCGCCTTCCGGACCGTCTTGCGGATGCGGAAGCGGGCGGCGCGGAAGATGCGGCCGTACAGCACCAGCATGAGCAGCAGCGGGATGTAGAAGGCGCCGAAGGTGGAGTAGACGGTGTAGCCGGGGTCCTTGCTGATGGTGCAGGCGTCGGGGTCGGAGCGGTCCTGCGGCGTGCGCCAGCCCAGCATGGGCGGGATGGAGATGAGGAAGCCGATGAGCCAGGTGAGGCCGATGAGCGCGGCGGCCCGGCGCGGGGTGCGCTTGGCCACGTAGTCCACCGGGTCGGTGATGGCCCAGTAGCGGTCCAGGGCGATGGCGCACAGGTGCAGGATGGACGAGGTGCAGCACAGCACGTCCAGCGAGATGAAGATGTCGCAGGTGACCTGGCCCAGCGTCCACTTGTTCAGCACCTGGTAGAGCGCGGCCATGGGCAGCACCAGCACCGACACCAGCAGGTCGGCCACGGCCAGGGAGCCGATCAGGTAGTTGGCCACCGTCTGCAGGGAGCGCTCCAGGGCGATGGCCGCCACCACGCAGGCGTTGCCCAGCAGGGCGCACAGGATGAGGGTGCCCAGGGCCAGCGAGGTCAGCAGCTGGTAGCGCAGGGTCACCCCGCCGCCGCCGCCGCCGCCGCCGCCGAGCGGGGCCGTGGCGTTGGCCGCCTCCATGGCGGGAGCGGCTCTCACGCCTCCCGGCTCCGGCCGCCCGCCGCCGGCCCCCGAGCCATGCGGCTGGCCCCGGCCCCGCCGGCTCCGTCCCTCCCTCCCTCCCTCTTCTGGCCGCCGCCGCCGCCCCGCCTCCCCCTTCCCCGCCCCTCGCCTCCGGGGGCCTCGCCTGCCTCCCCGGGCGGAGCGTCCCCGGCCGCGCGTCGCTTCCCGCCCTTTCGGCAGCGTTCACACGCCGGAGCCGGAGTGGCCGCGCCACGCCTGCCGCCCGGCTTCAGCACCCGGGACAGCTCCCGCCGCCCCGCGCCTCCGGCCGGGAGGGGCCCCGCAGCGCCGCCTGGCCGGGCGGACAGCGGCCCTCGCCGAGCTCCCAGCCCCGCTCGCCTGGCAGCAAAAGCCCCCGAGACACGCGCTCTTCTGCGACCCATTCCCGCCCCCCCCCAACTTTCCCGCTCTCCCAGCTGAGCTTCCTGGCGCCTCCCTCCGTGGCGATGGGGTTTTGCTTGCATGAAAGGGAGGAAGCAGCAGCGGGCTGACTTGTCGATGAAAACAAAGCTGTGCCGGGGCCATGAGGGGAGCGGGCCTCTTCAAGCCCAGGGTAACGCTCTCATTTTACTGGCTACTGCGCACGTTGGCAACCCAAAAGATAAGAGGCGGTTTTGAAAAATTCCTTCAATACCCAAGTGTTTTGAAAGCCACAAGGGGTGTAACCTCCTGGGCAGGGCAGGCTCAAGGGGTTGTGGCACCCCAAGCCAAATTTCGATTTGCCACCCCCCCCCATCTCATTTATGGAGGTTGAGAGCAGTTTTCCAAAGTGCCTAAATCTCCAGGGTCTGCCTGCAGAGGGATTTAAAGTGCACTCTGCCTACATGATTTAAGCGGCGGGGTGACTAACAGTGACTGAGTTGAAGAGGCAGGAGCCAGCCTGATCTTCGGGGGGGCGCTAGGTGCCCCTAAGTACTGTCACCTGAAGTCACGTCTGTCTCTTGCCTCGCAGTAGAGCCGGCCCTGCTCCTGGTAGAAGGTGGGGACAAACTGGGCCAGGGTGTCTGCCAGAGGATCCCCTGGTGGGAGGAAAGGGGAGCCCAGAACAAGGCGAGGGCCCACTGCAGGGTCCCCTGGGGGGAGAGGTGGAGACGGGCATGGCTCACCTGCAGAGTTCTCCAGTGAAAGTTGGGGGGGGCAGTCAGGAGTCTGGAGTCAGGCATGGATCATCTGCAGGGTTCCCCAGCAAAGGTTGGGGGGGGGGGTCTGGAGCCAGGAGCCCAGAGCCACAAGGAGGAAACCCAAGAGCTGCATGCAGCTCTGAGCCACAGGTTGCAGACCCCTGGACTGCTGGGTTTTTAAGTCCAAGTACATCACAAAGTATGTCCCAAGCTACAGAATGAAGCGTGCAGACCTAAATATGCCCTGGAGAGTGCACCCGTGCATGCCTATTCATATGCTACAGGTAATTCCTCTGACACTGTGTTCAGTGATGGCTCTGGCACCGGTCATCTTGAAACTCTTGAAGGCTATTTGGGAGGTAGCAGAGCAATCGATAAAGTAAGAGAGATCAATCTACAATAGTGTTGTGCTGGTGTCCTGAGACGTATTGTTTTATAGTCCAGTGACGGGTATGGTTCCCACTCAATCATTTCAAAGTGTTGTAGTAATGAACTCCACCCTACCTCTCTTCATGATGTGTCACATCATTTCAGTGAAAGCCCTGAAACAAACAGGCTGGTCTCTGTCATGGGAGACTTTGCAACTAGTCCTGAAATCTGATGTCAAAGTTCTGGTTCCCTTCCAGTGAGCAGCACTATCCTTCCTCAGGTTGCATTACAGGAAATTACAGTGCAACAAACTACCGCAATCACGATCCTCCAAAGATAAAAAATGACGTTGCAGTTGCTCGTGATAAAAGAGGAGAAGGCTGGGCCTGAAAGAGAGAATGAAATGAGAAAAATATCTGTGGGAACAATCTCAAATAAACACAGTATCAGACTGAGAGATCACAAAGAAATAGGTTCATATCCAGTAAACATTCCAAAGTCAGAGAAGAAAAGAAAAAGCTTTTGGTCAGAGATGACATAAAAGTTTTATGACTGACAGGTTTAACTTTTTGCTTTTCTTGGACAGGGAAAATACTGGGAAACTAACTTTGTTACTTGATATGTTTCTTTATCTTTGTATCACACAATAATTGTAACTATGTGAAAACATATTTCAGGTCAGTTTCAACTGATATCATGCAAAGGCAGGTGAGTCAGAATGTTAAGAAATTATCTCAAATTTCTTGATGGCAAGATAGTAATAATTTCCAAATAAATTTATAATTAGGGCCTATGGCCCAAGTACACAGCCCTATTTGCTAATCTGTGTTTAGGAGCTGGCACCAAAAAAGATACAATGTGTTTGTAACTTTATCAGTATTGGATAATGTCATTAGTTCAGGTGCGATTTGTCATTTAGAAGAGAGGCAATACTGCAGCATTTCGTTTTCAGGCTTTCCTGCTTGAAATCAGTCTGGCACATAGCACTGATGAGCAGATACAGCAGTAGCCGATTAAATACAAGGGTATACTTTATACCCTGTTATGTGAAAGTTGAGGGAATATAGGGCATGTCAATAATTGATACTTAAGTGTAGCTTACTCCTGATCAAAACACTGTCACTGACATTACAGATGAGGCATCCTGTGCCTCTTTTAAAGACCAACAAATGTGTTTATTGCATAAGTTTCTGTGGGTGTAATCCCACTTCTTCAGATGCATGGAATAGAAACTGACGTACGGCCAGGGAGCTATACACATGCAGAGGTGGGTGGGTCAAAAGGTCAAACAGTTCCAGAGGGGCAGTCTGTTAATCTATTTTAGTAAGACAAACAAGTTGCTTTGAGTCAAACAGTGTGGAAGAGGGCCCTATACCAGCAATAGATGAGAATGTTAAAAGATAGATAGATATATATATACACACACACACCGCTGTTTCCATTTCATGCACTTGACAAAGTTGGCTTACACTCATGGAAGTTCATGAGACAAATAGATTTGTTAGTCTTTAAGACTATGTCTACACCTAAAACCTTAGTTTGAACTTTCTTAGGCCAAACTAAGTAGTTTGAACTAAGCACTTTGTTTTTTTAATTCAAATTAACTTTTGGCGTGGCCTGTTCAAACTAAAATATAGTTCAAACTAAAAAAACCCATGTGGTAGGTTCAAACTAACTGCTAGCTTGAAGTTACTTAGTTTGAACTAGCATCACTACATCGTGCTAGTTTGAACTAAATTTTGAAATAAGTTCGAACTAACTATTTCAAACTAAGATTTGCTTAGTCTGAACTAGGCAAAACCTAGTGTACACAGGGCTCAAATTAGTCCGGATTAAGCCTCCTTAATCTGGACTAATTTGCTAGTGTAGAGATAGAGCTTGTTTGTTTTGCTGAAATAGACGAATATGACTATTGTTTTCTGATGGTGTGGTGTTCCTCTCAGCCAGAAGGGGCAAGACCATTCTCTGTGCCAGGGTGAGCAGAGCCAGACTACACTTGTCCTCAGACTGGATGTTGAGAGTTGGGGCCTCCAGCTCAGTTGACCCCGAGCTAGGGGAGAAGACAGGCATGTCTTGCTTGCTACAGGCATCTGGTTCTGCTACTGAGCTAGGTGGACTCCTTACTTCTGAGGAAACTAAGTGCAGAGAGGAGCTGCTGAGACTGCTGGTGGCCATGTATTTTCACAAGCAGGGGTTAAAGTATAATTTAGCGGGCCACGAAACCCTCCTAATCGGCAGGCCTCCTTCACTTATCCTGCGGGCCCCAGCAAACGTAGGATGAAGGCACAGGTTGTGGAGGGAGGGATGAGGAGGAATGGAGCAGGGGCAGAAGTGGGGGCATTGAAGGGGTGACTGGGGGTAGGGGCAGGAAATAGGGGCAGTGATGGGGAAGGTGGGAGGCAGGACATGTCAGGGTGGTGAAGGGCAGCACAGGCAGGAGATGGGGCAGAGAGGGGGTTAGGTGGTGGCAGGAGGTGGGGATGGTGAAGGGGGCAGGGCAGGAGATGGGGGCTGAGAAGGGTGGGAGGGGACAGGAGGTGGGAGGCTAGGGCGAAGAAGTGTTGGAGCAGGGGGGCTGGGGCCATACACAGAGGGGACACTGGGCCATTCACCTGGCCAGCGCCCCTCTGCAGCTGCGGGGAGCTCAGGGACCCCGATCAGGGCCAGCCTGGCAGAAGCGAATCTGCTGCACTCCTAGCCCCAGCCCCGGTCCTGGCCCCAGGTGGCTGGGGAAGGCACAGCTCCCACTCCTTTTCTGGGTCCAGCCCAGGCTCACCCCAGAGCCCCCTTACCTGACTGCTGGAGCCGAGCAACGAGGAGCTGGGCTGGGCTGGGCTGGCCCCTCCCCCTGAGCATGCTCTAAACATGCTCAGGGCAGGAGTTTTAAAAGCTTCCCCCAGCCTGTGAGCTTTTAAAACTGCTGCAGGGGTAGAAGGCAGAACTCACTGGAAGGCTGTGTTCTGCCCTGTAGTTCTATTCTTAGGGGCCCTGGAACGCTGGCCCCCTAAAAGTGGTGGGCCCCAGAATGGCATTCCAGTGCATTCCACCTTGATTTAACCCCTGCGGACACGGCAGAGGATCCCAGATGAAGGACCCCCTCTCAGAACTATTTAGGAAGTAGCTCAGGGAAACCAGACTTTAGTCTGGTTCTTTCTGTTGGTGCTTTTTGACGGGATACCCTCTAATCCAGTGGCAGAGTGCTCTGTCAGGGTTAGCACACCGTCCCACTGCAGGATGGAGTACAGCGAGCCCAGTGGAGTAGAGAGAGACCAGATACTCTTACCCTCTCTGTCAACCATGCCCCTGAGATGCCAACCTTCCCACATGTGATTGAATGACTTGGCTTTATTAACTCCACCCGAATTGAGGGCTAGAGCCCCCCCAGACTCCTTGCTAGCTTTGCCCTGCCTAAAGGTTAGCGCTCCCCCTAGATTGCTTACTGCTGCTCTGCTTGGAGCCAAAACCGATAGCCCTACCTTGCTCAAGGGTCAAAGCCTCATAGACTGCTCATGGCTCTGCCTGGCTGGAGGGCCAGAGCTCCCCAAAGATTGCTTAGTGCTCAGCCTCTTCAAAAGGACCAAGACACATTGAATCTAGCTGTACTTTTAAAACAAAAATGAAAACCCTGTGTCTCTGGCAATGAGGTCATTTTGGTCACCTGACATTAACAAAATACATTTTTACAAGAGCTGTTCCATAATGCTACAATGGCTGACTACAATGACACAGCTTCTTGGCTGAATCAAGTCTCTCACTAGTTGCTAATTAAGATGACAGTCTACACATCAATAAACATTCACATTCATCTTTTAAGAACAAGCCATAAACTAATTAACAACTAAAATTCTTCATTTTCAAATGTTTATAGTATACACCAGAGGCCAGCAATTTGGCAATTAAGCTGTACCTGTACAATTGCTAAAATGAATATTAACAGACTCTTCCAGGATTTAATAAGGATGTTTTGAACCTTTTATTTTATTTTATTCACTTCATCTCACTTTTAATATTTTAGCTGTCCAACTTACCCTTTTTTGGATAAATTGCAAGTGATGTCCCCTAAAAATATACACTAGCCTGTAATACAAGCAAGAACGCTCTTTACACAAATTAAGTGAAAAGGCTTTTGAGTAAATATTGGCTTCTAGATAATGATTTGTGAAGAAGTCAATAGGAATTGCCATTTCTGAAACAAGCAGATGCATAGCAGTATTCAAAGGAGCCAAAGTAATAGAAAGAGAAGTATAAATGTTCTAAAGCATAGTGCCAGTTCATCATTTCCCTGGCTAGGTTTTTATAGGTCTCAGCTTTAGGGATGTAATAAAACAGTAAGCCAATTCATCATTTTATCAGAAATAAATAAAAATTAATGTTCTTGAGTTAAATCACCAGAAGGTAGATGTTACTGGTGGCGTCCTGCTGCTGTCATGTCAGGACTTTATGCAGCATGGCAGATTAAAGACGAGTTATGTAGGATCTTTTTTCCTTTAATAAAGGTGTGCATTCCTGTATTAAACAGAATTACTTATGAGGGAAACAAACTGTATTATTTCATGTATCACACAGGATTTTCACAAAGGATTTTCTGGCAAGTCGATATAAAACAAGCCATTTGCTTTATGTAAAAATACCATCAAGGTCTAATCATAGTGAGAATGTGGGTCAAATTCCAAAACATACTGCAAAGATGGAAAAAATTACTTTCCTGGTGACATTTGGCAAGACCGTCAACTGGAATTACCTTAAAAATTCTTCTAGTTCAACTGTTCATAAAGTCAAAAACAGCAGACATGAGGTACTTATAAATTTAAAGTACCTACATTATTGACCAAATCAGTTAAAAAGCAATTTTTCCTTCAATTATCCATCAAGTCTTGTGTCCATAATTCTATTTTAACTCCAGGAATTGACAACTCACACAATTAAAACAGCCCAGGGAATTCTTATTTCATTTATTGCTTTTTACAGCAGCTGTTACTGTTACATACTAAGTGCAACATAGAGTTATGAAATTAAAACAAAATTATTCATAGGTTTCTCAAAATCAAATATTTGTGTGACTATCTTCATCTTTTGATTGTACCCTTTTTGTTTGTCTCAAGGGTCACAGCTGGTTGAATCCCTGAGATCACTTGAAACTGCTGGATGGAGTTCTGTAGTGAATGCCATGTAATTGCTTTGTGCAACATAATATGTCCTGGGAATAAGTACAAAGCAACGGCATGCACTTCTTGGTTTTGCTTGCTGCCTCTTATAAAAAGCGCTTGCTTTATAAAACTCTTTTTCTGCTCACTCTTCATCTAATTCCCTCGTATGCTCCCACCTAACCCCATAAATCTGAGAGCATTTCAAACATGTTAGTGGGACAGATCTCGAAAACTAGAGTTTGAAATAGCCTGTTAACCAGGCTTCACACCCCCCCATTTAGGATTCACAGTTTATGAAATTTGAGAGCATCAAAATGGATTTTACATGACCTATTCATTTTTAAATCTTCCATGTTCATTTCAAACAAACTGGCATTTTTAGCTAATGCATGTTTCATGCTAATCTTTTGGGGCTAGCTAACCCCTTTTGCTTCAACTCCAGAGTCAGCATTTGCACATAACTGCACAGACCCAAAGCAGGCCAGGGAAGGAAGGAATAGTATATCTAAGAGGAAACATTCCTTCCTCACTTTCTCCCTGTTTATGGGGAACAGGAACTTAGCCTTTATCAGAAGCTTATTAATTACCTACCACACAAGGAACAGCTCAGCTATGCTGGCCACCACAATAGAGGTGAATGCAGAATCTTTTTCCACTGCTGCCATTACAAGGGGAGAAGTACCAGGAGCACAGTCTCTGGTTTTCTCTCCAGCCCCATCTAGCGGATCTAGATAGAAGCAGTGCAGGGCCCTATACACCACCTTATTCTTCTTGAACGTTTCTAAATAGCAAGGGATGTGAAAGGTAACAGGAAGGGGTTCTACAAATATGTCAGTAACAAGAAGCGGATCATGGACAGCATAGGTCCCTTACTGAATGGGGCAGGCAGTCTAGTGGTGGATGATGTGGAAAAGGCTGAAATACTCAATGCTTTTCTTACCTCAGTCTTCACAGGCAGAGTCAGCTCCCAGGCTGCTGCACTGCATACCATGGAATGGAGAGAAGGAAAGCAGCCCTTGGTGAAGGAAGGTCAGGTTAGGCTACTTAGAGAAGTTGGATGTGTGCAAGTCTACATCTAATGGTGCTGAGGTAGCTGGCTACTGTAATTGCAGAGCCAGTGGCCATTATCTTTGAAAACTCATGGCAACTGGGGGAGGTCCCAGGCGATTGGAAAAAGGCAAATATACTTATCTTCAAGAAAAGGAAAATGTAGGATCCAGGGAACTGCAGACCCGCCAGCCGCACCTCAATCCCTGGAAAAATCATGGAGCAGGTCCTTAAAGAATCCATTCTGAAAGTCTTAGAGGAAAACAGGCTGATGAGGAACAGTCAGCATGGATTCCCTGAGGTCAAATCACACCTGACCAACATGCTTTCTTTCTCTTATGAGATGACTGGCTTTGTGGGTGCAGGAATAGCTGTGGACATGATTTCCATTGACTTTAGCTAAGCTTTTTGATACAGTTTCCCACAGCATTCTTGTCAGCAAGTTAAAGAAGTATGAGTTGGGCTCATTGGGCTCAGCAGGTGGGGCTCTATGGCTCTATGTCTAGTTGGCAACTGGGAACGAGCAGAGGTCCCTGGGGTCAGTTCTGAAGCCAGTTTTGTTCAACATCTTAATTAATGATTTGCAGATGATACCAAGCTTGGGGTAAGGGGGAGACAGGTAAATATGCTGGAGGGTAGGGATAGGAATCAGGGAGACCTAAACAAATGGGAGCATTGAGCCAAAAGAAATCTCATGAGGCTCAGCAAGGACAAGCACAAAGTCCTGCACTTAGGACAGAAAAATCCCATGTGCTGCTACAAGCTGGGGACTGATCAGCTATGGAGCAGCACTATAGAGAAAGACCTGGGGGTTATGGTGGCTGGGAATGAGTCAACAATGTGCCCTTGTTGGCAAAAAGGCTAACAGCATCAGTAGGAGCATTGCCAGGAAATCAAGGGATGTGATTATTCCCCTCCATTCAGCCCTGGTGAGACCGTATCTGGAATTTCATGTCCAGTTTTGGGCTCCCCACTACAGAAAGGATGTGGACAAATTAGAAAGCGTTCAGGGGAGGGCAATGAAAATGATTAGGGTGTTGAGGCACATGCCTTACAAGGACAGACTGAAGGAACTATCCTTATTAAGTCTGCAAAGACTGAGGGGGGGGATTTGATAGCAACCTTCAACTACTTGAAGGAGTGGTCCAGACAGGAGGGAGCTAGGCTGTCCTCAGCAGTAACAGAGGACAGAGCAAGGAGCAATGGTTTCAAGTTGTAGTTGGGGAGGTCTAAGTTGAATATTAGGAAAAGCTTTCTCACTAAGGTGGTAAAGAATTGGAATGGGTTACCTAGGAGGTGATGGAATCTCTGTCTCTGGAAACTTTTAAGGCCTGGTTAGACAAAACCCTGACTGGGTTGACTTAGTAGGAGTAGTCCTGCTTTTAGCAGAGGGTTGGACCTAGATGATCTCATGAGGTCCCTTCCAGCCCTAATATTCTATGAATACAATTAATTGGAATTCATGTTACAACCAAACAGAAATTTGGCATGTCTGCCCACTTCCACCACTCTTGTTCCACTTCCTCTTCTTTTTTAGGAAGAGGTCAATATTGTGATGCTTGACTTTGAATTCAAGTTTTGTTCACCTATTTCTAATTTGTTTCCCATTTTCTGTTTCTGTGGACCTTTCTGGTACAATTTTTTTAAGTTAATATGCTAGCTAAGGCTTCTGGTGTGTGGGGGGGGGGGGATTAGCAGTGAAGTGGTGTTTTCTGCACAAACACCCAAATAAATCTGGTTTTGTTTACCTTAATGTCAGTGCAAAATTGTCATCATGGGGATAAATTATGTTGCATCCAATTATTACTGGACAATGAGAGAGACTAGGGATAAGGAGAAGATATTTATAGTTCATTGTTCTGGTAATAATATGAAAATCTGCCTGGCTGCCAAACCACATACAGAAGGGGTCTAGAAAGACAGGATCTGTAATCTTCAGTGTATAGCTCAAAGGCTAGAGGGATTTTCTGATGAATTAGGGATTTATAGCTTCTAAACTGTGGTTAAAATGTCATTGTTCAGTATTTCAATCTAATATAAATTAGTTTAAAAAAACAGTTAGATAAAACAGGCTCTGAAAAAATCAGGGATGGAATCCTGGCTCTGCTGAGGTCACAAAAAAATGGCAGTGGGGCCAGGATGTCACAGCAGGGGCCTTCAAACACTGAGCCAAGTTCTCCTCTCACCTAGAAAAAAGCAAATCAATCAAGGTGGTTGCAGCAGTATAACTGACAGAAGGATTTGGCCTAGCAATTCAAAGGCTCACAAGCACATGGATGGTTTGCTCGTTGCACTTAGAAAATGCCCTACCAATTCAAACCACTGGTCCATCTTTATATGACAACGATCAGCACCAGAAGTTTTGGAGATCCTTGTTAATCTCTGTAACTGAGAAGAACGCACTAATAGATGTATTATATATATCCAAATCTTAGGCAGTCTGTGATTGATGTTTGTGCTGAAGGATGACAGTTTACATTTATATCCTTTATTCTATCTTATAAAACTGACAGTATTCTTCTTAGTTGGATGACTGTCTTACTCTTTTTTGAACCCTACTGTGCTCTTGCCCTTAGAGCTAGATTTGGTAATGTGTTCCACAGATAAATGGTATGTTAGTTAAAAAAAAGACTCCAGCCTTTTTTATCACCTCTTGTCAGTTTTAGATTTGTTACATCTTAAATTTAATTGGCTGGCTTCTTGTTCATCTGTTACAAGAAACAGTAAGTACAAGTATCTAAATGAACTTCTATATAATAATGATTTTATATCCCTCTATCATGCCCCATTTTATTCATCTCCCTCTAAATTAAATAATCCAAGTGTTTTCAGTCTCTCTTCATAGGGAAATTTTTCTATCCCATCAAGTGCCTCTTCAGACCATCCCACTTGTTGCCATGTTTTTGTTGCAATTCTCAGAAGTTCCACCCTCAGAAGCAGTAAATTTGTGAAAAAGGTTGCAGATTTAAATCCTTCCCTTTTGAGGATAAACATGAATAAGTGTGAAATTTTCATATACCCTGTGCATGACATCTGGACACCTTGCTTTTCAGAACTATGTTGGCAGGTGCAACTGTAGGCAAGGTTTTGCAATCTTTGCAGTAGGCTCCTCCAGGCATGTATGGTCAAGTTTTAACCCTTAATAGGCTATTTATTTATAACTTTCAGTTTCTCCAGCATGCTTCGCTTTATCTGTTAAATACACAACAAGCTTCCTAACCACTTCCTACCAGTGCTAATGCTGACCATCTTACTAACTCTGAATGTCAGTTCCTCATGTTGCTGTTCAGATGAAAGAGCAAGCTTCTAACAGCAAATCCTAAAGAATGTTCCTGAATACAGAAGCTTGAAAACTAGTTCGAACTAACCATTTTGAGGTATGGGACGAGGCCAGCAACTAAAGGGTTAAAATACATCCTGCCAGCTGCTACTGATAGGAAGTTGCCTCCTAGCCTGGAAGATAAAAGGGCTGGGAAGAAGAGAGGTAGTGCAGCTGTCAGGAGAAAAGCTAGGCTGAAGGAAGGAACCTCAGGTTTGCAAGACACCAGAAAGCTGCCCAGGAACAGTGCTCCTAGGAAAGTGACAATCTGACCAAAAGGCTAGTGAAACTGCAGAGACCCAAGGGGGAGGTAGGAAGGAGCACAAGGCAATGGCAGCACTGGAACCCCTCTGACCCTGTTTATTTAACTTGAGGCTTCTCAGGCAGAACCCAGTGGAGTGGAAAGGATGGGGCTCCCCTACCAACTAGGGGCATTACTCTGTTTAAAAAAAAAAAAAAAAAAAGAGTCAGGGCACCATCCCCAGCAAGGGGTGTGGCCTTGAGGGTGGGGCAGGGCATGAGTGGTGCTGGCCATCTGGGCAGCCACTCTGTCCCCAGCAGGAAGATGGGTCTGGCACTTGGGGGTAAAACAGAGTTGCAGGGGCCTACACCATGAGATTGGCCCAGTCCAAGGGTGTGGTGGACTGGTATTATGGGACAGTGCAGGCCGGCAGTGCTCTGAGCCAGTGGCACCCTCCTTAGCCCAGGATCTTGGGGTGCAAGGCAGAGGCTTTAGGGGCTACAGCCTGGTCTCAAGGCTAAGGCAGCCTCTGCTGGCCCAGAGCACCACTGGCCTACACTGCCTCACAATGCCAGTCCACTGCTTCCTTGGGCTGGGCTGATCTCCTGGTGTAGCACCCTGGAGTGAACTGGTCCTGCAGTGTACCACCCTGCAACGCTGGCCTGCCCTACTCCCCTGCTGAGAATGGAGTGGCTGCCTAAGAGGCCAGCCCTGTTCTCTGCCACACTTCCCCACTAGGGATGGCCTGGGAGAGGATGGCACTGGTGTGGTGGCAAAGGGGGGAAAGCAGAGGCAAGTTGCTCCTCCAGGCTTGGGGCACTGTCCAATGGATTTAAGGCATGAGCCCATGCAAGGGTTAAAGTATAATTTGGGGGGACCTGGAACCCTCCTAAATTTCTAGGTTCCCCTTCATGCATGTCTGGGTCCCCTTCATGAACCCCAGCTACTGCCCCCCAAATGCCTGCCCCCATCAGACCCCTCTTTCTTCATCTCCTGCTCAGTCTCAGTTCCCATTCCCTAAGTTCACTGCCCTGTGTCCCCACTCCAGCCCTCCATCTTCACTCCACCCCTCTTTAGCCCCGAACCCCCCCCACATCTCCCCAGCCCAGCATTCTGACCCCTTCTTCTCACCCTACCCCCCCATGATGAGCCACCCAAGGGGAGGCCAGGCCCCACACCACGCTTGTTTACCTCCAGGGGTCTATGGACTCCTGAGGGCCAGGGATGGGGGGGGGAAATCGCCCCTTACTCCCACTCCAGGCTGCGTTTGGAGGCTTCTACCTAGAACGCAGCCTGCACATGTGCAGTGGGGCTGGCCAGCACTTCACAGCAGGGCAAGCACACCTCCCCTCTTCCTATAGTAGTGCCTGCCCTGCCAGAATGTGCTGGCGCCATTTTCTCTTTTTAGAGGCCCCAGAATGCTGGGCCCCCTGAAAATACACCCAGCATTCCAGGGCCCCTAAAAATAGAGAATGGAGCTGAAACGCTGCATTCTGGGGCCCACTATTTTAAATGGTGGACCCCCGAAATGCAGCATTCTGGCTTCATTTTCTATTTTTAGTGGTCCCAGAATGCTGGCCCCCTGAAAATAGTGGGCCCCGGAATTCCATTTCAATGCATTTCGGCCTACTTTAACCTATGGACCCATGCTGAGTTGCACCACTGCTACCAATCCCTGAAGGACTGGAGACAGGAGGCAGCTCCTCGGACCTGGAGCGCACGTATGCGTGCACATACACCCTTATGTGATCCTGGAACCAAAGGTTGTGCTACGTCTGGTCAGAGGAAGGCTCTTTTGAGCTGACACACCATCTTACAGGGACCAAATCCTCAGGTGATGTAGGTTAGCATAGCTACACTGAAGTCAAACACATGAGTAATCTCTGGAACTTGTTGCCACAAGCTATAGCAGCAGTCAAGAGCTAACTAGGATTCAAAAAGTTACTGCATACTTCTATAAATGACATGCTCTTTTACATAAGAAATAGATGTTATGTTTTCATTCTTTCCATTGAGATATGTCAGTCTAAACCAGGTGACAATCTGGACCATCATAAATATCATTCATACAGTGTCTGGTAATCTGTGTTAGCTGTGCGCAGGTAAGATGAAGAGGCTGAAAAAACAGCTGCCTGAAGGAGTCCTTTAGGATCTCGCTATTATGCAATGTCCTGTTCATTATTCTTTACTGCTTAGTAAAGCAACCCTGGTAGTAACATTTTAAATTTGGATATTCTTTCTCTGCCTCCTTCTCTTAGGGATGGACAGAGTTTCATGAGATGCAGGAAAGTGTGTGGAAATCCATGATTATTCTAAGAAGTATAGACCCTTATGAAGATACATGTGTCTATGAACATGAAAATATTTGCCAACTGGTAAGTGGGACAATCATTGGGCTATCTGTCACACTGCATCATGACTGAGAGCCTCTCACCACACTGATCACCATCTCAGGAGGAACAACGTCGAGGGCTGCATGCTAATTTTGGATGACAGCCAGTTTTTGTCAATGGACAGAATATTCAAAACAAGTCACTCTTGCCATAACAGAATCCTTGTAATATCTCTGTTTAACATGGGAACTTGAGTTGCCTCCTGCCTGAGTGACTGTTGTATAAACAAAGGCTGTCTAGAAGCAGCTTCAATTTGTACATACTTCTTTTGTTAACTTTTTTTACTTGTTCAATTCCACTGCCCGTATTTCCTCACTGAGGATGGATTTGTTTTAGTTTCTTCCCTCTCCAGTTGTGTCAGATGCGTGATCCTCCTCATATATGTCAGATAAGTGTCCCAATTTATATCTTAATCCTCAACAGAGGAATGTCAATTCATCATAAATGAGGGCCCAGTCACATAGTCTGTGCTCAGCATAAATTCCCACTGACTTTAACATGTATTTTGCATTCATAAGGGCTGCAGGATTAGCCACTATTTATGGAAAACCGCCTATTGCCACTCTTTTTTCTTAAAAATAATTTGATGATCAGGATTATGTAGAGGATAAATCAGTCCAGAAAGAGGTCTATGGAATGTATGAAATTATGATCACATAATAACTTTCTTCTTCTATGCACCACTGAAATTGTTTCCAGTCAAAGTGATTACTTGCTCCTGATGATACAGGACATATGTATCTAGTTATTTGAGCACTTCCCATAACTGTAGGCACTTCAGGAGACACCAGGCCAATGGAACCCTTTAAGTGTGCCCCTGAATTGGGGGCTGTAGTCAGGAAAATACTCCAAGTACTCAAAACTGTTATAAGAATAATGGGTAGAATCCTAGCCCCAATGAAGAAAATAGGAAATTTGCCACTGACTTCACTGAGACAACAATTTTACTCAACACATTTTCAAGTTTATCATTAATTGAATCAGTATTTTGTTCATTTACCCTGGACACTTCAAATCTCAGGTCCAGAAACGTTTGAGCATAATCAAAAATTAAAATCCATAAACACATATTTGACTTCCTCTAAAACAACATGAGACATGAGAGGAAAAAGTACATAAATAGTGTTCCTAATTCAAGAAATAACCTTGTTATTAATTATGTTAACATTGTTAGTTTATTTTTCATTTCCCAAATGCATGATTTGAATAACTACAATGTCATCTCCTCTAATGGAAATTGGATAAAGGCTCAGAAAAAACATGAACCAAAGCCCCATCACCTAACTCACAAGTCAAGATATTAACCTTATGCTGATTTGTCTGTCCTGAAACATAAGCATCTTTTGCTTTACAAGCGTTATGGTACTTTTAGCACAGAAAGATGAAAATAGGATCAGGGACCAAGAGCTTTTTGTGCCATCTCAGAATTATTTCTCCATCCGGTTAGGTACATCTGTGGACTCAGGAAAGACCAGAAAAATCTAAATGAATTTTCAGAAAAGACCAGAGTGTCAAAAGTTATTTCAGTTATTTGTTTTGCAGTGTTGCTGTAGCCATACTGGTCCCAGGGTATTAGAGAGACAAGGTGGTTGAGATTATGCCTGTTATTGGACCAACTTCTGCTGTTGGAAGAGATAAGCTCCTGAGCTACAAAGAGTTCTTCAGGAAGCTTGTCTCTTGCACCAGCAAATCTGGTGACATGTATTTGATTTTCTAAAATTCCTACTTTTTTAGGCAAAAATAAATTTGTAAGAAATACTAAATCTGAATCTGTCTTAATTCACTTAATTTTGGCTTTAAAGCACTCTGGGGTAGCATTCAGTCATAAGTTATCCTATACAGTCTCACATGCTGTTTCCAGTATACCCAACCTGCAGCCATATTCTTCAGTCTTAGCAGCCAACAAGATCCCCCTGGAGTTGGCTGTGACAGAATAGTTTTCATGCAGATCTGAATTTCTAAAATTCCAGCATCTACAAGTTCTACAGTGATAGAGCAGGTAGGGCTAAATCATTATTTAAAATGATGGTTTTAGCAGCTACTGCTATCTGTAACTGCTTCTCCAATAGTGTTAGACCATGTCCTAAAACAGTTCCCAGGAGCAGTGTCTCTGCCAAGGCTTCTCTAGAGACATTCATCTATAGATCACACAAAGATAATGGGTCTGATTTGTCTCTCTCAAACAGTGGATTTATACCACTATAATTCAATTGTATTTAGTCCTGAATTACACCAGAGTCAGCACAGTCAAGGCCAGTTGAGGCTGCAAAACTCAAAGGCAATTTCCACAAGTGGCCCAGTAGCTGAACAAAACTATATAGGATAGGCCATGGGGCTGCAAATCCACAGCCTAATGGAATGCTCCCAGCCTCTTTAAACCCTCTTCCCAATGCAAGGGGCCTCATTGTGGATCTTGTCAGGCTGGTGTAAATCCACCCTGATTCTATTAGGTGAATACTGGTGTAACGCTAGTAAAAATGACGTCAGGATCTGACCCAAAATATTCAGCATGACTCTCTCTCATCTGGGAGCCAAAAACAGCCAGTTGTCCCAAGGTATTATGCAGTTACTGCTTCCCTTCAGGAAAGAAGTTGACTTCATACAGTCCCTGAAGCCATCAGTAACAAGTATTTCTCATAGAAAGTTGTTGGCCTCAATGGAAAATTAATTTGCACGTCTTCTTTTCAAAGGAAAACTATGACAAGTTGCAGAAAGCCATCCACTATTTGGGATCATAATAATGAAGAGGTGGAGGAGGGTTTGCAAACCCCCTCATCTCTTGTGAGTTAGTTTTTGTTGCTAAAGCTGAGACATACAGATAGTTGGCACAAGTATGTTTCATGCCAAGTTTGGAGATTTTGTACGTATGGTACCTTGGACATCAGACAATTATTAAAGCACAATTTTACTTGCATTTTTAGAAGCTACTATTTGAAAATTTGACCAAGTCTGGCAGAGGAAAAATAAGTGAAGCAAGAAACACGGAAGCTTAAAATAAGCATGGGAGAGATGAAGAAGAAATCTTTTAGCCTAGAGGAGGGGCCAGCAACTGCCAGCACACATGCCAAGAGCGGCATGTGAGTCCATTTGGAGTGACACGGTGAGCCCTTTATGGTGCTACTGAAATTGCTGCTCCTGCCACCAAAAGCTGCTCCAGGAAGCTCTTTTCAGCAGCATGGTGCAGAAAGGTGCCATGCTTGGCAGCTTCTGTTGGCAGCGTACTTGGGGAGGCCACTCCTCCCCCCACCCAACACAATTCCAGTCATAGCTGCTGCCAAATTTTCAGATGGCCACCAGATTTTTTCATCAGAGGATTCCACTGGCATGGGCTGAGGGAAGGAGAGACTGAGACAGGGGTTTGGCAAAGGTTGCCGACCCCTGGCTTACAGTACAAAACTGGTGGGTGAAATCCCAGCCCCCTGAAATCAGTGGCAAAACCTCCATTGACTAATCAGGATTTTGCCCAGGATGTTTTACCAAAATTCCTCATTTGTCCTGGATATCTGTTTAAAACTACTGACTCCATACGGTGGCTATCAGCTTTTCTAGTCAGGGCTGAAAATGATTACTGTAACTTAAATCAGTTTACATACTCACAAATGTAGAATATGTATGTTGCAAATATATAAAAGAAAAATGAGTTGCTGGGAAGATTAAGGTAGCCGCCAGGAAGAAAATTCCTTATTTTTAGATAATAAATTTAGTACCTTTTTGACTGGTAAACAAGAACTGCCTCTCTGACTTAGTTTTAAGCCCTATTGAGAAGTCAGCTAAGACCTGAGAAGGGGAACAAAGAAACAGGAACTGGAGTGGTCAGTTAGAGATCTGGCTAGTTTCATCCTTATATTTTTTAGACCATGTGTAAAGTGATTAAGGCCTAAATTCAGCAAGGCACTTTAGCACTTCCCTAAATTTGAGCATGTGAACAATCCCAGTGACTTCACTGGAGCTGCTTCCATGGTTCAAGTGAGACACATCTTCAAATACCTTGAATCAGGGATCAAAGCAGTAAGCATTTTAATCCCTTCTTACTACTGAATGAAATCATACACTCGCATATTATGTGGGATACTCTGTAGTCCTTACTCATTTTGATGGGAGTTTTGCTTGAATGAGGGATGTTCAGTGGGGCATTTAAATCTTAAACTGAGTCAATGCACTTAAAATTCTTGACTGCACACATGTTAGAACGGGTTAAAAAAGTTACAAGCAATTTTTGCAAGAAATGTTTGTCATTTTTTGAAAATACAGGAAATTTTTAGGACTTTTTTTTAAGGGACTAATCCAGTTTCTAAATTGAAAAATTCCATTTCAAAAAGACTTTTACAAATTGTGGAAAACAAAACCCTGAGGACTACACCATACCACCACTAATTTTTTTTTTAAACTAGTAGTATATTGCTAGTTTCGCTGTTAATTGCATAGGGAAAATAAAGGTCAAACCAGATTCTTGTCTACCACTCCTGCTACACAAAGGAGAGTAGAGAATAGCATTAAAGGAGCAACTGGAGTCTCCCCTTGTATAGGAGAATCCCTGAGTGACTTAAAAGCCATTTATCTGGCCTTACCAATATAGGGGTGTGGTATGAGGCAGCAAATGGGTTGCAGCAGGAGAATACAGTGTTCCAGCAAGCCTGAACTAGGAGAACAGCCTCTGTTACAAGGGAGCTCTGCAACTCTACATGTGTAAATAGTTGATAGATCAAATGGCAATAGGTGACTTTCAAGAGCATGTATCATAATTCCTAGGTTTCATAGGACCAAAAAACATACTATTGTACACTGCAAATAGTTGCCTTTTTGCATTTCTTTACAGGAAGTCTTTAGCAGCCCTCAAAGGACGTTCCCACTTAAATTAGAATACTGCTACCACTGAACTAGTTCTCAATTGCTCTAAGGCAGGAAGAAGGTGGAGGAAAGGAGGCAGAAAGATGGTGAAAAGTCACAAATGCCATCCCACTGTTTTCTGTCACCTGGCAGAGATCAGAAACACCTGGAAATTTGGTAGTGTGGGTGAAGTTATTGTGACTTCCTCCTGCCTGCCCCAGCTTTGATTAATCAGATCCATGAGATGTATTGTTTATGGAAAACAGTGAGAGAGCTGCTATGCAAATCAACATACTCTCCCAAATTTGAATCCTTTCTGGTAATATTTTAGTCTTCCCATACTAAGCATTGGAGCTCCAGGAATATCCTTCTTGGAAAATGTTTAAAAATAACAGAGTTCTCAGTCTATTGAGGATGGACATAAATTAGTGAGTCACAGAAAAATGTAACAGGAACAGCTTTCTCACTGGAAGACAAACAAGCCCCTAGTGCCCAGATCAAACAAGAAGCCAAATGAGCTGGTTGACTAAAACTGATAAAACTCATAGCTGAGGTGACAAAATGCCAAAATTTCTCACATCTGGTAAGACAAGTTCTTGGATAAACTGAGAAAACCAATATAACCAGAAACCTTATTAATGTAGCAAAAAAAAGGGGGGGGGAGGATGCTGTCACTAAATAACAAACAATTAAAAGAAGTGTTAACAACATGGCCAAAGTTTGATGTTAAATGTTTCTAAGTTGGAGTTCCAAAGAAGTGTAATAAAAACCACTGACTGGAATTTATGTAATCCAGTATTAATGAAAGTGGTAATTTAAAGAATAATTTTTCCATTAGAAAGAAAAGGCAGGGTTTAATGTAAGTGGGTTATAGTGCTCACATGGAACATGCACAAGTATCGAAGCTTGGGGGTAAAAAGCAAGAAAATGTATGGATAATTATCTGGTTCTCAATAAATGCTAAAACATCTTCAAAGACGATGACTAAGACACTCATGATGAAATTACATCAAAGGAAGACTGTTCCTTCCAGTCCATACTCAGTAGAAAGCAAATCCTGCCCCCTCAGCCCTGCAGGCACAGAGAGCTCTACACTCTGCAGGACTGGTTCAGTTCTGGAGGAAACAGGATACAGGGAATCCAGCCATGTCTGTGCTTTGTAGAGCCTTTATCTCTCAGTCTTGGTGTGTTTTGGTGGAAGGCCAATGGGGGAACCAGTGTGTCTGGAGGACAGAATGTAAACTTCTTTGTTAGTGAGACAGTCACAGCCGCTACGGGAGTTGCTGCAGCCGTGACAATCTTTTCTGCAGGTGCTACAGAGTTGTGGGCTGAGATTCCCATTGACTTCAGTGGCAGCAGAGTTAGGCCAATGCTGAGCACTTCTGCAAAGCCTACCTCAGTGTAAAGAAAGTATTAGCTGGAGAAATGTGAGCTTTATCTACTATGATATTATTACCATTGTTTTTTCCAATTTACAAAGCACCATATTAGTCAATGATGCCACCTGATTCTGCAGTTACAAACGTACAAAGTAAGGACCAAGACAGGATGCCCTAGGTCCAGTCACAATTGCACACTTATATTTCATGCACTATACTATGTGCAATTGCCCTCCCCACACTCACAGCTAGCTGGCCCTTAAATACACAGCTACAATTGCGGTGGACCAGTTTATCTGCTCACTAGCAGTAACTGCACAGCAAATGTGCGTACAGAAACTCATGTCTACTTTGTCATGGACTTGGGCCTTTTTTACCTTGACAGTTTGTCCAAAGCAACTCAGCATCTGAAGTGATCTTTGCTAGAATTAGTGGGGGCTCCACGAATAATTAAGACATTGGACAACTGCTCCCATTTACTGCACTATTGTATAACTTCCTGTCAAATTGCTCATGAAGTGATATAACCAAGGCATCTAAGAACTCCTAGAGAGAAGTCTTTTTTACTCGGTTTAGAAACTGAATATCTGCAGAAAAGGACAGAAATGGAACCTGGTTTGTTATTGGCTATCCTTGACTTAGGTTACACAAACACTTCTTTGCCTGTCTGCATGCCTGTGACAACACATCAGTATCACTACTAGCCAGTTGGAAGACATCTTTCACTCCTTCAGCATGAAAACGTAACCTGTTTCTTCCTGCTGAGAGGTGCCTGGCAATGCTGGGTAGCTCCTGCTCAGCCTGGGTAGTTCCTTATGCTACAGTTCCAGGCAAGAAGAAACAGGAACAATGAAAAGTAGGAGATTGACAAAGAAACCCTGAAAAAGATTCCTCTGAATAATGCAGAATCTTGAAAATTTTCACCTCGCTTTGAATTCCATCCTAGAAGTTTTGTGCAGATTCCTCTGCAACATGATGCTAAGAGCATATAGGAAGGAATCATAGAATCATAGAATCATAGGGTTGGAAGGGACCTCATAGGTCATCTAGTCCAACCCCCTGCCAAAAAAAGCAGGACCACTCCCATTAGATCATCCCAGTCAGGGTTTTGTCCAGCTGGGCCTTGAACACCTCCAGAGATGGAGATTCCACCACCTCCCTAGGCAGCTTATTCCAATGCTTCACCACTCACCTAGTAAGGAAGTTTTTCCTAATATCCAGCCTGGACCGCCCCAGCTGTAACTTGAAACCATTGCTTCTTGTTCTGCCCTCAGTTACTACCAAGAACAGTCGAGCTCCATCCTCCTTGGAGCAACCCTTCAAGTAGTTGAAGGTTGCTATCAAATCCCCCCTCAATCTTCTCTTCTGCAGACTAAATAAGCCTAGTTCCTTCAGAGGGCTTGTGCTCCAGCCCTTTGATCATTTTTGTTGCCCTCCTCTGGACTCTCTCTAATTTGTCCATGTCCTTTTTGTAGTGGGGAGCCCAAAACTGGACACAGTATTCCAGATGTGGCCTCACTAGTGCAGAATAGAGGGGAATGATCACATCCCTCGATCTGCTGGCAACACTTCTTCTGATGCAGCCCAGTATGCCATTGGCCTTTCTGGCAGCAAGCGTACACTGCTGACTCATATCCAGCTTCCCATCCACCATGACTCCCAGGTCCTTTTCTACAGTGCTGCTATTTAGCTGATCACTCCCCAGCCTGTAGCAGTACGTGGGGTTTTTTCGTCCCAAGTGCAGGATTTTACACTTGTCCTTGTTGAACCTCATGAGATTGCTCTTGGCCCACTGCTCCAATTTGTCTAGATCTCCCTGAATCCTGTCCCTGCCCTCTAGGGTGTCTACCATTCCCCCCAGTTTGATATCATCTGCAAACTTACTAAGTGTGCAATCTATCCCATCATCCAGATCATTAATGAAAACATTGAACAGAACTGGCCCCAGGACCGACCCCTGGGGCACACCACTTGTTACTACCTGCCAGCTTGACATGGAGCCATTGATTCCTACACGCTGAAACCGTTGATCTAGCCAGGAGGATTGCTTTATCTTTTATCTTAACAGATAGGATTGAGTTTCCATAGGTTGTAGGATTTTTAGGTTTTGTTTCTACACCTGGAGAGGATTTTTCCCCCAAATAATATACTGATTAGACAAAAAGGGAAGTTAATTGAATTAGCTCGATATTGGCACAGAACTTGGAAACAGATTAGAAGCCTTTGGCAGCTGGCTGTTGAGATGAGATGTCACTGAAATTAGCAAAATTCACAAAATAGAAAAATGCTTAGTAGGCGGGTATGACACTTGCCCCTGACTGTACATATAAATTGAAGTAGCTTCATTCTGGTTAGTGAAAGAGCATGTTGTGAAATAGAGAAGAGACATTTTCATTGTTTCAGATGAGATGGGACCATTAGATCATGAAGTCCGAGTACCTGTATTTCAGCAACTGTTACACTTCACCCAGTTACCCCTGCATGGAGTCTATGATGAAGTGCTCACCCCATACTTGCCCTGAAAAGGTTAATTCAGATTGTGATGAGGGCTAATTGACCCAAGCGGGCATACCCCAGGGGAATCAAGTGGCTCAGCAGTCCCTTGACTGTGTGAAGGAGCATAGCTGAGGAGCAATGAGCTGGGCTGAATTTATAAAAGCAATAAATGAGCTGTAGAAAGGAGGCTGCTATGAAAGTTTGCTAGTGCTCCCTGGGAGGAATCATTGGAGGATGTCCTACAGGGTAAGGAAAGGGCTGAGAAAAGGCAGTAAGGGAACAGAGATTGGGGTCCCCTGAGAGCCACTAAGAAAGTGGCTCTATGAGGTGGTGAATGGGAAGATTTCCTGGGTTTGTGGAAGAAATCCAGTGGAATCCCAGAAGGGGAAAACATGAATAGTGAGCTGGCTAGAGGGCTAACTCACAGTGAGGAACCTCCTGGGACCAAAAAGATAGAGGAATGGATACCCAGCTTGTGACTGTGGGAAGGAGCAGTGACCTGATTAAGTTAATTCCCAGAATGGCTAGGAGGTGGCCCCATTGGAGCGATGAGTGGAGCACCCGATCACAGAGTCCAAAACTTGTTTGACTAAAGCCATAACCAGTTAGCTAAAGCATATCTTCCAGAAAAGCATCCAATCTTCATCTGAAGACAAGGGATGCAGAGTCCCCTGTTTCCTTTCTTGCTTGTTCCAATTGCTAATTGCCCTCACTGTGAAAAATGTGTGTCTTTTCTAACTTGGTCTTTTATTGTCTGGCTTCAACTTCCAGTCACTGGTTCTAATTTATGGGAATTAGAGTTGTCTTTATCATTTCTTCCTTCTAGTATATGTTCTGGATTTTTAGCTCTAGGATATTTGTTCCTGTGGCTAAATCACCCTTGTTGTTGAAAACTTGTGCTTATTTTCTAATTAGATTTTTGTCTGGCTTCAGCTGCCAGTTACAAGTTCTAATTTATTGGAATGAGAATCTTCTTTATCATTTTCTTTTTCAGTATATGTCCTGGATTTTTTTGGCTTTAGAATATTTCAGAGGCTATAGTCAATGTATTTTTAATAACTCTTCAGCAGTATTTTCTCACTGTATGGCTCTCTCTTTGGAAGTGTACACTAGGTTTCCTAAATATTCTCTACACCCCACCTCCTGTTTATCAGTCATGCACACTGGTTTGTTGTTTTAGGGCTTCCTCACAAGCACAGAGCTGCTTCTGCTGATTTCATTGTTTAGCGTAAAAAGAGCACAAACACTTTTTCATTTTGAAAATAAAAACATTTAAAAGTACACTGCTTTTGCAAGGAAGAAAAGTCGTATCAAATTTAAACCTTCACAAAGTCCCTTTCAGCTTGTGATGCTATAATTCAATGAAAATGAATTTCATGTTACTGCATAAAACAGATACATATTTAATGCAAACAACCATGGATTCCTTCAATTTGTTTACAGTATTTTGGCAGTGTTCATACTAACTTGTAGTGATAATTTTGCAAAGCAATGGCTTTGGAATCAGATAGAGGGTGTTTGTTTGATAAACAACACTAGGGCGGTATACAAGTGGTAAAACCAAGGATTACCATAGATTGAGTTACCACTCAGTAGCATCATGCCATTCCAGCACAGCTTCTGGCTTCATTCTTGCTTTGTTCCAAACCTTCTTTTGACTCCTGGCTTTGCTCTTATCTTTGATGTTGGTTCCTGGTCTGACTGCCACTGCTCCAGCCACAAAGACTCTATGTCTTAGTTTTGGTTCTAAACACATACTGAAACAAAACATTTATAAATGCATGCACTAGAGGGAAATAATGAATAAATAAAAAAAGTCCACATTCATTATATGTAGAACTTGGAAAAAAACAAGCAAAAAAGAAACGAACCTGTAGCAATCATGCAGGACATTATTACTAAAGTGGCCATAGCTATGGCTACACTAGCAAATTAGTTTGAATTAAGGAGCCTTAATTTGACCTAATTTGCTCCTTACCTACACTGTTTTTTGCCCAGTTTGAACTAAAAAATTTTAGGTCAATGTTTTAGCTTAGTTTGAATGGCAAGTTCCAACTAGCACAATGTAATCATGCTAGTTTGAACTAAATTAGTTCAACTAACCATGTTTTTTCAGCTAGAATCATAGAAACATAGGGTTGGAAGGGACCTCATAGGTCATCTAGTCCAACCCCCTGCCAGAAGCAGGACCACTCCCACTAAACCATCCCAGTCATGATTTTCTCCAGCTGGGCCTTAAACACCTCCAAAGATAGACTCCACCACCTCCCTAGGCAGCTCATTCCAATGCTTCACCACTCGCCTAGTAAAAACATTTTTTCTAATATCCAGCCTCGACCTCCCCAACAGCAACTTGAGACCATTCCTCCTCGTTCTGTCCTCTGTTACTACTGAGAACAGTCGAGCTCCATCCTCCTTGGAGCAACCCTTCAAGTAGTTGAAGGTTGCTATCAAATCCCCCCTCAATCTTCTCTTCTGCAGACTAAATAAGCCTAATGCTTTCAGCCTTTCCTCATAGGGCTTGTGCTCCAGCCTTTTAATCATTTTGGTTGCCCTCCTCTGAACTCTCTCTAGCATGTCCCTGCCCTTTTTGTAGTGGGGAGCCCAAAACTGAACACAGTATTCTAGATGTGGCCTCACCAGTGCAGAACAGAGGGGAATGATCACATCCCTTGATCTGCTGGTAATACTTCTTTTGATGCAGCCCACTATGCCATTGGCCTTTCTGGCAGCAAGAGCACATTGCTGACTCATATCCAGCTTCCCATCCACCATGACCCCCAGGTCCTTTTCTACACTGCTGCTACTTAGCTGAATGTTCCCCAGCCTGTAGGAGTGCATGGGGTTTTTCCATCCCAAGTGCAGGATTTTACACTTGTCCTTATTGAACCTCATAAGATTTCTATTGGCCCACTGTTCCAATTTATCTAGCTCTCCCTGAATCCTGTCCTTGCCCTCCAACGTGTCTACTGGTCCCCCCAGCTTGGTGTCATCTGCAAACTTACAGAGAGTGCAGTCTATTCCATCATCCAGATCATTGATGAAAATGTTGAACAGAACTGGCCCCAGGACCGACCCCTGGGGCACACCACTCGTGACCGGCTGCCAGCTAGACATGGAACCATTGATTCTTACACGCTGAAACCATTGATCTAGCCAGTTTTCTATCCACCTTATAGTCCCCCTATCCAATCCATACTTCCTTAATTTGCCAATGAGAATGCTGTAGGAAACTGTATCAAAATCCTTGCTAAAATCAAGGTATATCACATCAGTGGTTCTTCCTGCATCCAGAAAACCAGTCATCTGATCATAGAAGGAAATGAGATTGGTCAGGCATGATTTACCCTTGGTAAAGCCAAGCTGACTGTTCCTGATCACTTTATTTTCCTCTAAGTGTTTGAGGATGGATTCTTTGAGAATCTGCTCCATAATTTTTCCAGGGATTGAGGTGAAGCTGACAAGTCTGTAATTCCCCAGATCCTCCTTTTTCCCTTTCTTGAAAATAGGCATTACATTTGCTTTTTTCCCAATCCCCTGGCACCTGCCCCATTCTCCATGAGTTTTGAAAGATAATGGCCAGCGGTGCTGCTATTTCATTGGCCAATTCCCTTAGCACCCTCGGATGCAGTTCATCCGGTCCCATGGACTTGTGCACATCCAGCTTCTTTAAGCAGTCCCTAACCTGACCTTCCATCACCAAGGGCCTCTCTTCTTCTTTTCAATCTGCCACACCCATGGTAGTGGGCTGGGAGCTGACCCTGCCTGTGAAAACTGAAGCAAAAAAAGCATTGAGCACCTCAGCTTTTCCCTCATCCTCTGTCACAAGGATGCCTGCCCCATTCAGCAAGGGACCTACACCATCCCTGATCCTCTTCTTGTTACTAACATACTTGTAGAACCCCTTCTTGTTATCTTTTACATCCCTTGCTAGCCGCAGCTCCATTTGTCCTTTGACCTTTCAGATTTTATCCCTGCAGTCCCTAGCAATATCTTTATATGCCTCCTTGGTCATCTGACCAAGCTTCCACTTCCTGTAAGCTTCCTTTTTATGTTTAAGCTCAGAGCAGAGTTCTCTGTTAAGCCATTCTTGCTACCTCACATGTTTGTTTTTCCTCCTAATTGGAATGGCAACTTCCTGTGCCCTTAGCAGGGTTTCTTTAAAATATAACCAACTCTCTTGGACTCCTTTCCCCTTTAGATTAGCTTCCCAAGAGATCCTGCCCATCAGTTCCCTGAAGGAGCCAAAATCTGTTTTTTGTTGTTTTTTTTTTTTTTTTGAAGTCCAGGGTTTTTGTTTTGCTTCTTTCTTTCCTTCCTTCCTTTAATCCTGAATTCAACCATGTCATGGTCACTACTGCCTAGTTTGCCATTTACATCTACCTCCCTGATCAATTCTTCCCTGTTTGTGAGCAGCAGGTTGAGAGGTGCAAGGCCCCTAGATGGTTCCTCCAGCATTTGTACCAGAAAGTTGTCCCCAACACTCTCTCTAAAAACTTCCTGGATTGCCCATGCACTGCTGTATTGGCCTCCCAGCAGATGTCAGGGTAATTGAAGTCCCCCATGAGTACCAGGGCCTGTGATCTAGAAGCTTCTGCTAGCTGTCCATAGAACACCTCATCCACCTCCTGCTTCTGGTCTGGTGGTCTATAGCAGACACCCACCACAACATCCCCCTTGTTGTTTTTGCCTCTCAATGTAACCCACAGACTTTCTACAGGCACGCTTCCACTTCCATAATGGAGCTCTGAGCAGTCACAGAGCTCTTTTACATATAACGCTACTCCTCCCCATCGTCTTCCCTGCCTGGCTTTCCTGAACAGTTTATACCCATCCATGGCAAAGCTCCAATCATGCAGACTATCCCACCACGTCTCCGTTATTCCTATGATATCATAGTTCCTTGTCTGCACTAGTACTACCAATTCCTCCTGCTTTTTTCCCAGGCTCCTCGCATTAGTGTATAGGCACCTAAGATACCTGGCCAATTGCCCTACTTTGTCATGTTGATTACCAATTCTATTACATATACCTCCTTGCATTTTTTTTCTTGGAGTTCTCCTCCCCCACTCTCCTCAGGCATTGGGGCTTCAGTGGAACATTTTAAGACATTTATTTGATTCCCCCTCCCCCATGTTCCAACCACCTTCTCTTTTATTCCTGGTGCTACAGTCCCAGCACCCCCCAAGTTCCATCCCTTCCCCCAGATCACCCACATCGTCACTTACCTGTGGGCTTTGGTCTCCTTCCCCCGTTGAACCTAGTTTAAAGCCCTCCTCACTAGGTCAGCCAGTCTGTGCCCAAATACGCTCTTCCCCTTCCTGGACAGGTGAAGGCCATCTCTGCCTATCAATCCTCTGTCCTGAAACAGAACTCCATGGTCAAGGAAGCCAAATCCCTCCTGACCACACCATCTTTGCAGCCAGGCATTCACCTCTAGGATGCATCTGTCTCTCCTCTGGCCTCTAGCCATGACTGGAAGGATCGATGAGAACACCACCTGAACTAAAAAAAGCACAGCTAGTTTGACCTAAAAAGTTGGTTCAAACCAGAAAAATGTGGTTAGTTCAAACTAACTTTGAACTACTTAGTGCAGACTAAACAAGCCTGAACTAAGCTTTTAGATGTGGACATAGCCTAAGTGGCTAAGTGAGAATGTACTGTGTGAGCACTGGGGACTAATGTATGTTAAAAAAAACAACAAGGAGTTGTGTGGCACTTTAAGACTAACAGATTTATTTTTTGCGTGAGCTTTCATGGGAGAAGATCCCACTTCCTCAGATGCTTCGAAGATGGGTGAACTTACAGAAAGGAATGAAACTAAATGCAAGGGGGTGTAAAACATAGGATCAGGTCATAAAGTAACAGCAAATCAAAACATGCAATATTTTGTGTGTGATTACCAATCCTCGTGTTTTTACAAGTGTTTCTATTAGACAGTAACTTTTCATTAATGCAGAGACTTCACTAAGCCAGTCTGTGTGTGAGGAAAAAATTTTTTGCAAATTTCTGGGTTCTCTAAACTATTCTTTTTGCCATTTAAATAGTTTCTGCAATCCATACTACCAACTCATTCAGTACCCCTGAAGTATACTTGGAAAGAGAAGAAAAGAATGCAAAACTTAAACTTTTTGAAAGTGTTAGACCACAAGCATTGACAGGTAGCGAGGATATATGAAAGACTGTCGTGGCTGTTTGCATCTCTGATATTTACTGTGTGTTGCCACAGCCTTAAACAAATGTTCTGGTGTCCAGTAGTATCTGTTTAATAACTTGTTCTGGAAGAACTGCAAGATAAAGAACTTGAAATATTTTTCACATTAATCCAGATAACCTTACTATCACAACAGAAGCCTGGGTGAATAAGGTTTTTCCCACTTGTCTTTGGGACTAAGGAAGTAATAGAAAGTGTTAAGCCACCTACAAGTAATTCCTATGAAGTGACTTCTGTTTCAATATTTAACATGGTCTTCTAGAAGTGAGTGAGTTGAGACAGACATCAGGCCTGCAGGGAAGGGAGCAGGGTAACCAAGCCCCCCAGCTTTTGAAAGCTGGAGGGCTATGCTTCTTCTTCATTTTTTAGCATAGGTATGTTTTGGGGAATAGGGAGTTGTATTGTGTGAGAAGGTACAGAGCAGCAGAGCCCCTCACCATGTCAGCCTCTTTCTGGTGATGATGCTGAGGGGCCTTAGATCCACCTCATCATAAGGTCTGGCCACTCTGGCTATGTCTACACCTAAAACCTTAGTTCCGGGCTTTCAGTCTGAGCTAAGTAGTTCAAAGTTAGTTTGAACTAAACCACATTTTTTAGTTTGAACTAGCAGTGCTTTTTTTTTTTTAGTCCAGACAAACTTTTCTTAGTTTTAGTTCAAACTAAACTGCGTTTTTCAGTTAGTTTGAACTAACGGCTGATTTGAACTAGCATGTCTACATTATGCTAGTTCAAACTAGCCAAAGTGGCTAGTTTGAACTAAGCAGTTAGTTTGAATTTACTGTCTGAACTAACTAGTTCAAACTAAGCTTTGGCTAGTTTGAAATAAAAAATATTTTAGTTTGAACTAGCCAAAGGCTAGTGTAAACAGGGTTCAGATTCATCTGGACTGACTAATTGGCTAGTGTAGACACAGCCTCTGTGACCCTGTCCCTGTTCCCTCCTCCCCCTCCCCCTAGGTCCTGCTCCCAGCCAGGCTGGGAGCAAGAAAATAATAAGAGCTGGCCAGGGAGCCCATGATACCAGGCAACATGCCTTAAGGTGGTGGAAACATAGGCAGAAACTGCTCTTTGGCATCCTGGCACCCCAGCAGGTGGAGGGTCTGAGGCTCTACACAGTGACCCAGGTTTCCTCTTACCATTGCCCAACTCTGGCTTCTATCCTGGGCAGGTGGCAGGGCCTCATGGCCTCCTCACTTCCACCGAGATTCCAACATGCCTAAAAACAGACCAGTTGTCCCCTGTCCATGAATGCATCCTTGAGAATAGCTGCTACAAGAAAAAACTGAGGCAGTGATAGCTGGTATTTGTTACATTGGCCTTTTGATTACATGTACATTGTCTTGTAGCCTATCCTTAATTTTTGTTAAGGTAATTTGAATAATAAGAATTTAGTATGGAGTTAGCTATGATTGTGAGGCATGGGTTACCCTAAAGTGGTTGAAGAAAAGAATTAGTAAGACTGGATGCTGTAATCATCTTAATATGTTGTTGGATGTTCCCAGCAGAGACAGGTGGGGGCCCCCCCCCGAAACTTTGATTTACTGTTAAGTACAAATATAGATGTGATAACTGTTGTAACTGGATCTTAGTTACTTGACTGTGAGAAAGGTAGACCATCTTCTTATAACCTAAAAATTGAAGGGTGTACTTTCATACAGGGAGGCTCAAGTCTCTGGGTTTTTTTATGCATGCATTTGTATGCCTACTTCTGTGTGCACAGTTAGGATAACTGCATGCACATATGACAGTCAAGCACCTCAGTGTTTACTTGCTGCTGTAAATCAGTACAGGCGAGGCAAAAATAGGCATGCAAATGCACACTCAACTTTGTTCTCTAGTTCTCATTTTCCTTTAATGTCTGTCAGTTGTTGTGTTCAGACAAGTGACCTCATTTCTTTCATCTTTCTCTTCAAATACTGCATGTTTATATTCTTGTAATTTTTGCAACTGAAACCCATCAATGAATAGTACCTTGGCCTTGTAATACTTTACAAAGATGGTGAGCTGAGATGTAGAAAGGGGCAGAGGAGGTGGTTCATCTCACATCTACAGGTGGTAGGAATTCTTTCTTCCACCCTACAAAAGGAGCAAGGACAGCTGCTTCCTAGTAAGGTTGTTTTTTGTTGTGGTTATTTTTAGGACAAGTCAGGGAGAGATCACAGACAATAAACATTAATGGCAGTCATGACCTCTCCCTGACTTGTCCTAAAAATAACCATCTATGGCAAAGTGGAGCTGATTGGAGGAGGGATGAGAGCAGTGGGGCAGGTTTCCCTCCCCTATCCCCCCCCTTTTACAGAGACTAAGAGTTGGGGGCCTGAAGGGCCCAGGGCTCAGAGTCCTGGGTTGCGCCCCTGCTGAGAACCCCAGAGTCTGTCCATCCTGCCCTCGATAGCTCACAGTTTCCTGGCCTTTGTCCCCTATTGAGGCTCCAGGCTCAAAGGGCCACCCATGGCAGCATATCAGAGAACTGGGGGCTCACCATTGCCCGTGGTGCCTGGGAGCTGCAGTGCCAACAGGCAGCAACAGGGACTTCCAGGGGTGATCCACTGTCCACTACAGCATGGAACTCTGGGTGCCCCTTTCTCTCTGCCTATGCAAATTGGAAGTGGCTGTGCTTGCTACCAGCTTTTGCCCCCCATCCCCAATAAGAAGCAGAAAATGTCCCAGGAAGTCATGGAATCTGACACCTGTGACATAATCTTGCCTTTCGGTGGTTCTCGGTCCATGAAATGCTTGTGGCTGAAGAGGTACACAGCTGTAGCCCATGTGACATCTTCAGGGCCATACAGGTAGTAAATGATTGTGAACCACAACACACACAGCTGCATATGTGGCTCATAATGGTAAATTGGCTGAGAGAAGCACTGCTCTAGACCCCCAGAGAACTCTGTTCACATGTTGGAAGGGAGCAAACAAGAGGTAGTATGAGGAGGTATCCTTCCCATCTCCAGGAGTCAGCTGCAATTCTGGGCAAAAGGAAACATAGTCCCAGTCTAGACCTTTTTCAGGTCCCCCTCTATAATGTGAAGTTCAGCTGAATAATAATGAAGGGAGCAAAAAATGGTCTCTGATACATGACTAGTAGTATTTCATGTGTTTGTGTAAGATGGTCTAAAATCTTGTATAGCTGGTCTGCTTTATTCTAAAATTGTCTGTCCTTTCCTTTAAGCTACATAAATCATACAGAACTAGTAGAGTGAAGCACTATGAAATTAATTTGCTAGTTGGTGCCCAGAAATCACAGTTTTGGGCACACTAGAAATGCATAGATAGGTGTGTAAATCTGTGTTCTAAACATAATTCCATAATGTACAGTACTAGTTATAGCTGATGGGTTTTATTTCCCACTACATTGCCACTGGCATACTGATTTATACCTGACCATGGGGTGCTAAAATGATTTCAGATCAGAATATCATTTTAAGTCCACTTTGCTTAGGTATAAACCAGTATACAAGGTAGAAAATAATCAAGAATCCAGGAGGACATTTTTGTCATCATCTTTATGTGCTGGAGTTTTTGTGAAAAGGGAGAATTTCCTTCAAGAGGCATTGAAATATGATAAAAATGGCTGTGAACCATCTCCAGCTAAAGGCTGTCAATCATGCTTGTTACAGAAGATGAAGCACTGAGGGTTGCCAGCAATGTCTTTTGAGATGCGTGCTCTTTTAGAATAGTTATGCCAATATTTCCTAATGTGAAAAATAAAACAAGCTGTCTTGATCAAATTTGAAGACACACAACTTCATCAGAGCCTCTTGTGCAGTTGTATCCAGTTATTCTTCTGATACTCTCAAATGAAAATAAACAGCAATGAATGGTTTTCCACCAGTACTGTGTGAAGATGTTAAAATTACTTTATGACCTGATCCTGTGTTTTACACCCCCTTGCATTTAGTTTCATTCCTTTCTGTAAGTTCACCCATCTTCGAAGCATCTGAGGAAGTGGGATCTTCTCCCACGAAAGCTCATGCAAAAAATAAATCTGTTAGTCTTCAAGTGCCACACAACTCCATGTTGTTTTTTTAAAATGAAATAAACCTAGTGAAGACTTTATAGTGGGATTCAAAATATTCAGTTTCAATTGAGTGCACTGGGAGCAATATGGAGAAGATGTCCAAGACCAGATCTTGCAGCAAACAAAACATTTAAAAATAAAATTCAGTTACCAGGCTGAAGACTTGCCTGTGAAACAAATTATCCCTTACACTTCTCCGTGGCTTTATGTCACCAGGCATTACAAAAGAAAGGAAATTTCAGTTCTAATCCAGAACAGGTACCAGAATCTAGCTTAACTGTACCATATAGTGGCAGAAGGGACAGAGGTCACTGTATCAAAAGATCCAACAGACTTTCACAGATACCAAGCCACACTGCTCACTAGGAGGACACTTCATTTCAGCTCTGTGCTTTACCCAGCCTTTCTCACATCACAGCAGGATTGCTGGTGGCTGGGGGGGCGCTGTGCTTCATTCCTGAATGCAGTGAGCTGTGCACTCACAAGAGAATAACTGTATGGGTAGGCAGGCCACTCAAGGTACACCTGCACTACAGCTGGGAGCACACCTCCAGCCTGAACAAACAGTGAAACGCTAGCATGCTTAGAATAGCAGTGTGGAAATGGTGATCCCCAAAGAGGCTTGGGCTAGCCACTTGAGCTCAAGCCAACCCTGCCTCTTGGGTCTGAGCCCAGGTCACTAGCCCAAGCCTCCATGGCTCCCACAAAAGTAAGTGGGATTTTCTCCTACAAAAGCTTGTGATAAATAAGTTAGTCTTTAAGTGCCACAGGACTCCTTGCATCTTTTGCTGAACTAGACTAACATGGCTGCCCCTTTGGAACTGCTAGCATGAGCTCCACTATGCTGGTCTGTCTACCTGCCGGCAATGTAGCTATACCCTTAGAATTCAAGTAACACGGGCACATCTTGGAGATCCTGCAGGTCTTTGGGATCACCAAAGAGCTGCGTATTGCTCACTGAGTTTACATTTGCATTACGTCTGTAATGATAGTGGATGCCTTGAAAGCCTGCTCCATTAATCCCTTGACATAGCATATGCATCACATAATCCTAGTGGCAGTTCACTGCACTACCACAAGCTCTGTGGTTATGACAGTCAGAGCTGCCCTTAGGGTAAGTCAAAGGGGACATTTGACGTGGGCCACGCACTTTTGGGGGCCCTGCGGGGCCTGCATCCCCCCCCATGGCAGGAATCAGCACGAGCCCCACCTCTCCTACAGTGAGCCCTGAATGTTTTTGGCTGGCAGACGCAGACTCACTCAGGGGCTGCTCTGCCCAAGAGTTACCTGCTGCCCCTCCCCCTGGATCCAGCTGAGCAGTTAGCTGGAGGGGAGAGGAAGGTTTAACCCTTTCCTCCTCCAGCAGACACTGCCAGCAGCAGCCCAGAGAGGGACAGCCAGGTAAGTACTGGGGGGAGTCTGGTGGGTCCCTGAACCTGAGTCTGGAGAGGGACGAGGGTGCTGGGGATCTAAGACGCCCCCTGGGCCCCGATTCACATTGGGCTAGTGGGGGGCAGGTAGATCAGGGATCATGCTGAGACACACCACTCCCCAGATCCTGTTCAGTGTGCTGCTGTGACCTCCCAATTCCCACTCCTGAACCCTGATTCATCTTGCTTTGCCAAGTGACCACTCACTCCTGAGTCAGTCCACTCCAACCTCTTGCGTACTGTCAGTCCCAGGCAGGGGGTGTATGCCTCTGGCTACTCAAGGGAGGGTCCCCCAGCAAGCACCCCCAGCCCCTGTTACTACACCAGGAGCCCCTGTCTACAGAGATTGGGAACCACTCCCAGCCACCACACACTCAAGCCCCTCCATTTAACAAAGAAAAGGATTGTGCCCAGCCTCCTTCACTCACACCCTCTAAAGATCACACAGCTTTAGGGAAAACAACTACTAGTTTATTGATCAGATTATAATTCTAAGTGAGAATATGGCCAAGCATGGCAGAATCACAGTATAAGTGAGTCAGGAGAGACCACAAGAAAATAAAAGGCAAAATTATGCCTACTAACCTAATACTTCTAGTTAAACTTGTTTGGACTATGAGGTTAGTTTATGCTCAAGGTGTTTGGCAGTTAGATGTTTGCACAGCCAGCCTCTACCCGAGGCCAGGCAGGGCCCATATCTTGCTTGGAGTTGTTTCAAGATAGAGAGTCCCAGCTCAAAAAACCTTTTAAAACTTCCAGGTCTCAGTTTCCAAAGGGATAGCCGTGTTAGTCTAGTCCAGCGCAAAAAAAAAAAAAAAAAAAAGGAGTCGTGTGGCACTTAAAGACTAAAAGATTTATTTTTCACATGAGCTTTCATTGGAGAAAATACCACTTCATCAGATGCTTGTCTCAGTCTTTGTTTCCAAACCCCTCAGCCCCTCCCTTTCATGGCCAAGGTAATTCTTTTGTCTCTTCACAGACACCTCCATTAGCATACCTTTGTCTCTGTCTGACACCGCTGGGAGACTTCTCTCTCTTTCCTTATCCCTGAGCCATAGAAAGCATGTTACGTGTTTGTTCACACGTATGAAGTTGTAGGAAACATATCATAAAAATCATGTAGAACAGGTTATTAGCATCCACACAGAAACATTGCATGGTGCAATTGGCAGCAAATCATACAATTCCAGTGTATAAGTGAACAGGAAAATCATGTAGATCATAAACCAGGGTGCACACCATCATGCATGTCCCTCTGGGTCCTGGGTCATGCTGGGTTGGTGGCCAGGCAAGAGGATGGCAGGCAGATGAGGCCAAGGACTGTCCCCCCATTCCCCCCCCCCCAGGCCAGGTGGTGAGGATGGAGGGCAGGCTGGGCCAGGGATCCTGTGTGATCATTGATCACCAGCCATTTACAGACATGACTTTTGCTTTGTGTTTTCTTTCTGGGGTGGACCCTCACTTTTGTGGGACTTCTTTGCATCACTTAGCCACTAAGGTAGTATTTGCATTTCATCAGGACAGGCTGGTATTAACTGATTCTATCACACACACCCTTCATTCACACATCTTGTTCACACATTTAAATGAAATTCCAGACTATACACATAAAAAGTTTTATCAAGAATACAAAATGGATTTCTAAATGTACAACATCAAGCTTTGTTGGACATTGGTTACAATGTCAATTAAACTGAGTTAGTTATTTCTGTTTTGATATTAAAGAACAGATAGTGTTGCCTAACAGATGCTTTAAAAGGTACATTCAATTAATTTTATCTCTGTGTCCCTACATTGTGGCTACAGAAGCCTGCTACACTAGCACGATGAATACAGTTAGGGAAAGGAATTCCTTGAGTGAAGTATATGGTATTAATTTATACAGTATTGCCAGTTTCAAGAGATCAAAAATCTCAAGAATGGCAAAAATAAGTTCTTTGGTGGTGGGGGGGGGGCAAGATTATACTGTGTTTTAAAATTAATCTCTTGATGTTTGAATTCCCCCTATCCATCCCAGGGTGAGTAGGTGACAATTAGTGTTGCCTGCTCTTTCTACCACATACTGGGTAAGTTTTCATCTTTTTTACCCATCTTTTATATTTGCTGACTCTCAAGTAAATCTATGGAACTTCCTGTGTCTTGCTTCCTCAGAGCTCCTGTGTGATCATTGTAAATGGCTGGTGATCAGACACGACTTTCATCTTGTATTTTATTCTCTTTCTTTCTGGGTGGATCCTTCTTGCTTTCCCATCCTGAGTAAAATGGACTTGTTTGCCTCATGGGTTCCCTAACTTCCCCCACCTGATTTACATGCACCTGTAAGCTGGGACCAGGCCAGAGCCTCTTTAAATTTTCTGCCCTGCAGCATGTCCAGGCATTTGGCCTAGGGGAGGAACAGCATGGGAAATTGCAGATGCTGTGCTGCCTTCCTTGGTGCCTGCCACCCAGCTGCACTTCTCTTACTCTCCTGACACCCCACTCTATCCTCCCCTGCTCCCCACTCTCATGCTGCCACTCAGAAGATTGTGGGAAGGGCAAGCATCATAGCAAAGTTCATGGGAGGGGCAGGGCTGGAAGTCCCAGGGACAGTGTGATCCATCACCCTCCCTCCTACTCCTATTTGTGGAGCTTCTTGGATCCTGCTATTCAGCAACAGGAACCTGGAGGGGTTAGGGAATGATGTGCCGTGTCAGACACTCCCCTGGGCTGGCCAGCCCTGCCCCCCCAGTTTAGGGGTGGGTGGGGGACCCTCAGAGAGCAATTCGCCCAGGGCCCCACACACCCCTAGGAACGGCCCTGATGACAGTATGCACGCAGAGTGACTCTTCAATCTAAATTTCCCATCACCTATTCTGAAGAACCAGCAAAGTGAACCACAGGGAACTGCTCATGCCTCCAGCATACTGCCAGTGCAAAGAATTAGTATGAATCCTTGTGGGTCACATCACTCAAGCGTCAGTAATTGACAGTGAGCCGGGTTGTACCACCCTTCCTGCCTAGCAATACTCTGGGAGATGATTCACTAATGCCTGTGATTGCCCTTTCACAAATCTTCTGTGCAGCTTCCTCTCTTGGGAGAAGAGGCAAGGACTTGGGACTTGCCTAACATGCTAGGTGCTCCCTGTGCTGATCTTGCATATAACCGGGCTAGGTCACCCCAAATCATTTGACTGCTGGTAGAATGCCTCTTAACTCCACACCAACTGTTGTGAAATCATCCTTTGATCTTATCATCTGAACTACTGCATGTTGCTGCATTTCCAGTGAGCCATTCGAGGACCCATGAGCCCTCTCTTCTAAAGTAGGAATCCCCTTCTAGCTGATGGACATCCTCTTGTCATTATTCACCACCAAAATATAAGTAGGTTCTGCAACAGCATAAAATAGCTAATACATTAATTTTTGTTCATTTTTAAGACAAGCAAAGCACATCATGAGGCAACGGGTTGGGCAGAAAACAAGCAAAACAATCACTGTGAAATAACTGGAAGGAATTTTTTCCCTAAAAGTGAGAGAACACAGAAAAAACATGGTGTACAGCAGTGAAACTGCAGCAATTTAGCAGAAGCAAAGTAGGGAAAGAAAACTCACTGCAAAGATTTCCCAAGAACTAAGGGTAGAGGCTTTTGTTTTCTTTGTGAGCAATTCCCATCAGGGGCTATTAAAAGCTTCCTACTCAAAATAAGTCTCACTTAGACTTCTGGCAATGAAAAGATAGCTGACGTGTTTTCATACAAGAAGTAGTTTCCATAATTTCTGTGTTTTTATTCCCTTTAGCTTACAGCTCAGTAAATCATCAGCATAGTGTTTTCCTAGTAGAACTGATATCATTCATTTTCTCTAAGTTGAAATTCACTGATGAGGTCTGTATGGCTAGACCACTCTTCCCTCACTGTATCCAACCTGACCTTTCTAGTGGTGGTCTCCAGTTATAGGATCCATACAGCAATACTACCCATTGATTTCCATCTCCTAGACCATTGTAACTACTTAAAACCCTTTCCTTTGAGGGAAATTTATCAACAATTTGTCTATTTAATGAGCTGATTGCCCTAGGCAATTACAATTGGGCAAATAATTCATCTCATACCATTTAAGCAAATTGGCCCGTCAAAGCATATCCATGGCACAGCTTTGCATCAAGAGAGCTTTCTGTATACTTGGGATCTGGGCACCCAGGCAATTACCTGCTCCATACTTTGCTTCTTCAAAATTGGAAAACAGATTTTATTCAAATGTGGGGACAGTATCTGTCTCAGATCACAGTCAGATACCATTTCAATTTGACTTAAAGAAAAGGGACAAATTCTGACCTTTATATTCCTATGGCATAAGCCTGGCTCTAACAGATTTTTTTATCTTGTAACAAAATGTAATTTTCCAATCTTCAGACATACACCATGACTCATTCTTGCTCCCATGAGGCCCAAAGTTATAATAAACCTTCTGAAAAAGTTGTGTGCAATGTGATAAGGAAGAAAATATTGAAATTACTCTCTTGAATCAATATAGAATGGTACCTTTTTCAAGGGCTTTTACAAACAATCCTACAGAATTCTGTAGAAGGAAGTTATCCTCTCAAATGTCTAGGTTGTGAGTGGTTTTTTTGGGGGGGGTGTTTCGTGTTTTTTTTTGTTTGTTTGTTTTGTTTTTGTTCTATAGCAAGATTTTTTTCTCCCTTATGCTCTATAGGAATTTCCCTTCTAAAACAGTTCTGGAAAAATAACAGAATCTGACACTAGAGTAAACTGAATCATGATTTATTTATTTATTTTTAAATCTGAAGTAGGTGTTCATATGTGGCTATGCTATTTAATATGCATGGAACTATCAGAAAGCTTATCTATCACTTCAGGAAATCTAAGAATTCTATTGTCACAGGATTTCATTGTTTTCCGTAACTTCAGATTTTTTTTGTGTTCTAGATTCAACATAGATACTCAACTTGGGGGTTGTGAACAGGTCCTAGGAAGGCGAGAGTACCTCCCTCTTGATGGAGAGAGGAGGAAGATGATCTCAGTCTTTCTTTCTGTTATATGGGGGAGGAGGGTCACAAAACACAAGCCCAGAGACCATTATTTTTTGCTGATTTCTGTTTGCTGTTAGACTTCTCATTTCTTAACCCACAGGAGTCAAGCCTACTTTGCAGTGATTGAATCTAGAAAATTATTTTCCAAGGAAATTTTTGAGAACTGTTATGTCTGCCTATATTCTCAAACCCACTGTCTGCTGATTTGCTGATGGTTTATAGCCTATTGAGATGATGAAAGAAACTGGTACTGACATGGGACTGGGCTATGACGCTTCCTTCTCAGTCCACTTTTTGGTGACCTGCTCTCAAAGGGTGCATGAAGAGTTAAGTCATCCCTGCATTTCAAAGGGGCAGGGAAGCCCTTTATGCAGTTGCTAATAGGGTTTCTGGTGCATTTCACCACCTTACTGTGCATCTCTGCACAAGTCACTTACAATCTGCCCCTCAGCTTTTCTTTGATCCATTTGAGAATCAGAACACGTGGTGTTTGTATTGGACAATCTGGTCAGCTACAGTAACGGTGGTTTGCATGTCAAATTGAGGTGAATCATCCCTGTTGCATCATTTTTTATATAACAAGAACTTTGAATGCTCCAGGCTGGATGGCCAGCAACAACAAAAAATTCCTTTTATGGTACTAACTGCATAAATCATGTTCCCTTTTATCACGTATTATACTATCTATGATTGCATAATTTATAACATGGTGACTTGATTTATGCGCTGTGCATCATGCAAGGTGCTTGGCTGGTCACCTCACTGTCAACCCTAGGGCTTCCCTAGCATAATGTTGAATAATAAGAGCATATAATGTGACATGGAAGATTTCATCCAGTCAGATGTGCTACAATAGACTGCAGTGGGTTGACTGAAGATTATAGTGGCAATTGTGTATTCTAATTTTTCAAATAGTTCCCACTTTATAAAGAAACACCGAGGCATTAATTGTTCTCTAAAAGTCCCATGAAATTTTTTTCAGTGTTGTGTAAACTATTGTAAAGAATCATTTTGTAGAAATAGCAGGGATTCAGTGAATCCCCTGTTCACTCTCAACATGGGATATTTACAGAAACAATTTCAGCATGAACTCCTGCTGCTTTTTCAAAGGATTACATTAGTTTAATGTATCTGTTACTATTCTGACATGCTATGGCACTGCTGCCACTGACATGGTGTGAACTGATATAAAAATAATAAATGAAATAAAACATTTAATATTTCCAAACAAGGTTTTATATTGAAACAAAATTTTAAGTAAATTTTTTGGAAATATTTTTCCCCCATTTCAATGCAATTGTTTTCCCCAGGAAATTTTATCAAAATGATACAACTTCAGGACAAAACTTGGTTTCTTCAAAATGCCATTTTCTGATGGGAAACTGTTCTCATTAAAAATTTTTGACCATGTCTTGCTGTAATTTAAAACTCTACCCTCACAAGATATCTAAGGAAGATCTGTAGGCAAATTGTTACCATCTGCTTCTCTAAGGTCATCTTATTTTGGGGCAATGTGCCTTCCTCTATGACTTTCTGAAAGATAGTAATTTATACATATTTTGTGAGGATATGTGACTAAATACCTGAGCATGTTGATAATTTTCCGCCCATGAGTGAAATTATTAGAGCACAGTCACACCAATTAATCGATTCTCATTGATTAACTAGAGGGAAGTAGAGAGAGAGGATAATGTAATATCTCGAGCAATGAGCTTTAGTATGTTAAAGATCAAGAAGTTCCTGCTCTGCAGCCCCTAGGAGCTGCTTATAACTTGAACTTAGCACTTGCACTGCCAGAATCCCCGCAGCTCCCTTGTTCTGCTCAGCATAGGGGTGGTGAGGCTGGGAGGATGCTTGCTGTCCCTGCAGTGGGAGCCCTTGGCCACCAGAAGGCCTCATTGCAGTCAGTTCAGCTCCTGGGAAGGTCAAAAGTGGGCAGCCTCTGGCCACCTGCAACAGCAGGGGGCATCTCCTCTAGGAGGCCCTAACCAGCACCCCCCCTCCATAGGTTGGTACCAGGGGACATGCCCTCCTGCTCCCCCCCCCCTTGGTATGCCACCAACAATTGGACTGATCAAAGTCTTTCCAAAATTCACATTTGTTTCACCATGCTTTCCAGCCTCCTGTGCAAAATCTCAGTGAACCTTCAGTATAATTAGGGAAGTGATATAGCTCAAATTTAAATCTGTGATCATAAAGAGCCTGGGTGATTGGCTAACAAGACATGAATGCCAGGGTTTTGTCTTAGCCAATGAGATGCAGTTAAGAAAGCAATTTTTACTGATAACTAGAAATTTGCCAGACTTATGGTGGTAGTGTTAGAATAGGGTTCCCAACTGTCTATAAATTTAGTCAGTTAGAAAAAGTACAATTGTCAGTAAATCTGTAAATAAATGAAAATGTCCATAAAAATAGGTAGAAATTAAACATATTTTGACTTCGATTGCTGTCATTCAGAATCATTTCTTGTATCACAAAACTACACTGATCATGACTTTCTTTTCTATCATTGCACATGTCCAAGGAACCTAATTAATCAATTAACAGCTGCTCAAACTATAAAATTCCAAATTCTTGTGTACAGAATGAGTATGCAATTCTGTCACATATTTATGGTCTTTTTAGTGATGTCAGTAAAAAGTATATTTTCCCAGTTTAAAAAAAACTCAACTTCAGATCTTCATGTCAGTAAAGACTAAAATGCAAAGTTGGCAACCCCAATGGCAAGACTGTTAACTTATTAACAATAACGGATGTTTTGATGGGCACCCAAACCGGGAAAGGGTTCTGTCACCACTTTTCCTGCACACCTGGATGGTCCTGTGCTATATAGCTTTGGCTCAGAGGCTGGAGGCCTGACACAGCAGCTTGCTTACAACACAGTGGCCTCACCCTGATTTCCACCATTCTGGTTATTCCTTTCACCAACAGTCCATCCAATCCTGAGTCTCTCCCAAACTAGCTCCCCTGCAGTGTCAAGTCCCTCTTGTTGAACCCTGTCAGAATTGTTCAAAAAGAGAGAGAATACACGCCAGCCTGAGGATTTAATGCTTCAGTTTGAAGCACAGCACAGAAATGGTTTTGTAATAGAGCAAATGTAATACCACTGAGAATCCATAATTCCTCATATAGTGTTAATACATGTATTTTACAATACCATTAATCAGCTGTGTTCGGGGCTATCCGGGGGGGGGCGGTGACAGGGGCAATCACCCTAGCCCTGCGGTTCCATGGGCCTCATGCTGTCCTGCCATGAGCAGGGCAATGGAGGGCCCACACCGCTGCCCCCCCCAACCGCGCTGTCCCCTGCAGAGCCAAAGGTAGCAGGGGTATGGGGAGGCAGGAGTGCGGCATGGGCCTCTGCTCTGAGCTAGCTCAGATGTTGGGCTAGTACAATGTTGTTGCTAGCTCTCCTCTAAAGTCCTCTCTGCTTCAGATTCCAGAGCCTCAGGCCACTTTTTTTACTGCTTCCAGCTAGACAGGGTGCCCTTCTCTTAAGACTGATGGTCCCAGCAGGTGGTGTAGTACAGGGCAACCTGTGTCTGCAAGAAATCATAGATCCTCTCTTGCCTTCAACCACTATTTCTTTTTTCCCCTCCCACTGCCACCCATCACCTACATTTTTTTTGCATGACAGTAGTATCCTGGTGCAGCGCAGCTTTGGAGACTGCTGCTAGTCCTACCCACATATAAATGTTTCACTTTGGGTTGAGATAAGTATGATTCCTAGGCATTAGAAGGGGCTTATAGGCAACTAAATAAAACCTTTGGTATTTGAGTGGGGTGTGTCCCAAAAACTAAAAGCGGTGAAATGAACACACATTTTTACATTTAACATTCATTCCATTTAAATTTCAACACATCACATGAAGAAAAAATACTTTATAGTTAGTTCAGTGTTTACTCACCTAAAGATAAAATAGCTTCTAACCAAGGAATAGCAATAAACAAAAATAACTGAGAAACCAACAACTGAATATAGAAATAATGCTTTTATCATGCTTTAATTTTTGGTTTTGGTCCATTTTGTTCTCTTAATGGGGTCTTCCAGTTATTTAATATAAATTACATCCTCAGACACAAGTGAGGCAATTTTTCATTTTCTTAACTTTGTTTTATACTTTCAAGTTGCTTGTTCTTTTTCTTCTCAGACTAGTGTTCTGAAATAAAATTAAAAACATGATGGAAGGGCAATCATGAGGAAGACTGAAAGAAAGAGACAACCACAGGGACACAGGCCTTGCCTATGTACATAAGCTTCATTTGTTTAATTAGAATTGATATAATTAATCTGATATAAATGCATACTGTAGAGGTACTTAAACCTTTTCAACCCAGGTACGTATTTGTTTAGCTTACATAGGTAACTTAAACAATGAGTCTAGTAGCACTTTTAAAGACTAACAGATTTATTTATTGCATGAGCTTTTGTGGGAGAAAATCCCCCTTTGACAAAGGGATTTTCTCCCACAAAAGCTCATGTGACTAACATGGCTACCCCTTTGGAATAGGTAACTTACTGAGTTAAACTAGCACAAGTGCTCCTATATTAGAATTTTAATATGGTTTATGTAAATAAATTTTAAACTGTTGCAACTTTTTGTGTAGACAAGGCTACATCCCCTCCTGAGACAGACACAAACTCAGAGAAAAATGATAAAGATGTAAAATCACAACGTCCCTCTAATGCATTATTCACTAACTTTAACATGCACAATGGAGCAAAATCTGCCCTTTCCATCATCAGTGTGGAAAGCACCCTGCGGGTGGAACTAACTATATTCTGCTCTCCATGAAGAGGTGAAATCTGCAGATTCTGCATGTATGCCCACCCACCTTTTTTGGCTTCAGGATCTCTTACCTCTGACTGGTGGCCCAAAATTCAAGTGCATTCCTTACTGGCTTCCATCCTGGGACCCTGCTGCATTGAAGAGGAGCACCCCATGACAGGACTAGCAGCAGGACATGGAAGAAGTGTAGCAAAGCAAAAGATGTTCTTGCATTGACTGCAGTCAACCCCATGAGCATCCTGGATACTTGTAAATTCATCCCCAATATATTGGTCACTAGCTGCATAGTGACAGGATAGACTTGTATCTCTTGCTGTTCAGCCAAAGCTCCCAGTTGTCCAGTGCCTGCTCAGTCATATAGAATGTGCTTCTGCACCTCTAGCAGGGGTTAAAGTAAGGGGGAACACACTTGAATGCAGTTCCAAGCCCCCTATTTTTAGGTGAGTTGCATTCTGATGTGTTCCTCTATTTTTAGAGGGCCCAGAATGCTGAGTTCCAGGGCCCCTAAAAGTAGCATGAGCAGCTGGAATGCAAAGTTCTGGTGCATTCCACTTTAAGCCCTGTTCTACCTTAAGCCCAGCCAGCAGCAAGCTGTGGCAGGCTGGGAGTTTGTAAATCTCCCCCCCGTAGGGTGCTAGCAGCTTGTGGCCAGAAAGCAGCTTCCAGCCGGTCAGCCAGCATGCAAACAGCTGAAGTAAGGCCTCAGCAGGGCCCAGGGGAGCCACACGGTTGGGCTGGGGGAAAGGGGGCACTGGCCTCTGGGATGGGGGAAGCTGCTGGGGGACAGGGAATGCTGGGGGGTTGTGTGAGGCAGGGTGGGGTGGGTGTATGTGTGTGTACCTACCTGGGTGTGTGTGAGTGCAGCTGGGTGTGCATGTGTAGCTGGATGTGTATACCTCACGTGTGTGTAACCATGGGGTGGGTGGAGTGGAGCGACTATCGATGCATGTGGTACTCGGAAGTGGTTGCAAATGCCTACCTGGGCTCGGGGCAGTAGCTGGGGTGGGGGGCAGGCATTTGTGGGCCTGGACCTGTGTGAGGGTGGGTGGGGGCCTGGAAATTTAGGAGGGTTCCAGGGCCCTCCAAATCATATGCAACCCCTGACCTCTAGTGCCAAGTTTTATGGAAAGGAAGTAACCTTAGAGCAACAGACGATCTCTGTGATGGGTTGTTAAATGAGGAAGGCTCTGAGCTAGTACAGAGAATTCTTTTCAGATGTCTGGTTAGTGAGTCTTCCTTAGATGCTCAGGGTTTATCTGATCACCATATTTGGGGTTGGGAAGGAATTTTTTCTTAAGGCAGAATGGCACAGGGCCAGAAGGGGGGCTGGGGCTGCCAACCCATGTGGGCTCCCCATTTCTCCCCTTACTGTGGTTGGGGGTCAGGGGTTCCAGTCTTGGCCAACACCATGGTAGGGGGTGAAGGGGCCAAGCCACTGGGGGGGGGGGGTGTTCCAGAGGGTCACAGGCCACACTGTTGCAGAAGGGGCTACAGGCTGCCACAAGCTGGTGCTGCTTTGGAAGCTGGGGAAGGCAGCCCAGAAGCCACAGTACTCCCACCCTGCCTCTGAGCTGTCTGGTGAGCAGACCAGCCAGCCCAGTGGCTGGGCAGGCTGGTTGGGCAGCAGCTCATCAGTAAGCCCAACAGGTCTGAATGTTTGGGGGGGGGGCTGCAGGGCCCCCCTAAAAGGGGGTCAGGGTTGCAGCCCCTATATCCCTTGCCTTAATCTAGCCCTGCACCAGAGCTGGGGGTGGGGTTGACCTCCCTTTGCAGCATGGGTCACAGGGTCACTTGCTGCTGTTTTCTCCGTACCTTGAAGTCTTTAAACCATTATTTGAGGACTTCAGTGATTCAGTCATAGGTTAGGGGGTCTATTAAAGGAGTGACTGGGTAAGGTCCTGTGGCCTACATTGTGCAGTAGCCCAGATTAGATGATCACAATGGTCCTTTCTAATTTTGGAGTCTAAGAGTTTGTCAAGGCTGCATTGTAGAATTTAGAGAAATGGTCCTAAAGAAGTGCTGTCAAATTTTCAGGTGCCAGTGCCTCAACTTGAACTCTGGTTAAGCCATGGAGTGGGAAATGTTGAGACAAGGCCTAGTACACATCCCTATATCATCTCTGGTGGTGGAGCCAGAGTCCTTACATCCCTAACTCCTTCCTTTTCTATCTCATGTAGAGGAAGTGGACAAAGCAGAATTTAACCTAGTGATTGGCATCAGTGTTTTCACTCCAGAAATGTTTTCTAAATAATTTGAAAGGAAATGTCTAGCACAGTGGTTCCCAGCCTTTTTCAGGCAAGGGACTGCTTTTTAACAAAAAAAACATTTTGGGGCCTCCCTGCCCCCGCTAATTATGTAATCTGGCCTGTGTCACTCTGGTGGTGCCACTGGGACAGCTGGCGAGCAGCACTGCTGCCACCATGGCCTGCACTGCTGGGGAGCCAAGCCGCAGCAGCTATGGCCCCTTGCCCCTGCCAGGGAGCCACTGAAGCCCCATCCCCCTGCTAGGATCTGGCCACGAGAGGGGAATGACAGCCCTGGCGGGGAGCATCGGAGCTGTAGCTGGATTCTATCCCCAGTAGGGAGAGGCTCCATGGACCATCTGCAACATTTTGTGGACCCCTGGGGGTCCCCAGGCCGCAGGTTGGGAACCACTGGTCTAGCATGTAAGGCTAACAGTGTCTTTTTAAAACATGGGTAAGAAAACTAAACTGAATCCAAAGGAGAGAAATGCAAGGGCCAAGTATAAAATACAAAGACAAAGAGCATTGATTTGAGTGATAGAGCAAAAAAACATATCCCATCAAGACACAGCGGCTGTGTTCAAACAGCACTCTTATTTCGAAACAACAGAGGTTGTTTCGAAATAAGAAATACCCTGTTCACACGATGCATAGTTGTTTCGAAACAATGGCACCCACTGTTTCAAAACAACTTAAACCCCACGTGGGGACAAACCAATGTCGTTTTGAAACGATTGTTTCGAAACAATGCTGTCCGAACATGTTGTTTCAAAACAACAGTGACTTGTTTCGAAATAACTTGCCTGAAACTATTTCGCTTTGAGCTTTTTTCCTTAATTTGAATTAACAAACTGTTAGTTTGAATTAAGTTATTTTGAAATAAAGCATTATTTCAATACAAGTTGTTTCAACACAACTTGTATCGAAATAATGCCTGGGTGTGAACACATCAGCCTGTTCCACTTGCTGGCTAGCTTTAAAGGGAAAAATATCCAGTAAAAACTACTTGTAATAGCAGAAACATGACTGGATGACACAACAATCCAGTACCTTATTTCCTTGATGTTTGAATAGACAAGGCATTCAGTGATTTTTATTCAACTTTGTCAAGGGTACACCAAGCTAAAGACCTTTACAGCAGCCCACATTCATACTTTTCCTCATCAAGGCTACGTCTACACTACAAGGCTCGGTTAAATTGACTTAATAAGGCCTTACTTACCTTATTAAGTTGACTTATTGAGGCCACACTGCATTAAGTTGACTTTACAAAGTCAACTTAAGCCGGGGACAGTTTAAAGTCGACTTAATAAAGCTGACTTTAAATGGGTCCCCTGGCTTAGTCAACTCTATAAAGTCAACTTTAATGACCACATTGTGTTAAGTTGACTTTAAGGGCAGGAGTTAAGTAGACTTAAGGAAGGCCTTAAGTCAATTTAATGAACTCCAAATTGTGGCCAGGGCTCTGCTTACATCAACTTAAGCCCAGAGTGTAGACATACCCATAGAGAGCTCACCCACATTGTAGCATGCGCTGAACTCACTGTGGAACTTCCTGCTCTTCTGCTAACCTTTGTTTTTCATTACCGCTACTGCAGCATGGTCCCAACCCCAATCCTCAAAATATGTCTGGGGAAAGAGGACATTTTGCCATTTCAAAGTAAAAATTATTTTTTTAAAAAAAATAAACTATGACTTTATGGTGGTTGGCCCCACTGCTGACTGAGTGCGAAGAGGACAGAAAATGGTATTGTGATGAGTACAGCTCAGCTAACCTAAAGGTGTGCCTGATAAGGTCTAGGTTATGCACTCATGGACAATCTCCCAGTAAAGCTTATTGCTCTCCGTCTGCTCTAAACTGCTGCTAAGAACCCTCGTGGCTGTTTGGCAGATTGGAATCACAGTAGCTCCACAATCTGCCTTCTTTTCATCAGCAAGGCCACTCCCGCTGGGGGTTGGAGTGGGAGGGGGTGCAGTAGTTGCTAGGGCTATGTCTACATCTTAAAGCTTAGTTTGGACTTGCTTAGTCCGAACTAAGAAGTATTGAATTAGTTTGAACTAGCTGTGCTTTTTAGTTCAAACTGAAAAAGCACAGCTAGTTCATGTTAAAACCTTGTTTGAACTAGAAAAAGCAGTTAGTTCAAACTAACCACTTAGTTCAAGCTAAAAAAATTTTTAGTTTGAACTAGGCAAAGCCTGATGTAGATAGGGACCAAATTAATCCGAATTAAGCCTACTTAATCCGGACTAATTTGCTAATGTGAACATAGCCTAGGGTGCCTGAAAATGACCTGGTGATTTTTTTCCCCCCTCTCAAGTGAAACCCTCCATAAGCTGGATCCTTCATTTTTAGGGCCGTTTCACACCAAGATGCTGGAACAAACCTATCCTGATGGATTGTAGAATTTAGTCCTTTGTCATGAATTATTGTCTTACTGGCGTAAAGGATTATCACTTCTAGGTTTCTGACTTGTACAACACTCATTAGGTGGCACACAGCTTACATTAGAGTTAAAGCTAAATTCTACCCTCGTATACACATCTTATTCCACTGAAGTATGAGAGAATTTGACATTCGATGGTGCACCCAAGGCTTCTGCTGTGCCTATTCAGGTAGCAGAACTAGTCCAGCTATGGAGGAGACAGCATACCTCAGTTCTGCATTGTGCATTGTCATGGTGACTATGATCAGAACCTTTATTGTGCATAGAAAGGAAAGATGACTATAGGACTTTCAGATCCCCAAGGAGTTTGCAAAGTAGTTACTAGGTAAAAGCTGGGCAGAACTGGAAAACATTAAGAATGCGTGTGACAATATTTTATAACCACTCAGCTGAGTAAAAACTGACTTTATGGACTGAAATAGTGAAAATGAAAATAATAGCGCACGGAATACTGCACCAACAAAATTAACTCATGCCAGGATTTTTATTTAGCAATGTGAATGTAAGGAAGCAGAGCAGAGGAAAAGAACATGTGATTCTAACCTCTTAGGCTATGTCTACATCTAAAAATCTAGTTCAGACTTGCAAGTTCAAACTAAAGTCTAAGGTTAGTCCGAACTAGCCTTGGGCTTTTTAGTTCACACTAGAACACATTGCCAGTTCGAACTAATGGCTTAGTTCAAACTAGCCATTATTCTGAGTCTTGCATGTGCTTAGTTTGAACTCAGTTGGCTAGTCCAGACTAAGCAAGAGGTTTTACTAGTCTGCGCTAAACTTTGGCTAGTCCAAAGTAAGAAACTTTTTGTAGTTTAGACTAGCCAAAGTTTAGTGTGGCCATGGGCCAAATTAGTCTGGACTAAGCTTGCTTAGTTCAGACTTATTTGGCTGTGCAGACATAGTCTGTCTTAAATTTGAGTCTTAATAGATAGACAATTTGCATGCTTTCATTACTAACACATTGTTGTAAAATAGAGTTGAGAAGTTCAGTTAAGCTATAGCCTGCTTATTTTGGGACATCAACAAGGTCTCAGATCAGGTTTCTTTTAGGGATTCATTAATCAAAGTTCAAAGAAGTGTTTGGAAAGCTAAAAAGAAATTAACTGTGCAGTGATATAATTTACTTTTTCTAGTGAACTGCAGCTTTTATGCTAAACTATATGGAAAAGGAGAGGGTCTATTTGTAGTTGCAGTGCTTAATTATAGAGAGTTGTATTGCTGTTGGTTGGAATTTGTATTATAATAGTGCAGAGGAGTCCTTGTCATGAACCAGAACCCCAAAAGTAGCATTTCAGCAACCAAGTACCATTTTATTAGTAACCTAGTAGAAAGATGCAGCAGTTAAGTTTAAAAAAAAAATGTGTGGTAGATCTTTTCCCATGTTAGTGCTTACAAAACAAAAAACAAATTAAATCAGCATATTCAGAAAGATAACAGAAATTCTGCAGGATGGGATTCAGATCAGTCCTCAAAAGTGTGGACTCCTAGTGCCCCACTCCCTTTCTGTTTCACAAGTTACTCCTGTAGTTTTCCCCCTAAACACTGCATGGGAAGCTGTACTTAATGTATCTTTCTCTGGAGGCAGGATAGGGCCCGTACACTGTAGTAAGCTATATTTTACACTAATTAAGGGATTTGTGATTAAACTTGTCATAAGAAAACAATGTTTAGAAAGCAATTAAGATAACAGAACTGATTTTTTGCACCCTATTTCTCCAGGATCATAAATGTGTAACTGATAGTGCAAGCAATCATTGTCCATTAGTGTAATGTAATTTTGATACTGAATTCTGAATGTTAATGGTGAAATTAGAATAATTGCATTTACAGTTATTCTGATATTGAAAGTGGAAAAAAAAGCCATAAGTCAGAGCTCAGACAAGAGTTAGGGGAAGCCACTGAAATTAGAAAGCCAAAAGACAATGATAATGTACAAATGATGCAGGCTTTTTGCAGCCAACAATTGGAGCCCTAGTTGACACTTGGGGCTTTTTTGATGGAAGTTGACTGCTGGTTACACAAGTACTGTAAAATTACTTGCATAACTGGCGGCGACTTTTTAAGCTACTGGTACGCATCACGGGAAAGCTGACAATGAATCACTTGCGATCAGCTTTCCCCTATGTCCCCTGACCCCCAAGGCTTCCGTGGTTGGATTCCAGGAACAGCACAGCAAGTTCATACTCACCATAGTCCGCTCCCAGAAGGGCGAACAGACAGTGGCAAATTTGCCACAGTCAGGATAGACATACCCATATCAATGGCTCTCTTCCACAAGGCTAAGTAAAATACCTGCATCAGATGCAAGCAGCTAAATGCTCTGTGTGCCCAAGCAAAGTGCTGCAAGGCTATGATAGCAGACAGGGAAGAAACACTGCTGTACAGAGAGGGAATCTGTAGGTATTTTAGAGAAACTTGTGGACAAGAGAGGATGACATAATTCCTCAGATGAGTCAATCACATTTTTATTATTTAAACAAGCAACAAAAATGCTAGAGGTTCTTCAGAAGTGCTTGTGCAAAATCTTAATCTAAAATATAGCAGTTTAGCTAAGGACCAAATCCTGTTTCCCTTGTTCCTGGAAAGTTTCACTGAAGTAATTTGGACTATTCTATTGAGTAAATGTTGCATGTTCTTATAACCTTAATTGCTCTGTAGTTCAGTCAGATTCATTTCAAATGGAAAGAAACAAAAGGTGAGGAAATACAGATCCTTATGTTAAGATCAACATTTAGAATAAGTGATGTAGAAGAGAAACTTAAATCTTTTTAATTATTGAACTATTAACTTCTGTTTATTTCCATTAAAAATTTTAAAAGATTACAACTAAATGCCAGAAATTGGCAAACCATTGTTAGTATTTCTATTTATTCTGTGAATGAAGATAGTTTAGTCTCTGGTATTTTGTCAATTATACCATCTATTTTTAATTTCCACTGACTTGTTAAATTCTGCAGCAGCATTTTTTTTTTAACTGGTTTCTGGCAAAGTAACTTAGTAGCAATTCATAGAAGGTTTTCAAAATAGGAGCCATAGCAACCCTTTTCTAATCCTAATAAATAAACTAAACCAACTGTGACAGAAGAAAGACATTCCAGCTCAAATTAACTGTAACTGTTAGAAATTAATAAAATAAAACTTCATTTTTGTCTGTGACTTCAGTACTTCAAGCTCTCTTCAGAGGATCTGTCAGACAAGACAACTAGTTCCAGGTCAAGAGTGCAATAAAAAAAAAAATCAGGTTTATTATTAAGAAACATGTTAACCTTGAAGGGGCTGCTATGCACAGCCTTAATCTGACCACTTGACTCCTGTCTGCTGTAACATTTAATTGCAGAGTTATTGGTATATAAAATGCAGTCGTATTAAAGCAGCCTCCAAAAATATTGTTATATCAATAGACCTGCATCATTGCCATTATTGATGTGTTAGCAGTGCACATGAAATAGGAGTTTGCTAAACAGGAGATTTCAATGAATTTAACAGATCATTGGCCCAATTCTGTTTCCACAAGTCAATAGCAAAACTGCCATTCAGTGGGAGCAGAAGCATTAATTTTCACTGAAAAAAGCAACCAGGCATACATGCTAACATTTTTATCACAATTTTAATATGCATGTCCAATGTATAACAATTAGCAGTTGTAACTAGCTAGAGTCTATATATTTCCATCTGTATGTTGCTGAGTTCTGCATTATAGTTCACAGACAACATTGCTTACTATTTACAATTAGCACTGTTCTGATATTTGTGCAGCTTTCTCCTTTAGAAAAATGAAAAGTTGTGGCAGTGTGAAGTTCTTCTTTAGCATCTCTTCTATATAGCCTTTCTTGATGTAGCTTGACTTGGCTATAAGATACTTGAACAAAGCATATTCAGATTCTCAAAGGATAAGTAACACACAGCCTTGCACAGGTAAAATCCGTCCAGGGGATGACAATCTATTGTATTCCAGTTCAGGATTTACTTTTACATTAGATTAACAAACTCTTAGCTTGATGGCTAGGGAGGAAATCCAAAATGCATGCTCAAAGCCTTTGATGAAAAGTTACATGTATCTGAATAGTCAGAACTTCTTATAAACATTCAGGAGAGGAGAGGAAACACCTTCAGATCTTCAAGATGTGGGATAAATTTTCAACTTCTCTAGACCTGTGGTTTTCAAACTTTTTCCTTGAGACCAAGTCGAAAAAAGCCATTTATAGCTGTTACCAACAATTGTATCTTCTAGCAATAGATTCCAGTCTTGTGGTGGCAGCTGCAGGGGGTGCTACAACCTAGTACCTGAGTCTATGTCTACACTAGCAAATTAGTCTGGATCAAGGAGGCTTAATCTGGATTATTTTGGTCCTTGTCTACGTGAGGCTTTGCCTAGTTTGAACTAAATTTTTTTCTTTTTTTTTTTTAGTTTGGACTAAGCACTTATTTCAAACTTTAGTTTGAACTAGTGCAATGTAGCCATGCTAGTTTGAACTAACTAAGTTTGGACTAAGTGGTTAGTTTGAACTAGCCATTTTTTTTAGCTCAAACTAAAAAGCCATGGTTAGTTCAAACTAACCCAGAACTGTTTAGTTTAGACTAAGCAAATCCAAACTAAGCTTTCAGATATAGACATAGTCTGAGAGTCTGCAATCTGGGACTGGGCCCTGACCCATAGTTTGAAAACCATAGCTCTAGGTTCATCATGTTGCCCCCTTTTTCTTTGGTATGCAGAACATATACTAACATGGCAATCAAAGAAAATCTTTCTGTTCCAGCCATAATCAGAAGATTCTTGATTTGATTTGACCCAGTTCCATTGATTTCCATAGCCTCAGAGCCCTGAAATTGGTAGCAACATTCAGTAAGAAGAATAAAACTACATGTTTTCCAGTGAGAGTAATAGTCTCCTCCAGAATTTAGGAAGATGTTAATATGGTCTATATAGGAAACCCTTAACAGTTTGAGACTAAGAATAGAACACCCAAATGTTCCTTAATCACTGCTTCATGTGCCATCTAGGACTTGAAGCCTAAATAGGAGTTGGATGGCATTGAAAGAGAGCATTGCACTATTGCTAGTGGTGGGAACCCTGTTGGAAGGTGGGGACGTCAAAAAACTGGACTGCTCATTTCAGTCCTGCATGAAATATATTTTATTTAGGCTAATGTAATAATTCAAGATCTTAACTTTCCTTCTTTGTGTCAAAGTGCTTCTTTGACACATTTTCTAGATAATCAAAGTAGAATATTGTCTTTGAGTTATAGTTATTGCATTATCAAGCTTTCAAATAAAGCTAAATTAACTTCTCTCTGAGTGAATTTAAATCAGAGAATTATATTGTTAGAGCTTGTAGACATTTGACAGAAGTGGTGCCAAATGCAGCAGTGCACAGCATCCACAGAAGGCATCCTGTTTTGAATGCACACAGCTCAGTAAGACACACTTGGTTTGAGTCTTGAAAAGCCTGTGGATTTCTGTGCCCCTCTCACAATGCTCAGCGCAGGTCCCTGCAGTAAGGGTGTAATATCTATGCTAGTACGCACGTGCCTTTTGAACTGGTTCTGTCCTGCACATACATTGTATAATTCAGAGACCAGGCCTCATAATTGCAGATACCATAATTGAGAGACAGCATCCTCCTCCACTCCTTGGATCCTAAGGGTTTTTTTATTTTTTGTTTTTGTTTTTTATTATAGTAAGCATCATTGCTTTCGGGTGGCAAAGGCCTTCTCACGTTGATTTGGGGCCACCTGTAACAGCAATGCTTAGAGGGGCCAAGACAGCCATGTGTGATCTTGGCAGCTTTAAGGTAGACTGTCACTGGGCCTTCATAGAACCACTTGAAAAGAATGTGTTCTGAGCTGTTATCACTTAAGGGTGACCAGGAACATGAAAGCACCCACAGGAGAATCAGTTGAACCAATGCTGCTGCTATGCCAGAACTTGTCGTCTACACTAACACACTATCTGGGGGGGTTAGTCCCATTGAGCACAGGGGCAATTCAATCAGCAAAGCAAATGCATACCATTGATATGATTACTTTGTGTGGGACCATATAACATGTTACAGGCATGCTAATGGTTCGGATAGGGGTTAGTATGCTACCTGAGTTGGGCTGTTACTAGGGTTTGAAGTTGGGATCTCTAGCTGCAACATGTTGACCTCTACAGCTTGAGCTAATGGAGTAAGTCTATTAAACATGGACAATGGCAGGTGATGGTAGATATCCTCTGTCAATTGGTCATAGAGAAAATGTTGCAGAGCAGGTATACCTTGTAACTCCATTGGGTGTTATGACCTCATGACCAAGTCCAAAGGCAAGGCAATCCAATGGCTGGCATCTGTTTGATTGTCCTAAAGATCAGGGCAGTAAAAGTCAGTGGCAAAATACTTTTCAGGGCAGCATGGCCTAATGATCAGAGACAGTAGTGCCATCCTTAGGTTCATGGCAGCATAGTTTGGTGGCCCTTTAAGACAGGGCAATATGGCCCAATGGTCAGAGTTCAGAGGGGCTGCCCTTCAGTGCAGGGCAGCATGGTCTGGTGGCCAAGAAGGGGATGGACAATCAACAAGGTGCATGTTGGTGGCCGGGGGAGGAGGACCCAGGTCCTCCTTATTCTATTCGATTCCAGCCCAAAATTCTCACAGAACTCTTTTCCTGGGACTACAACTACACTGCATACATTGTAAATGAGAGATCTTTGGGGAAAATGGTTAATTTGGCCCATTTATGAATTGAGTCAAGAAACCTATTCTTCAGCTGAGGTACACATAGGCCTATGAAATAGCTTTCTGTTGTAGAAGTATATGGCTCCCGGTTAATAAAATTAAAATGGAGGCAAATGACATACTTAGAGTTTCCTCAGCTTTTTAAAATATCTTGACTATTCAGGTTCTGGCAGTTCAGAAGCAATGATCTATTACCACACAGGATGCAAGGGTCCATGTCTAATAACCAAACAAAACAGAGCTGCAAGGAAATCCAGTGAAAGGCAATTCATTTGGAAATTCATTTTCTTTAAAGTCAGTGATGGCCTCAGCCAATTTCTTTCATTTTTTTTCCTTTAGGGCCTCCTCCCTCTCCTCCCCCACCTGCCCCACCCTCAACTTGGAGTCAGATTTTGCCTTCCTTAGGGTATGCTTATAGTGGAAGTGGAAGATATCATTTCAAGCTCAAGAAGACATACCTGCATTAGTTTTCATCACACTAGCACACTAAAACAGCAAGAGTCATGGGACTGGCTACTCAAGTATGTATTTGCTTGGCTAGTCACTCCATCTTCTCACAGCTACACTCCTGATTTTGGCAAATGAGCTTGATCAGAGCTAACACAGGAATACTTGAACTGCCAATTAAACCCTTCCAGCTCCAGTGTATGCATCTTTTGTTAAATTGAATAGTAGCTTACTATGCAACCAGTACCACAGAAATCAATACAACTATCAGTAAAACAAGGCACTACTCAAGGTGAATAGGGGTAGCAGAATTTGGCCCTTAAACATTACTCAGCCTAACACTACCCTCAATAGTCACTACAAAACTTTACAGATGTAAGGCAGGTTGAGAAGCTGTGCCTAACAGCCTCTGAAGGGAAGCTTCTAATCTGCATGCATTTTGTATTAGCATGAACACAAAAGGACACAATTAGGTATTAGCATACTGGGTGCAGAGCATAGTGGGTAATGGTATTTGGAGTTAGTCGCTCACAAATCTGTCAGTATCTGTGTAATTCTACTAAGGGGAAACATAAAATACTGTCTTCTTGTGAATTGCTATTCTCTGCTTGTTCCAAATCTGTTTGGGTTAGTTAAGGGGTAAAAGCTACCTTTAGTTAAAAAGGGACCTGTAAGAGAGGCCACAGGCTATTTCAGCCTGAAAGATTTAAGAGAGGGGTGGGGTTTTGTATAGTTCTTTTTAGAGCAAAATGCCTGAGGCATTCTACTGCCTCTATCCCCCAGTGTTGAATGATAGATCTGGGTGGGTCTCTTGGAGGCCTGTTCTTTGTTATGGAAGTAACTATCGGCAGTTATTTAAGGGCTAAGAGTTGAAATCACTAGAGGAAGAGAGCCCCCTTTTTCTGAGCTGAAGAGGAGCAGCAATGGAGTGACCAGCTGGTGGACAGTAAGAGCAGCTAGCAGCAGGCTGGGCAGCACAAGTGACCAGTGGGTGGAGCTGGTGGATGGTGAGAGCAGCCAGCAGTGAGCTGGGTGGTGTGAGTGACTGCAGGGCGGAGCTGACGGACAGTGGGCAGAGCCAAGGAACAGCTCTAGAGGAGGGAGGGAGTGACCAGTGGATGGCATTGGCAGACAGCTGGCATGAAAGACACTCCCTATGTACCCTAGGGTTTGTTGGGAGCCTAGTTAGCACTGATTCTCCAGATCAGTGCCAGTTTTGCTATTAAGTTGTAATGTTCTGTTATATGGTGTGGATTGTTGGGAACTTCATTCTATGCTAATTTTTCTAGATTAGTGCGCGTCTCTGTTAGGCCTTTTGCATTCTGTTTTGCTACTATTCAAAGTTCTGTTTACTACACTCAGTTTTGTGCTTGAGTGGGGAAGCCTTACCCCTTTGGGGTGCCCAGGAAACAGTGCAGAATTCCCAGAAATCTGGGTGGGAGCTCAGGCTGGTTGGTGGTGCTACATTATTGGAAACCCCTAGGTACAGAACCCAGCCCTTGTTCTGCCAGCCTACCCTGGCATAAGGGTTCCACATTTATTAAACAGTCTTTTTTTTTTTAACTCAGGACCATGATACTCAGTTCAACAGAATCCCTCCATTTATTCCTTGTATTGCAGTACCACCAAGGTACTACAATCATAGACCATGACCCACAGTGCTAAGTGCAGTACAAATAGAGGAGCAACTATTAATTGAAATAATTTGAATTTAGTTTTCCTTTTTCACTAGTAGCATAAGATTTGGGTTTTCTTTGTTTTGAACTGATCAAAGGAAACATTTATTTGTAGGTATTCCTGTTCAGATAATGCATTTGTTACAAAATAAATGCATGTTTTTAAAACAGAGGAATAAATTAGTTGATCATGTAGAGAGTGTGACAGCAGGGGTTTTTACAATTTCTTGACTCATCTGATTATTTAATAAAATCATAGATCACACATAATATTAAATAATAGCCCTGGAATGGAGGAAATAGTCTTTCTCGTTAGTACTAACATAATATGACAATGTTCAATTTTCTAAAAGGGCTAACCAATGATGATGCTCATTTTTATTGTTACAATTTCAATATCAAAATCATAAAGTCAACAGGGGAAATGATGCTCTCAGTAGTCATAACATTAAGAGGAAAATGGACATGTTGGCTGCATTTCTCCCCCTGGGCAGAATGACTATAAGATAATGAATTAATGATGTCTTATTTAATAGCATCACACCATCACCTCTGCCCTTAAATAAAAATATTAAAGTCCTAAACAATGCTGGTGTCACTGTTTTAGTATTGCCATTTACAGTAATTCAAGGCTTAAGCAGACAGTCTGTAGTCGACTGACAAAAGCACTACAGAATTTTTTAAATTACACACTCATAGAAGAGCTCTTTAATGACCCAGTGAGTAGGAAGGTCAGATCTGGTTTCAAATTGAAGTTGTCTATAAAATTCTGTGTCTATCATGTCAATTTCCAGTAGGAAGCTATGCAACAAGGAGCACCAGCAATGAGAAACTCCCATTGACATCAATGGAGATTTTTCACCTCTAGTCTATTTGTCCAACAGTGCAAACGTTTTTGTATACTGCTGCTAAAGAAGCAGAAAAATGGAAAATGTTGGAGAGAGAGAGAGCCACTTGTCCAGGTGGACAATTTTTTCATGCCTTATTTCCCCTTTGCAGAGTATCTTCTAGTTTCACCTGTGCATGAGAATCCTCATAAAAGATAAATGGGAACAAGAGAGCTTCCCAATAGAGAGTTATTTAGGATTTAATGCAGAAAATAGTGTCCAACTAGAACATAAACAATGAACATACCTGACAAGACCCCTTCAGCTTGGTATTCCACGTTGACTCATAATCAATGGGAAAAGCGTTATCAGAAAGAAAGCTAGACCATGTCAGAGAAAGTCCATACCATCACAGATTTAGGGTTTTCCTTTAAATTTTTGGTACTAACATTTTCTTTAATGCTGTATGTAAATGTGTTTTTAATGAAGGTCTGTTTTTTCCCCCTCTTTCTCCAGAGGCTCTGAGCCCCTCTAGCATTTGTTGACTTAAAGAAGGGTGTTGGATACTTAACACTTCTGAAGAGTGGGCCTTAGGTTTCACATGTGAACAATTCTTTCACAAGCAAAAGTTAGAAATTTGTGTCCTCTAATTCAGTGTTTCCCAACCAGTGTGCTGTGAAGCCTGAGCAGCTGTGCTACAAAATTTTTTGAAAAACTATTCAAAGACCTCTAGATTGATTCATTGGCTCATAAAGGATGCTCTGATAGGACATAAGCCCCACACTGGCAAATAAATAACTAACATTGAGCCTGAGGGGCCAATTACCCCATTCTGTTACACCTAAGGGGGAGACATCTAATTAAGGCTTAGACCCTGCCAACAAGAACCAGAGTAGGAGGATCCTATCAAGGAAGGAGTGCATACCTGATGGGGGAGAGCTGTAGAAGGGATGTTGTATCCTGTGCCAGTCCCAGAGTAAAAGAGGACAGTAAAGAAGAAGAGGTTCCAGGTAGCTGCCAGAGAGGCTGACACCCCCAGAGGAAGACCCTTAGCAACAGACTGGGAAAAACCACACAGAGCGATGAAACTACAGGGAGAAGTACCTAGAGTGAGAGTGAAGCTCTATGACCATGACACATGCTACAAGCGAGTGATGGTAGGAATAATATGCAGTAAAGACACTAAGTAGTGCAGCTGATTACTACAGGGTGTAGCTCACTTGGCTACAACTGGAGACTCTTGGCCCTGCAGTGCACAGACTCCAGACAGCAGTATGAGGAGGTACAGAGGATGGGGGCTGCTTTGAGGTGCTAAGTCAGATTTTCCCTATGAAGCAAAGAACAGGGATTCCTCTATATACTTCTTAGAGTCCTTGCACTGACAATTATAGACCATGAAACAGAGGTGGGGTATCATACATTAGAAACAAACTCTAAAACTTTTAGGAATTCTTTCATAGAATGGAACATTTCAAACACAACTACAAATGCATATATCTTGTAATTTTCAGTAAAGCTAATATTGCCCTATAGTTGGAAAAATCTTTCAGTCTGAACTAACAAGGTGAATAAACTGACTGTTAACTGTCAAGTGATGAAAAACTAGCTTATAAATCCAGTGACAGATGGTAGGTTCATGACACAGTCTGTATTCTCTTAATAGGATTTATTACTAGATATGCTTCTATCTATCAGCCTTGTGGCAATAATCACAGCAGATCTGTATTGGAATGAATAGAGAGAGGAACTGGTTTGACTCACTGAATACAAATCAGTTCAGTGCTGGTTTGGAAAATATGAACTTGTGCACTTATTCTTAACTCATGGATTGTATGGTACCAAAAACTGGAAATACTCATTGAAACCCATCTATCTGTTCTAATGTTCATACCTTGTCCATCACAGTGAAAGCTTTGCATCTCTCTGTGGAAAGGGTTAAAATCTGTTACTGGCCTTCCAATACATTATGTTGGGTTAACAGCCAAAAATTTTAGTCTCTTTGGCAAAAAGGAACCTCATACATCTCCTCACTCCATTCTGACATAGTTAGTGTTCCTCCTTTTTTTTTCTATCTGTTGCTCTCCCACTTCTTTCACCAGCCAGCCAAGCTAAAGATTAGAGATACACAAATGAAGAATAAGACTTGCAACTAACACACTCTGGTCCAGTCTGCTAAACATGGTAGAGTCAAAGCTGCTTCTATGCCTTGGGAGGAGGAGCCTATTATTGCACATCAAGGGGTAGTTACAGTCCTTATCTACCATGGCTTTGAGTGATCATCAAGTGAAGACCATGCTTAAGGAGAATAGGAGGAGGCTTTTTCCTTTTCACAAGCTGGGAACCATTTGTTGCTCATTTGATCTGTGGACCACTGGTGGTCCACAAGAGTACTGCAGATAGTCCATGGTGCAGGTTGGGGGGAGATAATGTAGTAGTAATATAATCCTTTCTCATGAGGTGTTACCTATCGTCCCATTTGTAGGGCTACTGCAGGTAAATGTACTGTGACAAATATAACATGTTTGTAAGTGAGCATAACAAATTATTCTAAATAGCTGCATTTTTAATACCCCTTAATATATGTTTAACACCCATCAGCCACAGGCCATGTTAAAAATGTTCAAACTGGCTTGTTTAGTTAGCAAATGTTTTTGATGATGTTGTAGTGGTCCAACAAAGGCAAAGATTGGGAACTACTGATCTACACCTTAAAAGGTCTGAGACTTTTAAAGACTTAAAGCAGGGCTGTCAAACATGCAGCCCATGGGGCAGATATGGCCCACAAACCTCTTTTGTCCAGCCTGTGGCTACACTCCACGAGACCACACTCGCTCCCTAACAGTGTGTGTGATCTTGCAGTATCATGGAATGTAGTCTTGCGTAGCCAGCACTCTGTGATGCCATGAGAGTGTCAGGTCTCAGGACATTACAGAGCTCTGGGTATGTGAGGCTGCACTCTGGGAGACCATGCTCTCTTCCCAACACACACAGAGAGAGAATGGTCTCATGGTATCACAGAGCGCAGTCTCATATACACAGCGCTCCGCAATGCTGTGAGAGCCTAGGCCCTAGTATTTTGAGTTATAGTATGTATGACCCACTTGAAGTATATCTAAGTCAAATCTGACACCCCCATAGCAAATGAGTTTTTGGCATCCCAGACTTAAAGCCAGATAATACCTGTTTCAGCAGGGCCAGATTAACTGGCCCAGGGGACCTGGGCTGCCTCCTACCTGAACCCCTTTGACTGCAAGTGCCCCTCCTCCCCATCTGGGAGGCCCACTCATGGGCCTGCCCCTGCCCAGCTGGTGCTCCAGCCCTGACCCTGCTCTGGCCGGTCTGCCTGGGACGTGGGGGGTGGGCTCTGACACAGCCCTCCACGACCATGGGCCCTGTAAGGCCACTCCACAGCAGCAATGGCCTCACCACCAGCAAGCCAGCCCCATCCTTTCGCCTCCTGCAGAGCAAACGAGGGTTGCCCCTACCCACCCCACCCACAGGGGGCAGGGTGGAACATAGTACTGGCACGCTCAGTACTCCTGTTCTGCAAGCACAGAGCCAGGAGGGGGTTGTGGATTATCAGAGTTTTAGGGGCTGGAGCTCAGGGCTCCCATTTTAGTCAGGGCCCAGGGCTTAAACCCCTGAAGTCTGTTTCATAATCCAGTCATGGTTTAAGAAGAATTTAAGAACTACTTAAGCACTGCAGTTTGAAAGTTCCACAGAACGTACATTTTCTTCATGCACTAACCTATTTAACACAGCTAGGTGCTTGTGCAATTGCTGGAAGAGAACAGAGCCTGTTTTCTTTATCTGGTCTTTGAGCAGGTTCTGAAGACCAGGGAGGGGTTTTGTTTGCTTTTCCGGCCCTCAGCATTCACCTACATGTTTGACTTTTGATAAGGGGCTGGCTACCATCTGAATAAACAGTTGAGGGAGGTGGTGAAAGCCAGCTTAAATCTGAGGCTAGTAGTGAGCACCTGCCCTGCTGAATAGTAGTTTACAGAGGCAAAAAAAACCCCATAAAACAGCTCTTACATGGGTAAGTTAGAGTATGTTGTCAAAATCCTGGAGAGAAACAAGTGTATACTTCATAATTGATGTTTGAGTGTGTTTCCATTGGTGACTTTAAAAAAAAAAAAAAGTCTGAGATTTGTGGATGCTTACAAATCAGAGGGAGCTTTTATTTGGTTGGTTGTTTATTTCAACAGAGAAGTGAACACATCCCCCTTGAGGGGAGACCTTGAATGAACAATTAGTGGCTGACAGAGGTGGCTTTTGGGGTAAACAAATCAGGCAGTGGCCTAGGGCCCCCCGAGATAGCTGCTGCCTGCTTCACTTACCTGTGCGCTCATGGGGTGGTAGGAAAAGTAGGCTATGTTCACACAGGGCAGGCTTGTTTCGAAACAAGATGTTTCAAAACAAGCTGTTTTGAAATAACAAGTTATTTCAAAACACCTTATTTCGCAGGACAAAAACTATGTCCGCGAAATAAGGGAGCGAAATAGCATGTCCACAGTGTGGACCTGCTATTCTGCTTGGGGAGGGGACTGCAGGCACTCACAGGGTGCAGCGCAGAGGGGCGCTGTGCCCCATGGGTGCCTGCAGAGGGCTGCAGGCACCGGCGGAGTCAGGCGCGGGGCTGCGCCTCACTACGCCGGTGCCTGCAGGGGACTGCAAGTACTGCGCCTCACCTGGAGGGTGCCTGCAGTTCCCTACAGGCACCTGCCAGGAGAGGCGCAGTGGGACACCTCACCCCGGGGGTTTTAAAGCCCCGGCTGCCCCCAAACCTGGCGGCGCAGGCCCTGGTGCGCGGCTGGAGCCTGCTGCTGCCAGGGCGGGAGTGAGCGCCGGCCCAGAATCCCCGGTGC